>OY776112.1:199415460-200137960 GCA_963675035.1 Allygus modestus
ATTTACTCATTGATGTTGCTCATTGATGTCCCGTAGTTTATTGTTGATGTAACTATGTTGAACATCATAATTATACTGTTGCCAAGTTTGTTGCGTAGGAGAATTACTGTTGCGCTACCTATCAGCGTACAGCACAACTCAGCCCATGCCCATTAACTTCCATAAAGTTGTTTTCAAATCGAGCCCAGGTACGTTTGCAAAGAGCAATGAAATTAAAAGAAAAAAGAAGATCGACCATAAAAGAAATAACAAGAGGTGCCGAAAATCTTTATTTGTAGGCTAAACAACAGCAGTGACGAGATTGACTACGAATTATCAGCTCAATGCCCAGACATTGAGGTTGTTGGATAGTTTTAAGTTTTTAAGAATTAATATTATTGTTACTTTTTACTGAAATTTAAAATAAGACATTGAAAGCTGCTTTAAATGAAAATGTATGTTATTATAAAATGTGATTCCCATATAGTTTTGAGAACTTTTAAACACTGTTAATTTGTGAATAAAATTTATGAAAAAAAAATTAAACGACTATACCGAAATAGATAATGACAGAACAGTTAATATTTCAAACTCTTTAAAAATATCTTTACAAGAATCTCTGTTATTAAAAAATTAAAGATGGTTATATCTTGTTCTCCCTTACATTTGACTCGAGATTTAGTGTCATCTGCGTACTATACCAGGTGATTTGTAATATTATATGGCAAGACTTTAATAAAACGAGTTTGCACGCAGCACGCTGACGTGAGGGAAGTGAATTTCCACATACAAAACTTTTAAAACTAAAAATCAGTGTAAAAACATACATTTGTCCAATTTTTATCGAAATCTGAAAACTTTGATTTTTTGGATGTTCTGATACTCCTGGTTTCATTTACTTGCAAAGCTGGGAATACAATTTTGCGCATTTTAAGGTTAGGAGAAGGTCCAGACAGGCTTGAAAGTAGGCATGAGGTTGCTGGGGGTAATAAAAGTACTCTAACAAAGGAATAACAGGCTTTTCTAGTGTAAAACCCCCATAAGACAACGTACTGTGTTTAGCCGATACACATTTAATAACTCGGTAAATATTTATGCTAGAATGATGAGAGAGGGCTTAAAACTTTTGCCTTTCCAATTCCCATCTTTTTACATGCATTAATTTTACATCTGGGGCTTTTCTGACCCTTTTTGGGCCAAAAAACTCGAAATTTGAAAGATTAATGCCCAAAAAATGGGTTTAGAGTTTTCCGATTGTTTTGCCCAACGAACTTGTCCAACAAATTATAGAAAGGAAGGTCCCTACCAAATTTGAAGTAAATCGGACAAAAAATGTGACCGCTAAAGTGCATACACATATATATACAGTATATATATGTGTGTATATATATATATATAAAATTTTGAACGACCCCCCAAAACGTGTTCAGGGGGTCACGTTAGGAACTTCTATGGTGGTCCCGGGCTTAAGTTTCACCGTGCGGGTCATGCTAATAGTTCACTTTCCAAAGGAAATTCACTAATAATACATTACAAGGGGCCCAAAATTTACCCCTGTAGAACACCAGAACTTATGTTCGCCAAAGATGACATGTATTTAGTGCCATTATATTGAGTAATGTCATTTGCTTTTGTTAGTAAAAAATACTCAAACCATGCTAAAGAGATGCTTACAATTTCATTTTATTTTTCTAAAAAACAAATTAGGCTATTTTCTTTATAGCCAAATTGGTTTTTGGTATTACTGGAATTTTAGGAAATGTATGACAAAGATTGAGTTTAAATTTTATCCTATGAAGCAATATAAAACATAAACCTGATTTTGCTTTAAAATCTGATAAAGCCCTTCCTCGATCATCTGCCTTAAAAATGTCAGTATTAAATCTTTTGTTACACTTCATTTGAATACCTATATTATATTTGTAATAACCATGATAGTTCATTGAAGAGATGAAAAATATCTTAGTAAACAAAATTATTGTTGTGCATTTTCCTATCGTGCTCATAAATGGCAAATGATTACAGAAAACTGACCTTCATGATAATAGACAACAAAATGTCCTGGCGTAATAGAGCACCAAAACTATAGCACACTTGAAACAATTTTTTAAATGTGTCTACTGTAAAAAAGTTATAAAAATTCTGTAATCATATAATAGTGCAATAAATAATTTATAAGCTTAATTGAAGGATATCAATTTTTTAAAGTATTCTATATTTTAAGTATTTAATATTTTTTTAAGTGTTAATTTTCATTGAGGAGTACCAATTTATACTTTTAATAATAATCTTGTCTTCTCTTTCAGGTTGAAGTTTCAAAGGACAGTAATATGGTCAGTGTAATCTCTAATTTCGTTGTAAAGGTAAAACAATCTATGTTTAAGTATAGAATATGTTTACAGCATCGAGAATTAATAACTGGAAAACAACTTATAAATCATAAAATACGTTTTTTCTTATCTATATTATTAAAAGAATTTATCGATTTTTCTTCGCAGCATATCGACCCCTAGAAATTTATTTTTATATACATATTTGGTATCAAATTAAAGCTATTTATCTCCAGATGTGCCTTTTTCGGGTTTGGAAATATCACAAGAAAAGCCTTCGTCCAGGAGGCTTTTGAAATTTCAGCGAATGTGCTACTATCTGTTGTTAAACCTGTGAACTTTGTCCAATTCACATTTGTTTATAACAAAACATATGGTGATGATTTGATCGAGTTCTTAAGTTTGACCACAGAATACAGCACTTGCATTTATTTATTTGGTGAAAGTGGTATCTATTCTATACTTATTTAATAGGCGAGCAGGTTTTTTGTGACAATCACTCCTCCTAAACTACTGAACCGATTTTCATGTTTTTGGTGTCATTGGAAAGAGCCTAATGAAGTTAGGCAGGAAACTTTTTTTATAGAGAAATAATATGTGAGTGAGGCTCTGGGGCCCCTTAAAGTTGAGTTTTTTCCCATAAGCTTAACATTGGGAAATAAATAACTATAAGTTTTAAGCAATGAGCTGCATAGAGTAAACACAGTTAATCGGCAGGCTATGTTGCCTTTGGAACGGTAACACAATATTTATACGGAAATGTGAGTATAATATTACGTTGCGATCGCGAGCGAAGCCGCTACAGGCTACTAGTCTTCCTCTTAAAAGAATCTGTGAGCAGAATATGATACAGACTGTCACTTGGAAAATCATTTTTTCATATCATTGTCGTCCAAGCGAGACAGATTACTGAATATAAATTGAAATTCCCATGAAGATTGTATTGTTATCATGTAAAATAAGGTTTACCAACTGCCTTAGCATCAAGGTGACTAATATTTGATACTTCTTCCAGATTCAAACAAATTTACAGTCTCTTATCAATGAATAACCGATTAAACATGATTCTAATCCATACCAAACAAGATGTGTTACTCATTTGTGGTTTGACTTAGCAATCCACTTATCTGAAATGACTGATGGTATTTTTCATGTTACAAAATGCCACCTTTAAAATTTCTTTTTCAGTCCAATCGAAAGTAGAAATGGATTGGTGTCCCTGTATGCTTTGCGGTTATTGCCGGGTCTCATATCTCTATGCATTATTAATCACAAAAATATTATGTACCAGGTGGAACAACTTCAACAAGAACATGTAGTCATTAGTGACAGGGATCAGCTAAGTGATAAGCTGAAGATTTTAATGGATGGCAGAGCAGAAAAGCTTCAGGTAAGGATAGTTTTATTGTTGTTTCTTTCTTGAAATACAATTAATAAATACCCCCGTCACAGCAAACCTGCGTACTCAGCGAATTTCCAATGCATAATATATGTCTTAATACCACATAAAGCCGCATACCAAGTTTCATAAAAATATATTCACATATAAGCGATTTTAATTATTCTCTATTAGAATAACATTGGTAATGAGTATGTAGGTTTGCTGAAACAAGGAACACAAACAATTGTTTTTTATGCAATTATAAATAGAATTTAACCAGGCGAAGCCACATACCAAGTTTCATCAATATTCAATCATAAATAAGCGCTATATAACATTCTAGTTATTCTCCATAAGAATAACATGGGGGCTGAGTATGCAGGTTTGCTGCTACGGGAATAATCAACAAAAAATCCATTTTTGTGCAAATATCAATATACCAATACTACATGAAGCCACATACCAAGTTTCATCAACATACATCCATAAATAATCGAGATATCAAATTTTATTTATTCTCCATAAGGATAACATTGGACAACGTACTGTGTTTAGCACTTTGAATATCTCTGCAACGGTTGGACGTATAATCACAATTTAAACATCAAAATGATTGTTATGTGGAGCTGAACAGATTGGTAAAAGCAAATGTGAAGTTTACATTAAAATGAACTGAGGAAAAGCCAAAAACCTTTTTCCCATAAGATTAACATGGGAGATTTTATGAGTAGGTTTTTTTGGATTTTCTCCGCAACCACTCAACCTAGGTTAATAATTCAAAATACTAAATTATTTGTTTTTTTAAGCTCTATAACATGGTCAAAACCAAAATTAAGTTATTTAAAAATTGTAGGGTGAAAAATGCAAAAAACTGATGTTTGGAAAATTTAAAACCCCCATAAACCCCCCTTCCCATGATCCGATTTTTCTGGTTTTCGAACTTAGTCATGAATGTCATTTTACACATTTGAGCCAAATTTCATCAAAATCGGACCTTTTTTACTCAAGTTA
Organism: Allygus modestus; assembly: GCA_963675035.1. Classification (NCBI taxonomy): domain Eukaryota; kingdom Metazoa; phylum Arthropoda; class Insecta; order Hemiptera; family Cicadellidae; genus Allygus; species Allygus modestus. Next base: position 199,420,162 of record OY776112.1, read on the forward strand.
TCGTGTTAACCCTAGCAGTGGCCTGCCAGCTTAATAAGCTGGTTTCACGTGTCGCGTGAAATGGCCAACAGCTTAATAAGCTGGTACGGGTCGAAATTTTTGTAACGGTAAAAAATCATATAATAGTCAACTCAGAAGTGAACAATATTTATACCATTCGAAAGATCACATTCTGAACTTTCACTTTATTACATAAATGAACCGTTTACAAGTTGTATAACAATGTCACGACGATTATAATTACTATGAAATTTTGCCGCTACGCCATTCCTGCAGACGACGCTCGGAAAATGTAAAAACACAACTATTTTGGAATTACCCTGCTCGGGTAATTTTTGTCTTAGGATGTTGCGGGTGGTACCACTGCATAGCCAAAGAGTTTGTTTCACTGTGGTATTGATTTTTAGAACGAAATATTGATTGGACAACAGTTACGATTTTATGAACACAGCTGTTTTCTGAATTCGTAACAAATGGCCAACCGGCTTAATAAGCCGGTATGGAAAATGCGAATTACATCCAGTGCAAGTTATAAATACTAGTCATATAATATTTCATTTTGAAGAGGAAGAAATTTAGCGTTTTTTTATTACTTTTACAATTGTAAGGTAGGATGTATTTCATTATTGAGTAGGCCTAATATAAAAAATAATAATTTTGTAATTTTTCCTATATGGTGACCGGACCTACAATCACACGTTATCTCTTATATAATATGCCACTACCCAGTGTATATGTATATTTATATATTTTATTGTTTCTAAATACCTGCAGGAATAATATATAGATATAATATACTAAATGTATATATAGTATTTGGAGGAATAAATTTCTAAAAAAAGTTATATACTAAATACCGTAGAATTTTTTTTCCGAATACCCTAAAATTTCCAAAATTCATCTAATCATAAGTGATAATAATTTTTTACCATCAACTTTATGACTTTTTTACATTTCTTATTTCATTATCTTTACAAACATATACCTACATATTATTATTAGCATATACATATTTATATTACCTTTTTACAGTACTAATACTGTACAGTTTTCAAATTTTGCGGTTTTCCGTATATACTTACATAATACTTACAAATAAAATTCTTTCCCCAACATATTATACATTTCTATGTAGGGCATCGAATGTCCTACTAAATGTATATATAGTATTTGGAGGAATAAATTTCTAAAAAAAGTTATATACTAAATACCGTAGAATCTTTTTTTTCCGAATACCCTAAAATTTTCAAAATTCATCTAATCATAAGTGATAACAATTTTTCATCATCAACTTTATGAATTTTTTACATTTCTTCTTTCATTATCTTTACAAACATATACATATTATTATTAGCATATACATATTTACATTACCTTTTTACAGTACTAACTAACACTGTACAATTTTCACATTTTGCGGTTTTCCGTATATACTTACATAATACCTACAAATAAAATTTTTTCCCCAACATATTATACATTTCTATGTAGGGCATTGAATTGTCTACAAAATGTATATAATGAATTTTCCATAAAAAATCGGACAAAAAAGTTTTACCGAGGCTGCTTTTGAAATTTCAAAAATAAATTTCAATTTTTTTATATTTTTTTTACTTTGCTGAAAAAATAATCTCTTAGATCTTTTTTATTTGACTATTATCAGATTCCCCTGTTCTTTCTAAACAAAATGAATATGTGGTTGGCTATGTTTAGTTCTCATTTCAAATTTATACGAATTTTCAAAAAAAGGTCTGCAAAATCGCCAAAATTGGTTGGCCATTCTACAGTTTTTGGGTGGCCACTGCTAGGGTTAACGGACACATATATAGATATATAGATATATATATATATAGATATATATATATAGATATATATATATATATATATATATACATATATATAAATTTTAACGAATAGTGTTTTTGGCATCTGGGGACCTCAAAACAAAAAGTTATCATGGTCTCGGGCTTAAGTCTTACCATGAGACCTACGGTAATAGCTTCTTCCCTATAGGGGAAATTCGCTAAAACTGGGATGATTGTTAAATAGAGTCAGATTAATTATTTATGGAGTCAGAGAAATTTAAAAGGATGCCAAATTAACTCAACTTGCATATATAATTTAAGTGGGCAAACAGTTATAATAAATTTTAAAAATGAATTTATTTAATAAAAATTGCACTCTTGAAAATGGTTAAGGTGAAAAGTATACTATCAATAATTTGTGATACGGTTTTTGTTTTAAGAACCTTATTTTCACATTCTTTTTAAGACTGATACAGTCTACTCAATTTATAATCCTACAGATATGAGACCAGGCCCTTGTCGGATTATCAAATATTATGGATTACCGAGGGTGCCATTTAAACAATGCTAAATCCAAATAAAATCCAAATACCGTATGGTAATGAGGTTATAAAAAAGTTAATTTCAACAAACATAGGTTTATTTGACTTTATAAACACGTGCTTAAGAATAAAAAAAATTTAGAATACCATTACTGTACTGTGATATGAGTACAGTATACCTATAGTAAAATAAGTCTCAGTACGTAAGTTAATTGCAAAGTTTAAGTCCACTAAAACGCTAAAACCACCACTGTAAAAATGCATTGACCTATATTACCTGATTAATATATTCACTTTTCTTCTTTTTTTTACTTTAAAAGATTCAGACACCACTTTCTCCTGAATGTATTTCAATATTAATAGGTTCCAATCCGATGTTCCTATCCTTAGCCCAACGAAGTAGCGTTTTAGAGGCTAGTACAGCTTCATCTGACGCCACGGTATAATTAGGCGCTGTCATTCGCGTGTCACCCATCTCACTCACGATGCTCTCATATGCGTGACGATAATCTCGTCAGTTATTTCTTTGTCAGTCAGATCTGCCTCTGAATCTGCTTGTAATAACCAATTTACAAGATCTTGTTAAGGCATTCCCGAATCTTCAGTGATGTTCTTGTTTAGCATACTGCAAACCATAGATAGTCAATCTAAGAACTCTTCATCATTTTCATTTTCTGGTTTTTTACTAACGGATGTTTAGGCCACACATTTTTCCATGATCTCAAAATGTTGTGGGTTGTAACTTGATCCCATGCATAAGCAGCATTAATCACGGCATCTTTAATGTTGAAGTTCTTGAGGAGTACATAATTGGCAGGTTCAGAGTTTCTGACAATGTCCTCTAAAAGTCTTTTTTTATAATGTATCTTCATGGTTGTGATGACATAAGCTTTTTGTTATATTTTTTTACTTCAAAGGTCTTTTAACTTCTGGAACAAAATCATTTAAGTACCACTGTTTGAACACTCCTCGTGGTACCCCATGCGCGGCTTTGAGATGTGTAAACAACGGGTAAATTTCATGTTTGACATTTTTAAATGCATATGGATTTTTTTCTTTTCCCACAACTAATAATTCTAGCTTATGACTACCCAAAGCTTTTGAACACGGCATCAAACGTTCTTTTCTAATTTTTCTTCCAGGCGCACTAGCTTCCTCGTCTCAGGTTACAAACGTGCTGGTTGGTAACTGTCGCCAATTTAAATCTGTCTCATCTGCGTTGTACATCTGGTCTGGGGTAAAACCTTTGTCTTTAATCTTCTTCTCTAAGTCTTTAATGAAATCTGTGATTTCGCACTCATCCGCTGATAACTTTTCGCGCCAGATATTGGGAGAAAACGTATGCCGAACCTCCTTTTAAAGTTATCAAGCCACCCATCACTAGCACGGAAACCTTGTTTTTTCTCAATTCGCTCATAGATTCATTTAATTTCATTTCATTTCAGAGTGGGAAGGACTGAATCCCAAGGCACGCCTGCCGCTTGGGCTTTTTTGCACTCCCCGTTGAATGTTGGTTTCAGAACCCATGGAGTTGCAGGAGTCTGATGAACTGCTGTAACCTGCATACAAACTCCTTCCGAGGCAGATGACGGATTTTTTATGTAGGTTACAGCAGTTCATCAGGCTCCCGCAACTGGATGGGTTCTGAAACCAACATCCAACATTTGCTCATAGAAAAATCTAGCCTTTTCTTATAAAATATCCCCAGAGATTGGCGCATTACGTTCCCGTTGTAGATGAAACCAAGTGTAAAGTGCCGCCTCTACTTTTGGATTTTCTCCGGATTTAAGGGTTTTACTCTTTGCAGGGTTATTAGCCACAGATTTTATGAACATTTAAATTTTGCACTTGCTTTTTGAAATATCGTAAACGGTCGGTTTCCTAATGCTGTAGACTGTACTTAACGCTGCCAGCTATTCTCCCCGAGTATGTCTGAATTATAGCCCATTTTTCAGATAAAGTCAAAGTTTTATGCTTACGTGTTTTCGTTGACTGGGGCTCCATTGTAAACACACAATCACCACACTTTAACTGCACAACAGTGTGAACTTCTGAACTACACGGTTTATTAAAGTCACAAATTAACACACTTATAATAAACACCGATATTTCACGTTTTGACGGGAATCCCCACCTCTTTCTTAACTGTAGTTCCCCACCTCTCTCTTGCAGGTACGGCCTTGTCGGATTACCAAACATGTCGGTTTAGCAAATGTCGGATTACCAAGATTGAACTGTATTCTTCAAAAAAGTTATTTTGGGTGTATAACTGCTTTTAATCCTGTATCACACATTACAACTCTCCTTTTCTCATTACTATTTTTTATTATTGGTGATAACCAAGAGATAAATTTATCAATAAATAACAGCTTTTTTAAATGACACAAGTTTGTCAAAATCAATATAGTAGTCCTTTCGGGGTTACAGTCCAAATTGTAGTTAGTAAGTATGAAGGCTTCAACCAGTTGTGCTTGTTATGAAAAGAGCAACTCATATTTACTACTACATTCTAAGTAATTATAAATTTAGTAGTAATGTTATTATTTATGTTTTAGATCATAGCAGACTTTGACTCCACTCTTACCAAATCTGAAGTCAATGGAAAACCAACAGCACATTCATTGGGTAATGCCAACTTCTATGCCTAAAGTCTATAGTGGCCTTTTGTCAGATTTAAGTCTTCTTTAACTTTCCACAAAAAGCTTTCCTTAGCTTTTTCATATGAGGATTTGATAATTTTAAATATCCGAGCCAAATTATTTAACATTTAGCGTACCCTTAAAGAAAGGTAGTAACTTAATTTTTATAACAGTCAATTTAGATCAATTTATCTTTCGAAAGTAGAAAAATAGAAACCAAAACCTGTTGTGGCATTAAAATAAGCATTATTTTGGAATTTTTAATCAAAAACTAAGTTAAGCCACTGAGTTGGGCCACAAGGCTCAAATTTTGGTATTGTTACGGGTGACTCAGTTCATTGCTAAATTAAATACATTTTAATAACAATAAATGACAAAATGACATGTCACAAACTTTTGAGTTAGTAAAAATGAAATATCTTAAAAATTATGAGTCCAACTGAAATAAAAATCATACAGGAACAAACTATATGAAATTCTCTAGCTTGTGTGAAAAAACTATAAAATTCTATCAAGAAATAAAAAAGTCAATTTTTAACAGTTGAGACCAACAGTTTAACTATTGTGTAATAATTAACTTCTTAGTAAAACGGGAATATCTTTGAAACTAAGCGTCCAATCAAAATTAAACCTACATAGGAATAAACCATATGAGATTCCCTAGCAGCCCTGAGAAAATTATCAAATTCGGTTAGAAAATAGAAAAGTCGATCTTTTAATGAGTAAATATATGAATTTAACAAACGGCATTTCAGCCATATTGGCGAGGTTTACCGAGCATAAACGCGGCGCAGTTTAGCCCAAAACCTGGTCGCCTGATCTTGACAGCCAATCAGATTGCTTGGCGGGAGTGAATCATCCTCTCACATAAATAGAAGGAGAACGCGCAATTCTTGGTCTTTTGTCATTTTCATCGGTGCGTGAAGGTTCTGTAAGATGTATTCTGAAGTAAAGCTGATAGACGCTAAGATGGCGTCTCCGGAGTGTTGTGTAATCCGTTAAAAAGGGCATTTGTGAACGGTGTATTATCTGTGACAGTGTAACTAGTGACTAGGCCTTGTGGAAAAAACATCGAATTGATAAGTATTTAACTTAATCAAAATGATTTATTGTTGATACTTCTGATAAATTTACTTAAATTATTTGAAACCTAGGGCTGAGGATAACCTATTTTGGGTTATAAAAAGACATAGCCTATCTCGTTGTGTTAACTGAAACTATTTGGAACTTAAAATAGGTATAACCTATTCTGAACACTGAAATTATCAGAGGCTAGGGCTCGGTCAGGACCATGCTAGGGCTGATTAATACAGAGAGGCATAGCCTATCCCTACTAAAAGAAGGACTATAATCAAAATCCAGTTAGTCAATATCTAACTGAAAACAAATATTATCTAGACAACGGCATAATATTTAATGGAACTTAAACAACAGTAAAAACATAAACAATACTCTACAAGAACTTTTATAAATAAATTGTTTTATTCTCAGTGACATTATTTTGTTTCACAAATGAATTCACAGGTACAAGATAGTTATTAAATTGTCTGATGTGATTAGGGTGTATTAGTTTTATCTGTATTTAAGGACTAATTGAACTTTTTTACAACCTTTGTTAAGTTAAGATGTTTATAAATAAATAGATGTATGTTCAGAATCATATACTTTTTTATTATCAAGGCCTAATTTCCAACAAGCTCCACACGAACTCACAGGATTTCACATGTGGATAAGATTCAACATGGGTCCACCCTGTCGTTAAGAATATTATGTTTTGCCGGCTGAGTTAGTAATTAATAAATCAATGAACCCTGAGATAAATTAAATGGAACCCTGAGATAGCTTAATTGAATATCATTGATTTTTGTTCTTTGAGATATTAATTAAAATTAAAAAAATAATAATTAATTAAAGAAAAAAGAGATTAATTAAATAATTAATAAGAAAATAAAAAAGGAATAAAGGTTACAGTATTAGCCAATTTAATTTAAACAATGTATCTTAGAATATTCCACAAAATAGATACCTTTGTGCAGATGACACAACTTTATTGTTAAAAGAAAAGAAATGTTAACATTTATCAATATCAATTTTTAATGTGATAATTTGTAATACTGATACAACAACTTGTCAAAGCAATAAATTTATTATTATAATGACTGTGCCTGATATAAATTTTGAAAACAACTCATAGTTTTTGTTAAATTTTCTTGGCATGTTTTAATACATAAATGTAGATTAGTAAGCCGACTACCAAGTCATGAACAGGGGGGATGCGCATATGCAAGCCAGTTGCCAAGTACAGTAAAAGCCGCTAATCCGATGGTCCAGCATTTCAATAATCCGGCATCAGTCTAAGGGTTCTAAACTTTTTGTTGTTCACTGTGTAAGCCTTTCGGGCATGATCGGTATAGTACGCGGGCAATCAGCAGGAGTAACTGTTCTATATGTATTAAAATTTAATACTGTAAATCTATTTTTTTCTGGTTGAAATGTGGCTTTGTTTTTAACATCTTCCATCACTACTGAAATCAGAGAAAAGGACAATAAAACATGGAATGATGACCCGCTAACCAATGATTTCCTTTTGACACTCTATTTTTAGCGGTATTTCTGCTATTCTTACCAAAACGTCTATTTTTAGATGGCGCTCAGTAAACCGGCATTTTTGGTAATCCAGCACTGCATAAGTCTCGAACGTGCCGGATTAGCAAGCGTATACTGTACTGTGAAAATATCTGCATTAGTTAAAACTATTTAGCATGTTATATTTACAATTTAAATCTTCTATGCCGTAGGGTAGTTTATAACTACAATGTAATTCTTTGTTTAAAATTCATTGTTGGTGATGTGAGTCTGTTATTAAAAAATTACTGCGGACATTTGATATTGCCATCACTGAATGTGAAAAACAAGTTTCACAACATATCAGGATCTGGAATGTGACTTTGTCTTCGTGTGAGGAAAATACCTAGAATTATCTTTGTGTAATTTTGTTATGTTCTAGGAATTTTTCTCTCCAGAAGATGGGATCAGATTTCAGATCCTGAACCATCGTAGAACTTGTTCTTCTTATTAAGTGTAGCAAATGTCCGCAGTAACTTTTAAATAATACAATATAATGTTTTATAGATCTGAATGAGTCACGTGTGCAGAATCACTGCTACAAACGGTGAACATCACGTGACAATAAAACCAAGGATCAATGTATCTCCTAGCTGAAAAACAATAATGATCAGATATATTATGAGGCATGACCTTTTACATTTATTCTAGTTAATACAGTCAAACCTTGATGTAACTTTCCTCATATAACAAATTCCTTGATTTAACAAATTTTTAAAAATCCGCTTGAACTAGCCATAACAGACAATGCAAATGATATCTATACATTACGAATAATATTGTGTTTAAAACCTCAATTTAACAAATTTATAATAACCCCAGCAAAAGTCAATTTACCACTTTAAAACAGTTTTTAAAATGTAGAACCCCTACATAGCACATTTCACCTTTATATAACGAACTGTCCATGCCTCAACCCCGGGATAACTAACGTAAACAAACATAAATTCCAGAAATGAATCATGTCTCAACTTGAGTCCTCAGTCAGTGTGTCAGTTGCCATGGGAAGTGCGTTCATGAAGTAACGAGTTGTGCAGTACTGATGGTGGATAACAAAAAAAAACTGGTGCGTGTAAATGGATGAGATAAAATGTAGATATTCTATACTATGTACAATTACTGTGTACTGTGTATGGTTCATTTTGAAAAGCTCTAGGCTGTGAGATTTGGTAAGTTAGGAAAAGGATTGACAGATAGCTTACCTGAAGAGAATAAAACAGGTGTAGCACCTGTGCACATCAAAAACAAAATACCTGTGCTACAACTGATTTATTCTCTTTAGGTAAGCTAGCTGTCTATCCTTTTCCCAACTGTGTACTGTGTATGTAATTTACAGTGTTTTAACAAGGTTAATTTCAATTTAGTTTGTTGATTAGAGCTTAATCAACAAGTTCGTGAACCTCTGTATAGCGAAATCTTAGCTAACCAAACCTTTATTTAACGAACCTCATTGTAATATACTCAAATATTTTTCAGTCCCTTCAGATTTGTTGTATTAAGGTTTGACTGTATAAAAATTGCATTTGCAATTACTTACAACTCACTATTAATTTCAAAAAAGGTCACTCTGAAGATTCTTGATTCTTGAGTAAACTTAAGTAGATGTAAGTGGTGACACTTGCTTTTAAGTCACCAATTTTTTTGGCTTGGCTTGGTGAGTCACCAATATGTGAAAGCCTAATCATTATTAGGCATATATTACACAAACAATGCAAGATTGATTAGTATTTTTGTAACAGAAACATATTCTATAAGATTATAGAATATGTTTCTAACTGTTAGAAAAATACTAAAATTCATGCTTTATTTCCCCCAGAGATATTTGCAAGTACCAAGAGCCTATCTCAAAGGTACCGTGACGGATGTAAAGCCTTGGAAGCAAAATACGGGCCGCGAGTATCCAAAGAGAAGACGGAAGAAGAGTTGCAACTAGTCTACAATGACTGGTGGGAAGATCATGAGAATCTTTCAGCGGGGGAGAATGTCATGTTGAAAGATATTCAGGAGGCTGTGGACTCCATCAACACTCCTCTCAGGTAGTGATTATGTGAATAAAATCCAAGGAATGTACTACAAACGGCAAGGAATATCTTTAAACAGAGCATAGGCTCCGTTTGTTTTATTCACATTTTGAACAATACCGTACGTGTTATGTTCACCTGCCCAGTCCAGACTCTTGTCAAATTCCCTCTACCTTGGCCTTGGCATTGACGCTTTGTTTATTAAGTGTTTTGTTATTTATTCCATTATGAAGCATATTATGCTTGTGCTTTTGTTCTGGAACGAAAGAACATGACAAAGGAAGTTGTGAGCTCTTCAAAGTATTCATCAAACAATCTAACTGTTACGGCACAATCACAATACGTATGAAGGCACTCCTTGCAACATCCGTAGCTGCTAAATACTACATCAAAATAGTTATTTATGTATTAAAAGCGTAAAGGAGGTCTTCATCGCTTGAGAAAAACTGTTACCGTGCGATGTGAAGTGTAGACACTTTAACTCGAATTAAATACAACATTTTTCCTACAACTGCAATTTTGGATACCGCACAACATTCAAAAATTCACTTTCATCCGATGCATTCCTCGGGTACATCACTCATACACTTGTAATTGTAGCTGCTACAAAATTAATTCCATACAAAGTAACAATACACTCTGTTGCCTCCAACTGCCAACAACTATCAGCATTAATTCCATACAAAGTAACAATACACTCTGTTGCCTCCAACTGCCAACAACTATCAGGATTGATTCCATACAAAGTAACAATACACTCTGTTGCCTCCAACTATCAGCATTAATTCCATTCAAAGTAACAATACACTCTGTTGCCTTCAACGACAACAACTATCAGGATTGATTCCATACAAAGTAACAATACACTGTTGCCTCCAACTGCCAACAACTAGCCCTGGAAATAATGAGCTGGATTACATTAAAACTATATAATGGTCAGTTACAACATAATTCAGATTTCAAATTTTGTTTAGGGAAGGGTGTAAAGAAATGCTGAATCTCCTTTCCAAGCACCAAGTTCCTGTGGTTGTGGTGTCCGCTGGTCTGGGAGAAGTTGTCGATTACACCCTCCAAGAGTTCAAACCAAAGATTGTTTCAAACTTCATCCGGTTCAGTGAGAGTGGTGAAATACTTGGCTTTACTAAGCCGACTGTCAGTGTGTATAACAAACACAAAATGCCTCTTCCGGTAAGTCTTACTACCAGTTTGGTATTTTTTCCAGTAGCAGATCATAAAGATGAGTAGAAGTAGTAGTATAAAGATGGTGTGCTTTATTTAGTTCCATTTTACTGAATATAGTTTTTTTGGACAACATTCAGATTACTTATTATTACAATGCAATTAGATACGTCATTAAATAATACAAGAGATCATTAAAATTGTACTGATGTAACTTGTAGGCTATCTACTAATTTCGTTAACATGTTGATGTTTAAGACCTACAATTTTGATAAATCTGCTTTATGTTTGTCCTACAAGTTGCTATTATATGTTTAGACTCTCTAGCCTAATCCAATATTAAAACATAAAGTAGTAACATTTTATTTAAAAAAATTTCAATTTCATTAATGGTAAGCAAAATTGCTATATCTTGTTTATATTGTAGAAGACAGTAGGGATGGGTCGGTTGCATTTTTTATCGGTTTCAGTTAGGTTTTTTTAAAAAAACGGTTGTCGGTTGTCAAAAAGAACTTGCCTAATAACTGTCTCATCCATAATTTAAATTTAAGTTTCTACCTAGATTCCAAAATTTTGGCCTATCTTATATCACATGGTCACTATCAACTCACAAAAAACTTTTTTCACCAAACTTTAATTGATTACCTATATACCTATAAATACCTATTTCAGACTTAAATACTGCTGCAGAGACACTATGCAGGAGAATTGGTTAAAAAGTCACAAGTAATCAATCAAAGACAAATCATATTAATTTAAGTATTATGGCCATTACAAAATTAATTAATCACCTAGCCTTAAAACCTTTTTTAGACAAATAATAAAAAAGATAGCCTTGGGCAATACCGTAGTCTAAATAATCTTTTATTTAAACTTTGTTAACATGTTAAGGTTAACGTTTAGGCTAAACCTTACTGTAAGCCTATCCTTAAAAACAAATTAAGTCTACCGGTTTTTGCTGATATTTTAGTTTTGCAGACTTTGGAAACCCTAGAATCTTTTCTTACAGGAAGGATACAATCATAAATACAATAGGATTTATATTTAGATTTAGGCTACGAAAACAGTAGGACTAGAACTAACTCCGGGGTCAGGGTTAAATTTGGGCTAAATGGTAGATTGTTGACTAATTCTTTTTTTGGCATTCTCGACGATATTAACAAACTTTCTTGATAAAAATGCCCGACTTTATTTATTACACAGTAAAATTGACAGTAATCCCGTAGACTCTATCAGGGTTTAAGCTGCGGTCGCATTTGTCGCAAAATGCGATATGCACCACGAAAATGCGACAATATTTGGGCAGGCTGTTGCTTTTTTGCTACAAAGAAAAGTATAATAAATATTTAAATGTTATTGCAGAAAATCTGGTTTTAACAATACAAATTGTATTGAAAGTCCGTGATCATGATCCACAAACAAAAATATTAGAAGAGTAGTTGGGATGTTGGAGAGGCTTAACGTTGCGTTGGTTGCACTACGTCATTTTACCGATCGCCTCTGAGTGAGTGGTAGAGGAGACGAGCCTACATTACGTGAACAGTTGCTGTCGATTTCAACTGCGTACCGTGTAAACGGAACGGGCAAGTTACTAAAATGACAGTTGTAATTACAGTAGCTAACCCTCTAGCAGACGTCATGCGCTCTCCGCTGTGACTCGGTTTGGCGCGCACTCTGTAGTAGCTGAGCGAATTGGCGAATGCGAGAATGTTGAGGGCTAGTTCGCCTCCGAAGGGATGACTGCGCTCGCGTCGCTATCGTACCGATTCTTGTCGGTTGTTGTGACCGAGTCAAAGGAGACGAGCGGCAGGTCCTCCATACTTAGTGCCGCTCGTCGTCAACTCGCTGCAGAATGTGGACGGTTACACGAGCACGAGTCGCTCGAAATCGCAACGATCGGGCGAAAGTGTAGAGGTACCCTAGCGAAAACAGACAACTCGAAATCGGTAATGCGCAAATGCGATCGCGATATGCTTTGAGGTTATGTTTCAGAGTGTAATGTTTGGGGTGTGTGAGTTTTCGTTGTTCTGGTACCATATTAGGCCTATTCTATTAGAATGTTTAGTATATTTCCATTTCAGACTTTAATGGTTAAAATGGATAAGTTACCAAGAAAAGTAGACTCTGCTGAATTATACAGGGTTTCCGAAAAAGAATGACGGGATTTCGAACGGCCGTTTCGTGGGGACTATTCAAGATAACACACTTAACAACAAGTTTCCAAATAGTTGGATAGGCAGGGGTGCGCCTATTCCCTGGCCTCCCAGGAGTTCTGATTTGACCCCTTTGGACTTTTTTTTGTGGGGTTACGTAAAGAACATTGTTTATGCTGAGAAAATTCATGATTTGCCACATCTGCGTGGGCGAATTTCGGAAGCGATCGCAACTGTGACACCAGAGATGCTTCACAACACTTGGCGAGAAATCGAATATCGCTTCGATGTATGCTGAGCAACAAATGGAGCTCACATCGAAACATATTAAGGTATGAAAAAAAACTTAGTTCTTTTCTATTCTATTTGACGTTTAAATCGTGTAGTTATCTTGAATAGTCCCCAAGCAACGGCCGTCCGAAATCCCGTCATTCTTTTTCGGAGACCCTGTATATACAGGGTGAATCTCGTAAGTTGTCCAGTATTGATTTCAGACAAACCGTTGGTCCTACGATGATGAAATAAAATTATTTCCCACTAAACCAACCCCAAGGAATAACGTAAAAATATTTTTAACGATTTTTAAATACAGGGTGTACCAGAAACTGAGGGTCACTAGTCCGAATCTACGAAATATCAAATACAAACGTATATCATGATATACATCAAATTAAAGCTCTTTTCAATCCAAACCATTTGGCGGAATCAGATTTTGATTATTATTGATTCATTTCAAAATGGCGGCTGTTTTTGTGAAAAATTTAGTATTTTTTTGAATACCCTGTATTTTTCTTAAAAATGCAGATATCTTGATTCTGATTCAAATATCGCATTCCTTATGAGCTAAGCTTTATTTTGATATGCAACACTTCAATATTATCTCAAAAACAAAAAGTTTCAAAAATATCAGTTTTTGAAAATATGTACATAGCCAAAACTCAAAAATTTCAAATAGCACCATATGTCAAATAGCATATCATTTTAAAGGTATTGCAATTCTAAGAAACTTTCAAGTTTAAACCTTATGCGTATCTATTTTGGTTTTCGAGTTATCAACAAAAAACATGTTTTTCCACATTAAAACGCATGTTATTTGTTAAACATGGTGGTAATAGAACTATGGTCCAGCCTTTACCACCATGTTTAACAAATAACATGTGTTTTAATGTGGGAAAACATGTTTTTTGTTGATAACTCGAAAACCAAAATAGATACGCATAAGGTTTAAATTTGAAAGTTTCTTAGAATTGCAATACCTTTAAAATGATATGCTATTTGACATATGGTGCTATTTGAAATTTTTGAGTTTTGGCTATGTACATATTTTCAAAAACTGATATTTTTGAAACTTTTTGTTTTTGAGATAATATTGAAGTGTTGCATATCAAAATAAAGCTTAGCTCATAAGGAATGCGATATTTGAATCAGAATCAAGATATCTGCATTTTTAAGAAAAATACAGGGTATTCAAAAAAATACTAATTTTTTCACAAAAACAGCCGCCATTTTGAAATGAATCAATAATAATCAAAATCCGATTCCGCCAAATGGTTTGGATTGAAAAGAGCTTTAATTTGATGTATATCATGATATACGTTTGTATTTGATATTTCGTAGATTCGGACTAGTGACCCTCAGTTTCTGGTACACCCTGTATTTAAAAATCGTTAAAAATATTTTTACGTTATTCCTTGGGGTTGGTTTAGTGGGAAATAATTTTATTTCATCATCGTAGGACCAACGGTTTGTCTGAAATCAATACTGGACAACTTACGAGATTCACCCTGTATATTACGGTATTTAAATTTTAAACGTTAAAAAAATACAAGCAAAAAACAACTTAAGACCAAAAAATAGTATAATGTCACGCGAGTAAAAATGCGAAAAGGAAAATATTTTTGCTACAAGTCTCTAAGAGCTTGTAGCATTTTTGCTCAAAGAATTTTTTTCCCAGCTGAATCCCTGGACTCTATATGTCGCGTCGTCGTCTGCTAGTGAAGAAGTGAAGTTAGTGATGTTGATGTGATAGCGATATGCAAAATTTGTTATAAACTAATACACTCATGAAGGTTGTACGTGAGTTGCCGCCCGAAGACACTAGTGATCCTGGCGGTTGGAGGTCGAATCTCTTGCTTCGTGTCGTTCTTGCATTGGTTGTAATTTGTATTTTCACCACAAGAGCTAACGAGGCGCTATTTTTTCGGGTGGTAAAATCATGAATGTAACTTATTGTTTCGATGCGCGTGTTCGAGACGTAACGTATTGAAATATCGTGAAATAGGTGATACGATACATATGATGCGTCACTGACACTGGCAGACTAAGTCCGAACTGCAGTCGATTAGTATTTAATTTCTCAAATCTGGCGTTATTTTTAATTTGTGTTAAGGTTAACTCATCACCTATGTTCTTCTTTTTAAAGTTTTAACCGTTTGTTAACTTTTAAATCAATAATTTTGAATACGATATTCCAAAGGCGAAACGTTTTTAACAACACGGGTATTGCAATTCAGTGCCTCGATATGGTACGGAAATACTTACGATATCGAATACATGTGATCGATAAGCACAAACTCTGCCTTGAGCGTGGAAGTGTTACTACGCACCCATTGTTATACCAAAGCGAGATGACATTTAAGTATTGGGATTATGTATCGCGATACACGTATCTTTTTTATTGTGTCATTTTTACTTTCACTGATATATCTCATTGACTAGGTTAGGAGTCAAAGTGATATTTGTACAAAATAATAAAGCTTATTTCCAATACACACAGCTAAACAATCAAAGACAAATCAAATTAATTAAATATTATGGACACCAGTATCCAAGTAATATGATTTTTACAAAGAAGATATGTGCTTTAGGTATGTTCACATCCTAAGCACCCTGAACCAGATTCTGGGGTTTCGCTTAGGTATCTGCTCACACACTCTACACCCAACTTTCGGACACCCAACTTTCTTACTGGGTTTGTCTACACCCAGTAGTTCTTTTCTTTGTGTTTTCGTAAAGCTTATTTCCAATACGAGGACTTACTGACAGTGAAAAACCGAGACCGACTTTTGACCATCGGTTGTCGGTTTATGTTTTTTTTGTTAAAATCCGGTAAAACCGACAACCAACTTTAAGAACCGACACATCCCTAGAAGACAGTAATATAGACTAGTTTTAGAATAGTTTGAAAAACATTTCTCCCATTTTCTATGTTATCATATATGAAGTATTAAGTTTTAAATGGTGAATTTGTTGCTCGAAACCAAGTACAGTTGCCCAACCTTGTAACTGAAGCTCTATAAAGAATTTATAGAGAATTCAGTAGTTTGCCCATAACATAAGTAGTCTTACATCTTGCTATAAGGCTGTGGTGTGTTTTAAATAAACAACTGTTTTAAAACGCAATCGGGTCAAAATTGATCTTTATTTTATGCTTTTGGTTATCATTTGGAACAGGGCCCTACTCATGGGGGGACAACTGCCCCGGGGCCCGGGGGTCTATCAGGGGGCCCAGCGACCGGGCCGGTGTCTTATTTAAGACACCGTTATCTAAATTAAAGGTCACCAACTAGGATTTGGACGCCAAAAGCCAGCCCAGGGGCCCGTAAAAAGCTGAGTACGGCCCTGCTTTGGAGTTTATAACCTTCAGAGTTGAAAATTCGGAAATTAAAAACTACTTTGTATAACTACGGATCAAGGCTATTTTTTTGTTACCTCAAAAATCTAAATTGGTTCATAAATAACGGAGGAGTTCTGTTTTCAAAATTGTCATAGGTTTTATAATGGATTAAGAATATCATCATAACCTTTGTTTTATATTTTTATTCAGTAAACTTGGATTTACAGTAGAGATGTGCGAGTACTCGAAATTTTCGAGGTCGAGCCGAGTTCGGCACTGAAACTCGAGGTTTTACTGAAACTCGGAACTTTTTGAGCGAGTTTACTCCCGCCGTTTACCCGCGCTACCAAGGGTCGTCCGCGGCCGCGCGTCGTCTGTATATTCATATTGAGTGTGAATGCATTTGAGGTGTTAAAGAGTTGTGATATGGATTTTAGTGTTTATAAATAAGTAAGTTGTGGCATACAAATTTGTGTTACTCTTTACACCAAAATGGAGGATTTACCAGGACCTTCAGATTGAGTTGTATAAACACTGTCTGTATAGTCCACTTTTAAGTTAACCTAACCTTGTAATTTTTATAGTAAAATATCAAAAACATATCTGTAATGAAATCTAATAGGTAAGCATAAGTTGTTTGTGCTTGTTTTTTGTTCCATAATAATTTAAATTGAGTAAATCCATTAATTTTAGGTTCAACTGTCCTTTGGCATTGAGCTGTTTTTAAAGACAAGTGATTTGTTTTGGCCTTGTTTAAGTTTCATTAATGATTTTTTAAATAATTTGTAATATTTTAAAACACTATTTAAGACATGGCTTCAATTTCATCAATTGATTTGCCAGACACTTTCAAACATATCTTCATGTTGTTACTGATTGTTCTTATTAGGACTATTAGTGTTAACATTAATGCTAAGATATGTTAGTAAATACATTTTGTGTGGTAAGTAAGTAGGCTAATGTTTTACCTTGTAATAGGCCTTTTAAATATTAAAATAAAGTTTATTTTAACTTAAGATACAAGCCTAAATGTAATTTTATTTTCTCCATTCGTAGAAAGATGTAGCTTAGGCCTAAACATAATGTACAAAACATAGTTTAAATAAAAAGAAGGAAATAAAATAAAAACTGAGATTATTTTTTAATGGAACTGTTAATTAATACCATATAGGCTATAACAACCTTAATACCAACAGATTAAAGTATTTTATCTTCATGGCAAAATGTTATGCAATTACTTTGGTTTGATTTATTTTCAGATAAATGTACTTACCTTTTTCCAATGAAGCAGGAATCTATTTATTTTACTTACTATTGTTATTTTCAATACACTGTTTTGATCCAATTCAAGTCGTCCTATCTGTTTTTTATTTTTTATTTGTATCCTTGACTCGAACTCGAGATTCAAATCTTTTGCCATTTACTCGTCTCGACTTAAAAAACCTGTACTCGCACATCTCTAATTTACAGATCTCCTAACTTCCAAAAGGAAATTATTGATAACTGTTTATCACTTCATTAAGAGTCACTGTAGATTTGGCTGAAGGTTTAGAACTTCAACTACAACACTCGAGGCGCTAATAACTTAGATATAGAAAAACATAGCTCTAAAGTGTACGCATTGGCAACTCAAAAATTCGGACCTAAATTATGGAATGCCCTTCCCCAGAATTTAAAAATATTGGCCTATCCAAAGTTCAAAAAATCAATTGAACTCTTTCTCCTAAACAATCCCTTGTATAAAACTGAAGACTTTTTTGCCTTAATTAGCTAAGGCATTCCTCTTGTATTTTTTAATCTAGTTTTAGAAATTATTGTATTTGAGTTTAATTCTTTTTTTTTATAATGATATGTTTAAAATGTATTACTTAATGTTATGTGACGAGCTGGAAGATGTAATCCACACATTGAATTACTTACTGGCAATAAATTGAGTATCGAGTATTGAGTATTGAGCTTAGTTATTATATTGTGTTGTTCTCCAGCAAATAATTAAGCAATAAAAAATAAGCGATTAATTTTCAGTCTCTCTTACCATAACTAACCTGCAAACAATAAGTGATATATTCTACAAATAATTTTTTTTTACTAAACATATGCATTCAAAGATAATAAATACTTTCCTTTCTTATCACTGATTTCAATTAGTTTTTTACCATTTTCATTTATTTCTTTAAGGTAGAAGACGGCAGAGAAAATGTGATACTTATAGGTGATTCACTTGGTGATAGTAGCATGGCTAACAGTGTTCCAAATATCAAGACTATTTTAAAAGTTGGGTTTTTCACTGGCCAGGTATGTGTATAATTAATGTGACTATTCTATTTAGTCAAACAATTGTTGCCAACTTCTGCTCAAGCGAACATAGAGGGAGTGAGGATAGAATATGTCTATAGAAAGTTAACATTATTTTAGGTTAAATTAAACTGGATGAGACACAATCAGATAATAGTCATACATGCTTATCCAAAATATGAATGTGATATGTACATAAATAAAGCAATAGCTAATAGGGAAATCTTCATTCTAAATGCCAAAATCTTTTATTCTTACTTAGTATAGGCATCACATTTTTTCATGAGAAAGGATCTCATTTCTTTGTTTTTCCAAGTTCCGTAGAGAGCAGCAGCATATTTTTCTCTCAAGATCTGCTCACTTGGTAATCCAAAGATTTTACTAATTAACCGGAAAACCCTTGTACAAAGTCTATAAACAGCTGTAATGTCACATGATTACCAGTCCAATTTTTAGTGTTGCAAGAAACACGATAAATTCTAGAGGTCTGCGGTGCACCGAAAAAAACGGTACCGGTACGGTACACAACTAATTACCGTCATGGGTTCGGTACAGAGCATAACCCCGGTACAGATTCGGTACGGTACAGTTTACTGCTTCAAACAATAAACAGAGATAAGCTAAACAATGTTTAACAAAGTAAGTGGTTTAAATAAGACCGACTCCTATTTATAACTAAAAATAGCCTTTAAGGAAAACAAGCCCCAAAACTCATAGGAAAAGAGACGTTGACAGGTGTTATTTATAGCTGAACGAGAATAGAGATAAGAAAGGTGGGTAAGGGGAGCGGGGAGGGGCTTGGTAGGGCCGACAAAAAATATGTCCTTGAAGACAAGAAACGTTTAGACTAGGAAAGCGGGTGGGGTGAGGGGGGAGGGATCCGGTAATTAGCTATAAGTCAGTTGTTTGTCCAACATCATTTCTAGAGTCAGAAAAGGAATACTATCTTTTAAATCATGTTCTTTCTCCATTACGATTTCAAATTAAACTGCTTTTATTTATGTATTACTAGTAGCCTGTCTGTCGCGGCTTCGCTCGCGATCACAACGTAATATTATACTGACATTCCTGTATAAATATTGTGTTACCGTTCCAAAGCCAACATCAACTGCGTTTACTCTATCTAGCTGATTGCTTAAAACTTATAGTTATTTCCCAATGTTAAGCTTATGGGAAAAAAACTCAACTTTAAGGGGCTCCAGGGCCTCACTCACAAATTATTTCTGTTTTAAAAAAGGTTCCTGCACAACTTCACGTTAGGCTCTTTTCAATGAAACCAAAAACATGAACATCGGTTTGATAGTTTAGGAGGAGTGATTGTCACAAAAAACCTGCTCGCCTATTAAATAAGTATAGATTATTATTGTTATTTAAGTATACTAGGAAAATAATTTTAAATTATATAAAAAAAGGTATCAATAATGGTTGAAAACTATTTAAAAAATAACCACTAACTTGATAAATTTCAAGTAGTAGCATAAATTTGTTATTGTTTTATTGTGCTGTGTAATGTTTACATAGAGATATCTGTTGTATGTTAGATTATCTTGTGTGGTTTTAGAAAATTCAACTACAAATTATTATTATCAACAACCTAAATTGATTTTTTTGAGGTTAATAGCTAATTATTTTAAATGTGATATAGCCAAATTAACATTATATCACTGTACTACTTAATTATTTTCTTTATTTATTTTCCAGTTTTACATGGTACTTATGTTTAAATAAATGTACTGTAATATTTGTTTTGAACTTCAATTTTGAATTTAGTAGCCTAATTAAGTAATTTTAGAGTTATTTTTATTTCAATCTTCAGTATTTAAAGGTCTAATTTTCCAATTTCTTTTAGTTTCACAACATACATAGTTTTATTTAAGTTATCTGATTTTACTTTGTATTAATGATACAATAATCTCCCAATGCAACAAGAATAGTATTTATAAAACTTTGGTTTTTGTTGTTTGTATGATTTAAACCAATAGTTTTTATTTATGTTGAAAGCAATGTAATTAATCAGTTAAGCAATTTATGCAATTGATAGATTTTTAAGTAATTTTTGAATTTATTTATCATGATTATTTCAAGAACTTGTATTAATACCTAATAACAACAATGTTAAAATGTAATACTCCAAAGATGCAGGTTCTTAGAAATATTTTTATCCATAGTATAGTTATTTATTTTTTAAATAAAATTAATAATAAAAGTTGTGTATGACCTTAATTATTACTCAGTAATTTGTTTATGATACATACAAATTAATAACTAAATTAGGATATATGACGGTACATTGTACTGTGCCGAATTTGTACCGAAAACCGAGGTACAAAATCTTTGACCGTACCGAACCGTACCGATCTGAAATTTTTGGTACCGCAGACCCCTAATAAATACTGTATCAGATTTTTTTTTTTTTAAATAATACATTGTTATTTTGATTATTACTTTAAAATGCACATTAACCCTTGAGTGCTAAGCTTCTGAAAGGAGTAGTTGAATCCGTGATGTTTTGTTGATTTTGGCTAATTTTAATAGGATAACTAAGTGAGAGTGGGACACATAACTATGCATAGGCCAATGGGTTAATATTGTTTAGTTCACATCAGGAAATCCTACCAGGATACTGTGTAAACCATTGTGTACCGGTACTTTGTAAGCAGAGTTTTATTTTCTCTGTTTGATATTGATATTTAAAGTTATTTACTTGTGTGTTGTAGTTATATAACATAATCTATAGTTTTATTAAATCCCAAATGGTAGTTAATAAACCGTTAATTAAAATTATCAATGTTAAACCTTGAAAACAAGCAATGTTACCAAGTTGTCCAACAGCAATTCAAAAATTGTATCATTATTGTCCTCTGTAAGGTTGGCAAAACTTGCAGTAGATTGACAATATTATGCACCAGCTGAACGACCTCAGATGACATCGTAAGTGTGAACATTACTGTTACGGAAACGGGCAATGCATGCTACTGCTCTCTATGGACCTTGTTTTTTCCCAATGTTTTTGTAAATGAAGTGTGTTTATGTTATTTTTGTATTACCACCTTGTAGATTTATTTTTCAGCCTGTGTAGCAGCAATCATATTATTTTGTTCTCAAAATTCAAACTCAAATTTATTGGATTTAGAATGATTTTCTTTTTATAATAGTTTTTAATTTTGTTTGTGGTTTATTCCTTTTTTAGGACAAGGAGCAGTTGCTGAGATATTGCAACAGTTTTGACGTTGTTCTGGTCAACGATCAGACAATGGACACTGTCACCTCGATTCTCAGACTGATTTTGAGTTCGTAGTTTTATTTAAAACGCTTAACTTCAAGAAATTTATATTTATTTGTAATCATAATATTGTCATATAGTTACTTTTTGTTAGTGAGCTTAAAATAGTTTATAAGTATGATAGAACGCTTTATACATAATATAATAGTATTCAACGTTATATTTTATTCCTATATTAAATATAATTTATGGAAATAATTAAATTATAAAAATACAGGAAAATCATAACAGTGCCACTGGCAAGTATTTACATGTTTTTTTAAGAATATAGTACAAGAGGTGTAAATATACAAAGAACTAAACTCGGCTGATATCTCCATATTTCTTGAAATGAATTGATGTACAAAAAAAGCTGTTATGATGAAGTCTATAAATCTCAGTTGTTGGCTTTGGAATTTTTGTAAGAGTTTTGTCCAACAAACTTGTCCTTAGGTCTTAGTAAAATATTATAGATCTCATCATCTTGCTGAATTGGTCATAAATAACAATTTTCATTAGTTTGTTTTAACAAATTGCTAAAATTAAAACCTTGAATACACTTGAGTCCCGCTAATTCAAACTAACTGGGATCAAGCCTGTTCTGACTAGAAAGTTTTTGTGCAGTTTTGTCAGTCACATTCACACTGTCAGAATCTGTTTGTCATATTATTTTGCTTTTTGAACATTGCACTATCATTTAATTCATACTATACATAAATTATTGGGTATTACAGGACAGCACTATAAAAGTATTACATGTGGTTGACAGTTGAAACAGTACCTCGATGCATAGTTAACTTTGTATTGTGCCACGTCTTAGCTTCAGCTCCTCTGCAATGCTAAAATGTAACAGAATCATTGCCAACCTCTAAAACATCTATCAAACAGTGTTTTAAAGTGAAGGTAATTTGATCCCTCTATAGTTCAAACCTGCAAAGAATCAAAATATACGTGGAATTGCTAGGAATAATATTAAATGTTATGTATTTTTTTAAGTTTTTATTTCAGGAAATTAGTACAACTTTGTTAAATAATTGTATTGATTTAATGACAAAATTATGTTGGAAATTCTATAGCAATCTTTATATATAATTCTGCAAACAAAATTTTTAAGTCAAAATTATGGGAGTTTGGCGAATCGCAGGATGATGGGAGACGGCTCAAATCAAAAGTCTCAATCCCAGGGACTCGGGAAAAATAGCAGTATTTCCAAAAAGCTACCAGCAAACGAGAAATAACGTAAAACATCCCCTATAGGAAAAGCATGGGGATTTGAAAAGGTCTGCTTTGTTTACATTAAAACATGTTGTTACGTGTCTACTTTGTTTACGAACTGACATGTTCCTACTTGGAGCAAGGTTAGGGGCTATGGCCCCTTCAAGCCACTTGTTATTTAATATATGTGAAAACCTTTCTTAAAATATGGTTTTACAATACCTGTTCTGTCCAGTTCATATGAATAATCATAAGATTACTGCAGTTTCGACATTAATATGTCATCATCAGATCTTTATGTATAAAACACAGCTCATTTTCAATAAAACCGTTGTAAAAATGTTAAATGTTAAAAACAACTGACACATAACAAATTTAAACATAAAAAACACACAAGGACACAGCACAAGGACACTTCTTGCATGCTGGCCAGCAGGTAACAGACTCTCCTTTCTGCTGCAGGTCTTACGTATCCTAAAAATATTATTTTATAAGCCAGTTTGAAACATGTTTTTTCTCATTCCCTTTATCCATCAACTTAGACAAAAACATTTTTATTCTTTGCGAAAACTCTGTTCCAATCAAGCAGATTTTCGGACTAGCAGGGTTCAGATTAACAAGACTATCTTCATCACTACGAAGAGCTTACATCTGTATATTCCTGACAAATATAAAAGTGCCACCTTTCCATTTCTATGTCTAATTATATGAAAGTTTGCTCCACACTTATTTGTTATATGTTTTTTTAGAGCATGGAACTACTGCCCATCCTAGATAATTGGTACTATTGATTTTCACCAATTACATATAATACATATACAGGGTGAATCTCGTAAGTTGTCCAGTATTGATTTCAGACAAACCGTTGGTCCTACGATGATGAAATAAAATTATTTCCCACTAAACCAACCCCAAGGAATAACGTAAAAATATTTTTAACGATTTTTAAATACAGGGTGTACCAGAAACTGAGGGTCACTAGTCAGAATCTACGAAATATCAAATACAAACGTATATCTTGATATACATCAAATTAAAGCTCTTTTCAATCCAAACCATTTGGCGGAATCGGATTTTGATTATTATTGATTCATTTCAAAATGGCGGCTGTTTTTGTGAAAAAATTAGTATTTTTTTGAATACCCTGTATTTTTCTTAAAAATGCAGATATCTAGATTCTGATTCAAATATCGCATTCCTTATGAGCTAAGCTTTATTTTGATATGCAACACTTCAATATTATCTCAAAAACAAAAAGTTTCAAAAATATCAGTTTTTGAAAATATGTACATAGCCAAAACTCAAAAATTTCAAATAGCACCATATGTCAAATAGCATATCATTTTAAAGGTATTGCAATTCTAAGAAACTTTCAAATTTAAACCTTATGCGTATCTATTTTGGTTTTCGAGTTATCAACAAAAAACATGTTTTTCCACATTAAAACGCATGTTATTTGTTAAAAATGGTGGTAATAGAACTATGGTCCAGCCTTTAGTACATATTTTCAAAAACTGATATTTTTGAAACTTTTTGTTTTTGAGATAATATTGAAGTGTTGCATATCAAAATAAAGCTTAGCTCATAAGGAATGCGATATTTGAATCAGAATCAAGATATCTGCATTTTTAAGAAAAATACAGGGTATTCAAAAAAATACTAATTTTTTCACAAAAACAGCCGCCATTTTGAAATGAATCAATAATAATCAAAATCCGATTCCGCCAAATGGTTTGGATTGAAAAGAGCTTTAATTTGATGTATATCATGATATACGTTTGTATTTGATATTTCGTAGATTCGGACTAGTGACCCTCAGTTTCTGGTACACCCTGTATTTAAAAATCGTTAAAAATATTTTTACGTTATTCCTTGGGGTTGGTTTAGTGGGAAATAATTTTATTTCATCATCGTAGGACCAACGGTTTGTCTGAAATCAATACTGGACAACTTACGAGATTCACCCTGTATAACCACAAGTAAGCACACCCTATAAAAAACCAATTGTTAGTGACAACACTACCTCTCGGCACAGATGGGAGTTACAATTGGGTATTACAGTAAAGTCTCACAAACTCAACACATTGTGAACTTAGACACTGTCACGTTTCTCGGAGTACATGGGGGGGGGGGTTTAGACACTGTCACGTTTCTCGGAGTACATGGGGGGGAAATTCCAAGCTTTAGCTTTAAATTGTATATTAGATCATATTTAAACATATTCTAGTATGGTAACTTATATGGTATTACAAAAAACATCAATTTTACATTGATGTACTTAAAACCACGAGGTAAACTGAGGAAATTAAAAATTAGTCCAAGAGCGACCGAAACAACGGAAGCGTGTAAGAATCAGAGGCATGTGAGATAGTTGTGTGCCGGTCGCACATAATGTACCCACGGCAAAATGGAGGTGTCGAGTTTATGAGACTCTACTGTAGCTGTAATTGGCTCTATTTTAATTGTTTACAGACCTGCCTACAGTTAAAATACTAACAGCTGGCTGGAATATGTTACAAACACTTAATTGACATTAATTAGTTTTTTACACATGATAATCATCTGTCAAGTTGAGCAAATGATAAATTTATTAGTTTTATGTTGACTTTTTTATTTGGTTTGAATATAACCTTTTACTTTATCCATATTTTTAGAGCACTAATTCACAAATTTGTGTGACATGTGATCATAATCTTAAGAATTTGTTATATATACCATTAGCCTTTAGACTTAGTCTGTGAATATGCCAATTGTGTATTGTTGGGAATACTGATGCTTAGCTTGATTTTGAAAACATATTCCTATATTTATTGAAACACATTTACACACTTATGGTCAGTCAGTACTTACACAATATATATACTGCTTTTATCAATTACATAAATGAATTCAGAAACACTAAGAATGTCAGGTCTAATGTAAAAAATGCATATAGTTAGATTGGCGCTTGGAGAGGTAGAGACAGAGTTCTGCACTTATGCAAAGGTAAGCATTATAATAGCGGACAAATTTATTGCCAGTTGAAGCGTGGTTTGCCGGGCTATCAACCAAGATCAGCCAATAGTAGACGTGTTACATTGCCAAAACTCCACACCAGCTGATCAGAATAACATTCGAGTGATATTTTTCTGTGAATAAATGGCAAAAGTGACAGCTTACAGCCATGCTATTGGCTACAGCCCAACTGTCAATTTATTTTTCCGCTATTATAGAGTGCGTGAATGGATACGCTGCTGTTAGCACAGTCAAGTCAAACTGGGAATAGTCTGCTCTCTCATACTCCCTCTTGTATAAGTGCTGATACACCTCACGATGGTGAAACGATGGTACATGATTTTACCGATAAGACCTGACCATCTCGGTGTTTATGTGTTTATTGGTCATATGTACTGATAAGGTTAGAGAGTTATTCCTATTTATATATAATTTAGTACTTAAAACATTCTTGATTTATTTTACATTTTATACACTCACTGTTTCATCTCAGCGTTGAAGCAATAAATATTGTTATATTTTGTTAACTTGGATTTCTTAATCATCCTGGTTCCTATGTTTGGCATTGTGATTGCCATAAACTAGATCTCTTAAAAATCGTTCAAAAGGGAGCCAAGACATTCCCATATACCTCCATAAATTGAAAAGAATTTATTATTTTTTCCACAAACTATTTTTCAAGTAAAATTATATTAACAAAGATATATTGTTGATAACCTTTTCAGTGTTCTTGTTACAAAAGCCTCACTAATCACGAACTTAACATCAGGGCCTTATTACACAAATTATTACTTACAAGCACAAATCATTTCTTAAAAATAACATTTGTTTTGGCAAAGGCGGGTGTCACATGAAAATCCATGCTTTTAGAAGGGTCTTGTAAAAATAAAAGAAACAGTTTATTACTTATTAGCACACGATGCAGTTTTCCTTGGAAGAATGCTGGCCTCAAGAGTCAGAGAAGGTCAAGCGTAGGTCTGATCCTAGCAGGCTACTAATATAGTTTGTTATACCCCCGTCGCAGCAAACCTGCATACTCAGCGAATTTCCAATGGATAACATATGTCTTAATACCACATAAAGCTGCATACCAAGTTTCATAAAAATATATTCACATATAAGCGATAAATACAATATTAATTATTCTCTATAAGAATAACATTGGTGATGAGTACGTAGGTTTGCTGAAACAAGGAAACAAACAATTGGTTTATATGCAAATATAAATAGAATTTAACTAGGCGAAGCCACATACCAAGTTTAATCAATATTCAATCATAAATAAGCGCTATATAACATGTTAATTATTCTCCATAAGAATAACATGGGGCCTGAGTAAGCAGGTTTGGTGGAACAAGGACAAAAATGGGGTTTTATGCAAATATCAATATAACTCAACAAGGTGATAACCAAGTTTTATTAATTTATATTCATAATTAAGGGAGTCATTACATTTTACTTATTCTCCATAAGAATAACATGGGGCTGAGTACGTAGGTTTGCTGCTACGGGGATAGTCAACAAAATACAATTTTTTGTGCAAATATCAATATACCAGTACTACGTGAAGCCACATACCAAGTTTCATCAACATACATTCATAAATAATCGAGATATTAAATTTTATTTATTCTCCATAAGGATAACATTGGACAAAGTACTGTGTTTAGCACTTTGAATATCTCTGCAACGGTTGGGTGTAGAATCACAATTTAAAAACCAAGATGATTGTTTTTTGGAGCTGAACTGATTGGTAAAAGCAAATGTGAAGTTTACACTAAATTGAACTGAGGAAAAGCCAAAAACCTTTTTCCCATAAGATTAACATGGGAGATTTTATGAGTTGGTTTTTTGAATTTTCTCCGCAACCACTTAACCTAGGTTAATAATTCAAGATACTATATTATTTGTTTTTTTAAGCTCTATAACATGGCCGCAACCAAAATCAAGCTTTTTAAAAATTGTAGGGTAAAAAATGCAAAAAACTGATTTTTTGGAAAATTTAAAACTCCCATAAACCCCCCTTCTTCCCATGGTCCGATTTTTCTTGGTTTTCGCACTTAAAGTCGTGAATGTTACTTTACACATTTGAGCCAAATTTAATCAAAATCGGACGTTTTTTAGTCGTGTTATCGCATTCACAGACACATATATAGATATTTATATATACATATATATAAATTTGAACGAATAGTGTTTTTAGCATCTGGGGACGTCAAAAATAAAGTTATCATGGTCTCGGGCTTAAGTCTAACCATGAGACCTACGGTAATAGCTTCTTCCCCATAGAGGAAATTCGCTAATATGTAGTCATGAAGTCAATGAGGCCAATGTTCATGATAAGGGCCGATTAAATTGGCTGTTAATTCAGCTTCTTATATACATTGTTTAGTTACTGTAAAACAGCATTTCCAAGCTACAATAAAA
Organism: Allygus modestus; assembly: GCA_963675035.1. Taxonomy (NCBI): domain Eukaryota; kingdom Metazoa; phylum Arthropoda; class Insecta; order Hemiptera; family Cicadellidae; genus Allygus; species Allygus modestus. The sequence goes on from OY776112.1 coordinate 199,448,935, forward strand.
ATGAGGGGGCCTAGCCCCCCCCCAAGTCAGATCAAAGACCAAATAACTACTTTAAATACACTTGGTCCAACTGATTGTGGATCCCAATGTTCATAATTCTGTATTTTTACTTTAAAAACATAAGTATAGTAATAATAATAATAACAATACTTTATTGAAATAACAACTACAAATCTATGTTGAAAAAACAGAATTTATAAATTGTTTAAACTACATAGTAATACTAATACAATCAATTAATAAATAATATAAATATTATAAAAAATAAGAATATGGTCTCAGAAATGTCAGAGCCTTTTAGAATGCCTTTTGAATATTAATTTCAATCAGGTTATATATATTATTCATTATTTCATAATAAAGAATGGTCCATGTATTCAGAGACATGATCAAATGTTTATTTATTAAAAATTGTTTCAGTTCGTTTTTAAATTTATTTGAGTTGTTTTCAAATTTTATACATTTAGGTAATTTATTTAAAAAGGTCATACCTGCTTGTGGTGTAAGATTGGAGAAACGATTTAGTAAATGTTGTAGTGGCCGTGAGAGATTATAATTTCTAGTATTACGAGGGTCATCCAGAAAGTAAAGAACGTTTGCTTGCTGCGTCTAGCACAGCTCCCCCATCACCGCCATTGCGTGTGCGGCAGTCCACTCACCTCTCCACCAAAGTCTGAGCCGAGTCTCGTTGCTGTGCGGTCACACGTCTTATTTCTACAGCGATTCAAAATGGCGGCGGCAATCGAAAATCCCGCCAAATATGGGATAAGCAGTTTTATTCGGTTTCTGAGTTAAAAATAGTCTAGACCATCATTTTTTTTAGAAAAACACCAAATAGAATTGGTGGTGAAAGTGCAAACAAGTCCAAGTCGAGTTTTCAGGGGAAAAAATGGTGCAACAGGTTTAATGAAATAAAATCCATTATGCACGACGAGGATCGGAGTGGCAGGTCATTGCTCGCAAAAGACGATTTGAAAGAAAGACTTGAGGGAAGATTGGAGGAAAACAGCTGCTAAAATCTTTGCACATTACATCAATTTTAAGATTTGTTTTTTTTGCACTTTCATCATTAACTTTCTTTGGTGTTGTTCTAAAAATTTCTTCGGTATGGACATTTTTTTACTCAGAGACCAATTGACACTGCTTATCTTAGATTTGGCGAGATTTTTGATTGCCACCGCCATTTTGAATCGCTGTAGAAATAAGACGTGTGACCGCACAGCAACGAGACTCGGCTCAGACTTTGGTGGAGAGTTGAGTAGACTGCCGCACATGCAACGGCGGTGATGGGGGAGCTGTGCTAGACGCAGCAAGCAAACGTTCTTTACTTTCTGGATGACCCTCGTATAATTATGAATATCCTTTCCTAAATTTTGTTCACATTTAAATTTGGAATATTGTTTGAAATATATAAAGACATGGCAGGGTTAAAATTTCAAAATCCCTAAAAGCAGTTTTGCAAATCTCTCCGAATGTTAAAGTGCCAATTTTTCGTATAGACTTTTTTAAGTCTTAAATTCCTATTCGTTACAGTTACCCCAAAGAGTAATACCGTACGAAAAATATAGATATATTAAACCATAATACGCTATCAGCAGCATATTTTTATGGCAGTATTTTGATAATTCTCACAAAACATAAATGTTTGAAGACACCTTTGAACACAGAATATTTAAATGGTCTGCCCAAGTAAGTCCTCTATCAATATGAAGTCCTAGAAACTTGGTATAGTCAACTTCTTCCAGAATTTTATCGTCCATCATAATGGTTTGACATTATCTATCCTCAAGATTTTGGCGGCAGCAAAATTTAATAAAACTAGATTTTGAATTATTAGTTTTTAGGTTAATTCCATTAAAAAAATTGAATACATGAATTTAAATCTTTAAAAGCCTTCATTTATAATTCAGAAATTGACTTTTTTGTTAGACAGACAGTTGTATTATCTGCACATTGAATAATCTTTGAAACTTCTACTGATTTATTGCAATAACTAACAGATTTACAGTCAAAGTAAAACAAATCGATAAAAGTATAGAAGGGGCCAAAAACAAATAAATTTAATACGCCTCATGACCCATGTTGGCCTTAACCAATATATTTATATGTCGATTGTTTTCACATCGATTGTTTTGAGTACATCGATTGTTTCACAATGGTAGATCTAGGGAAAATTCAATCTTAAACGTGGGGACTATCTATTTTACTGACCAGGAGAAACCTTGACTGACTGGGTACTTCCAGTCGACCGATTCACTTCAAATTTGGTATTTAGATGCTACCATAACTGGACCAATAATATAAAACAACTTTCCCCCTAAGCTTTTGCTAAGGGGTACTTCCCTAGAAACATACGGCTGACCGGGCAGAAAAACCGACTGACTGCCCTAGTGGAAGTGATCAATAGAAATATTTTTAGTAATACGTAGTGATGTCAATACGTAATTGGATCAATACGTATCACTAGAGATCAATAGAAAAATGTTTCTATTCATGTCTAGTAATACGTATTGATCTCTATTGAAACGTAGTGATATCACTACGTAATTGGGCCACTAGACATAAATACGTATCACTAGACATCAACACGTATCAATAGGCATCAATGAGAAATTCTATTGAGTCTTTAACTCAATAGAAATTTAATTTTAATTAAAACACAACAAATTAATTTACAAACAGGTATATTCCAAAAAAATTAAACAATAAATTTATGACCTAGGACTAATGTTTACCTACTTGCTTATTGAACACCAATTTTTTAAATGCACCAAAAAACACTCAAATCAGGTCCTATATTAATTTACTTGTTTCACATAAGTAAAATACACAGCTAACACTTAAATTTGGGCCTATATACTATTCACTGATTTCCTTGATCTTGTTGTTTAGTGTGGTTATTTTCTGAGTGATATACTGGCTGATACTGCCACTTCCAAGCTCAATTTCTCAATCTCTTTCTTTGATGTGTTAGGATTTTCTCCAGGATTCATTCTTTGGCAATTTCTGTGAACAAATAAACATGCAATAAGTTATGTGGTAATAAACACGTGAAATTAATGTTTAAAATTAATAATTTTACATCACTACAATATTTTTACTATTGTACGGTAACACATTATTATCACATTTGTTTACGTGAAACAATCGTAAAGATGTCATGATAAAACGTTAAATAAATACCAGTACATGAAAAATCACACTTAGTGATATCAATAGAAATTTCTATTGATTTATATTGATCACGTCCACTAGGGTGGTGAGACAGGCTGCCGATCTTATGAAAATATTCATTGTCCTTTCATTTTCAAATTGATATGAAAACATACATATAATATTATGAACTTATACTAAGTATAATTAATGATGTAAAATACCCGGGTGTTTAAAACTCGGGGTAAATACCCAAAATTTATAAATACCCAGGTATTTTGGGAATTTATGATATTTTACATAAAAATGCCAATGTAATTCATTTCTACCATTACTACCCTTGTTATTATCAATGTATACAATTTTTAAGATATTTTATTGATTAAAATTATTAAATATTTTACCAATAAATAAATAATAATATGGCAATTTTTGTAAAAATACCTGTCAAATATTCAAACCACATCACCACAAAACTATGAAGGAGCTGGTTAAATACGAGATATTTTATATAAATTTAATAATATGTAATTTTATAATTTGACAAATTTAGAACAAAATTACAATTTTATTTAATTTAAATTCTTTTCCTCCAAAATTTTAAATTTATTAAACACTCCAAAAGACCATCAAAGTAGTAAATACTCAGTCCTGGGTATTTACTACCCAAATCAAAAGAACCAAATTACATTGATCCAACTTGTATTACTCTTATTACAGTGATTTGCGCAAATAGATTAATTTATAGAAGAATTAAAGGAAAGTATTGTTCTAGTCGTGTAGGTGTAGATACAAAAATCAGGTTAGTAATTACATGAAAGTTCAGAATGTTAAGGTTCATTTATGTAATAACATGAAAGTTCAGAATGTTATCTTTCGATTGGTTTAACAAATATCCGATTGACCGATTCAAGGCGCTTTTTCAATGATTTTTGCAAAATTTAAAAAATAATCACGCATATCGTCTCCGGGAGACGATTGCCAGTACCGAAAACACTTTGTATTCATCTCTAGGAGACGAATGCCAGGCGGAGGGTTATATTCCAGCTTCCAGCCTATCCTCTAATTCTTATGAATCGGATTAGCTATAAGCATTAACGCGAATGCACAGTAAGGTCACAGATTCAAGACTGATTTAGGCACAGTACTGTTGCAATTAAAATCCTATTTTAAAACATATAATATTGGTTTATTAAGTAATTCAAGTAGAAAAATAATGCTTTTTAACTTTACAAAATGTATTAAAACAGTATTTTATAAACATAGGCCTACGGGATAATGGTTGGTTAGTTTGATTTGAAGAGGTTATATTGTTATCTCTATCGTTGGCCAACTGTGGGACTCCACAATTTGCCCAACCATTTGGTTGGCCCAACCATTTCTGGCCTACAAACGTAATGAAAATATTGATGTGGCTAGTGAAAATAATTGTAATTTGATAATTCAGGCTACAATGTGGCTTGGTAGTGTAATATCCTATCCTAAACATTTATAAAAGAAAGTTAGTGTCTGCCGACTTGCATATATGGTCCGTTTTAACATAAAAATTACTGAACAAATGAGCTGAAAATTTTCTTGTAGGTAAATAATTTATCTGTGATACATATAGGCCTATTCCTATCATGGCAAACCCTTAGGGATCTGCCCTATTGGCACTTAAAGTTACAATGATATTCTTATGGGCAATCGGTTTAATAAATTATAAACTGATCCCAATCAGCACAAATCGTTGGGCCAACGTTGGAAAATGGTCGGCGGAAATGGTAGGCCAACGGTTGGCATGTCGCGAGGCGCAAGGTTGGCCCATTGATGGATTACAAAAATCAATCAGTAGATATAAAAATGATCAATAGTCTAAAAATGACCAATAGTGATATAAATGAGATATAGAAATGACCAATAGTCTGTACCTACACGACTTGACTTATGCTATATACTTTTGTTTTATTCTTCTAAGATTGGATAATACTTTTGTTTTATTCTTTTTAGTGAATGTACTCAAGCAAATCACTGTAATGAAAGTAGGAACAAATTAATTTGACTTATGTATCTATGAAATATGAAAAACTACGAGCAAATTGATATATATATTTAATATAATTATAATAATAAAAATATAATGTTAATATATACATCCCCATCAGCACAAATCGTTGGGCCATCGTTGAAAAATGGTCGGTCAACGGTTGGCGCGAGGTTGGCCCATTGATGGATTAACCAACTATTATCCAATAATGCCAACCTATACCCAAAAAAATGCCAACAGTTTATATATTTTTATTTAAATGTTTATTTTAATTTTAAAAAGCATGATTTCTCCGATTTGAATTGTTCGGTAAACTGATGATATATATACCCTAGTAGCACACATCGTTGATCCAACGATGGGGAATGGTTGGGATGGTTAGAAGTGGTTGGAAAATGGTCGGTTGGCAAATCCAACCACAGGAGACATTGGGCCAACGAACCAATCGTTGGGTAACCTGCGTTGGCAAATCCAACCAAAGCAGACGTTGGACCATCAAAAGCTATTGTTGGCAAATCATACTATATTATATTAATATTAATGTATATATTATATTATAACGTATATCATCATATATTTTACTAGGTGTATGCTCATGCTTCCCGTAAGAGGATGAAAGAAGATTTTATTTTATAATTATTTCCATCAATACGTATTCAACTTGTAAGATAATTCATTTAAAAGTGATTATAAATGTTAATATATACGACAGAGTTGCAATCTGTCGAAACATGATCTGAGTATCACAACACACTATTGTGAATCATTATATTAAATATATATTCATTTGCTCATAGTTTAGTTTATCATATTTCAAAGCAAGAATAGACACATAAATCAAAAGAACCAAATTGCATTGATCCAACTTGTATTACTCTTATTACAGTGATTTGCGCAAGTAGATTAATTTATAGAAGAATTAAAGGAAAGTATTGTTCTAGTCGTGTAGGTGTAGATACAAAAATCAGGTTTGAACCCCCTTAAAAGAAAATACAAACAGTTGAGTTGGCAACTTTGTGAAAGAAAAATGTTAGTATGACAATACTGTGAAATATAAAAGTAAGTTGACAATTCTACTAAAGATTTATTTAAATGACAATAGTAGGTTGGCAACAACAAGCAGGGAACAGTTAGATTGGAAACAGTGAGACCTAAAATATTAAGATTTAGCTTGGCAACACTGGAAAAGAAAAATTGCAAAATGTTAAGTTGGCAACATTGAGAACAAAAGAGTAAAAACAATGTTTGAAACCCTATCTAAAAATAAAACATTTAAGTTAGCAACTTTATAAATGAAACATTCACCAATTCCTTTAAAAGGTTGGAAACACTATACTCTGATTGTTACGGGAGTGCGGCTGGCAGAAGGGTGGGCTCTACTCACACACACGCAGGCCTCACACACACAGGCGCAGGGGATTAGGACGGACCACTGACCTGCCGCCTGAGTCATCACTGGCTCACAAAAATTTGACTATCAATTTTTTTAATTTTACCTTCGTTGTAAAATCTATTAATGCTTTTGGCTTTAGCTCAAAATGATTAGTAAAATGATACCAAACGATATATTTTGTTTAAAAATGTAGAAGTTACGAACATTTCAATACTAGAAGTTACGAATATTTTCATATATTAACTATCATAACCGCGGGATTCCTTTCACAAAGGACTTGAGAAAACCTGAGTTCTATCAACTTGTATACGTCTGAATAAACCGCCGATGCCAACCTATGAAATCGACGATAAGGCTGCTAACGACGATAAACGTTTCTGACCAATCTGACTTTTTATTATCCCATTCAGTAAACTATTTTTTGTCATAATCATTTCGTGTTTGGACTCATTTTTCATGGAATTAAACAACAAATTTAGTGACACAAAGCTTTTTACTGTATATCTAACTTGAAATGAATTGCGATTTTGAGGTATCATACAGCAGGTGTTATATTTCTAGGTAGTGAAGGGGATTGGGGCTTTCAGGCAATTAGGACGGTGGTGAGTGTGCGTCAGTGTGCGTGCGTGAGTTGGGTCCCTCGCAGGTAGAGCGGAGCTCCAGCCGCACTCCCTTAACAATCAGACTATACCCCAAGGTTACAAAAAGGGTAGGTTGGCGACACAGTGGATGATGCAACATTTTGAAACGGAGATGCCACTAGGATGTCTCTACTGTACGGGGCAACGGTAGACGAATTGAATTTGTTTAAGAAGAATATAATTATGTAAATAGTTATAGTACAAAATGTTTCAATAAGCATTTTGGTTTGTAATTAATTACTTATTATTATCCCTTGTCTGCATAGTTTAATATTGGACTTACCCAAGGTACAATTTAGATGAAATTAGTTTCAAAAAGCATACAATGAAACAGTATTACTAGTGAAAAAGGTTTGGCATAGCAAATAAATTATAGAGCTCTATAGGGGTCATATCTACTGAACAAGTAGTGACAGGTTGAAACAGGAGCGATACACCTTATAAGGCTATAACATTATCACTTGGTATGATTTCCACCGTAAAGAGAAATCACTACCTAAAAATGAAAACCTTTTGGAAATGTATAGTTTTTATTTCAGTCTGAGCCGATACACCTGATTCTACTAATACCTTACTAATATATTCTAACTGACAAAAAAACAGGATAATAAAATATATATAAACAGTGTGAGGGGGCCAAGCGTAGCAAACGAAAGTAGCGTAATACATATATACATATAACAATCAGTATAACTTAGGGTGACGTAATTTTACACAAAAAATAGGTTGGTAGCACTACACAGAAAAAAACCAGGTTGGCAACACTCCACAAAAGTAGGTTGGAACAAAAGGGTAGGAGGGTGCCGGGTGGGGAGGGGGTGTGGGAGGGTGAAGGACAGAGAGGGGAGGAGACCGAGCAAACGAAACTAGCGTGACGTAATAAATATATACATATAACAATCAGTATAATTTAGCGTGACATAGTATTGCAAGGAAAAAATAGGTTGGCAGCACTACGCAAAAAAAGTTAGGTTGGCAACACTGCCCAAATGTAGGTTAGGTAAAGTGGTAGGAGTGGGTGGGGGGAGTGGTTGGGGGAGGGGGCGTGATGTCAGGGGTCAAAGGTTGAAAAGGACTGGATTAGGGTCCATAGTAGTTACAATAATAATACACACAATAATAATACAAATATAAGGGCTGTTACCCACTGGCCTTTAATATAAGCGTGTTAATCATCACACACCAACCAATAGACCTAAAATTTGGTACCTTAAAGGACATAAGAAACAACACCATGACTATAATGGAGAGTCACGGTGTTGTTCTACGTACAGTAGAGACATCCTGTTGGCATCTCCGTTTCAAAATGTTGCCAACCTACCTTTTGCATAAAAAAATCTCTTATTTCACAGTATGTTCGTACAATCAGTCCAGGAGGCAAATAGCATGAATAAAATAATAATACCGGTACGTTTAAAAAATCCTATAGAGCTCTGCCCAAATTTACTTTTATGGCAATCTTATGAGTTAATATTTACTGAACCTTTTAAGTTGAAATTCGATAGGGACATAACTAAAACATCAGAACAAAACTCAAGCCTATTCCCATATCGACAATGTTTAAGGCATTCCCCCCCCCCCCCGAATTACAAAATATAATTTTTTTAATATTGCACCTACCACTGGACTGCTGGAGTTGACATTCGGTAGGAATATAGCTAATAGCTCAATGCAGACATATACCTACTACAGATACAAATATAAAGGCTCTTCCCCACTGGCCTTTAATATAAGCGTGTTAATCATCACACACCAACAAATAGACCTGGAATTTGGTACCTTAAAGGACATAAGAAACAACACCATGACTGTAATGGAGAGTCACGGTGTTGTTCTCTGGAGATTTCACACAGACGCTTTGTCATGCGTGAGACATGGGTGGACGAGATCTACGCCTCTCTAAAAAGATATTTTATGTAGCCGACCACTGAGCGTCAACTTAACAGTACATTTGAAAATGTATTTTGGAGAAGGTTAAGGGGTTGAGGAGTTTTCTTATGCTCTTTTAAAAGTTGAGAACTGAACATTGAAAACCAAACGTGGTCTTATAAACGTCTTTATCTAAGTCATTTTGTCAACCTATCTGCCAGTATATTTCGTTAACTGTATAGTAAAAAAGTAAAATTTAATTTAAATAATTTAAAATTAATTGGGTTGTTATTTTCTTTAATTAATTTATTATTTCAACATACAACCCGTACGAAGGACGGGCACACAGCTAATATAAACTAAATACCGGCGAATCTTATTTCCTTGTTTATTTTTTAGCGAATTTCCCCTATAGGGAAGAAGCTATTACCGTAGTCGGCATGGTAAGACCTAGGCCCGGGACCATGATAACTTTTCATTTTGAGGTCCCCAGATCCCAAAAACACCATTCGTTCGAAACTGTATATATATATATATGTGTCCGTGAGCACGATAACTCTCGTAAAAATGATCCGATTTTGATGAAATTTGATAAAAACGTGTAAGCAACATTTATGACTTTAAGTTCGAAAACCAGCCAGATCGCCCCATCCGAAGGGGTATTTTGGGGGGGGTTTGTACCCCAATAGGGTTTTTTTTTGAATTTTTTGCATATCATTTTTGAAATAGTCAAATATTTATTTTTACCATTGGATCCAGCTTAAAAAAACACACAATTTGGTGTTTTGATCATTCCTCTACGTCAATTTTTTACCGAGATATTGAAAGTGCTAAACACAGTACGTTATCTAATGTTATTCTTATGGAGGAAAAGAAAAATCGCTTATTTATGAACGCATACTGACGAAACTTGGTATACGGCTTCATCTAGTTGTGGTCTATTTATATTTGCTCAAAAAAATTGTTTGCCAAAGGCTACCGGAGCAGCAAACCTGCGTACTCTCCCCCCATGTTATTCTTATGGAGAATAATTAAATGCTATGTCTCTCTTAATTATGAACATAAATGAATAATACCCCCGTCACAGCAAACCTGCATACTCAGCGAATTTCCAATGAATATATAACATAACACATTAAAACACTTAACAGGATTCATAAGAAATATATTCACAAACAAGCGATATTTAAAATATTAATTATTCTCCATAAGAATAGCATTGGGGATGAGTATGCAGGTTTGCTGCATCAAGGCACACAAAATAATGGGTTTTTATGGAAATATCAATAGAACTCATCTTAGTGAAGTCACATACCAAGTTTCATCCACATACATTCATAAATAAGCGATATATAACATTTTAAGTATTTTCCATAAGAATAACATGGGGACCAAGTACCTAGGTTTGCTGCTACAGGAACCATAGGCGAAAAATTTTTTTTGTGCAAACAACAATAAACCACAACCAGATCAAGCCATATACCAAATTTCGCCAGTTTATGTTCATAAATAAGCGAGATATACAATTTTTCTTTTTCTCCAGAAGAATAACGTTAGACAACGTACTGTGTTTAGCACTTTCTATATCTCGGTAACCAATTGACGTAGAGCAATGATCAAAATACCAAATTGTTTGTTTTTTTAAGCTGAATTCAATGGTATAAATTAAAATTTGATTTAAATTAAAATTACATGTGAAAACCCCAAAAAACACATTTTGGGGTACAAAACCCCCCTTCGGATGGTGTGATTCATCTGGTTTTCGAACTCCTTCAAATAAATGTTACTTTACACATTTTTACCAAATTTCATTAAGATCGGACCTTTTTTACGAGAGTTATCGTGCTTACGGACACATATTTATATATAAATATATATATATATAAATACCCCCGTCGCAGCAAACCTGCATACTCAGCGAATTTCCAATAGAGATATAAATGTCTTAATACTAGTTTTTTTAGTGTAAGTTTCATAAAAATATATTCAGAAATAAGCGATATATACAATTTTAATTATTCTCCATAAGAATAACATTAGGGCTGAGTACGCAGGTTTGCTGCAACAAGGAACAGAAAAAATGGGTTTTTATGCTAATATCAATAGAACTCAACTAGGTGAAGTTGTATACCAGTTTTTAGTCATTTATGTTCATAATTAAGGGAGACAGAGCATTTCATTATTCTCCATAAGAATAACATGGGGGCTGAGTACGCAGGTTTGCTGCTACGGGAGACTTTGGCAAAAAATATTTGTTTGAGCAAATATCAATAGACCACCACGATATGAAGCTGTATACCAAGTTTCGTCAGTATACGTTCATAAATAAGCGAGATATAAAAATTTTCTTTTCCTCCATAAGAATAACATTAGACACCGTACTGTGTTTAGCACTTTCAATATCTCGGTAACCAATTGACGTAGAGCAATGATAAAAATACCAAATTGTTTGATTGTTTATGCTGAATTAAATGGTAAAAATTAAAATTTGATTTAAATAAAAATTACATGTGGAAACCCCAAAAAACCCATTTTTGGGGTACAAAACCCCCCAAAAACCCCCCTTTGGATGGTGTGATTCGTCTGGTTTTCGAACTCGTTCAAATAAATAGTGCTTTACACATTTTTACCAAATTTCATTAAGATCGGACCTTTTTTACGAGAGTTATCGTGCTTACGGACACACATATATATATATATATATATATATATACCCCCGTCGCAGCAAACCTGCATACTCAGCGAATTTCCAATGAATATATAACATAACACATTATAACACTTAACAGGATTCATAAGAAACTTATTCACAAACAAATGATATTTAAAATATTAATTATTCTCCATAAGAATAACATTGGGGATGAGTACGCAGGTTTGCTGCACCAAGGCACACAAAATAATGGGTTTTTATGCAAATATCAATAGAACTCATCTTAGTGAAGTCACATACCAAGTTTCATCCATTTACATTTATAAATAAGCGATATATAACATTTTAATTTTCTATAAGAATAACATGGGGATCAAGTACCTGGTTTGCTGCTACAGGAACCATAGGCGAAAATTTGTTTTTTTTTGTGCAAACAACACTAAACCACAACCAGATCAAGCCATATACCAAATTTCGTCATTTTATATTCATAAATAAGCGAGATATACAATTTTTCTTTTTCTCCATAAGAATAACATTAGACAACGTACTGTGTTTAGCACTTTCAATATCTCGGTAACCAATTGACGTAGAGCAATGATCAAAATACCAAATTGTTTGTTTTTTTAAGCTGAATTCAATGGCATAAATTAAAATTTGATTTAAATTAAAATTGCCTGTGAAAACCCCAAAAAAACACATTTTTGGGGTACAAAACCCCCCAAAAACCCCCCTTTGGATGGTGCGATTCATCTGGTTTTCGAACTCGTTCAAATAAATGGTACTTTACACATTTGTACCAAATTTCATTAAGATCGGACCTTTTTTACGAGAGTTATCGTGCTTACGGACACATATATATATATATATATATATATATACATATATAACAATTTGAACGAATGGTGTTTTTGGCATCTGGGGACCTCAAAATGAAAAGTTATCATGGTCTCGGGCTTAAGTCTCGGTAATAGCTTCTTCCCTATAGGGGAAATTCGCTAAAATTTGAGCGAATGGTGTTTTTGGCATCTGGGGACCTCAAAATGAAAAGTTATCATGGTCTAGGGGTTTAAGTCTTACCATGAGACCTACGGTAATAGCTTCTTCCCTATAGGGGAAATTCGCTAAAAACTGGTATACGACTTCACCTAGTTAAGTTCTATTGATGTTAGCGTAAAAACCCATTTATTGTGTTCCTTGTTGCAGCAAACCTGCATACTCAGCCCCAATGTTATTCTTGTGGAGGATAATTAAAATTGCATATATCGCTTATTTGTGAATATATTTTTATGAAACATGGTAAGTGGCTTTATGTAGTGTTAAGACTTTTTTATCTCCACTGGAAATTCGCTGATTATGCAGGTTTGATGCAACGGGGGTATTTTACTATTACAATGGTTGTGTCAACTAATATTCTGGAAAATATCCCATATAATGTTAGGCCTACGTAACCTTCTCTCTTAATTATGCTGTAGCGGTTTAAAAAATAAGTTTCTACCTCATGAAAAACTATTTATTTCTTTACATTAAGTTAATTTATTTATATTTGTGATGGAACTCGTCCTGCGCATAGGCCAACTTGTGTCTATTTCATAAACACATGTGAATGTAACACCTGTGATTGTCTGGAAATAAAGTTGATTTTGTTTTGATTTTAGTTGGGTACAGGGTTATCCTTCGACGTATAGATTGCAATTGTACCATTCAATGTGTAACACTTTGCGGGTGTATTTCCTTAAGGTTAGTCCTATCCTGTTGGACGTTTAGAAAATAAGAAATACATCGCAACTTCCATAATAGAAACGGGTAGAAACCTGAGAAATAAATTAAAGCTGGGTATTCCTAGGCGCGGAGAGCGGAGAACGCTGGCCTCTCCTCTTCATGTAATCAAATGGCGCTGTTTCCTAGACAGTGGAATTGTTCCGCACCGCACCTTGGATTTGATTACATGATGAGGAGAGGCCAGCGTTTTCTGCTCTCCGCTGCCGCAAAGTTCCACGCCTAGGAAAACCCAGCTTAAGAAATTAGGTGCACCACAAGAGGACGGGGTTCATTCGCTCAACGTTTGCCAGGCCAATCGCCATATGATCCGTGTTATGTGTTCGCTCATCACACTGCCCACAGATGATAGACCAATTGTAAAATACCCCCATCGCAGCAAACCAGCGTACTCAGCGAATTTACAATGCATAATATATGTCTTAATACCATATAAAGCCACATACCAAGTTTCATAAAAATATATTCACATATTAGCGATATATACACTTTTAATTTGTAGGTTTGCTGAAACAAGGAACACAAACAATTATTTTTGATGCAAATGTAAATATTATTTAACTAGGTGAAGCCACATACCAAGTTTCATCAATATTCAATCATAAGTAAGCACTATACAGGGTGAACAACTTAACTGTGCCACCATTGGAATCTTTGAAACTATTAATTTTAGAGTAAACTTTAAATGGGGAACTTCACCTACTTTTTTATGGGAATCAAAAATATGAAATCCATTTTTTTGTAGATGGCCGCCATTTTCCAATATGGCGGCCAACTTTGAAATTTCTTATGGAATACCCTGTATTTTATGATGATTTTAGAAGTAACATGCGATTTTAAGACATTTTATTCTTGATATTTTTTTCTTAAACCTACTCGTCTAGGGGCTACAGCATGCAGAAGTTTCAAAAATGTCAATTGTACAATTTAAGTGTGCCACATAGGGTATATCAGACACTATAAGATTTAGAGAAAACTTCAAACAATAGACTTCACCTACTTTTTTATGACAATCAAAAATATTAAATCTAATATTCTTGTAAATGTTCTCAGACTTTTTTATTCGTAGCATTTTTCCCCTAAACCTAGTCGATTAGGAGCTAAAGCATGTTAAACCTCGGAAAAGCTGGTTTGTCATGTCATTATGTGAGTTACAAGTAATAAAGTCGAATTATCTGACTTGGAAATAATTATTATTTAGTTAATATTTAAGAACTAAATTAGACAAAAACATATTTATGAATTTGTAGTTAAATAATAAATGTAATTTAAAGTTTGTAGTTTATAAATAGTAAAATTTAATATTAACAATTAACAGTAATTAATAGTACACAATTGATCATTATAAATTATAACATTGAAAATATTTACAACAGGTAATGGCTCATGACTGCAGTACATGTTCAAAGTGTCCACCATCGTAATAAATACATGCATGAGCCCTTGTGAAGGTGGCTTGTGTTGCCTTTGATATCAAGGTGTGATGGGTGGAATGTAATATTTCCCTGGGTTTTGTCAACATCTCATCCACACTATTGTATCTGTTTTCATAGAGTTTATCTTTTAAATACCCCCAGAGGAAGAAGTCTAGTGACGTAAGGTCAGGTGACCGTGGTGGCCATGCAATTGGTCCATATGTAGCAATCCATTGATCTGGAAAATGTTCGTCCAGGAAAGTTCTTACTACATCACTGTTGTGAGGTGGCGCTCCGTCTTGTTGATAAAACAACTGCTCTCTTGTGTTAAGAGAGCAGTCCTCTAGGGCCGGAATAAGAATTTCTTCCAAGAATTCCCTATATCTTACGCCTGTTAGCGATCGTTCTTAGAAGTGCACTGCCAGTACCTTATTGTCAAGTATCGCACACCAACAGTTAATGAAAAATCTAACTTGATCACAACCTTCTCTAACAATAAGCGGATTTGAGGTGGACCAATAGTGGTTGTTTTTTCTATTCATCATGCCTTTGTTTGAAAAATTTGTTTCATCCGTCCAAATAATTTTGGATACAAAGCTGGGATCACTTAAAGCTTTGTCTAAAAACCAGTAACAAAACTCCAATCTTCTATTTTCATCGCCAGGCAGCATAGCCTGGAGACCTGTTGATTTGTAAGGATGATAGTGATGTTTTTTCAGTACACTGTTAATAGATGATCTTGATACCACACATACTTCTGCTACTTCCCTTGTACTTGATTTAGGATTTACCTCAAAACAAGCAAGTATTTGAGTTTCAACTTCTTCGGTTATGACAATCTTTGGTCGCTGTTTCTTTTTCTTGAATGAACCGTGATTCCTGAGATTATCTACTATTTTTTTAAAACTTGTTCTATTAGGAGGCCGTCTGCCAGGGTACCTCTCTACATAGGTCGATG
This sequence comes from Allygus modestus, assembly GCA_963675035.1. Lineage (NCBI taxonomy): Eukaryota > Metazoa > Arthropoda > Insecta > Hemiptera > Cicadellidae > Allygus > Allygus modestus. The sequence continues at coordinate 199,464,822 of OY776112.1, forward strand.
CTGCTAGAGAACAATTTTTTCTGCACAAGAAATAAATTTCCAGCATATCAACTTTCTCTTCGTTTGTCAAGTCCATTTTCATAAAGTGCAACAGGACACTTCCCTAAGAATCCAAACTAATATTACTTAAAAAGAGCTAGACTTTGTCGATTCTGTAACAAAATAAAATAAACTTAAGCACAGTAACTAAAATTGAAAATAAACTAAAATCATGTTTAAAACCATGTAAAATTGTGCACTGAAAGGAAATATTTCACCTCCACTATCTGTCAACAATGACAACAATGCCCACAATTGCAACAGGTGATCAGATTAATAATGAAATAAATAAACAGCTGATTTCAATGATTAATGTAACCTTTGGTATGAACTAACCATTAACCATTAATGTAACTGATTTTTTTAAAAGGGATTGTTACTAACTACTAAATTATAAGAAAGTTTTTTTATCTAATTTAATTTTCTAATATCAACTAAATAAATATTATTTCTAAGTCAGATAATTCGATTTAATACATGTAACTCACATGATGACACAAGCCAGCTTTTCCGAAGCTTAACAAGCTTTAGCTCATAAATGAGTAGGCTTAGGGGAAAAATGTCAAGAATAAAAATGACTTAAAATCGCATGTTACTTCTAAAATCATCATAAAATACAGGGTGTTCCATAAGACATTTCAAAGTTGGCCCCTATATTGGAAAATGGCGGCCATCTACAAAAAAATAGATTTCATATTTTTGATTCCTATAAAAAAGTAGGTGAAGTTCCCCATTTAAAGTTTACTCTAAAACTAATAGTTTCAAAGATTCCAATGGTGGCACAGTTAAGTTGTATAACATTTTAATTATTCTCCATAAGAATAACATGGGAGCTGAGTAAGCAGGTTTGCTGCAACAAGGAACTAAAAGAATGGGTTTTTATGCAAATATCAATATAACTCAACAAGGTGAAACCACATACCAAGTTTTATTAATTTATGTTATAATTAAGGGAGTCATTACATTTTACTTATTCTCCATAAGCAGGGCCGCATTTAGCCAAACAGCGCCCCTAGGCACACAAAACAGTTGCGCCCTCCCTGCCACAATACCGGTCGCAAAACATAAATAATGTCACGATTATTGTCATTGAGTAGATTATTGTCATTGACATAGAAGAATATATCTTTGATATTTTAAATAAATCAACTCCTTTAAAATGTATAATATCATATTAAACTTCACAGTAATTGGCATATGAGGCCAATCAACAAACATGATGAGCATGATGAGCATTACTTGTGATATTCTCTTGTGTTACTGTTACTACACCTCTAATGAGATTAACTGAATAATGGAAAAAAGCTTCTGTCAGAAAATTTCAATCTTGTAAAATGTAGAAGTAGAGCATTTACAATACTAGATATGTATTGAAAGAAATATATATGTACCCACCAGTTTTAAATAAATAATAATCGTTGATATTGTCAAAATGTTATTTGGATGGTGTGTAAATTAACTTGAAAAATATGAGTTTTTTAGTCACTTATTTTATTTTAATCTAAAATAATACACAATAACACAAACTACATTCATGATGGACAACATTCACAAATTATGCCCATGTACTGAAAATTAGAAATAATTACATCACGATACATAATGTAGAAATATAATTGATGATAAATTATATTTTGAGCTTCATTATAAATACATAGTCTAACAAAGTCCAACAAACACTTAAGGTCCAAAAAAACCATTCAGTCATGTATATTCAAATTCTTACTAAGGCAATTTTCTTCGTTGCTTAGACTCAACAAATATTCTTGTTATTTCTTCAAAGTCAAGGCTTTCAGTTAGGTCACACTCTATGGCCATTACAGAAAGTGCATTTAGTTTGCACTGGCTTAAGGAGTTCCGTAAATGGTTCTTCACTCGTTTTAGGACAGAAAAAGAGCGTTCACCGCTGCAGTTGGTGACAGCTGTGCTTAACACTATTCTTAACACAATCTCCATGTTGGGAAATATGTTTTGCAAGTTCTTGTCGTAGATCAATTGGAGAAGAGGCTTGAAGGATGGTCGTTTCTTTTTGGTCTCATTCTCATCTTCCCTTTCCTTCTCTGAATTTTCACTCTTCAAATAATACTTGAATTGCACACACTCATCTGAGAAGCATTCCTCCAAATCATCAACATACAGTTGAACAAGCTCTTTACATTTTGATTTTATGGCGTTATCTTCCAGTGTTGTTAAGTTTAACAAAAATCCAAACTTATGATGGACACCCTTGTAAGCATTTGCCCTTTTATCGAGCTCTGTAGTTAATCTGTCAACAATTAATAGAAATACATTTATTCTAAAAATTTCTTTGCGGTCAAGCTCATTAGTTTCATTGCTGCTGGGCATTTCATCAAAAAACCTTTTCCGTTTTCTCACTCTACTCTCTCCCCAATCATCTGATTTAGTCAACATTTCTGCTGCTGATGCATACTCGTCGAACTTTTTTCTTAGTTCTTGCACATAAGATTTAAGCGAGTCAAATAGTGATCCAACGGTTCCAAGGTCGATAGTTTCACTTTGCAGAGTAGCATTTACTTTCCAAAATTTTTCCATAATCTCCTTCCAAAAGATGAGTAAGAAGGCGTTTTCAAGTTTCGTAATTTTCTTTTCCAGTCCCTTGGCCTCTTGCCGCGTTGTGGGCTTTTCGTTTTCATCGCTTATTATGTTTCCTAGCGCCTTTAATATATCTGGAAATGACTTATAAATTGCTTTGAGAGCATCGGCTCGAGCTGACCACCTAGTAATAGAAAGTGATTTCACAACTGGGAATCTGTCTTTAAGGATACTTTTTAGAATCTCCCAGCGATGAGTTGAAGCACCAAAAAAATTGTATAACCCTTGCACGAGGTCGAAAAATACTACAGCTTTTTCCGATGCCTCTGCTGAAGCTACTCCAACTAAGTTCAAAGAGTGTGAGGAGCAAGGAATATACTCTGCTAGTGGACATTGATCCTTTATTCTAGCTTGAAGACCAGAATACACTCCTGCCATGTTGGAAGCATTGTCGAAGCTCTGGCCACGACAATCTTTTATATCAATTCCGTGACACTCCAAGTTTTTAAATAAAGCTGTAGCCAACTCTTCCGCTTTGTGTCCAGTGTTTGGGAGGAACTCTAAAAACCTCTCTACTGGCGTAGTTTTTCTACCATTGGGATTGGGTAATACATATCGCACAACTAATATAAGTTGATCTACATGGGCAATATCTGGAGTGGAATCTACAATTAAGGAGTAGTATTTTGCTTCCTTCAATTCTTTGATAATTCTCTTGAGAACAGTGTTGCCCATTATTATAATTATTTCGTCGCATGTGAAATGAGAAAGGTAAGATGTACTACCTTGGCCTTTGTTGGCATGTTTATGTATATGTTGGGATAGAAATGGATCAAATTGTGCTAACAGTTCAAGTGCGCCTATATATGCTCCGTTTCTGCTGGAACCGAACAAATTGTCTGATCCTCTGAAGGGGTAACCTCGAGTAGCAAGGTATTTAATGGTCGCAACAACACGTTTTAAAACTTCACGCCAATACTTTACATCAGATTCCCAAGCTTCAACAAGTTTTTTGTCAATGCGGTTTTCTACTTTTGCCCTACTAACATAAGACAAAAGCGAACTTCGGTGGGCGGGAGAGTTTTCATGCGACTGTAGTGCGGCTACAGCATTTTTCCAATCATTGAAACCTTCGCAAAAAGAGGATGCAGGTGCAGCGTCATTTCCAAAAAGTCTGCAGTAAGCGCAAAAAACTGATGCCTTTGAAGGAGAGTAAACAAGCCAATCACGTGTTTTAATTTCACCATTCTTAAGGCGTTTTTCAAAGTAGCCCTTAGTACACCACCTTTTTTTTACTCCGTAAATCCGCTCGGAAACAGAAAAATCAGCGTCAACATTTTGTTTGAACCCACTTTTAGCTATGTGTTCTCGAGTTTTGTCGTCTATGTTCCACAAAGCAGGGTCATCAGATATATTTGTTTCTGTTTGGGACTCTAGCTCTGAATTTTCCGATTGAATTTGCAAGTTATCTGAAGTGGCAACTTTGGCACTAACAACAGCATCTTCATCTTCAACTACATAATCCAGGTTCTGACTTACCGATGCCGATACATTACTTTCAATAGCACTATTAGCAGTAGCACTTTCAACTGGACAGGGTTGTTTATCTCCGGGTAGAAAAAAACCACTAATTTTGGGAACTTTAGATAGCAACTTTTCATTCTTTTTTTCTCTTTCTTTAGCTTTTTTTCGAAACTCAGCACCACTTAGCTTTTTGGACATTTTTGTTTATATTTTGTAGTAAGTAAGCACTAACAAATTAACTGATGTGATGGAGATTCATAATTCACAACACCAACAAAAGTCACGCACGATCAATGGCTGGCGGGTGGCCTACAACAACGAACAGAGTGACAAACTGTCTCGCGGAGCATATTGGCATAGATTAAGCATACTCCTTAGGAGATATTGCATGGGCAGGTTGTCAGACGAAGACGGGTGAACAGTGGCGTGCTCCTACGGGATTTTCTAGTACTAGCATAGAATTAGTGCCGACGGCATCAGCGCAGTGGCGCAGCTCGTGGCCACGTGAGGAACCAACGATCCGCGGGCTAGGAGGGGATACGACATCCGTGTGTGAGAGAGAGCGGGAGTACTTGTGCGATAGAGAGAGAGGGAGTGAGAAAGATAGGCGCCGACGCGACACTGCCGTAGTGCCGTGGCTCGCTCGCACTCGCAGGGCGTCCGCCAGCCACCAGCCACAGTGCCTTCGTGCCTTCCTTTCGTCAAATCGTAAAGCGGCTTCTTCCTTGATAAATGTTCTACGTTCGATTGTGAAAATACTCTTACAGTTATAATTACAAATTAGTGTAATAGGTGTATAGTATGTATAACCGATATTTCATTACCAATGATTCAGTGAATTCATAACATACAATATTTCTTTATTAAAATCCCACTTAATTCTTTTTCACAATTTATTATTTTTTTCCTTTTAATTTCGTCGGGGCGGAGAGTAAATCCTCATGGACACTCAAAAATCCGTATTCGAGAGTATTGCCGGACTTTTACCGGCTAAAAAAACTCCGCGAAAAATTTAAAATTATTAAAATAAATAAAGTAATTTCTGTGATTTGAGTAATTAACTTTGAAAACCTTTATTAAGTTCAAATAAAATTTATGTTCTTTTTGAAAAAAATTGAGAAACATTAAGAAATTATACAGGTTTGAAACACCTACGAAACGGCCAGTCCGATTTTAACGAGAGACCTATCAAATGAACGGAAATATTGTCAAATTGTATATTACGGAGTTTCAAATCTTTCCATTGCTTTTTTAAATTTATATAAGGAAAAACAGTGTAAAATATCGGTGTTTTTTTACAATGTGTGAGTAAATCTCAAATTTAAACGATTATTACAAAATATCAAGTAAACGTATCTGCTTAAAATTGTTATGGCGTATATAGGCCTAAGGGTTATTTAAAAACACTTTTGTCACGTTTCATGAAAGGAATTCATGACTACCTATATAATAAAAATAAACTTAATTTTAATCAGGCAAATATGTGTAACTCAAAAAATATATACAGGGTGTCACAAAAAAGCGTGGTGTGATTCGCAGAATTTGATTCCACATATGGAAATAAGTCAAAATTATCTACAATTGGTTCAATTTCAGTGCTACGTCTGCCCGGCAGCATCATCTCGACTTGTCGTCTGATTGATGCGTCGTCAGTCAGATTCATATGCCTTCTGTAATACTACTACAGAGAGTTCACAGGAATTTCGGTGAAAATTCGTTAATTTAGTTTTAAAACGTCTTTTTCGGCCATTCTCGTTCATGCGGCTCGGTTGTCGTTCCCCAGGGAGGTAAAAACCATGGAGAGCTCGTCAAATGGACAGAAAACGGTCCGCGCATTGTCAGGCTAGACCCAAAGTGCAGGACACGGCAAATCTGAGTAATCCCGAGCGGTGAGCCCGTTGTCGTTTACACGCTCCTATAATAATAATACAACCTCTTTTACCTCGTTTACCTCTTAATAATAATACAACTACAATGAAACTTATATATTTCTTTTCTGCATGAATGTCCGCATCTAACGGTATCAATATATTTTAGTTTAAAATTATGTGTAATTTGTAATAATTAAAATATTAGAAGGTTGTAAGAACATGACATAAAAAAGTCAGTAAGCGAGAAAGTTTTTTATTCCTGAGGTAAAATTAAACTTCCAGCAAGAAAGTTGTAGCTAATTAGTTGATCTTCAAAATTTATTCGAAAAAATTTTCGATAGAGCTTCTAGTTTCTTCAATAATCCGATATAAATTACGGCTATGTTCAGTTCTACGCGCGCCGCCGTCGTCGTCGACCACGGCCCCACGCCGGCGCCGTACTACCACATCAGAATAATCGCTTCTCATTTTACTTAGATTTTTATAAAAAGTAATTATATAAATATATATTTGACTCCATATTATATTGAGGTTATTGTTACTTAACACAGCTTTCAATTATGATTAAAAAAACATTTATCGAGATCTAATCTGAATCATGATTAAAAATTACATATTAAATATTATAAATTAATATGTAATTAAATTAAATGAAAAATAATATGAGACTTATTTGTTGTACATAGTAAAATGTTATGCAAGAATAAACATATTTGTTTTGTTATAACGTGGTTGTGAAGCAAAAATTCCTTACTAAATACTTTATTTGTCCATTTTCTAAGTTAAAATACAGGAGTCATAACCTCGATATGTATTGGATTTTATCTTAACATAATTTTGCCTTTTATTTAAACCCTTCTCTCTTTAAAATTTGTATCACTTAAAAAGTTTTCCTTCTAGTTCTAGCAGTTATTTATTACATCGTTAAATTAGATTGTATTTAAATTTTACATGTTTTCAGGTTTATCATCCTTAATTTTATGGTCACATTTTATGATTTTAATTGTGAACATTGAAATAGAAGAGAATCAACATCTGTTTACAGAAACTTAAGTTATACCTCCCTAACAACTATTCACATAGACTTATAATTTGATTTTGTGTGAATAAATAAGGAATAGATCGGAGAAATGAAATACAAAGTCGTAAGTAAATATGTGTAGCTAAATATTTAATCGAAATTATGAATGAACTTATGGTTTTACGTCGAAACTCAGAACTAAGCCAATACTGTAATAACCAATCCTATAGAAATCATAAGGAGTATGCTTAATCTATGATATTGGTCCGCTGGACGAGTCCACTTATTCGCCAAAAGGGGAGTAGTGTCCGTGGAGAGCGCCTACGACTTGTTTGGCCGCAGCCGCAACGAAACGAGAAAGGGTCTTAACGAGGCTTGTGTTGCGTCGCCATATTTCGCAGGCGTTCATAATTCAAACTGCAATAATCATGCTTATGAATAAGCCCACATTTCTTCTTTTGAAATCCTTAAAATTTTGCGCCCCCTAAAATTAGGCGCCCTAGGCCTGGGCCTAGTGGGAAATGCGGTACTGTCCATAAGAATAACATGGGGGCTGAGTACGCAGGTTGGCTGCTATGGGGATTATAAACAAAAAATTTTGTTGTGCAAATATACCAGTACTACGTGACACCACATGCCAAGTTTAATCAATATATATTCATTAATAATGGAGATATCAAATTTTATTTATTCTCCATAAGAAAAACATTAGACAACCTACTGTGTTTAGCACTTTGAATATCTCTGCAATGGTTGGACGTAGAATCACAATTTAAACACCAAAATGATTGTTTTGTGGAGCTGAGTTGATTGGTAAAAGCAAATGTGAAGTTTACATTAAAATTAACTTAGGAAAAGCCAAAAAACTTTTTCCCATAAGATTAACATAGGGGATTTTATGAGCAGGTTTTTTTTTGGATTTTCTCCGCAACCACTTAACCTAGCTTTATAATTCAAAATACTTTATTATTTTTTTTAAGCTCTATAACATGGTCCAAACCAAAATTAAGTGTTTTACAAATTTTAGGGTAAAAAATGCAAAAAACTGATTTTTGGAAAATTTAAAACCCCCATAAACCTCCCTTCCCATCGTCCGATTTTTTTATATTTAAGTTTTCGAACTTAAAGTCATAAATGTTACTTTAGACATTTGAGCCAAATTTCATCGAAATCGGACTTTTTTACTCAAGTTATCGCATTCACGGACATATATATATAAATTTGAATGAATAGTGTTTTAGTCATCTGGGGACCTCAAAAAAAAAGTTGTCATGGTATCGGGCTTAAGTCTTACCATCTACGGTAATAGCTTCTTCCCTATAGGGGAAATTCGCTAAAATAAATTGGTCTTAACTCGTAAAAATGTAAATAAATGAAACAAAAATGATTTGTCCTATTATTACACAAAATCAAGACTGCACTGGGCTTTCTTCCACTTGTGAACACAGAGTGGATTATTTGGCCTGAAAGTCAGTCATAAGGAAATTATCTTTAATTTTATGATAACAATTATTTGTGAAGAATCTAAAATTGGGGGGATTGTTATATAGTCATTATAATAAATCACTAAACTCAGAAAACGTTTTATAAAGGCAGAGCTAGGCTACGTACACGTCCGACGTGAGCAGCTACTGTTCACGTCCGTTCCAAATTATGCACCGTACGTTACTTTTCCTGTGATTTTTAAAACAGATTGAGAGCCAGAAAACCTCCTAACCTAACCTAACGTTACCTAACCTAACCTAACGTAACGTAACGTAAACTAACTTAACCTAACCTAACCGGTAGCGATGTGAATTTGCCTTTACATTGGACGTGTACGTAGTCACTTCGTTTTATAAATGGATGGGATAGTTTTCACAGCAACCACTGAGCGACTTTGGGCGTGGCAGACGTGGGTGGTGGGGGTGAGACGATGAGTCACCGAGACTGTTGTGACATGTAACCTAGGTGTTAAAAACGGAACACCCCCTCCCCTAAAACGCGTGGAGGAAATTACAAAAAACAAAAACGCTTCAGTTTGCTATTTGTCCGTGGAGTCGGCGGATTGATTAGTCTCGGATACTAGCGTTTTAAACAATAAGCGTGCAACCAGTTGGTGTTTTTTTTTTAAGTTTCATTATTCGTTTTTATATAAGTTTTTTATTAGAGTTAGTTTGACATCGTCTAATAAGCCTACATATGGCTTGTTTTTTCAATGAATATTTGGTAATTATTGTTTATTTACATACTATTTTGCAATTCAGCGTAATTGTTGTTCCTGTTTATACAATTATAAACCCATATTATTGCCCTTGCTTATATTTTGCTTTGGTGATAAATCAGCAAACCAAACAACTTAAAGCTTTAAATGGGGATGTTTCTTTTAGTTCCAAGTGCATTTAACTTCAAAATTATATTTAAGTTTTTAAGTTCCAAAATGAATAACATCTCTAGTGGCGTTAGTTCCAAAACTCAATGATAAAATATGGAGTGGATTTAGTTCAAACGTCGTTTTGTGTCCAAAAGTACAGTCAATATAGAAATTAGCAAAATTTTGTTTAGTTTTAGACAGAACGCGACTGGAGAAAACACTGGAAAACTACTTTTAAAAATAGTAGCTCTAGTTCCAAAAGCGGCCGAGTGGATTAAACTCCAAAAGTACAGCCCCTAGAATTAATGTAGACCTTGCAGTCATCTAAGCGGGCAACGATACTGTACGGCTGACCCCTGCGCATGTATATTGCGGAGCAAATAAAGAAGGAGCTAAGGAAATAACATTTAGAAAAAAACTCCAAAAATCAATAGCATAGTTTTACTATACAAATTGAGGGTTGAGGATTTTGTTAGGACACCTCTATACGTCAGGTATAAAAGCTATAAATATATTAATATCTAATAACTAGATTAAAAAACATTAAAACTATAATGAGCTTTCCCTTTAACCCTACACACTGGGGAAATCGTATTTGTTTTTAAAATGTGGTGAGAGATTAAAGCATTAAAACTCTAATTATCTTCAAACTTTGTTACTATAAGACTATTACCAAAATAAACGCTGTTTAAAAATTACGTTGATAAGATGAATTAGAACAGTTTATAAATGAAAACCCTCTAAAATATATTCATTAGGTAACGGATCAGAGAGCATTTTTTGCAAGCTTAAATCGATCTCACTTTTAAACGATGGATTTACAAAATTAAATAAATGCCAGAGATATTTTTGTAAAAAAAAACATTGTTTTATCTTTACTTAATTAAATATTCTATTCACACACACACACACACACACCCACACACCCACACACACACATATATATATATACATATATTACTGTTTACTGCAAACTTAGTACCCACCATGTATACCGATTTAATGCATATTACATGTATAAAACAATGAATATTTAGGACCATTGATTAATAGTCCTAAATGATCTGATGGATTACCTGATTGACTTACTGATCTCAGACCATAACTATATTCCAAGTTGTAGTTCTTGCATCAAAACACCAACTTGTAGGTACTTGAAAAACAGTCTAGAATTACTATGGAATAATGCGTACCTGAGGGGCATGAAAACTCCAGAGTGTCTGAAGGCTGGGTACAGTATGATTTAGATTGATATTGGTATTAATGTTTAATCAAAAAACTCTGTTCTTGATGAGCCGCATTTCATAATTATTGAGTTGCAAACTAGAAAATATCGTTGGCATTAAATGAATACAATATATTAAATAATTTCTTTATTAGCATAATACGTGTGTTACAACTAAGCAGGATAAATAAAATACGCCTTGTACCATCTTTTGTGTATATTTTACCGTCTTGTACAGTATAAAAGGCAAATTACTTAATCGTTTTTAAAATATAAGACATCCAGTCACAATTTGAATGCTATATGTAAATGTACTGTATATAATTGTGTAAGATATGCAAACAGTTATTAAATTATACAATTACGTTTCTTTAAATTAATAGTTACTTCGATAGTAGCCTATGTACATTTAGTCCACTCGTTAGCATAGCATTAACAAATTCATGTTAACCTTTGTTACGACATTGAATATAAATATTGATGTTTAATTTATTTGTTAGGTTAATCAAACTTCAAAACATCAGAAATTTGTTTATCGTTTTTAAATTATGCATGACATGACAAACTGCTCAACTACTAGGTATTTCAAATAATTGCTCACGTTAAGTAATAAGAAATACATTATCTTTATTCATACTAGAAATACAAATAATTATCAGGCTACACAAAAATTCGCAGAAGTTTACCAACTAAAGCCTGACATTGATGGCACCTGAAGGGCAATGGGCAATCAAATTCCTCATACTGGTTCCCATTTGCCGTTATAGAACCAAAATAGCGTTGAGTACAGTGGCGGACTTACCTATGGCGCTGCCCCTGGCCGCCCCTTGGTGTTTTGTGAAAAAAGGAAAGGTTTCAACGTAAAGGCGATATTAAATTTCCCGTTATTGGCACGCTTTGACTATTTAACATTTTACCAGCTTGCTTTTTTGTATGTTAAGAGTCAATTGCACTTAACAAAAAGAACAGTGTTTTAAAAATAACTTGGTGATTGAGGATTATGCTTATGTCTAGTCACTTACCTTCACCTCCAGTGTCACCGCCGCGCCGCCGAGACTTCTACCTTTGTACAACCTCTTTCTAAATCATTACAATTAATACTCAAACGTACTCTTATGAAGTGATACCAGGGCGATTAAAAATACTGATATAACCACTATACAAAGTAAATTTTTCGAAATATAATAGGGATTGGAGTCTATTCACATGCATAGTAGTTAATTTTGTTCAAAACTGTTATGAAATTATCCCGATTACCGTTTCCATTTTAAACGTGCAAGTGCCTCCATGAGCACTAAGACTTCCTTAACTGCCATAAACAGTGAAGGACAGCCTTTCATGAGTCGGAAGGCTTCAGCCACTTGGCTAGGCACTACACAAAAACACTGAGAAAGACTATCATATAAGGAGGAAATGCAAACACACAAATCATAGAACTCTTCTACTAAAATGATCAGCGTCGCGTCGTTTGCACACAAAACATTCACGAAGGAGGGATACTTTTAGTCATAGTTAAACGCAAGTATGTTGGAGTTAAAAATACTTGTACCAAACTCTTTCAATTAAAGTATAATGTAAAATTAAACACTTCCAGAAAACATTTCCTCTTTCACATTTTTTTGTGAAATTATTATTTTCTCGTATTTTGGGTTTGAAAGCTAAAAACATAGCGTTGATGCTATCTCAGCAACAAGAGCTAGTATAGGGCAGAGGCGATACGTGACGGTGGGGAGTTATTTCTCTCGCGTCGCCTGATCCAGTCAGCCTATATAAACTAAAATTCGCAAACATAATATAATTTATTTTGTCTTCAAGCTCTTCTTCTTGATTTTATTTTCCACGCCTTCTTTATTAGCGAATTTCCCCTATAGGGAAGAAGCTATTACCGTAGGTCTCATGGTAAGACTTAGGCCCGAGACCATGACAACTTTTTTTTTTGAGGTCGCCAGATGAATGACTAAAACACTATTCGTTCAAATTTTTATATATGTATATATTTATTCCACATCATCTGATCTTAACCAAATGTGTAAATAACATATGATCTGTTGTTTTTGTTTGTCATTCATTTTTTGTGCTTAATAAAGAGAATACCTCGAAATATTGCAACAAAATGGTGTTAATTTCTTAAATATATATATATATATATATATGTGTGTGTCTGTGAATGCGATAACTTGAGTAAAAAACGTCCAATTTCGATGAAATTTGGCTCAAATGTGTAAAGTGACATTTATGACTTAAAGTTGGAAAACCAGAAAAATCGGACTATGGGAAGGGGGTTTTAAATTTTCCAAAAATCATTTTTTGCATTTTTTACCCTACAATTTTTAAAACACTTAATTTTGGTTTGGACCATGTTATATAGCTTAAAAACAAATAATATAGTATTTTGAATTATTAAGCTAGGTTAAGTGGTTGCGAAGAAAATCCAAAAAAACCTGCTCATAAAATCTCCTATGTTAATCTTATGGGAAAAAGGTTTTTGGCTTTTCCTAAGTTAACTTTAATGTAAACATCACATTTGCTTTTACCAATCAATTCAGCTCCACAAAACAATCATTTTGGTGTAAATTGTGATTTTACATCCAACCATTGCAGACATATTCAAAGTGCTAAACACAGTACGTTGTCCAATGTTATCCTTATGGAGAATAAATAAAATTTGATATCTCCATTATTAATGAATGCATATTGATGAAATTTGCCATGTGGCATCACGTAGTACTGGTTGGTATATTGATATCTGCACAAAAAATTGATTTTTTGTTGATAATCCCTGTAGCAGCGAACCTGCGTACTCAGCCCCCATGTTATTCTTATGGAGAATAAGTAAAATGTAATGACTCCCTTAATTATGAACATAAATTAATAAAACTTGGTATGTGACTTCACCTTGTTGAGTTATATTGATATTTGCATAAAAACCCAGTTTTTTAGTTTATTGTTGCAGCAAACCTGCTTACTCAGCTTCCATGTTATTCTTATGGAGAATAATTAAAATGTTATATAGAGCTTATTTATGATTGAATATTGATGAAACTTGGTATGTGGGTTCGCCTAGTTAAATTATATTTATATTTGCATAAAAACCAATTGTTTGTGTTCCTTGTTTCAGCAAACCTACGTACTCATAACCAATGTTATTCTTATGGTGAATAATTAAAATCTCTTATATGTGAATATATTTTTATGAAACTTGGTATGCGGCTTTATGTGGTATTAAGACATATATTAGGCATTGGAAATTCGCTGAGTATGCAGGTTTTCTGCGACGGGGGTATTTTTATTCCCCATAAGAATAACATTGGACAACGTACTGCGTTTACCGCAAAATGAAAACTTCAATTTTCTCCGAAACCAGCAATTGTAGAATAGTAATTCAGAATACTAAATTATTTAGTTTGTTGAGCTCTTTTTAATGGTGAATAGTAATATTTTTTTATATTTATGTCTTTTTATGAAAAATAAAAAACTGAATTTTTGATGTTTTTAAGTCCTGTAATTTCTGAACCAGAATTTTTACAGGAATGCGGGTAGTGTCATTTTATTGGAAAACTAAAGTTCTACAAACGACTAAAGTTTGATCAAAATCGTTAGAGCCGTTTTTAAGAAATTTGGATTTTTCATGTTTTTTGGGGGATAATTACCCTTAAAAATAAAAAAAAGCCTGGAGATATCTTGGATTAGTACCTACATACCAAATTTCATAAAAATCGACCCATTGGTTAAGGCTCTAGCTCTGTACACATCCACACAGACAGACATCACATAAAAAAAAACTTTTTTGGGTTCAGGGAGCACCAAAATGAATATTTCCACTACCAACTCAAATTCAAAAATTTTGACTACAACAATACTTTCTCCATATACTATGTATAGAGGGAGAAAGTAAAAAGTAGTTTTCTAGTGTTTTCTCCAGTCTCGTTCTGTCTAAAACTAAACAAAATGTTGATAATTTCTATATTGACGGACACTCCGTTTGGAACTAAATCCACTCTCTATTTTAAATCATTATTGCGTTTTGGAACTAACGCCACTGGTGATTTTATTCATTTTGGAATTAAATAACTGAAATATAATTTTGGAGTTAAATCCACTTGGAACTAACACAACACACCCCTTCAAATTTGTTAAATTATCACCTTGAAAGTTAGAAAATTGCAAATTAACAAGCATAGAATAAGCTGTAGCACATAGTCTTATTATATATCCACTTTTATAATGATACAAATTGATAGGTTGATTTAATTTGGACTGATATCCAAATCATTTTTATTACATTTGCTGATGACATTCGGCGAGGCGCTTGAACTTGAACTCTAGCTCCAGTTAGCATGGAGGTATGTCAATAAGGTCCACTATTTTATACATGTGTGTTGCATTGATTGTTTCAATAATAATGTCATTTAGTCATATAATTACATCTAGTAAGTCCTTACATTATATCAAAATCTATTTGAATATTCACATCCCTTTATTATAAATTGCAATTCCTCATAAATAACATACTCAATGTAGAGATTAACCCATTGGCGTAGACATACGAGCTGGTCTCGTTCCTTACTTGTAATTTTATTAACCTGTGAATTGGAGTATAAAATTGGTGTTTTTAAATGGATTAATGGCGTATTTTAATTAAAATATTGTTTTCTTTCAGTTTAGAGAGTCGCATTGGCACACACACAGTAGACATAAGTAAAAATTAGCAAAATCAGTGTTGACCATGTGCAAGTCTCAAAGAACTAACCGATCCCGTCAACTTCCAAGCAAGCCTGCCACCGTTTGTTTTACTTGGGCCCTCCCACCAACGTTGCCACAGACCGGTTAACTCATTGAGAGTTGCACAACTGGTCAGTTTTGGTCGTGTGCGGGAATCGAACCCACGAACATCGTATCACTACCTGGCCAAGGTGTTTCCACGACGTAGCCAACTCAGCTAACACGACCAAAGGCCTGGTGGCGATATTAAGGGTTTTCAGTCAGTCCGCGCCACTAGCGGATAGAACCGTAGACGCCTGCGGTCATTAGTTACATGTTTTCCTACTAGAGTGTAGCACCAATCAATTCCCATTATAGGCTACTGCAAATAGAATAAAATTACTACCTCAATGGGTTAACTTGCTGGGTTTTCAATCATTTTAACAATGACAAAGTATTAATTTGACATGTGTTTAAATCCTAATTTAGTATATTTTTAATACATTTTTTTGCTTCTTAGAAAAAACCCTATTGTTATTAAAGAAAATAATTAAATAAGTTAGTTAAAATTTATTATAATTTAATATTTGTTTTGAAAGCTTATTATGCGACTATTTATTCATTTACTGATTAAACGGGGCCTACTACGTGTAGTGGGTTCACTGTACACTTTTTTGGCTATACTCCAGTCACTAAATCATTGCCAAGGTTATTCTAATGGAAAAATGAGTAGCCTACCGTACTCCAGGTTATTGCAAACTAAGGCCGAGTTCCTGGTAAAAATTTCTCCCATATGATTAACATGGGGAATTTTGAGGACTTAATACTTTGTATCATTTAACAAACTTAAAATTATAAAATTACAAATCTGACAATTTTGGGGAGTATCGGAATGTTTAAGCTTCAAATTGGTACAAATTCCATGACCACATGTTGCCTGGTTTTCTCAAACTAAGGCCGAGTTCCTCAAAATCCTAGGTAAAAGTTCTCCCATATGATTAGCATGGACAAATTTGAGGACTTTATACTTCTTATCATTTAAAATCAACAATGAAGAATATCAACAATCTGACAATTTTGGGGAGTATCGGAATGTTAAAGCAAATTCCATACTCAAATTAGTACAAATTCCATGACTGGTATTCTCAAACTAAGGCCGAGTTCCTTCAAAAATATTCTCCCATTTAAATAACATAGTGATTTTTTAAATGTCAATATTTTTAAAACTAAAGTGGTATTTTCGAATTTTAAGTTTTTCTGTTAATCTGGAGTGTAAAAGCTTTAAAATAACACATGGATTATCCAAATAGGTTGAGAAATAACGACGTAGCAGACCAAAAAAGCTAATAAATATATAAGATTGACAATATACTCTTTATGTTTTTGAGTATTCTATTTTAAATTATGTCTTAACAAATTATAAATTATTACATTAGGCTTCTTGAGTTTCTTTTTAAATGGAATCGTCAACACAAGCCATTGAACTGTTCCACTGTTGTAGGCAGTAGGCCTATATTTTGATTATATGTTCTTGTATGATCAGCTGTTTTTTACTTTAACCCTTTGCGATCGGAATGCATATTTGCCGCTATTCCTCAGCGGTCGCGCGGCCAGCTCTACTGGCCGCCGCCATTAGCGCGCGGAAGTCGGATTTTTTTCCACAGCAGTTGTCCTTTGCGATCGGACGGCCAGCGGTGCTGGCCAACATGAAATCCAACGAACGCTCGGGCATCCAGCAGGACTGGCCGACAAAAATGTTTTCGTTTGTAATATTCCAACTGTGGTATAATGCCTGTAGAGTGCTGCAACCTAGTGAGGAATTGTTAAACTAAACGATCAGCAGGCTTGCAACATTATATCGTAAGAATTGTGGTGTAAACAACTAAAATAAACACCTGTTGTTCTGGCACAAGTGCTGTCATAATCATCATTGTTTTGGTTCAGTTTGGTGTGATTTTAATTGTGTTTTGGTGATTTTCTCGAGAGATTTGTGTTTATTTGTATTTTTAATTAAGTTTTAATGTACATGATTATAAGAACACTTGTACGTTTACGTATAGGCATCCACTTATATTATAATTAGGCCTACAATAAAATTGTTTTATCCCGTATAAACATTTATTAGTACGGAATGGGGTTATGTTTTTTTCCCCCCGTATATTTAACTAAGTAATAATGAACGATCGTTAAAGATAAGACGAATTGAGAGACATTTTATTAAAATTTAAATCCCCTATGCTAACATTGAAGGTTTTCAGTGAAAATAATTCCGAGCTGCGGGGAGCGAGCCGCCATGATAAATGCCGAGGTGACGCGTAGTGGGACGTGGCCAGTACAGTTGGCCGTCCGACCGTCGGAACCAAGTTATACGGAAAGAATTCCAACTGGCTGCCGACTGCGTTGTGGCCACTCCTGCTGGCCTTCCGATCGCAAAGGGTTAAAAAAAGTTTATTTGATTTTGCTGATTGTTTATTTGTAATTTCAATATTCGTTCCTATAAAACAAATGTTTAAACATATGGGCGCAGCAAAATCGTTAGGTTGAAGGCAAATTAAAATAATTTGTGTTAAACCTAACCAATAAAGGCTGTCCCACACTTCTCGTGAATACGCCCGAAGTACACGCTCTCCAAATACCAAGCTCGCCCATTCGATTCGCTCGTCTCCTTTGATTCGTGCCAAAAACCCGACATAAAACGGAACACTTACAAATATTAATAAAAGTAGGGTGTCAATAAGATTTACTAATATGTTTGGGTGAATATCAATCTTTAATACTTCTAATTGCACAAAGTGAAACTTCTATTTACAATATACTGCAGATTGTTTCTTAATTAAACATCTTTACAAGGTATGTTGGGGTAAAATGCAAAAAAAGGTACAAAAAGATCAAATTTCAACAGTTTGGTAATATGGCAATCACAGTTAAATAGAAAGTTACTTTTATAACTTGAACATGTTAAAAAAGAGAGAAAAACTGCCATTTGACTTTTAATAAAGTACTTTTTCAATATGAGTTTATTGCTCGGTGACAAATGACATTTTTCTACCTCTTATAACTTTTCCCCCTGAAACATTTAACACAGGGGTGGGAAAGGCTACACCAATCTTTCCTCGACTAAACTATACACTACCATCTCTACTAAACTTGCACATCCTTTGAAAGAGTGAAACTAATCTATAATACAATCTCAAATATTTACACATTATTTACATTTGAACACATTACAAACGAACAGTTGATACAAATTTTGGAATCAGAATTCAAAGCGAGCCAAAAACAAGAGAAAAAGAAAACTGAACAAAGTGTTTTATGGTTACAATAAATCACGCCTTAGGACCAAAAATATAACTACATTTAACTTAGTTTAAAAGTGAAATAGTCATTAAAAATTATTTTTGAACATACAGTAGTAGACTTCTGGGCAATAAGAAGAAAACTTGATTGCAAATAATTTCATTCATACTGGTGTGAAGTTTTCATACATCAAATAGACAACACTTAAACATAATCCCAATTTCTTAACTTATTCTTAAAACTAATATTTTTTTAGTTTTTAGTATAATTTGTTGGTCCCAAAAATCAAATAAAACATGTTAAATCTCACTTAATTTTTTCAAAATGAAAAATGATTTAAAACAATATTAGTTTAACCTTAAGATTTACTATACAAAATAGAAAAAAATTAAAGTCTAGACTTAAACGATATTTACAAAAATTATAAGTCATTTAAAGTGTTGACTTGAACAAATTTGAGGATCCTACTACATAAATTGATATAAAATAAATACATAGAGATCAATTGTGTACAGAATTGCAATTACAGTACATTCAACTGGCACGTAACAAGATTTTAAGGTGAAGAGAAAAAAGTGACAAGTATAAAACAATAATAATAACTAACCAATAATTAATTTAACAAACTGTTTTAATACTATAACTATGGAGTGATAATTTATCAAACGCTAGATGATCCATTGTTTAGTTATCAAATGTGTATCTACATAAAATTTAAGGAATTTAACTCTCACTTAACTAGTTACTTAAAAACACATTTTCAAAGTAATAACAAAATAAAAAAGGCACTGAAAGCTAAGAAAAATCTTAAAACTCTTCGTGTCTTAATGAATTGCTATATAACAATATTCCGACATCCTAGCAAAACTGTTAAACATTCTGTTGGTCATGATATAAACAATTAACTAGTGAATTATATTAAAACAACAAGAAACATTTTTTTAATGTTGTGAACTGAAGGCATTATAACAACGAAAATCAGACTTTGTACTATAAATTACAATGCAGCCTTAACATTATCAATCTAATCGCTGTCACTCTCCTTGCCTCGTCTCTTCCTCGGGGGAGGGGATTCATTCCTCCATTGCCTCCTTTCCAGATTCTTCAGCTTCAACCGCTGTTCTTCGAACCGCCTAATGTCTTCTTCATACTCGCTCTGCATATTTTTCGGTGTAAAGTTCCTTGAAGCTCCTGATGGGCCTCCCATGTTGTGGCCCCTTTGGTGGAACCCTCCTCGGTGAAACCCCCCTCGCATCCCTCTGTCATACCCTCTCCTGAAACCTCTCACCCCCCTCTGGAACCTCCCCCTCATCGGACTTCCCCTAGGTACAAACGTGTGAGTGGGCGGCACTGCCATGATTGGTGTTGGGGGCGGCTCACTAAATGATGCAGGCGGTGGTTCATATTCCCAAGAGTCCCTTCTTTTTTCCGGAGGCGGAGATTTCTTGTAGGTTCTCCACGTCTCTCTCTTCTCTCTTTTTTTCGAAGAATATCTATCTCGGTCACGGATTTTATCACGCTCGTCGTAATCGTAATCCTTTGGGGGCGGTGATTCGGAATACTTCCTCTTTTCCTTTTTATCCTTTCGGCGGCTCAACTCCTTGGAGGATTTTTTCTTCTTCTTTGGAAGCTTTTTCTTAGAAAGTGTTAAATCGGGAGATTCAGGTGGGGGCGGAGGTAGAGGTGCGGGTTGTTGGGGAGGAGGAGGGAACATGGGTTGTGGAGGAGGTGGCTGGGGGTTGGTGAAAGGGATGTGGGAGGGAGGTAAAGGGGGGAGAGGAGGGGGAGCAGACTGGAACATATGATGAGGGGGCTGAAACTGGCCTGGAGGGGGGAAGGTGGGGGGAGGTAGATGTGTGGGGGGGTGTGAAGGGGGGAAATCCGTGGCAAAAGGAGGTTGACTAGAGGAATACTGCTGGTTTATAAACATAGGTGGTGGCTGCTGCATGAGTTGAGGAGGGATCTCATCGATTGCGCCCGGAGGAGGTTCCATCCTAGATTTCAACACATCAGGAATGGGTTCAGGATTTTCTGGGTTCATAAAGCCCATCTCTGAAGCTTTCTTCATAATATCCTCATCGGAGAGTTGGTTGAGAGACAACTGAGGCCGCTGTCTCGGATCCCTGTTGACCTTGATGGAAGCGGCCACACTTCTGGCTGAGGACTGGGTCGAGAAACTCTCCTCTGAAGCTGGTGAGGCCACCTTCTCCTCAACTTCTGGATCAAGGTCTGCTTTCTCATCCTCGGGGGAGTAGGGTTCATCAGCTGACCTGATGAAACATGTATTTGAGCATTAGAATGAAAAAATAAGAGTAACTTGACTCCGAATTTACAACAAAAATATATTTTGTTATTGCTAGGAAATACTGGTCATCTTGACAGGTTATGATGACCAGCTTAAAAGAAATTTTAAGATTCCTTTCATCAGTGTCAATCAAATTTACAACAAAAATTACTATATTTGAGTGCACAGTAATTTAACATAACCTCCTCTTAGTTGAAAAAAATGTTTTTCTTACTTGGATGGTTATTTTTAGGAAAACTAAAATTTATATTCCTCGAGCTCCGAGGTAAGAACGTATTATTTGGGTTATAATATAAAATGGCAAGGTCGACTCCACGTTTAAAAAAACTCGATAATTGAGCAAGTAATCTTGTTTATCTGCAGATGACTGCTTAGTTGCCTAATTGTATAGTATTAGCTGTTATAACGCTTTAGCTATGTAATACCAGCCTTAAATGATTATGAAATAGCGGCCGTAAATAACAAGAATGTGTAAGTACGTAAATGTGATATTCAACAAAAGGCAACCAGTGTTTCATTGGCTGAAAATGGCAGCCAAACAGCATTTTTTTGGCTGGAAACATCAACAAATTTGATTATTACTGGCCAAAAATGTATAAAATGTATATTTGTTATGGGATATTAGTTGTATTGGTGGTACTCATAATATAAATCTGAAATTATATTTGGAGTGAAATCAAATTCTATTATAATGCTTGAAACCACATACTAACAAGGATTAGTGCTGATGGCAATCACTTGCTCGAAAAATACTCAAAACTCGAGAATAATTAACAAAACTCAACTTGATCCAGAATATCGCTACTCGAACACCCTAAATAATAGTAGCTTACCTCAAAAGCCGTCCTGATACCAAAGAAGATTCTAACAAACATTTATTTCTATTAGGATGATATGAAATATCAATAGGTTCATTTACATATATTTTTTACTCTTTGAAACCACATATGACTAGTATGAAGTATTGATAAATTAAAGGGAATGTATCTAACATATATATATAGCCGCATTTGTAACACACCCAGACATATGAATTCTAGACAACTTCCAGACAAGCTAGAAACGTGAAATTTAGCTTGCAGGTAGCTTGTGTCTCACAACACCCAGACAAATTCCCAAAGTTAAAATTTGCAATTTTAAAACCTCTAATTTTTACTTTGAAAATTGAAAATTTTAACATTGAGCTTATGGAGTTTCAAATCAAAACAAAATAAATTGTGACAGCTGTAAAAAATCTCGAGTTAACTGTCAAAATAACTTTCACTAGGTAGAGTATAAACAAATGATAGAACCATTAATACCTAGAGTGGATCAAAACATTATCCCGTATAAAAAAAACTAGAAGGGACATTGAGTCATAATTACAACAGGAGCGACCCCAAGCGGTGGTCTGGGGGCGGACACCACTCGGCGAGCAAAGCGAGTCATTGACTATACACCTATAGTAGACAGCAATCCTAATCGGTGGTTTTGTTAACCCTTACCACTCTCATTTTTCAGACTGCCTATTCCTATCCAGCTTCATTTAAAAACACGGCTGGTCACTTAATTATTCATTATTGCTTCTATTTGTTAAAAAGCAGACTTTTGTGTTTTTATTTTGATACAAATGATTTGGGGACTACCGTAGGTGGCATGGTAAGAGTTAAACCCGAGACCATGTTAACTTTTTGTTTTTAGATCCCCAAATGCCAAAAACACTATTCGTTCAAATTTTTATATATATATATATATATATATATATATACACAGTGGAACCTCGATAACTCGAACCTCAATAAGTCAAATTCCTTAATAACTAAAATGTTTGTTATTCCCCTTGAACTTGCCTACCTAATTATATATTATTTTACCTCTATAAGTCGAAGGTTAGCAGTAAATTCCTCGATAACTTGAATTTTTTCAGTATTCTTAGCCTGTCACCGCACCTCTATAAGTTGAAGTTTTAGTTGTACAACCTCTATAAGTCAAAGTTGTTCATTCAACAAACCTCAAGTGACTTTTCAGCCGGAAATTCCAATCCTCCCTCCTCACTACATCTCTTTCCCGGGTGCTTCCCGGGTGTCGGTAAAACAACCCAAAAATTTTGTTGATGAGCAATGCGCATGTCAAACAAACGCACGGGTTACACCTATGTGAGGATTTCATTTCATAAATAAGGAACAGTCTCATATTCTTGTAAATTACAGTCAACTCCCGACTATCCGGGAGCGGGTTAATCGGGCTGCGGTTTAACTGGGGTCACGAAAGGTTTATTTTTATTATTTTTATTTATCCCCTTCTAAACATAAATATAGCAACAATTTATTTCCTTAGAAATAACAATTTATTTTGCTACATTATGTCCAGAATTGTATTTAATTTACTTTGTTTACCAGAATAAATACTATACAAACAATTTAGTAAACACGAGTCTGTCATCTCACTAATGAGCCGTGGGTGCGTGATGGGGAGCGATGACCTTGACACTGCTCTAGCCACTGCACCGTCTGGACAGTCGGACGTGGACGTCTAAAAATAGAAACATCCCAAAACAATCACTCTTCCCATCGCTGTTCACCCTCAGCGACGGAAGGACGGACGGGGTCGACGGAAGGACGGACGGGGTCGTCTAAAAATAGAAACATCTCAAAACAATCACCCTTTCCGCCAATGTTAACCCTCATGGGGTTTTTCCCGCAGTGCGGAATTAATTAGCATACTGTTCGATGTTTAGAGATTTTTAACCTATTAAATATCATTCGGCTTTTTGGGAAGTATTTACTGCTATCAACCATTGCTAGTATTATTATTATCTTGATAGTTTGTAGATGTTATTACAATTTATAAATTTTTAAAAGTATTTAATTTGCATAAATAAATCTTAAATGACATTAAAACATAATACTGTAGTACAAAAATGTTGATAAACCTTTATTATATTTGTAATATTCAATTTATTGAATCCCTTTGTTTTAACCGTGGTTTTGGGTTATCGGTGACCCTTCAACTGGTCCTTACCCCGGATAATCGGGAGTTGACTGTATGTATTTTTCTTAAATAAAATGGTTTTGATTTTATTAGATTTGTGTCCAGTGTGTCGTTAGTCAGTGCCAGTTTTAGAGGGTCTGGATGTAGAGCGTGAAACTTAGTTTTTAGAGATTATTGCGGACCTGTTTAGTAATCTATTAAACAACATAAAACTCACCATTACCAACAATGGATTTTAAACAAAGAAGTAGTTTTCAGGTTGTGTTTTTACTAAGTGTTTGCAGTTTGGCAAAACTCTACCCCATGAGGAAAAGTTGAAGATTATTTGAAGCTGCTGACACAGGAAATAAAATAGTGACATCGGGAAGCAGTTTGGAACACCAGTGAACACTTTTTTGACAATTTTAAAACAAAAATAAGTATCGTTTTGCTTCACCCAAATTCCAACAATGCTCTGCAACTTTAATTGTTATCATGTTTTGTTCCCTTTTAGTTTTGCAAATTATTTTAAAAGCCTACAGTACATTGATGTTCAGCTAAATTGAAATTGATATGTAGCTGGTCAGAACTGACTTCCGTAAGGGGGAGGGATTTGTTGGGGCAGGTGAAAAGTGAGCAAAAAAGTCTATAGACAGGAAGTGGTTGAACGGGAAAAACATCACCCAAAATACCGAACTATGAGTCATTATTTGTTTACTTTCCTACTCTACAATATTTTCACTGTTTGAAGTATTTCATCCTCTACTACGTTAATCAAAGAAGCTTTAGTACAAAATATTTCAGGCTTATTTTATACATTAAAATTGTTCAAATCCTTTTTAATTTTAATAATAATTATTATCCGGTATGATTATTTATGATAAAAATCACAAAGTGATGTAAGGATTCTACCTTTCCATGATCCATCTATTGCGTTACCGTGACCCTCAATAAGTCAAAGTCTGTGGAGAATCGCCTTGATAAGTCGAACCTCAATATTTCAAAATATTCGATAACTAAAATTTTTCCCGTTCCCCCTGAGGTTTGAGTTATCGAGGTTCCACTGGGTATATATATATATATTAGGGATGAGTCGATTCTCGATACCGATTCTCGATACCACCGATTCTTGGACATTGGTATCGGTATCGAGATTCACTCGTTCAATGTCAATACCGATACCATCGATACCGGCACCGTAAGATTTTTGACAAAACATATTTTTGTACTTTTATTCGCAAAGACCGTGCAATTTGAAACTGATTGTTTCATGTATTCTAATTTAATGTTAGGAGGATAAAGTTTAAAATACGACAAACTAATTCAATACTGAACATATAAACTATGAAAAATATATAATTATTCATTAATGTCTTTTCGATGCGGTAACAATGCAACCGTCGTCTGGCGGGCGTTGGCCTAGCAACAAATCGTTGCGCCAGGTAAGTAGATCCGACATTTGTTTGATTTATTTATATTATTTTAAAAAGCCTAGAGCTTAAATTTGAATAAAAATGCAATCTATAACTAAAATGTATATATGAAACAAACATTTCATATTACAAACAGTACTACGACCTCAACATAAATATCATTTCAAAGATGTAAGAGGTTTCCTCATTGGTCGAAACGGGACGTTGTCTGGGATGATCAGCTAATCAGACGTGTTGTGAGACTTGGAGCCGGGAGGAGTTGACGATACAATGGCGTAGTGACAACTAATATCGTATCGAACCGAGTCTGAGTCACCGATTCGCGATATAATCTTATTATCTTATTGGCCACATAGTATCACTTTCCCATTAACGTCTTCATTAAGTTGTACAAACGCCCAAAGTTTCTGAACTTGAGTGAATTCTTTATAAAGTGAAAACGAAAACAGATTACTCGCCCGAAAGACTTTTCAGTGTGCCGATTGCCGATATACCTTACGTATCGAAAATAGAAATATCGAAATGAGCCATGTGATATTTTGACACAGAGTTAGATAGACACTAGTACTAGTATTCGTCATGACTTTCACTTCCACTTCTCAATTACTGCGCATTTCTGTATCGTTGAAGTAGTTAACAGTTTTGAGTTTTAACGGACACTATAGTTAGAGATAAAATTGAAGTTGTGCGTGCATCTGTTGAGCAAGGACATTTTTAAAGCGGTTATACCATTATTTTAAGTGGTTATACCATTATTTTAAGCGGTTAATTTTGTGGTTAAGTTCAATAAGGAAAACTAAATGTGTAAATAAATATTGTGTGTAAAGTTTGTACAAAGGACTACATTTTTTGTTGTAATCTTTTATTATACTTGCAGTGTAATAAAAAGTATCTGTGTGTGCCCCCATCCACTGTATTCAGTGAAAGACTGTTTAGCATAGCAGGGAATATCTGTGGCCAGAAGAGGAACCGCCTGGACCCAGAAATGATTAAAATGCTAGTTTTTTTGAACAAAAATCTTAAGTAGGCTTTGTTTGAGTCATGAACAACCCATTTTTTCTATAATATTTTGTAGCCATTTTTAAGATAAAGTTTTGTCTGTGTTAAAGTGTGTTTTGTGTGTGATCAAATATAAAGGTATGTATCTACCAATAAAATGGTTTTATTTAAAAATTTCCAAAATGTGATTATTGTAGACACTTTTTAACAATTATAGGTAAAAGATTGTAGGTATCGAGCGTGCATCTGTTGAGCAAGGACATTTTTAAAGCGGTTATACCATTATTTTAAGTGGTTATACCATTATTTTAAGCGGTTAATTTTGTGGTTAAGTTCAATAAGGAAAACTAAATGTGTAAATAAATATTGTGTGTAAAGTTTGTACAAAGGACTACATTTTTTGTTGTAATCTTTTATTATACTTGCAGTGTAATAAAAAGTATCTGTGTGTGCCCCCATCCACTGTATTCAGTGAAAGACTGTTTAGCATAGCAGGGAATATCTGTGGCCAGAAGAGGAACCGCCTGGACCCAGAAAGGATTAAAATGCTAGTTTTTTTGAACAAAAATCTTAAGTAGGCTTTGTTTGAGTCATGAACAACCCATTTTTTCTATAATATTTTGTAGCCATTTTTAAGATAAAGTTTTGTCTGTGTTAAAGTGTGTTTTGTGTGTGATCAAATATAAAGGTATGTATCTACCAATAAAATGGTTTTATTTAAAAATTTCCAAAATGTGATTATTGTAGACACTTTTTAACAATTATAGGTAAAAGATTGTAGGTATCGATGGTATCGGTATCGAGAATCGAGAATCGATTTTTCTGGTATCGGTATCGAGAATCGATCAATTCTGGTATCGACTCATCCCTAATATATATATATGTGTGTGTGTGTGTGTATCCGTTAACATGATATCTAGAGTAAAAAACATCTGATTTTGATGAAATCTGGCTCAAATGTGTAAACGAGTTCGCATGCAGCACGCTGACGTGAGGGAAGTGAATTTCCACATAAAAAACTATAAAAACTCAAAATCAGTTAAAAACATACATTATTCAAATTTTTATTCAAATCTGAAAATATAGAATTTTTGGCTGTTCTGATGCTCCTGGCTCTATTTACCTGCAATGCTGGGAATACAATGTTGCGCATTATAAGGATAGGAGAAGGTCCAGTCAGGCTTCAAAGTAGGCGTGAGGTTGTTGGGGATGATAAAAGTACACCAACAAATGAATAATAGGCTTTTATAATGTAAAAACCCCATAAGACAACGTACTGTGTTTGGTCGAAACACACTTTCGCTAATAAACACACTTTCGGTAAATATTAATGCTAGAATGAAGAGAAAGGGCTTAAAAGTTTTGTCACACTAATTCCCATCTTTTAACAAATGTTAATTTTACATCCGGGGTTTTTCTGACCCTTTTTGGGTCCAAAAACTAAAAATTTGAAAGATTATTACCCAAAAAAGGGGTTTAGAGTTTTCGGATTCTTTTGCCCAACGAACTTGTCCAACAGATTATAGAAAGGAACGTCCCTACCAAATTTGAAGTAAATCGGACAAAAAATGTGACCGCTAGAGTGCATACATATATATATATATATAAAATTTTGAACGACCCCCCAAAACGTGTTCAGGGGGTCACGTTAGGAACTTCTATGGTGGTCCCGGGCTTAAGTTTCACCGTGCGGGTCATGCTAATAGTTCACTTTCCATAGGAAATTCACTAATAATTCACTAATTCTCGAAAACCAGATAAATCGACCATGGGAAGGGGGGTTTATAAGGGTTTACAATTTTTCAAAAATTAGTTTTTTGCATTTTTCAACCTAAAATTTTTAAAACACTTAATTTTGGTTTCAACCATTTTATAGAGCTTAAAAAAACAAATAATATCGTATTATTGAATCATTAACAAATAAACATTAACTTAGGTTAAGTGGTTGCGGAGAAAATCCAAAAAACATGCTCATAAAATCTCCCATGTCAATCTTATGGGAAAAAGGTTTTTAGTTTTTCATCGGTTCATTTTAATGTAAACCTCACATTTGCTTTTACCAATCAGTTCAGCTCTATAAAACAATCATTTTGGTGTTTAAATTGTGAATCTACGTCCAACCGTTGCAGAGATATTCAAAGTGCTAAACACAGTACGTTGTCCAATGTTATCCTTATGGAGAATAATTAAAATGTGATATCTCGATTATTTATGAATGTATGTTGATGAAACTTGGCATGTGGCTTTTACCTAGTACTGGTATATTGATATATGCACAACAAATAAATTTTTCCGATTTTCCCCGCAGCAGCAAACCTGCATTCTCAGCCCCCATGCTATTCTTTTGTAGAAAAAGTGAAATGTAATATCTCCCTTAATTATGAACATAAATTAATAAAACTTGGTATGCAGCTTCGATTGGCTAAGTTATATTGATAATTGTATAAAAATATATATTTTGTGTTCCTTGTTGCAGCAAACCTGAGTGCTCACCTTTCAATGTTATTCTTATGGAGAATAAATAAAATGCTATAGGCCTATATCACTTATTTATTTGTATATTTTTATGAAACTTGGCGAGTGGCTTTATGTGGTAGTGAGAAACATACATACATTGGAAATTCGCTGAATACGCAGGTTTGCCGCTATGGGGGTATTTTGTTATTTTTACTGACTGAACCTACAAAGTTCTATCAGATCGCTAACGTTTAAAAAATAACTATAAAAATAGTTTCCTTAAAATCATAGCAAAAAATATTGTTTTAGAATAGAACATACCTACAACAATGTATTATATGTGTTATTATAAAATATAATATTTAATATGTATTATGAATATTATTATGAATATTAATATGTATTATGAATATTGTAATATGTATTATAAACCGTGTTATCAGATGAATATTAAACCAATTGTCATGGTGCATACATTAAAATCTCAATTTATGTTCCTTTTTTAGTTTTTACTCATTAGATTTTTACTTTCTCCCCCTATACATAGTATATGGAGAAAGTATTGTTTTCGTAAAAATTTTCGAATTTTAGTTGTTAGTGCTGGACCCAAAAAAGGGGTTTTTACGTGATGTCGTGTGTGTGTGTGTGTGTGTGTGCGCGTGTGTGTGTGTGTGTGCGCGTGCGTGTGTGTGTGTGTGTGTGTGTGTGTGTGAGTGTGTACAGAGCTTATGAAATTTGGTATGTAGGTACTAATCCTGAATATCTCCAGGCGTTTTTTCATTTATTTGAATTTTTTATTTTTAAGGGTAATTATCCCCCCAAAATCGCCAAAAAACATGTAAAATCCAAATTTCTCAAAAACGGCTCTAATGATTTTGATTTAATTTTAGTAGTTTGTAGAACTTTAGGTTTCCATCAAAATGACGCCACCCGCATTTCTGAAAAAATTTGGGTTCAGAAATTACAGGACTTAAACATCCAAAATTCAGTTTTTTGGATTTTTTATAAAAAATCATAAATGTTAAAAAAGATTGCTATTCACCATTGAAAAGAGCTCAAAAAACTAAATAAATTAGTATTTTAAATTACTATTCTACGATTGCTAGTTGCGGGGAAAATTGAAATTTTCATTTAGCGGTAAACGCAGTACGTTGTCCAATGTTATTCTTATGGGGAATACAAAAATAACTATTTCTCTCTTATTTACTGATCAATTTCATTAAAATTTGATATGCAGCTCAAGTTAGCATTGACCAACAGAGGATGTTCGAAATATGTTGCTATTTAACCCTGGGGGGGGAAAGGGGGCATTTCCCCTTTCAAAACCACTGTGTGTAGCAACGGACTCTATAGTGCTCCCAAATACCCCCGTAGCAGCAAACCTGCGTACTCAGCGAATTTCCAATGCATATATATGTATCTTAATACCACATAAAGCCACATACCAAGTTTCATCATTATACATTCATAAATAAACGATTTATTACATTTTAATTATTCTCCATAAGAATAACATGGCAGCTGAGTATGCAGGTTTGCTGAAGCAAGGAGCACAAAAAATGGGGTTTTATAGAAATATTAATATAACTCATGTAGGTAAAGCCATATACCAAATTTCATTAATTTATTTTCATAATTAAGGGAGATAACACGTTACTTATTCTCCATAAGAATAACATGGGGCTGAGTACGCAGGTTTGCTGCTACGGGAGCCTTTGGCAAAAAATTGTTTTTTTGAGCAAATATCAATGGTCCACAACCAGATGAAGCCGTATACCAAGTTTCGTCAGTATACGTTCATAAATAAGCAAGATATAAAATTTTTCTTTTCCTCCATAAGAATAACATTAGACAACGTACTGTGTTTAGCACTTTCAATATCTCGGTAACCAATTGACGTAGAGAAATGATCAAAATACCAAATTGTGTGTTTTTTTAAGCTGAATCCAATGGTAAAGACTAAAATTTGACTATTTCCAAAATTATATGTAAAAAATTCAAAAAACCCATTTTTGGGGTACAAAACCCCCCCAAAATACCCCTTCGGATAAAGCGATCTGGCTGGTTTTCGAACTTAAAGTCATAAATGTTGCTTTACACGTTTATACCAAATTTCATCAAAATCGGATAATTTTTACGAGAGTTATCGTGCTCACGGACACATATATATATATATATATATATAGATATATATATATATATATATATACAGTTTCGAACGAATGGTGTTTTTGGGGTCTGGGGACCTCAAAACGAAAAGTTATCATGGTCCCGGGCCTAGGTCTTACCGTGCCGACTACGGTAATAGCTTCTTCCCTATAGGGGAAATTCGCTAAAAGGGATTTGGGTGTATATTTCTGAAAACAACTATTGTAGACAATTTTCTGTACATTTATCTATACTTCATATTCTATATTTAGTAAATAACAAATATTTTTGTCATTGAAGCTTGGCTAAAAGGGAGAAAGTAAAGTATGTGTCAGTTTCCTGATACTGTTTATTAAGTTATGTGTAAGAACAGATTACATTATTTCTTATTGTTAATCTTAAATATCAAAATGAGTTATTTATACGGGAGTTTTAAGAGTTTTCTTGGCGTTAGTAATCTGTCGTAATACAATTGAAAATTTGTCGTAAATCAATAAAATAATGCTAAACAAGAAAATAATTATTTTCAAAAAAACAAAAAATGGCATAAACCACGACTGTGACACTATACTTGGTGCCAACAATGGAAAGATGAAACATTTCGTAATCGGTTAAAAATCGCAAAAAAGCACCGAAAGACTACTTCCGATACTTCATTCAATTACAAATTCCATATAGAATCGAATCATATAGCGCTGAATCCAAAATTATTTGAGTATAGATGTATCGAACAATAATGATGTAATGCACAATAGGGGTGTGCGATGCAGCGATTTTATTTCGATTCGATGCAATGCGACTTATTTCAATGATTAAAACTCAGCCTAGATACCAATTTTCGTGACCAACATGGATTATCTAACATCTTGGCCAAAGTCTAGTTATAATTTTCTGATTTGATCAATTAATTCTTTTTCCATCCTATCCTGATCCATCAAAAACCTTTGCAATAAAAACGCATAACCTAAACTTAATTGTATTTACTTAAGTTTCAAAGGACGCACGAATACAAACGAGTGCCAAAGTTAAATAACGAGTGACGATGTAAACAGTTTTACCAGAGATTGTAAAATACCACTATCGTACCATGCCAGTAAAACTACCGTATTTTTGACAAAATACTATTTTTATTACATATTTATTACTTTTTTATATATTTTTATTAAAATAGCTTATTTTAAATGTTTTATTATTTTGTTCTACAGTAGTATAGATTTTAGTAATAACTGTATTATATAAGTGAAATTGTATAAGCTGTAACTTTGTTGGAATAAACATTTTGTTAATTTTGTTCATTCATTTTACCCATCCTAGGAATAGTTTTGTGAAGGTATAACGTTGTTATTCAAATGACTCACGTTATTATAAATTCATAATGGGGAAAATCGTGACGGTAAGAAAATGACTCAAAGAAATAATGTTGGTCAGCAAACTGATTTATTGCTTTCAACCAGACCCCACCCCACCCCTCCCGTCCCTCTTCCTTCCTTATCTCCAAGGTAAGATTTTTTGGCCGCCGACACAAATACTCCCCGTGCCCTTGGTAGCACGGGTAAACGGTGGGAGTATAAGACACTTTCAATGCATCGCTATTTCAATTACTACAGCATCGAATCAAAATTTTGATGCTTTTTAATGCATTGCGCACACCCCTTGTGTACAATAACAATGTATCCCACTGTGAAGAAAAGGGTCGCGATCGCGACCTTAGCAGTATGGAAGCATAATGCGATCACGATCGTTACCAGTTGAAGGGTTAAAAATTAACTTAACTCAAGTGTGATTGTGAAGAATTGGTGAAACAAGTAACAGTTTAAGAAGCAGTCAAGACAAATACTTTCTAAGGTTTGTACCTAAGTGGACCAATTTAAAAAAATGACTTGAGCTGAGAAAACTGATCATTGTACAAATTCCTCGTTTTTTTTTAAGAGAAATCACGCCTATGTGTTAATCAATAATGCAAAGGTCAAATCATTCATTTCCTTTCCCTTCACCCTCTCCCAAATAATTGTGTCACATCCATCAATCGAGGCTTTACAAGGAAAGAAATTAAACTTGTTTAATATTTTACAATCCACAAATTATACAGACAAATTGCCATTCACATTATTTCTATCCTGAACTGAGTTAAAAATTAAAGCACTTTAAAAAATTTTGTTAAAACTACGTGAGAAGTCAAAACAAAGAAATCATGTGAGCGATCTGGCAACAGCGCACTGTTCATGCACAAGCCGGCAACAAAGGAGTAGATGAATCACCCTTAACTTGGATAGAACAAGGAAATTATATTTTGACCGGCAACTGGTAACATAGCTTCTAATAAAGCAATGTACGATACACACACCTCCGCTCTTTATTCTAGTGTGGGACGCTTTATTCTCATTCTTTATAAAAAATAATACCCCGTCGCAGCAAAACTGCGTACTCAGCGAATTTCCAATGCATAATACAAGTCTTAATACCACATAAAGCCGCATAAAAATATGTTCATGTATAGCGATATATACAATCTATATTTTTAATACGCTAGGCATATTTTTGTCATAGTTGTTTTGGAGCGGTGGTACTACCGATCACCATGTCCAAGGTGTCGTTAGAAAGGTCTTAGCATGTAGTTTTGCCATCAATTAAAAAAAATTTATAAAAGTCACCGTGGACATGGGAAAATATGGGGTCAAAGTCGCGATTTTCCCCATAGAGATAATATGCAGTTACAAACCAACGATCAAGAAATCAGCTGTTTATTTAAGGAAGTGGTTAAACAAATAAAATCTGACCCTGAAAAATGGTTACTGAACGTACATCTGGCAACAAAACACCAGTTTTTATTTGCACAAAATCAAAACATAACCAAAAAAAGTTCGACATAATGGAGACTATAAGACGTCGACCAGGACGGCCAAGAGGAGGAGGCCGACGAACTTTAACTGGTAGACGCGAACGAAATACAAATAATACTATTGTCGTTGATAGCCGAATACAGCAAGCACCCTTCCGTGTTGGGTTTAAGTGTGCTCTCCAACAGCCGCCTGAAGATTTCACATTCAATTTTACATTCCCCCGCTATGGACCCCAGCTATGGTTTTTTTTCTTCATAGTCATAACTCGATAACGGCTGCACGGATTTTAACGTTTGAGGTGTCAAATTAAATGTATTTTTACGTAATTTGCCAATACGTCTCAGGATTTAAAGAAAGGGCATCATCCAGTGATGGGCTGAATTTTCGGAACAGTGGCGCTATCCGTCGGCGGAAGTCTAAACTATGTGTTGATTGAAAGTACGTTGTTATCATCCATCTTAATATCAGATGTTCAGTAATTTTTGTTTACAGCTGAAATAACCTTTCGTTGGGTACAAACTTGCTCGAATTCGAGCAACAGGACAACTAGTTTTAATTATTCTCCATAAGAATAACATTGGGGATGAGTACGCAGGTTTGCTTTAACAAGGAACAAATATAGGGTTTCATGTAAATATCAATATTACTCAACTAGGTGAAGCCACATAAGTTTCACCGATATAAATTCATAAATAAGCGATATATACAATTTTGATTATTCTCCAAAAGAATAACATGGGGGCTGAGGACTCAGGTTCACTTCTACAGGGATAATCAACAAAAAATCAATTTTTTGTGCAAATATCAATATACCAGTCCTACGTGAAGCCACATACCAAGTTCTCTTAATGTATGTTCATAATTAAGGGAGATATATAACTTTACTTATTCTCCATATGAATAACATGGGGGCCGAGTATGCAGGTTTGCTGCTATGGGGACTATCAACAAAAAACTTGTTTTTTGTGCTAATAACAATATACCACAACTAGTTGAAGCCACATACCAAGTTTCATCAATATACATTCATAAATAATCAAGATATCAAATTGTCTTTATTCCCCATAAGGATAACATTGGACAACGTACTGTGTTTAGCACTTTGAATATCTCTGCAATGGTTGGGTGTAGAATCACAATTTATCACGTTAACTGCCATGCCGACCCGATCGGGTCGGCCGCAAAATGGCGCTAAGTGGGAACGTGCCGACCCGATCGGGCCGGCTGACTGACATCGGCGGTAGTTTACTTTTCTGCCACTGAGCACTCTTAGCTGCTGACTGGTGGCAATTAACTGAACTATGTTTGGAAGCAAGAGACTGAGCTAGAAGCAGATCATTGTCTGTATGGATTTCATAGCTTTGTTTGCACAAAATAAACTTTTGAATTTCAAAATTTATCGTCAACCCGATCGGGTCGGCCAAAATTTCTTTCAACAACTTTCTCATAAACTATAAGAAATTGAATTGGTTATCTTTATTTTACTCATTAGCTTGTCTTACTTATATTTTATAGGATTATAGGCGCTTGTTTTACTTAAAACAGACATGGCATTTTTTTATCGAACTATTTTGAATATGAACTGCTATTTTTAGAAAAATGCAGGAAAATAACTAACATTTGGCTAAAAATCTGTTTATTTTACATTTCAACAAAGACTACAAAGAATTAACATAATCATAAAATGGACTATGACAATGTAGTAAATATGTTTTTTACTTGTGTATTTGTTTGAAGCAGTCTTTGCATAAGAATGGTTTCTGTGGCCACAATTCACACAACATTGTGATTTTCTTGAGGTTTTTGGCTGCCCCATGTCCTTGTTCACTTGAAACCTTCTGATAGCATACATTGCAATTCTTTCTTGCCCGTCTTTTGTTTTTTCCTTCCCCATCAAATTACATTCAGTTAGATAGTGATGGCCCGTTACTATAACTGGTTTGACAACTTCATCCTGGAGGCCAAGAAGAGAATAAGCCAGATTTTCTCTGAATTTGGTGATAGACAGTGTTTTTTTTTTGTGTGCACGTTGGGCATTGGCCCCAACAGCCTCTGTGAACGCGAGCCATGCATTCACTACCGCGGTTCCTAAAAGAAGTTCCTCTCCAACTTTGTGGTACCATTGTACCGTTTTCCTGACTGGGGTGCTGTACGATGATATTTGATCTGAGAGATTGATCCCCATTTTGGCCTTGTTGTATCCTTGAACGACTAAAGGTTTCAGAATAGGATTGCCTTGTCTAGTTCTTTTGCCAGTATCAATGAATTCAGCCGGGTGTTTTGTCGAAACCATCTTTACTTTCCTCTTATCTAGTTAGCGAGTGTACACTGTTCTGGTCGGATATTCTAGGCTAATCATTTCTCCTACTTGTAATTCTTGATTAGGAGGAATGGTCTTTTTGTGGGGGAACCATGTCTATTACTTAAAAAAAGTGCCAACAACGTGCGTTTTTCTGGCCAAAAGCATATTGGCCAAATAAACGGATGTATAAAAGTTGTCAATGAACAACACATATATGTTATCTCTTGATCTCCCTTGTCTAGATATTCATTCATCAAATCCATTACGACTGATGTGGCCAATGTCGAACCGTCATCTTTGCCGCTACCTTTACCCATGTAAATTTGATTTCCCTTTTCTAGATATTCATTCATCAAATCCATTATGACTGATGTGGCCAATGTCAAACTGTCATCTTTGCCGTTACCTTTACCCGTGTAAATTTTAACTTGTAAAGTGTAGCCGGTCGTGTCACAAATCTTGAAGATTTTGATACCATACGTATGGATTTTTTTTTGGAAAGTACTGCCTAAAAATGAGACGCCCTCTAAAAGGTATCATGCTCTCATCAACGGCCAAATTCATACCGGGAGACTTCTTCTCTTTGAACTTTTGGTTCAGGTATGAAACAATTGGGGCAACTTTGGCTTATCAGTCATCTTGTGCCATGGTTTCATTGTCACTGAAATGCCAGAACCTTATAAGTAAATGGAATCGATTCCTTCCCATAACATGGGGTGCAACCAAGTTTCTGTATAGTGAATTACGTGACCAGTAGTCACTGAGTCTAGGCATTTGGATTAATACCATATACAATAAGAGCCCCAAAAACCTTTTCATTTCTTCTGGATTGGTGGGCTTCCATTTACGTAACCTACTACTACGATTCGACCTAATTTTAGCAAATACTTGAGCAACATTTTGATTCACCATAATCATGAGCAAGTGATCATCTAGGTATGACGAGAAAAAATCAATAGGCAGTGCTGTTCTAGGCAAATTGAAATGAAACTCTGATCTGCCCTCAAAATAAAAATTCTGTTGTTTCCCCTCAAATGCTCCCCATTTCTCGTTTTCTTCCTGTTTCATTCTTGCTTTCTCTGCTTTATTCAGTTTTTTATATTCATCCCTTAAACTTACATAAGGACCTACCTCATTAATCCTATTAGGAATATCCAAACTCATAGGCTCAACTCTCCCACTTCCATTTCGAGTTTCTTCATTCGCACTACTATTTACAGTGCCCTCAATCACACTGGTATTTAAATTTTCTTCATTCACACTATTATTTACAGTTTCCTCACTCTCCACTTCATTGACAAACTCACTTTCATTTGTCTCTGCGTCCTCAACAAGTTCATCATCACTCAAACGCATAGATTTGTCGTCATCTGTATCGTCTGCATTACTACTGATATTACTACCCCAATCATCATCAGTCATTGAATGGTCAAGTTAACTAGTCATGGGCACATACCCCAATCATCATCAGTCATTGAATGGTCAAGTTAACTAGTCATGGGCACATCAAAAAGCCTTTCTATATCTTCTTCGTAGAGATTATCGCTTATTGTAACAGGTTTAATAACTAACAAAAAAAAAAAAAAAACTAAAGTATTCACGTCAGAAAAAACGCTTCACATACGAATGCCGCCAAACGCATCTTGTAACAACAACAGGTAGGTGTGGGGATAGAAACACGCGGGAAACAGTGTGCGTGCATTCATGCAGACAGACACAGAGTTTCTGCATCAGTTTCTGCTACCAACTGCGAATAATAAAATACGCCACTTTTAACGTCAAAATCTCTGTCGGGCCGATCGGGTTGGCGATGTTATTTTTCAACCACATACCGTTGACAAACTACCCGCCACCCCTATATTAACATATTTTCTTCACAATTACAATCCTCCACAAACAAACAGTGATAAACTGCTATTTAAGTGTAAAACAATAAAAAATACGGAATGGCATTTCGGCATACTTGAAAAATAGCCCATGGCAGTTAACGTGTTAAACACCAAAATGATTGTTTTGTGGAGCTGAACTGATTAGTAAAAGCAAATGTGAAGCCAAAAAACTTTTTCCTATAATATTAACATGGTAGATTTTATGAGTAGGTTTTTTGGATTTTCTCTGCAACCACTAAACCTAGTTTAATAATTCAAAATACTATATTTGTGTTTTTTTAGTTCTATAAGCTCAAAACCAAAATTAAGTTTTTTAAAAATTTTAGGTTGAAAAATGCTAAAAACTGGTTTTTGTAAAATTTAAAACCCCCACTAATTTCCCAACGTCTGATTTTTCTGGTTTTCAAACATAAAATCATGAAGTTTACACATTTGAGCCAAATTTCATCGAAATCGGATGTTTACATATATATAAATTTGAACGAATAGTGTTTATATATATTATACACATTCATATATATAACCACTTTATATATATAAATAAATTATAAATACAAAACAAAAAGTTTTCATGGTCTCGGGCTTAAGTCTTACCAGGAGATCTACGGTAATAGCTTCTTCCCTATAGGGGAAATAAGTGTTATATGTAATGGGGCTGATATTTATTTTAGCATTTCCAATTTAATTAATTTAAAATTAAAGATTTTAATAATTTTAAGAGTTAAGTTAAAATGTAAACAAATTAATTTAAAAAAAAATCCTTGCAAAATCCTTATAATTGTTTGATTACCAGTGGTTAAATAAATTATTTTTCTGCATTAAGAGATGGCAGCACTATTGAAAATGGTAAGAATCAACAAAACGCCCAATGAGTCCGAAGAAAGACATTTTTCATTATTGGGAAAAAACTAACTATTTAAGGCTGAAGGAAGTTGCCACCAAATATATGTGTATTCCTCCAGCCACTGTGTTTAGCAAACGCCTATTTACTGCTGGACTAATCTGCGACAAAAAACGCACTCGCCTTGATCCCGAATGGGTTAACATGCTTGTGTTTTTACACAAAAATTTGCAGTAGGTATCAAGTTTTACAGGTAATCCTGTAAGCATCCAATTGTATCTCTCCCCCAATTGTACTTTGGACCCTCATTGAATTGAATTAATGATTTTATTTTGATATTATTTATTACATTTACACACTGTATTTCCTTTTGTTAAAGTCTTTCTTTTGTAGGATCTAAGTATTATGAGACTCATACCGTACTCGTGTTACTATTGTCGAGCAATATTTTTTGTGAAGGAAAGCTAAGGCTTACAATGTTCCCAATGATCCATTACTTTCGGTTTTTAGTATTGCATTGTTTCCATTTGTTAATGTGTTTTTTTGTAAGATGTTCTCTATTGCAATATTTTATTTCTTCAGTATGCTTTTTTAAAATAAAAGCATTAGTTAATATGACCATTTATCTATACAACATAATAAGTAACATAATTTGTTGATTTTAAAATATATATAAAAAAAACATTAATGTAAGTTGTGTTGTTGTGCACACAGATTGAGGAAGTTGTCAAGGTATGTTGAGGGAGAAAACTTGTGACTGTTTGTGTTTGACCATCACTACTACCTTGATATTTGATAGTTATTTCCAAACATGAAGTTTAACTCCAAAAATAGTAGACGATTTCACTTGTCAAATGAAACTCCATGGTCACTGGTGAAGAGCGTGATTCTCACGAGACACCGAATGAGTCATGGCGGCAAATTTAAAAACTGCTGCCAATTCAGAGCGAGATCGCGGGATATTCAAAGGTAATTAAAAAATGCCGTTTTGTATTGTAATTTGCTTGAAAACAACTTTGTGAATTATAATATTCAAAGTTGTTTATACATTTTATTTTTTTATTTTTTATATACAGAGTGTTCAAAAAAGGTGGGAACATAATTTACGTAGTGATTCCTTGGGTGAAAATAAGCAAAAAAGTTTATATAAACATATGTCCTATCTCCTTTCGTTTAGCGTCTGTCTGTCTGTATGTGTTTTTTACAAAAAAAGTCATAACTCCTTAACGGTTTGAGCTACAGCGTTGAGATTTTGCGCAAATGTTCATCTTATGGGCCGCTTTCTTTGTGCAAAATGTGAATAAAAACTCTGTAACCGTTTCAAAATGGGGGCTATTTTAAATATTTGACGCCAAATTTCACGAAAACCATTAATTTTACCAAAAAATTTCAAGATAGATAAAATTTAGTAAATTTTATGGAGATTTCAACGATATCTTATTAAGCTTAGTTTGTACAAAGAATAACTGAGAAATTAATTTCTTTCTTGCTATACCTACAGTTTTCTCCATTTAAACCATGTTAAAACTAGAACAAATATCATTAATAAAATTAATTACTCCATTATTCTTTGTCCAAACTAAGCTTAATAAGATATCGTTGAAATCTCCATAAAATTTAATAAATTTTATGAATCTTGCAATTTTTTGGTAAAATTAACGGTTTTTGTGAAATTTGGTATCAAATATTTAAAATAGCCGCCATTTTGAAACGGTTACAGGGTTTTTATTCATATTTTGCACAAAGAAAGCGGCCAATAAGATGAACATTTGTGCAAAATCTCAATGCTGTTGGTCAAACCGTTAAGGAGTTATGACTTTTTTTGTAAAAACACATACAGACAGACAGACGCTAAACGAAAGGAGATAGGACATATGTTTTTATAAACTTTTTTGCTTATTTTGACCCAAGGAATCACTACGTAAATTATGTCTCCACCTTTTTTGAACCCCCTGTATACTTTGAAGTTTGAACACCCTGTACACTTTGAAGACTTCAACTAGCGATGTTGCACTTCGGGACCGTTTGCAATCTGTTTAAAACGCCGTTTAGCATTTTTTTAAATATTATTAAAACATTTGTGGTTTACATTTTATGCGTTTATATGGTACGTGTTTTATGATAAGTTATGCATGGCAAATCTTTTAGCGAATTTCCCCAATAGGGAAGAAGCTATTACCGTAGTCGGCATGGTAAGACCTAGGCCCGGGACAGTGATAACTTTTCGTTCAACACTGTATATATATATATATATATATATATATATGTGTGTGTGTGTGTGTCCCCGTGAGCATGATAACTCTCATAAAAATAATCTGATTTTGAGGAAAGTTGGTATAAACGTGTAAAACAGCATTTATGACTTAAAATTCGAAAACCAGACAGATTGACCTATTTGAAAGGGTATTTTGTACCCCAAAAAAGGGGTTTTGAGTTTTTTACACATAATTTTTGAAAAAAATCAAATTTTAGTTTTTCCATTGGAATCAGCTTAAAAATACGCACAATTTGGTGTTTTGATCATTGCTCTAGGTCAAATGGTTACAGAGATATTGAAAGTGCTAAACGTTGTCCAATGTTATTCTTATGGAGAATAAGAAAAATTGTATATCTCACTTATTTATCAACTTATCCTGATAAAACTTCGTATATTGCTTCATATCGTTGTGGTCTATTGATATTTGCACTAAAAAAATACTTTTTGGCCGATAGTTCCCGTAGCAGCAAACCTGCGTACTCAGCCCCCATGTTATTCATATGGAGAATAAGTAACGTGTTATCTCCCTTAATTATGAACAAAAATTAGTAAAATTTGATATGTGGCTTTACCTACTTGAGTTAAATTGATACCTGTAGAGGGTTGCCACCAAAGTTGCTTTTCAAAATTCATGCATAATTCCATGTTTTTCCAGGTCAAAATCTCAAAATTCCAGGTAAACTCGCGTGGCATTATTTATGTATTTGCGACACCTATAACGATTTACAATATAAATTAAAGTGCTATTTTGCTATTTTAACAAAAAGTTATAACTTTTTATGATGAATATTATTATTTTTTTATTTAAGTTATATCTCATATTTTATTATGCTTTCTAAAAAATGGGTATATACGCTGGGCCAATCATTTTATATTAATGAACTTGATTTTCTCTCTGTATAAAAACATTACAATATTTTAATTGATAGGAGGGGGGAATTATGTCCACAGATACACCCAATTATATAAAATTCCATTTAACCTTGGCAATATACCATCTATTATAAGAATAAGAAAATAGTAGATACCATTCTTTTTTTGTATGTCTATTGACGACTTTTTGATGAGTGGGCACAAACCCTGATTTCGTTACATATAAATTAAACATTTTCTCAGAAAGCATTATTATGACAGATGGATCTAGTCTTGAACTTTCCAAACATTTTCAAGATTTTTGCAAGGAATCAATCTGACAACAAACCTCAGATTATGAAGCGATCAACCTGACCACTTCTATACTACCCAGCCAATGAAGCTTTAACAAAATATGCAGCACTGAAAGATTATATATTAGAAACTGAGCTCCGTCAACGATTACAAATTTTGACCAGACAGCAATTAACTACAAATTAGCCACTTCTATTGCCCACTGTTTGTAACAACATACAAATTAATCTTATTGATATAAATAAAAAATGTCGCGACTGCATTTCTTAAAGTTTCCTCAAAAATAGCTCTCACACTCATATGGCTAGCGTCGCCGATCATGGGGAACGCATCGCTAACGTAGCCGACCATTGGGAACGCATGGCTAACGTCGCCGACCATCGACAATACATCGATAATGTCGCCGACCATCGAAAACGTATCGCCAACGTCGCCAACCATCGAGAACGAATCGCTAACGTTGCCGACCATCAGGAACGCATCGCTAATGTCACCGACCATCGAGAACGCATCGCTAATGTCGCCGGCCATTGAGAACTCATCGCTAATGTCACTGACCATCGAGAATAGATAGATCGCTAACGTCGCCGACCATCGGGAACGTATCGCTAACGTCACCGACCATCAAGAACGTAATGATAACGTCGCCGACCAGCATCAGGAACGCGTCGCTAATGTCACCGATCATCAAGTACGTATCACTAACTCTGCCTAACATTCAGAACGCGTTATGCAATCGCCGACGATCGCGACCGAAAATTCCCGCACATTTGTCCCGGTCACCAAAGTTTACGCATAATTCCCAGTTTTCCAGATTTTCCCAGTCGGTAGCAACCCTTTTGTATAAAACCCCATTTTTTGTGTTCCTTGCTTCAGCAAACCTGCATACTCAGCCGCCATGTTATTCTTATGGAGGATAATTAAAATGTCATAAATCGTTTATTTATGAATGTATATTGATGAAACTTGGTATGTGGCTTTATGCAGTATTAAGATACGTATATATGCATTGGAAATTCACTGAGTACAGATTTTCTGCTATGGGGGTATTTTATTATTATGAAATGAAAAATGGTTAAAATATTGGTAGGACTCAATCTGTTCCATAATTAGAGATTTACCCATGTGCGGTTGAAGCCCGACATGCGACAACATAGCTAAATGGGGCAGGCGGGGCTGCCCCGACATACGAGCAAAAGGGTTAACAAAAAGAGGCGGGCTCTTCAAGTAGTCCCGACAGCACTGGTTAGAAATACCCAGGGCCGTAGACAGACCGGTTTTCTCGGACAATTTGTCCGGGGCCCACGCCGGGCCCTCGATTAGGTCACTCTTAAATATGCCTGAACACAAAATATTTACTAAATATAAATAAACGAAAACACCCAAATAAATAAACGAATACTTAATTTGCCTAATTTTTTAATGCAATTTACACATCCGATGATTTAATTAGATGTGTTGTGCCCTATGCTATGGTTTCTTATGAACAACCCAGTCTGTGCGACGCGATGAGATGTGCCGAATTGCTGTGTAGAGAGTGGCGAGAAAG
The DNA here is from genome assembly GCA_963675035.1 of Allygus modestus. Taxonomy (NCBI): domain Eukaryota; kingdom Metazoa; phylum Arthropoda; class Insecta; order Hemiptera; family Cicadellidae; genus Allygus; species Allygus modestus. The sequence continues at coordinate 199,508,542 of OY776112.1, forward strand.
GCCATCTGGAAAGAAAAACTCGAAAAATCCCCGGAATTTTACCCGGGCAATACTTCAATTCCCGGAAATTGTCAACTCGCCGTCTATGACAACATTGACAACACTGACGTACTGCCTCAGCCTCAGTGCCTGCCAAGCTTTGAATGGTGTAGCGCATCTCTAACCTCCCTTGCTCTTACTACGGCGCTGACGGTGTTCACCTGTTGTATCTCGACTTCTTTTATTTGTTATTTGCGGAGTGGAGTACTTGTAATGTAGGCTAGTCGTCATTCTGATTCATTGCATGATGTGTATTGTTTCTATTAGTTAACAGTTTGTTAGGGGAAGGAAGGGTTTTGTTTTTATTTCGTTGGTGATTTTGAGTTTAAAATCAACGCCTCCCCGGCATTAATACCACCGGTACTTATAGTCGATGCCAGCCGTAAAGGCACAGTTCGCCAGGTAGACCGTCCCGTCCTAATCTTTGTTTACAAAACAGCCCTTTGTCGCGACCTGGCGCGGCCGGCATCCCCCTTCTCTTCCAAGAAATTCCATATCCTACTAGGATTTGTAATAAATTGATCCATTAGGCCTACAGCAAAAAATGATGGCTAATTTTTTCCGTCTTTAGTATACGAATAAGTCAAAATTTGAATCACAGTTCTACGATGTCCCGTTATCTAAATTTCTAGGATTTAGATTTTCCTGATATGCCCCGCAATATAACTCGGTAACCTGTTATGTCGATAACGGGGCATCGTAGAACTGTGATTCAAATTTTGACTTATTCTTCTGCTATAGGCGGATAAAATGAGCCATAATTTTTTGCCGTAGGTCTAATGGATCAATTTATTACAAATTCTAGTAGGATATGGAATTTCTTGGAAGAGAAGGGGGATGCCGACCGCGCCAGGTGGTTGCTCCACACTGCTCGCGACAAAAGCGCTGTTTTGTAAACAAAGATTAGGACGGGACGGTCTACCTGGGGAACTGTGCCTTTACGGCTGGCATCGACTATATAAATCAGGGTGCCAAGAGAGAAAATTAAAATAAGCACGTGAGATGGGGGCTTCCAGAGGCCAAACATCTCTGATAAGATTCTAAAAAACGTCTAATGACATTAAAAGTACAACAGGACGCTTACCGTCGCTGAATCAATCTTTCCTTTCCTTGAATGAAGATAAAACAAAGACAACAGTGCCCAGGCCCGATCCCTCACCATCGGTCAAACGTCAGCCTACTTCTTTAAATGAAACTGAAACATGTTCCCGTAACATTGTATTCTACAAGCACAATCCGCATCTTCGGTTAGGAAGCAGGGCCCACACCCAAAATCTTGCTGCCAACTAGGCTACCTGGTTTCATGACAGATAATGGAAGGTCCTTCTCACTCTCGTCACCCCTCCCCAACCTAGAGATTGTGAGTTAAAAAAATCTCATTTTGCTAGTAAAACAACTGTTTCGCTTTCTTCACAACTCGGGAAGTTTTAATATACGTTTTAACAAAGGCTGTTAAGGTTGTACAAAATAAAAATAAAATTGTAATAACGGTTACTAAGATTGTTGTCGACATCGTAGCTGTCTTCCATCAGCGTCAATCAAGCGTGCTCTGTCTGTTCCTCTACCTCTGCAATTCTAAGTACCGGGAGTTCAGAAAATGTCTACCAAGAGGAAGCACATGCTATAGCCCCCTGTTGCCGACCGCATTGTGCTGCTTTCTTTGTTAACGCATCCTATCATTGGGTTTACTGTCTACTACAGGTGTACAGTCAATGGTATTATGTAGCTAGGGCTGTAAGCCAACTGTTATAGTACCTGTAAGCCTGAACGATAGGGTCGGACTGCAGGTCCAAGCTCTTGGGCTCGTCCGGCTTTTTCTTGAGACTCGCGATGATCTCCTGCAGGTCGGAGGGCAGTGAGATCTTGCCCGAGCCCTTGTCCAGGTAAGAGGAGTCCGTGGGGGGCGGAGTGATGGAGCCCGATGGACTATACGCCTCCTCCACCTCCTCCTCATCCTCCTCCACTCCACCACTCATTATGATTTCCTGTAAAACAAATGGCCTTGTTGAATCTTTGTAACAGGCACTAGCAACAGCTGCAGAAAAGGTAGAATAGTAGGCGAAATGTAGGGGTGTGTGAGTTCTTAAAACTTGGGAGTTTTTGGCCAAGTACAATACTCAGACTCAGCTTCAATACTTAGACTCGACTCAAAAGTATTTTTTTAAATACTCGAAAGTTCGAGCGAGTGTTTCCCGCCGATTTCCGGACAATCGCTAACAATTTGTGACCGGCTGAATTGTGTAGCAATGGCAGCAAAAGGCAATCGCATCACTAAAATCGGCTGAAAATGACGACTAGAAACATGGTTTGGTTATAAAAAACAACTGGACTGTATATGATTCCGCACCATGTAGTTTCCATAATCCATTATTCATTAATCCAGGATTTCCGCAACGATATCCATAATATCGGCAAAAATAGCGACCGGGTTACTGAATATCGGCTGTAAATAACGATTTTGACATCTAACATTGATTATAAGCGACGTCCGGACCAAGTAATATTGGCCAAATAACAACTGGACCGTGTTTTATCGGCCGGAAACGAATGCCAAACCGAGTTTTGTTTGTCAATACATAATCCAGTTTGATTGTACTAGTAAAAAAATTGTATTGCTACTGATGTATTAGTTAGAAGTCATGTTTATATTATCAAATGTGGAGTTGTATCCAAATTACATTACACTAATTGAAACTACCAAGTGATCGCAAATACTCGCTCAAAAATTACTTGAAACCCGAGAATAATTGGCACTGCCACTACTTGACTCCACTAAAAAAATCACTACTCGCACACCCCTAGCAAAAAATGAAAGATAAAATTAGGCAAATTATTAAAATGTTGGAATAAACTATAGCATTTTAATAAAATACCTAAACATTATTGTATATTGTACCTACTAGAATATGAGAACCTAGGGCTTACAAAACTCAAGTGAACCGGATCCCCATGGCAGAACAACGGGCGACAGTGCAATATTGTCGCAGAAAGAAAGTGAAGGCTGCAGAAAGATCAGCCACATAAAAGTACACGGCTGCAGACAAATCAACAATTTGTCAATAAAGTTATTGCTGCAGAACAACTCTCCATTCTGCTAACAAAAACTTTAGATAACCATATAAATTCAAGTAAACGTAATACTCTAACCTCTAAGTTGCACAGTCGATTTTTAGAGGTAGAAATACGATTATACTCGTAGTAGACTGAATGAGCTCAGAGCTTGTGCCGATTGGTAGTGAGCTATATCCGATACCTATCGTTTAGTTTCGCAATGTTGCGAAATAACAAGGTGCAATACAATATTTCGATGGTGTGTATGGGAAGCGATATATATATCGTCCATTTCGATATTTCAAAGTGCATTGGCACATAAAAAAGATAAATCTTACTTATAATGTTTTTGAAGTGCTCGTTTTGGAATTAAGACACCGTATACACCTACCCTGTAATATAGGAACGACACAATATGTCAAAAACGATGCAATGTTAGTGATACCGTTATACCGTACACCATACAAGCCTGATTCAATACGGCAGTACGATATTTAAAAAGAATCAGGATGTTTATAGTGCCATTGCGCATCGCTCGGATACTTCACATGATCGTGTGGCTCCAATCAGTGACGTTAAGGCTGTGCAGTCAAAACATTTTTGTTATCACTGTTTTTTGTTTATTACGATTATACAAATCGTAAACACACATTTGGTTGTAAAAATATTTCTTTTATATTGGTTTTTTCACGCTTTGAAGTGCCGATTTAGAGGTATTTTAAATTATACACTAGTTGAAAATGGCCAATCACAAATGTTTCAAAATTGGTTTATGTATTTTCAAAAAATATACTTAAGGGTCACCTAAATTGATTTTAATAAAATTTTTATTTCAGGAAATAAAGTTTGTATCTCGGTTGTTTTTTATTCAAGTGGTTTTAAAACTTCAGCTAACCCAAGCCAAGAGTGTACAAAGGCAGTTTTACACAAGAATATGTAAAAATAAAGTTTCATAAAAAAGTTGTGTACAATAAACGTTTTAATTTTAGCCCGCGCCTGACACCTAACTACCCCTGAGCTGCCCACATCGCCCCGACGCACGTGCAGGCACCCGCGCACCGTATTTCTCTCTCACTCGTACATCCTTTTACTCTCTCACACATCTCCTCTCTCTCTCTCTCTCTCTCTCACAACCCCGCATCCGTCTGCTGTGCCGACTGCCGGCGCCGTCACCCCGTGACAGGAGGTATCTTCCTTGCAAATAAAACAAAGGGCTAAAAGCCAGGTTGTGTTAAGTTGTATGCAGGTCTGACGTCAGATTTCTTTATGCCCATCAAAGATGTTCATTATATTTTTACAATTGTTAATTAGGCCCTAAAAATGTATTCTTAAGATAACAACACCACATTTTATCTCTGTTAGTGAAAAGGATTTTTCTTAACTAATAATCAAGTGGTTTCTACACAGTTTTCTTTGCTTTTTTCTATGTAAATCAAACATAATTTACGACTCTTCAATTTCACATTCAATAGTTGCCAACCATATTTTAAAATACAAACGCACTTATCAGTTGCACTTATTAGACCACTAAGGAGGCAGTTTTTTTAATTTGTTCTGAAAAAAGTTGATTATTTCTCAACTGACAACAATACATATAATTTTAAAACGTAAAAGGTCTACATCTTAAAATTACAGTTGGTTCAAACCATGTTGTTATTCGCCTGTTGGTTCAAACTAAGTACCAAATCCAAAGTCATTCAATAATTTGTATTATATCTAATACCGTGTGCGGACTTGATAAACTTGCCCAGATCCAGTAACTGAAATTGGCCAGGTAAGATTGGAAACATAACTACTGATGGCATTGTAAAGTACTTATTTTGCTAAGCATAGATTGTATATATTGTATTGTTTAATAACAGCCATGCTTTGCCGTACTTGGAAGTTGCAGATTCCGTTCAAGCCGATTTAGGTTTGTTGTTATTGTTGCACAAAACTCAATATGATATATTATAAATTATTAGGAACAAACAGCCAAATATAAAGTAATTAAATAATAGTATCAAAACTATAATTGGTTACGAAGTCAGTTAACGTAGGACACTGAGTAGTCATAAGTGTTTGAGGTTATCCTAAATATGATGATAACGATAGCTTTTAACCTGTTTTTTTGTTGTTGTTATTTTGTTCGTATTATACAGTATTGCTGGATTTGATAATAGTTTGAAGGTGAAGATGGTTTCAAATTTATTTACCCAATACGATCAGAACTGCCCCGGTATTAGTGAGTGTTACGGGATGTATGCTTATCATTGTTGTCAACACTGAATCCTCCGGTCACCCCCACACCAAGTTTAATGTAGGAAGAAACAAGACCCAATGATAAAGATAATATTTCATTGTATCAACATCACGTAAACTTATCACAAAAATAATGTACAAACGTCTACAATATAACTGACTTTTTACTACATTTCCAAATATTTAAATCTCTTTAAGAATATTTTTATGTGCGATAATATCAAATGCATCCGGAAAAAGAACGTGATTTAAAGTTTAAACTTGTAAAAAATTACCTTTGAATTAGCATTAAACCAGAGTTTAGAAAATTATATTTTGCGTTGGCGTTGCCTATGTTACTTTGAACATATAATTTATGATTTTTCAGCCAAGAAATGCAGAGAAAGAAGGAGTTTTTACCGTCAATACTGCATGAAATACTATATAATAAAGTCTATTCAGCAGTATGTTGATCAACGACCTTTTAAAGAGTTCCAAATCAATGTGTATTGAATTCAAACATATTGCTTTCACATGTGCTATATTTTGATTTTTTAAATTATGTTTAGTACAATAATTTTTGTGGTAAAGCAATTACAAGAGATATTTGTTTAAAATTTACAAGTTGTTGGTTTAACTAGTCATAATGTTTTTTTATTGTATATTAACTTAATATATTAGAAGCTTGTTGGATATAGGCTAGAGAGCTAAAACCAGACAAAATCTTGTAAGGAAAATTAAATACAACATTTTAATTTTGCAAATTTTTAAAGTTTTCATAACAAACTGAAATTTGTTAATTATTTGTAAATTTGGTGTATTTATTACAGACTAGACAATTCAAATTAACAAGGTTATATTACGGAATAGATAAATAACTATTGTATGTATACCTACATATATGCTTGTATTTATGTTAGGGGGCCCATTTTCGTATTCGCCCGGGGCCCCAGAGGTCCTAAATACGGCACTGTCTCATATATTAAATCGCTAAGGAATTTCGTTTTCGGCCCGCTACGTCGTTATTCCTCAATCGATGTGTCATCTTAAAATTTTTACACTGCACATTAACAGAAAAAAATACTCTTACCCTCACAGCCTGGTTTTGGGTAAAGACAGCCAGTCCTGCTCTTAAACATGGTGTATTGTGGTTTCTATGGACTGTCTCGGACCGTGACTATTAATTTGATGTTAACTGTCCGCATGAGTCTCTAAAGTTGCTGTAAAGGAATTCAAGCAATACAAAATTCGGGACCTGACTGACATGGTTTACCAGGATATCTCTTGGTGGTAATATATATTTTTGGAAACCATTTGCCTCCCTCCCTATCTGGGTACTACCAAACTGCCACCCGTTTTTTGGGCACATCTGAAGTTTACAAACTTCACTATAGTAGAAAAATATTTAACCATTGCTCTACTAGTCCAATCATATATGTAGTACATTAACATCGCAAACAAACGGTTAGTTCTGATATTTTAATATGTTGTTAGGATCACTACCAGTAGTTTACTGATGTCTTAAGACTTTTTTCAAAGTTATGTGTTTAGTTGTTATCAGATATTTTATCAGTGATTCAATCGTATTTATACTGGATCTTGTTAAAAACCGTTATATGAACTGTATTAATTCGATTTTTGTAAACAAATATTTGAGGAAAATTATCTGTTGTTTAATTCAAATAAAAAATACTCTTTCCAGTTTCTTTAAAGTGATCATAATTTAGTGAAACTTTGGTATGTGACTTGACCTAGTTCTGGCCTATTTATATGCTTTGCATAAAAAACAATTTTTTTTATCATCCCCAAAGCAGCATATCTGCATACTCAGCCCTAGTGTTATTCTTATGGAGAATAATTAATGTTTGATATGGCCGACCTCCCTTAGTTTTGAACCTAAAGTAATAAGCTTCACCTTCTTGAGTTATTTTGATAATTGCATAAAAAAAGTTTCTTATCTTCCTTGTTTCAGCGAAAACCTGCGTACTCAGCCCTAAAATAAAATGTTATACTGTATTTTTGAAACTCATAATAGTGATGGATTTTAATTTATTATTGATTTATTTGGGCTTTACCGATTGCTTCTAGTGTTTAAACACTATTGTTTCTAGTGTTTTAAACACTAGAAGTGATAGGTAAAGTCCAAATAAATCGATAATAAAAATGGTATATATCACTTATTTACTTATGTATTGTTATGTAACTTGGTAAGTGGCTTTATGTGGTAGCGAGACACATATTTATGCATTGGAAATTCACTGAGCACGCAGGTTTGCTGCGACGGGGTTATTTGTATGTTAGTAGAGCATTTCCAATTTGTTTAAATACGTTTTATAATTCATTTTATCTATGATATCTTAGATTTGAGAGACTTGACTGAATTCATTATATATGACATTTTTAAATGGTATATTAACCGCTGAAAATTGTACAGTGGAACCTCGATAACTCGAACCTCAATAAGTCAAATTCCTTGATAACTCGATTTTTGTCATTTCCCTTGAACTTGCCTACCTAATGCTATGTTATTTTACCTCTATAAGTCCAAGGGTTAACAGGAAACACCTCGATAACTCGAATTTTCGCAGTATTCGTAGCTTGTTGCCCCACCTCTATAAGTCAAAGTTTTAGCTGTAGAACCTCTATAACTCGAATATGTACAATCTCCGTACCTCTATAAGTCGAAGTATTGACTAGAGAACCTCTATAAGTCGAAGTTGTTGATTCGCCAAACCTCAAGTGACTTTGCAGCCGGAAATTTCAACCCTCCCGCCCCACTAAATCTCTTTCCCGGGTGCTCCTGGTGTTGGTAAAACAACCAAAAAATTTATGTTGATGAGCAACACACATATCAAACACATTCATCCTCACGCACGGGTTTCACCTATGTAAGGATTTCATTTCATAAATAAGGAACAGTTTCATATTGTTGTTAATTATATATATTTTTTAAATAAAATGGTTTTGATTTGATTAGATTTGTGTTCTTAGTCGTTAGTTAGTGTGAGTTCAGAGGTTCTGGATGTAGTACGTGAAACGTAGTTTTTAGGTTGTTTTTTACAAAGTGTTTGCAGTTTGGTAAAACGTGTTGGCAAAACTCTACCCCATGAGGAGAAGTTCAAGGCTATTTGAGGCTAGACACAGGAAATAAAAACAGTGACATCGGGAAGCAGTTTGGAACACCAGTGAACACTGTCGACAATTTTAAAACAAAAAAGTGTCATACTGCTTCACCCTAATTCTAACAATGCTCTGCAATTTTAATTGTTATCATGTTTTGTTCCCTTTTAGTTTTGCAAATTATTTTAATAGCCTACAGTACATTAATTTTCAGCTAAATGAAATTGATGCGTAGTTGGCCAGAACTGACTTCTGTAAGGGGGAGGGATTTGTTGGGGCAGGTGACAAGTGAGCAAAAAGTCTAGAAAATAGACAGGAAGTGGTCGAACGGGAAAAACATCACCAAAATACCAAACTGTGAGTCATTATTTGCTTACTTTCCTCCTCTACAATATTTTCACTGAAGGAAGTATTTCGTCCTCTACTTCGTTAACCAAAGAAGCTTTACAATATATTTCCGGGCTTATTTTGGACATTTAAAATTGTTCAAATCTATTTTAATTTTAATAATAATCATTATAAGGTATGATTATTTTTTATAAATAGCTCGAACTTATGTAAGGATTATACCCTTCCATGATCCATCTATTGTGTTACCGTGACCCTCAATAAGGAAAGTCTGTGGAAAATCATTTTGATAAGTCGAACCTCGATATTTCGAAATATTCGATAACTCGAATTTTTGCCATTCCTCTGAAGTTCGAGTTATCGAGGTTCCACTGTATAACAAATAAATATGTTTATAACACATGTGGAGAGGCTGGTTGAGTCGAGTTGCCGCTGTGCTGCTTGCTACTTGCCATTTCAGAATCTTGGTGCCTGATGTCGGTTCAGGGCAGGCGGGTAGCAAGCCCAGCTGAGTGAAAGTGGTTTGACCACATGGGAAAGTTGGGGGTTGGGGGTAGTTGAGGGGAGGGTTCTGCGTGTGTGTGAGTGAGCATCCGGGGCTCTGCATGTGTGTGAGTGAGCAGCGACTAGCCTGACCTCTAGGCGGAATAACTCATCAATAGAGGCGATTGCACCACCTTAATGCATTGTGTTTTTGATTCTACCAACCAACCAATGGACGTGTAGTGCTATTACCTGTAGTTTGGTTAATATTGTTGTGGAGCACCAATGAGATAATGACCTCATACCATGAGCGGGTTATTTGCTCAGTTTGTTTAGAAAGTTTATCCTACAAAATTTAAAAACCCATTAAGCAAGGCATCACCGGCATTATCCGTTAAGGGTGTACCACACTTCTCGCTAACAGGCCTGAACATTCTCCCGAAAGTTCACTGAATAATCCGTCCTGTATTCAAAAGTTTGTACAGCTCCCATAATGGCCACACTTCTCGCGAATACTCCAAACATTCGGAGATCGGCTGAATGTTCAGGTGTATTCGCAAGAAGTGTAGGGCAGCCTTTAAATATAAGTCTGCTACAAGCGAAAATATCGGTAAATTATTTTCAATGCAGAGTCCTTTATCAAAAATATGGTTCTCAGTACCACAACCATTTCAAGCCAGTTTCAAAAAGTAAACTAAATTAATTTCTTAAATGGTAACAGCGAAAGTTGTTAGGAGAAAACAAGAAGACAACAATATTTATTTGCCTTGTTTTAAGTGTTAGGGAATAATCAAGTACATTTTTTATTATCAGTGCAACTTAGGAATGTGACTGGGTCATTTCTATATTTACAAAAAAACCTACTCAAGAATAGCACATTATTGATTGGTTTGTTGTAAAGAGCCAACTGTGTTTCCAAGTATGTTATTAAAATAATATATTTGTTCTAATACAGCAAATTATGCATATAGCCCTTGAGCCTCATTCCAGAAATTAATTTAGAAGCAAGTGCTTATTTTAGAATTTGGTTATTTATACTGTATAGCTGATTAATGTTATTATTATTAACACTATGTAGATATCAGTTTAACATGTTCAGGCTACGGTATACAGTATATTATTGTAATTGTTGCAGTTCAATAAATTTTCTTTTGGACTGCCAAATATGAAAAAGTTTGTACAGCTCCCATAATGGCCACACTTCTCGCGAATACTCCAAACATTCGGAGATCGGCTGAATGTTCAGGTGTATTCGCAAGAAGTGTAGGGCAGCCTTTAAATATAAGTCTGCTACAAGCGAAAATATCGGTAAATTATTAACCGCAGCAAATCTGTGTACCCAGCAAATTTCAAATGCATAATATATGTCTTAATACCACATAAAGCCGCATACCAAGTTTCATAAAATATATGCAAATTAGGGGTGTGCAAGTACTCGAAACTTCCGAGTTTTTGGCCGAGTATTTTAATACTCGAACTTGACTCGAAGTTTAGAAAACTACTCGAAAGTTCGAGCGAGTATTTCCCGCCGATTTCCGGACGATCACTAACGATTGCGATCGGCCAAAACGCGTAGTAACGGCCACAAAAGGCAATCGCATCACGTAAAATCGGCCGAAAATGACGACCGCGAACAGCCAAAACACATAGTAAAGGCCGCAAAAGGCAATCCAGGGTGTCTAGTGATATTTGATCTCAAAATTCAAGACTTTTTCCAGACTTTTTAAGACTTTTTCCAAAATTTTCCAGACTTTCGCAAGATAGTACAAATATACTACAAACGTCATAAGAGTAAAAATATCATGTTTTTACCACTTTTTGGATTTTTCCTTTCTCCCCCTTATACATAGTATAAGGAGAAAGTATTGTTTTCGTCAAAATTTTTGAATTTAGTTGATAGTGGAAATATTTGTTTTGGTGCTCCCTGAACCCAAAAGTGATTTTTACGTGATGTCTGTGTGTCTGTCTGTCTGTATGTATGTGTACAGAGCTAGATCCCTAACCAATGGTTTGATTTTTATGAAATTTGGTATGTAGGTACTAATACACGATATCTCCAGGTATTTTTTCATTTTTTTAATTTTTGATTTTTAACCCTAGGAGTGGCGCCATGTTAACGCGTAGTGTGGCTAGCTAAATTTGGCGATTTTGCAGACCTTTTTTTAAAAATCCATATAAATTCAACCGTTAGAGTAAACAAGTTAACTTTATATTCATTTTGTTCAGAAAGAACAGGAGATTCTAGAAATAGTAAAATAATAAAGATCTAGACTTTTTTTCCGGTAAGTGAAAAGAATAAGAAAATTTTGATTTTTTTTTTTGAAATTTCAAACGCAGCCAGGGTAAAATTTTTTCCACAGATTTTTTATGGAAAATTCATTATATACATTTTGTAGACAATCTAATTCCCTACATATAAATATATAACATGTTGGGGAAAGAATTTTTTTACAAGTCTTTTGAGGCATAATGTAATAATAAACGGAAACCCGAAAAATGCGTAAACTGTACAGTGTTAGTTTGTGATGTAAATAAGTAATGTAATATATATGTATACTAATAATGATATATATATATTTGTAGAGCTAATGAAGTAAGGAATCCAACAAAGTCATAGGTTTATGGTAAAAAAATTTTGTCACTTATAAATACATGTAAATAAAATAACGTTTTGGAATTTTTGCATATTTGGAAAAAAAAATTTCACAGTTTTTAGTATATAACTTTTTGACCAAATATTTTACCCCCAAACCAATATAACCATGCTGTAGTACATTCAATTACCTACATAAAAATGTATAACACTTAGGATAAATTATTGTTTTTATATGTGTTATGTAGCACTAAACAGTCGCGGATTTGGCAAATTTCACTAGGCCTATGTAGGAGTAAACACAACACTTTATAAACACTATTTGTCAAACTTCAGTAATATTTATGCATAATACAATGCATAAAGATTACTGTTATATACACACAAACACTTCACTTACACTAAAAACTCCGTAATAATAAATTATTTAGTAATAACTCACTGATAATAGTTATAAAACACGAAAATATCAAACACGATTTCTCGAATGGAAAATATTGGCAGTGGCTACGTACACGTCCGACGTGAGCCGCTACTGTTCACGTCCGTTCCAAATTATGCACCGTACGTTACTTTTCCTGTGATTTTTAAAACAAATTGAGAGCCAGAAAACCTCCTAACCTAATCTAACCTATCCTAACCTAACGAAACATAACGTAACGTAACCTAACCCAACATAACCTAAGCGGTAGCGAAGTGAATTTGCCCTTATATTGGACGTGTACGCAGTCACTTCGGAAAATATTTTTATTAGAAATAGCCTTGTAATAATTATTAACTCATAGCAGCTGACGGTGGAGTCAGTGCTGCCATCGCGCAACACCAAATTATTCGCCATTCTTTCTTCTTTCAAATAAGATATTATATGTCATGCAAATATAACATTACACTGGATATATATTCGATTTTGCAATCCGCCGGTTTCCAGCGGATCGCCATTTTACAGAAGAACAAAAATCATCTGTGTTTATAAAATCATATGATCTGTCAAATCAATATATCGATCTAAAACTCCATACCAAAATGAAATATAACTCCTTGGCTGTGCATTGGTACTTTCCGCAACATCGTGTGACGAAAATTACCCGAGGTGGGTAATTTCAAAAAAGTCATGTTTTGACATTTCCCAAGTGTCGGCTGCAAGTATCGTGTCGCGCCTAAAATTCATTTGATTTCTAATCGCGGTGACATTGTTATATACCTGCTACAGGGTTTGTTTATGTAATAAAATGAAAGTTCAGAATATTATCTTTCGAATGATATATATATTATTCACTTTTGAGTTGATTAATAGAGGTTTATTTACGTTGCAAAATTTTCGGTCAAAATCCGCCGGAAACCGGCGATCGCCACAATAGGCGACACAAATATCCGCCGGAAACCGGCGGATCGCCACTCCTAAGGTTAAGGGTAATTATCCCCAAAAAAAACACCAAAAAACATGAAAAACCTAGATTTATCAAAAATGGCTCTAACGTTTTGATTAAACTTTAGTCGTTAGTAGAACTTTAATTTTCCAACAAAATGAGACCACCCGCATTTCTGTAAAAATTTGGGTTCAGAAATTACAAGACTTAAAATATCAAAAATTCAGTTTTTTTGATTTTTCATAAAAAAAAACATAAATGTGAAAAATATTACTATTCACCATTAAAAAAAGCTCAAAAAACTAAATAATTTGGTATCTTGAATTACTATTCTATGATTACTGGTTGCGGAGAAAATTTAAATTTCCATTTTTCAGTAAACACAGTACGATGTCCAATGTTATTCTTATGGGGAATACAAAAATTACTATTTCTCTCTTATTTGTTGATCAATTTCGTTCAAACTTGATATGCTTGTCAAGTTAGCATTGACCATCAGAAGAAATTTGAAATATGTTGCCCCTTAATAACTCTGAGGGGGGTAATAGGGGGCATTTCCCCTCTTAAAACCACGTGTGTAGCGATGGATTCTGTAGTGCCTCCTCAACAGGGATTTCGGTAGATATTTTTGAAAACAACTTGTTTACAATATTTTCTGTACATTCAACCGTGCTTTGTATTTTATATTTAGTAAATAAAAAGTAATTTATTCATTAAAGATGGGCTAAAAGGGAGAAAGTATGTGTCAGTCTTCTGATACCGTTTATTTAAACTATGGTAAACAAATTTAAATAGTGAAAAAGAATGACACTTAGAAGAAAAATCACTAACAAAACCAAAACTCAATATAATATTTTTTATTAAAAACTCAAATACTGCATAATATATGAACATAAATATTTATATATATAAATATATATATTTTTCCAATTAAACTTAAAATACAAATGAAATAAACGTTACCGGTTAGCTATATACAAAATAATTTAATTAAAAAAACAAAACTAAAAACGTCGACAAATTTAAAAGGGCATAAAATATCAGCATGTTAAAAGAACATAAAAGGATATTTTCCAGAGTTTTTCACCCTAATTCTAAATAAGTATTCACATAGAGATGGTTGGCGATGTGCTCGGAACGTATTCCTAAAAATGTTTGTTATCTGGACAAATTTCAAGACGATAAGTATCTTCCACCTCTTTAGACTGAACGTAACTGTAACCTAAATAATCCGTATGAACAATTACTTTTGGTTTTTACATCGTTCCGCTTATGAAAGTGTACCCTCTTTATACATTGGAAAGCAATGAAGATTAAAATAAAATACAGTATCGGTAATTTAGTAGCCTGTTCATGTACAGCAACAAATACAAAATTTTGAATAGGTTGGCATATGAAAATAAAAGGCTAAAGTAAAACTAATTTTTACTCATAACTTAGAAAACATATTTAGGCATAAATCTAGGCCTGTCGATCTCATCACTGGCCAAAAAAAATATTTAAGAAGTCACCTAACTTATATATTTTTTTATATCAGTACCTAAATTAATTTTGGTACTTTGGTATTATACGGATGCCACTATTTTTTTAGGTTAAATTTTTACCGGATACAAAGGATAACTACATAATTCGAAAAAACGTACTTTTATTGACTTACTGTAAAAATTTTACATCATTCTGATGAGCGGTCCTTGTGTTGTGCCTCCCAAAAGGCAGCGATGTCCGCTAGGATCGTGTTGAATGCGTCGCCGCCGCTAGCAGCCACACCCGATCGCCACATGTACTCCACCAAATAAACAGCGTGCTGCGGCAGTTATGTTAGGATGGGTTATCATAAAAATACATACGGTTTCCTCTTCATTTCGAGGTAAATCCCACACCAAAAGAACGTCACTCATTATGAAAACAAATGTAACGTAGTGCACGGCAATAAATCACTCGTGACACTGACCCAGATACAGGCGGTGACAGGTGATGCGCGCGCTCCGGTCAACGACTTGACCTTGGCATATTTGCAGGGGGTTTGGCGGCCGGAAGTGTGACTCATCAGGTATCATTCGATTTGTAACGAAACAAGGAAAGTCCTACAATCATTTTTATGATAACCCATCCTAACATAACTGCCGCAGCGCGCTGTATAAGGGTGGCATCCGTATAATACCAAAGTACCTTAATTTTAATTAAGTTCAGTTTTAAAAAACTAGGCCTAACTTAAATTTTTACAATTTCTCCATGTTGACATAATTTGGCGATTAAATCAAAGTTTAAAATTACCCAGACGATAGTAAGCTTTGGCCTAGTTAAAATGTTTTCAAAGGTAAGTTAAAACATTACACTGACTAGGCTTATTTGATATTTAGGCCTATATAGCCTATCTGTACAGAGAACCACTTTATTAAATGTTATAAACAGTTAATTAGTAAACATGTTCAGACCACAGTTTAATATTTCCAAGGGTAGAAGTAAAGTAACTTAATTAGTCCAGCTTAACAGCCTAACATGGGCATAGGCCTATTATCAAACTTCTGAAAAAGTTCACTAAATTTTGTTAAAATATAGGCATAATACGTTATAGAGCCTAGGGTAACTATTTTACAGATTTAAAAAATGTTGTAATCTATAATATTATAAAGAAGAGGTGGTTTCTGTCTGTCTGTCTGTCTGTCTGATGTTCCGGGTGAACGCAAAAACTACTTAACCGACTGGGCTGAAACTTTACACTAAGGTAGATCTTGAACCCATGCAACACATAGGCCTATTCACTTCCTTAAAATCCCCTCGGGCTACGCCCCGTGAACGTTCTAAGTTTCAATGTTTACATTTCATAAGAAAGTAAACATTCAGAAACTGTAATCCGAACAGCTGAGGGCACTTACATTTGACAGCTTAAAGAGCAGAAGCAAGAACAACAGCTGTTTCAAGCTAACTAAAATGAAATTTGCATTGACTATAGAACGGGTAAGGAAAACCCCTGTTTGAAGAACGTGTACATCAAGTGAATATATTTATTTCAATATACCGTATAATTAATCTATATAAATAAAATTAGAGTTTTGTCTGTACATTGCTTGGAATTATGAAATTTTTGCATATTTTCACGTTTTACACCCTAGGGAAATCAAAACAAATCTTAATTTATGTCTGTCTGTCTGCCGGTAACGCTCAAGGACGGGTTTTTGTTCGCTTTTCACTGGAAAACGGGTGCAGTGACATTAATGAAACTTTGTTTCTTTGTTCTATATATGCGTGAGAAGGTTTTAGGGCACTAGAAACTGGCATACGCCTTTTTAAAAAATAATGGCGGCCGCTCAAAAACGTGATTTTTTTGCGGTTTTGGTCATGTTTTGTTCGCTTTTCACAGGAAAACGGGTGCACCGATTTTTATGCAACTTTTTTCTATGTTCTATATGTGCGTTAGAAGGTTTTAGGCTAATTGGATTGTTTAAATAACCTTAGGACACTGCCCCATAGGGTTTTTAAGATCCTATGCTATTCTTATGGACAAAGCATTTATTTATATTGAACCAGATGATGGCATAGTTATTCTGTAAATAGGTTTTTTAGTTCATTTTTAAAACGTTGAGTGAAGATTGGTAATAAATTACATAAGTGGATATATGATCTAAATCTATATTTGTCGGACTCATGCACTCACTGACATAGTGATCACTTTATCTAAGAAATGACAATGTCTATTGAAGATAAAATTTTGGATGGTGGTTCCCCTTATGCTGCAGATTCACAATAAGAATACGTTTAAAAAAGTCCTATAGGGTTCTTCGCTAATTTACTTTTATGGCAACTGTATGAGTATTAGTACTTTCTGGACCTTTGTAAGTTACATTTCGGTAGGAACATAACTAATTCATCAGAAAAAAACGCAGCCTATTCCTGTTACGAAAATGTTTATGTGCTTCGCCCCCCGGAATTTCAAAATACAATATTTTAACAATCTTGCACATACTCTTGGACTGATGGATCTGAAATTTGGTAGTAATGTAGCTGATAGGTCAGTGCAGACATTTACCTACTCCAGACACAAATATACTCAAGGACTCTGACCCAATGGCCTTTAATATAAGCGCGTTAGTCATAACACACAAACTACTCAACCAGTAGAGCTGAAATTTGTTGCCTTAAAAGAAAGAAGAAACAACATCATGGGGAGTCAAGGTGTTGTTCTCTGGAGATCTCACATAGACCCTTTGTCGTAAGTGAGACATGAGTGGACGAGTCTACGCCTCTCTAAAAATATATTTTATGTAGCCGACCACTGAGCGTCTGAACTTAACAGTAAATATGAAAATGTATTTTTGAGAAGATTAAGGGGTTGATCAGTTTTCCTATGCGCTTTTAAAAGTTGAGATTGGGACATTGAAAAACAAATTAAGGTCTCAGAAACACCTATCCTTCACTCGGCACTATCGATGAATCACAGGATTTATTGATTAACAGTTTGTTACACCGAGGTTCATAAACAGTTTAATCTGGAAAGTGCCTGGCTCTGTGATTGTGCCATCGTCACGTCCACCAATGAACAAGCAACGGAGATCAACACAAATGTAGGTCTATTCCAAAGGGAGGAACGAACATATACAATATTTAATACCGTTCATTTAACCATGACCACTGTTAGAACAGTTCGTATATATTGATTTACATTATTTAAATACAATCAATTAGTCATATGTTTTTAAAACATATGATTTTTCCAAGTTTAAATTGTTTATTTACAATTATATTGAAAACAGGACCTGGCAAGAATGGTAATTTTAAAAGTGGTTTGTCAATGTTTTTAAAGTTTAATGTTTCGTTACATTACTATTAATTTATTGGGATGTAAAGATTAATGTATCAAAGTATTTAAAATGTTAAATTAAACAGGGTTAATATTTTGTTGTACTTGAGTTCTTTTATTTCTAAAATCGAATCCAAATTGTTACGTGTACCGATTTGGAGTAGCAAAAACCACACCGTTCACTACCCGACAGAGTTCCTCGACTTGGCAGCAGCACCCGAACTATCTGCCATAGTATATTTCGTTAACTTTAATTTAATTCTACTTTAAAAGTGTAAAATGTAATTTTAATATTGTAAAATTATGTGGGTTGTTAATATTTTTAGTTAATCTGCCATTTATGTACAACCTGTACGAAGGACGGGTACATCAGCTAGTTTGAAATAATATTAGTAGAGGGTAAAACATAACTTATTATTCGCGAAAATATAGGTGTTCCAAGATATAAATGCCCATTATAGGAGCTTCGATTGCTACAAATACCTTCACATTAGTTTAGTGAGTAGGCTATATTATTTACGACATTGTTCAAATGTCACTAAGCCACTGTTTAATGGTCTTCTGATGATCTGAGAAATAGTTAACAACTGCAATTAAAACTATAAAATTGTATAACTTAATACTACTTAACAACTGTCGGGCGAGTTACTTCGCCCCGTTCCGTGGAAACCAGGCCACAGTGCAAGCGGTGCAGACGACGAAATTCGGCCGTGTTCAAAGTAAATTGCAACATAAACTTAAAAGTTTTAACACGTAAAATATTAACTTAAGTGTGTATTGCTCACGCTCACCGTTGAACAAAATTTGAAGCATTGTTGGAATGTAAAGCGAAATAAGAATAGATCATAGTTAAGTTGTTAACCTGTACCACCAATAATCTGCAGGCATTATTCAATATTTACGGACAAATCTCGGTTTAAACTCACTTCACTCGTCAATATAATCTTAACCTACAGGTTTAATTGCTCCACTATGCGTCAATGCGCGCAACTGCGCAGGTCGCAGGTACTACGACGACGCAACGTGTGCGTGTGAGAATCAGAGTCGGAGTCTAGGGACGTTTCGATACGATACTACTGGGCTACTGGCTTGGACCCGATATTTGGTATCGCTACGAATCGAAACCAAAGTATTGATACCCATTACAGTACTCTAAGAGGAACGCGGGAGATAGCTTGGAGTCGATTCTCTCTATCATAAGTTACAAGAACTATATTTGAAGTTATTATTTGTGTTTATTTTGCTAGAAAGTATATTAAACAAAAACTAATCTATATGTTTTAACCCTAGCAGTGGCCAGCCAAAAACTGTAGAATGGCCAACCAATTTTGGCGATTTTGCAGACCTTTTTTTGAAAATTCGTATAAAATTGAAATGAGAACTAAACATAGCCAACCACATATTCTTTTTGTTCAGAAAGAACAGGGGTATCTGAAAATAGTAAAATAGAACAGATCTAAGAGGTAGTTTTTTCAGCAAAGTAAAAAAAATAAAAAAATATTGAAATTTTTTTTGAAATTTCAAAAGCAGCCTCGGTAAAACTTTTTTGTCAGATTTTTATGGAAAATTCATTATATACATTTTGTAGACAATTTAATTCCCTACGTAGAAATGTATAATATGTTGGGGAAAACATTTTATTTGTAAGTATTATGTAAGTATATACGGAAAACCACAAAATGTGAAAATTGTACAGTGTTAGTTAGTACTGTAAATAGGTAATGTAAATATGTATATGCTAATAATAATATGTATATATTTGTAAAGATAATGAAATAAGAAATGTAAAAAAGTCATAAAGTTGATGGTAAAAAATTTTTATCACTTATGATTAGATGAATTTTGGAAATTTTAGGGTATTCGGAAAAAACAAAATTCTACGGTATTTAGTATATAACTTTTTTTAGAAATTTATTTCTCCAAATACTATATATACATTTAGTAGGACATTCAATTCCCTACATAGAAATGTATAATATGTTGGGGAAAGAATTTTATTTGTAAGTATTATGTAAGTATATACGGAAAACCGCAAAACGTGAAAATTGTACAGTGTTAGTTAGTACTGTAAATAGGTAATGTAAATATGTATATGCTAATAATAATATGTATATATTTGTAAAGATAATGAAATAAGAAATGTAAAAAAGTCATAACGTTGAAGGTAAAAAATTGATATCACTTATGATTAGATGAATTTTGGAAATTTTAGGGTATTCGGAAAAAAAATTCTACGGTATTTAGTATATAACTTTTTTTAGAAATTTATTCCTCCAAATACTATATATATACATTTAGTATATTATATCTATATATTATTCCTGCAGGTATTTAGAAACAATAACATATATAAATATACATATACACAGGGTAGTGGCATATTATATAAGAGATAACGTGTGATTGTAGGTCCGGTCACCATATAGGAAAAATTACAAAATTGTTATTTTTTATATTAGGCCTACTCAATAATGAAATATATCCTACCTTACAATTGTAAAAGTAATAAAAATAAATATAATTACTCACCCCGTCCCATTATTATGTTATCCTGTTGGTTTATATCGCACTAGTATATTCGTGACATTGTACGAAAAACAATGTTTTTTTACAAACAATATTTCACACACTTCAGTAATATTTATGCATAATAAAATGCATAAAGATTACTGTTATATACACACACACACTTCACTAACACTAACACTCCGAAATAATACAGGATTTAGCAATAATTCGCGGATAACAAGCGAGCGCGAACTCACATAGCACGGCGAAAGAATCATGTGATGGCGACTTCTACGACGCATTAGATGTCAGAAGAGTGACGTATTTCCTTCTTCTCCCACAGCGCAGGCGGAAAAGATGATGCGCAAGGCTGCCAATGTCAAAAGCTAAATTTCTTCCTCTTCAAAATGAAATATTATATGACTAGTATTTATAACTTGCACTGGATGTAATTCGTATTTTAAAATCTGTCGTATAACATCAGATGGCCAACTGTTAAAAAGTCAGAAAACAGCTGTGTTCATAAAATCGTAACTGTTGTGCAATCAATATTTCGTTCTAAAAATCAATACCACAGTGAAACTAAACTCTTTGGCTATGCAGTGGTACCACCCGCAACATCCTAAGACAAAAATTACCCGAGCAGGGTAATTCCAAAGTAGTCGTGTTTTTACATTTTCCGAGCGTCGACTGCAGGAATGGCGTAGCGGCAAAATTTCATTGTAATTATAATCGTCGTGACATTGTTATACAACTTGTAAACGGTTCATTTATGTAATAAAATGAAAGTTCAGAATGTGATCTTTCGAATGGTATAAATATTGTTCACTTCTGAGTTGACTATTAATGTTTTTTTTACCGTTAAAAAAATTTCGACCAGGACTATTGTTTTGCGATAGTGGCCATTTTAAGGCAACACAAAAATCTATCGTTTAACGAAATATGGCCACGGCTAGGGTTAACAACGTAAAAATGTACTATTTTTCCGATACCGATACTCCAACTTTTCTTTCGATACCATGATAATATCGGTTAACCGATGCCCAGAGTTCCGAAAACAAAGTTTCGATACCTACTCGGATCGGATGTATCGGACCTTGTCTATCAGAGTCCACTAGCCGAGGGATGCGAACGACGCGGGCGAGTGTAGAGGTACCTTCAAGGTCACCGCTCCCCCTCCTCCCCCTCGTGACTCATCTTCCTTTTCGCGTTGCCATAGTAACGGCATGTATTTGACTGGCTTTCTTAATTTCTCCGAAAAACTATGGGCCAAGCGCTTGCTTGGGTTATTCCACAACGTACATCTTGTTGCAATTGCCATTGATTATAAATACTAGTACCTTGATATCACTGTTTATAAGTTTTATCCATTTTCCCGACTTAATAACAATTTTATATATTAATTCCCGCCTTTCCCGACATTTTATTAATTTCTATACAAATTCCCGACTTCCCCGACTTTCCCGACTGCTAGACACCCTGGCAATCGTATCATGTAAAATCGGCCGAAAATGACGACCGCGAACGACTGCGACCAGCCAAAACGCGTAGTAAAGGCCGCAAAAGGCAATCGTATCACGTAAAATCCGCCAAAAATGACGACCGTGAACGATTGCGACCGGCCAATGACGATCGGACCGTGTAATTTCGGCCGTGACTAACAATTTCGTCATGTAATATTGATTATAAGCGATGTCTGGACCAGGTGAAATTGGCCAAATGATAACAGGGCCCTGATTCATCGGCCGGAAACGAATGTCAAACCGTGTTTTGTTTGTCAATACGTAATCCAGTTTGATTTTACTGGCCAAAACTTTGTATTGCTACTCATGCATTAGTTAGAAACCATGATTAGATTACCAAATCTAGGGTGGTATCCAAATCCCATTACACTATTTTAAACTACCAACTGATGGCAACCACTCGCTCGAAAATACTCGAAACTCAAAAATAATTGGCACTACTCGACTTGACTCGATTAAAAAAATCACTACTCGCACACCCCTAGTGCAAATATAAGCTATATATACAATTTTAATTATTCTTCATAAGAATAACATTGGTGATGAGTACGTAGGTTTGCTGAAACAAGGAACACAAACAAGTGGTTTATATGCAAATATAAATAGAATTTAACTGGGTGAAGTCACATACCAAGTTTCATCAGTATTCAATCATAAATAAGCGCTATATAACATTTGAATTTTTCTCCATAAGAATAACATTGGGGCTGAGTAAGCAGGTTTGCTGCAACAAGGAACAAAACAATGGGTTTTTATGCAAATATCAATATTATTAAGGTGAAGCCACATACCAAGTTTTATTAATTTATGTTCATAATTAAGGGAGTCATTACATTTTACTTTTTCCCAATAAGAATAACATGGGGTTGAGTAAGCAGGTTTGCTGCTACGGGGATAATCAACAAAAAATTTTTTTTGTGCAAATATACCAGTACTACGTGAAGCCACATACCAAGTTTCATCAATATATATTCATAAATAATCGAGATATCAAATTTTATTTATTCTCCATAAGGATAACATTGGACAACATACTGTGTTTAGCACTTTGAATATCTCTCCAACGGTTGGGTGTAGAATCACAATTTAAAAACCAAAATAATTGTTTTGTGGAGTTGAACTGATTGGTAAAATCAAATGTGAAGTTTACATTAAAATAGATCAGAGAAAAAGCCAAAAACCTTTTTCCCATAACATTAACATGGGAGATTTTATTAATAGGTTTTTGGGATTTTCTCTGCCCACTTAACCTAGGTTAATAATTCAAAATACTATATTATTTGTTTTTTTATAAGCTCTGTAACATGGTAAAAACCAAAATTAAGTTTTTTTTAAAAAATTTAAGTATGAAAAATGTAAAAAACTGATTTTTGGACAATTTAAAACCCCCATAAACTCCCCTTTCCCATGCTCCGATTTTTCTGGTTTTCGAACTTTAAAGTCATGAATGTTACTTTACACATTTGAGTTAAATTTCATCGAAATCTGACGGTTTTTACTCAAGTTATCGCATTCACGGACACATACATAGATATAAAAAAAAAAAAAAAATATATATATATATATATATACACATGTATAAATTTGAACGAATAGTGTTTTGGCATCTGGGGACCTCAAAATAAAAAGACATCATGGTATCGGGCTTAAGTCTTAACATGAGACCTACGGTAATAGCTTCTTCCGTATAGGGGAAATTCGCTGAAAGATAATTATTGAGAGAGTTTTCCAAAAAGATTAGTTTATTTAAATAATTTTCTTAGTTTCTAGATTTTTTACAAGTAGTAGATATGATTACAATGGTTGGGGTAGGCGCATGAAAAATTGCATTAGGCTTGCAGAAAGTTTTAGGATTTTACATATTCCGTTGCAGAAAGAATGAAAACATTCTGCCTTGGGGCACCAGACTCAATTTATTATTTACACTCAAGAAGAAAACAAATTCTGCGCTCTTATTGAGCATGTCAAAAAGGAAACCGGCTACATTTCAAAATCACAGATGAAAAAGGGAAATATCAATAATGGTTATCAGTTCAACTTCCTATGGGCTTCAATAAAAAATGACAGGCAATATCATTCCAGCAGTTTTTTATACACAAGCCAATTCTAGTCAATTAAAACGACATTCCTTATTTTATTAATCATGCCACAGCACCTCAAAGGAGAAAAAACAATAATGAATGTAATTTTTTTAATCATGAATAATTTGTTATAACCAACATAAAAGTTATGGATATACTTCAAATCTAGTTTGTTGCCATATTTTGAAAATGGCATGAAGTTATAAAACTCTAAGGCAGCCTCCTATATTTTAGTATCCGATAAAAAAAGAAGACAAATCTAATGGTTTTCATTTGCAATGAGTTCTACCTGAGGAGGGGACATGCCAGCGATGCCCAGGTCGATCTTCTGTTTCCGCTCCTCAATGTCGTTGATCATGCGGTTCAGTTTGTCCACCTTGCGCTGCAACTCCTCGCTACATCCGGGGGACGGCACTCTCTCCTCCCCTTCCCCGGGGCTGTAGGGCGTGTCTGCGTCATCCCCCTCAGCCTCCTCGTCATCCTCAGGGGTGTACGGAGTGTCACCGTCCTCCAGTACGTAGTCTTCACTCACTGTGACATTAGCGAAATTAGAGACAGCAAGGGACAGACAACTTTTAGATCAAATATACTTTTTTCAAGTTTTTTTTAATTTTAAATATAGTATGATGAATAGTATTTGCAGTATAGTATGATATATGAACAGTATTTGTGAATAATAATTAGAATAGTATTTGATGAATTTCTAAATAAGCCAAGAAAACTCAACATTCTACAAAGCTGACAAGCTCTAATTCTATATTGTTTCGAAAAATAACTACATCAAAATCCTTAATTATGACATTCTAACAGATCTTTGAAATTAAATCTTCCGATATTTCATGTATGTGTTACACAACTTGAGAACACATAAATCCAACAAAATTAATTGTGCTTTCCGGACAGCTGATAAAATCAAAGTTCACACTACATCATTGAAGCCACGAGGTTAATTCAAAGATGCCAATAAAAACAATGTTAAATTGTTTATCTGGTATTTTGAAGTTCAGCTAATTCAAGTTATAGTAAAAATTACTTGATTAAATAGATAATTAAAATGCTAGCATAATTAATTACTGACCTGTCGGACTGTCCATGGCTTTGCTTCTCTTTGGCTTCAGTTTAATGATCCTGGGAGGCTTTGGCGAATGAGGTGGTGTGAATGATTCAGTCACAGGGTGTTGATGTTGCGTGGTGGGCGGAGTGTGACCCCCGTCATCAGGGAGCGGGGGAGTGTAGCTTCTCTCAGACTTCTTCGCTACTTTCGGTACGAATGGAATTTCCTTGTCAGTCATTAGTCTCTTCCTCCTTGTCCTAACAATGATTCCCAGCAACAGATGTGGTCTGTAATCTTCAAATCCAGGACCATCGAGTGGCAACAACACCTGGGGTACCGGACTATGGCTTGGCAGAGGTAGAATATAAAAGTCCTTGATCATCTTTGAATTATTTCCGACAACCCCTAGGCGATTTCTACTACTCAGATAAGAGTAAAAACTCAAATATGACATCTTGTCTTCTTCGTTGTCAGCAGCGAATCTAACGACTAAAATCTGCTTTGTACCAGACTTTTTCATTTTAGCTATGTAATCCCAAGCAGTTTCAGGACTAATTCTACCTACACAATCAATTGTATCTGGCAGATCATAAGTCAAGTCTTCACACATCCCTGAAACTTCTTGAATAGAGGTAGAAAACTTTGCAACATCTGGCATTATTAGTGTTCCTCTCCAGACTGGTGGTTTTACAGGTTCTTCCTCTGCAAAAGCGTTATACGGTGGTGTACTTATGTTAACTGTAGAACTAGGTTCTCGATCAGAAAGGTCTTCTTCACCAGGACCTGTTTCTTCTTCAACAACTAGATCATGAATGATTCCTTTGACTTCAGCATCGAAAATAGCTGGCTGAACTGATGGTATTTCTACTTCTTCAATTACCTTTTTAACATTTACAGACTCGTCTTTTTTCTCTTCTATTGGCGAAGTTATAGCTTCTTCAGACTCTTGACTAGTCTTACGTAATTTACTCTTGCTTCTTTCGCTGTGTCTACTTTTGCTTTGACTCCTTGTTTCACTCTTACTTCTGCTACGATCTTTGCTTTTACTCCTTTCTCGATTTATACTCTTGCTCCTCTCTCGTGGTCTACTCTTGCTTCGCTCTCTTGGCCTACTCTTACTTCTTTCTCGAGGCCTACTCTTGCTTCTTTCCCTTTGCCCACTCTTACTTCTTTCTCTAGGTTTGCTCTTGCTTCTTTCCCTTGGGTGACTCTTACTTCTTTCACTTTGCCTACTTTTACTTCTTCCTCTTGGTCTGCTTTTACTTCTTTCTCTAGGTTTGCTTTTGCTTCTCTCTCTATGTCTACTCTTACTCCTTTCTCTCTCATGGCGCTGGTGTCTGCTTCTACTTTTCCTATCACTGACTTTTACCTCTTCCAGCTTAGGTTCAACCTTCTCTTTACTTTTATTAGCATCCTCAGGACTCCTGCTTTTGCTTCGTCTATCACTCTCACTCCTATGCCTACTCCTGTGCCTACTTCGGCTCTTTTGATGATCTTTTTGGTGGCTTTTATCTTTATGATGACTACTATGCCTTCGCTCTTTGTTTTTATCTTCTTTTTTATCTTTCTTGCTATGTTTACCATCTTTTTCCTTTGAAAGGACCTCCTTAGGTTTTGCAGCAGGTACTTCAACCGAAGGTGTTGAGGGAGTTGTTATTGTGACTGGTTCTATTTCAACACTGGTTTCTAGAACCTTTGCCCCCAAGCCATCTTCGTTCTCTACCACTTGTTCCCCCTTGTGTGTCTTCATGACCACTGTCTTGGCTTGTTGCATCAGGTCCAACTCTGTTTTCTTGATCATCTCCAGCTGATGTCTCGCTTCTCTCTCCCGCCACTGAGCTAACTCTTGAGAGGCCAACTCCTCCGGGCTCAATCTGACCAACTGTTCCGGACTTATTGACTTGTCAGCAATCTTCCTGAACAGGGTCAGATTATTCTTGTCTTTAATGTTGAACATTAAACTGCGGTATTTTGATTTGTATTTGACATTTGTGTCCTTAAAGAGAGCATGTAGTTCTTCTTCAATCTGTGTAGTGATTTTCTTAATCTGAAACAAAAATAAAAATTAGTAATTTCATCAATTTTAAATCATGCATTGAGCAAAATAACTTTAGTAAGTTAAAAACTTGTTTTAATTGTAATAGCTAACTGTGCTAGTAGAAACACTCTATTATTAGTAACAACATTGTTTATAAACTGGGAGTATCAAAATCACTTTTGCAATTAAGTGTAGGGAATTACCTCTTGTGTTATAAAGAATGGTCATTTTGAGTATATTGTTGATAGGGGTGTGAAAATAGTGATTTCTGACTCGAGCCGAGCCTTTTTTCTAAGTTCTCGAGCTTCGAGCTTTCTCGAGCCCAGCTTTTTATGGCAATTTTCTCTAGGGGTGTGCAATATACCGGTAGTGATTTTATGACCCGAGCCAAATTTTGCTCTGTATAATTTTATACTTTCAATATTGGTCATCTTTCATTCACTTCTTCTATACTCTCTAGCCCTACTTTTAATAGGCCTAAATAAAGTTCTACAGTGCCAAAATAACAAAATAAGTACTGAAAAGGAACATTTTTTATTGAGACCAATTGTTGCTAGTAATGAACAGTTTTCTTTTAATATAAAGTAGAAACATAGTAAAAAAATAACATAAAGGAAGAGAACTATAAATTTTAAACTAGACCGATAAGCCTGACTGTAGTTATTACCGTTTTTATAACAGCCATAGTAAACAGACTATATGTCAAGATGTACCCTCCATGTATCCAAACATTTAGGCCCTATTCTAGGTAATTACCAAAAATACAGTAAGCCTATCTATTCAACTGATGGTAAATAGTAGATTTAAGGTTATCCTTTTAATATAAGTTAGTTAAATCAGGACACTCAGCAGCTAACCATATTGTAAATATAATCACTGTAAACTATCATTATATCTCATTGTACTCATAGAAATAAATTATCCAATAATCGTAGGCCTGGCTTACGTTGTACCTAACCTACATTGCCTAATAGACTTAACCTATTATACCTGCTTCTGAAACAGAAGATTTCAGAAGCAGAAGTTTCTGGTGGAAGAGGATCGTTAATGCAGTCTTCTTCCATCACTGATTTAACAACTTGATAGCCTACGATTGAAAAATGAAATGATTTCAACTGACGTTTATTCATAGATTCAAATAATCCCGCGGTGTTAACAATATATGTTATCGCACAGTTGTAGCGAAACAAAACACTGCGCCGATTTGATTGTGTCTTGCTCTTGGTTAGGCGAACATAGAGTATAATAAAGTATAACCTTCGAAGTAATGTGACCACCGGGATTATAACGTGTGTGATGTAAACATTTCGAATTTTGATAAAATCCTTTGATCTTGTGAATCTCGCAATTAGTGATTTTGATTTGTAAAGTATTACAACAGCGATGCGGCAGTATTTGTTAACTTTAATAACTACAGTATATTTACAGTTGTATTTATATTCACTTTATTTCTTAAGAACTTTATATTCTACAACAATTGACGATTTTTTAACAATACAATTTTTGGAGAGTACTATTTCGGCTGCACACCAAAACGCCGTCATGATTTCATGATTTGTCGTTCATCACCTACAACCTTGTCCCTGGTCATTGGTCACGCTAAATCATTATTACTTATAACCATCTTCCCTCAACGTCTTAAGACAGTTTTGCAATCAAAAGTGTTGCCAGACGTGATTTCAGATGCCAGGAAATTATTATTGTGTAATGTACGAAATTGTAAGTTGCTGTAAAGACTGTACCGCTGCAACAGTTAGAAAATGTGTTTTCATGGATTTTAGTTTTTTGCTGGGGTGCTTTTTCTGGAGCAGAAGGGTTGTTGTATTAATTATTATTAACCGTGAAATATTGCACAACTCAACTGGGCATCGGCAACATTGTACTAAAAACAGAATTGTGTAGATGTCCACTTATCGCGTAGAGAAAGTAGATCCATTGCATTGGTTGATCAGATCGACAGTTTAAAACATTTGCACTTTTATTTCTTTTCTTTTTTTTACGAAGGATCAAAAGCATAGCATTGCTGTATTATTTCTGTTATGGAGCTCTACCGATGCAAATTACGAAAATTGTAACATTTTTTATTGAAAGTTTTTGTTTCAAATTTACTTTTGTAAACGACTCTTTTCACTAGTCAGCGATTTAAATATTTGGCTCGAACTTCGAGCTTTTTTGCAAATCTAGAGCCGAGCCGAATACTGTAATATTTGTTTTGAAAAAGCTTGAATACTCGCACACCCCTAATTGTTCATTACTTTTATTTAGAGATGGGCAAGACACATACCAATAGAAATACCCCCGTAGCAGCAAACCTGCGTACTCAGCGAATTTCCTATGAATGAATATATTTCTTACTACCACATAAAGCCACTTACCAAGTTTCATAAAAATACTTAAATAAATAAGTGATATGTAGCATTTTATTTATTCTCTATAAGAATAACATTAGGGCTGAGAATGCAGGTTTGCTGCAACGAGGAAGATAAAAATGCGGGTTTTTTGCAATTATCAATATAACTCAACCAGGTGAAGCTATATACCAAGTTTTAATGATTTATGTTCATAATTAAGGGAGATATAAAGCTTTCCGTATTCTCCATAAGAATAACATTAGGGATGAGAATGCAGGTTTGCTGCTAAGAGGATAATCAACAAAAAATCAATTTTTTGTGGAAATATCAATATACCAGTACTAGGTGAAGCCACCTACCAAGTTTCATCAATATACGTTCATAAATAATCGAGATATCAAATTTTAAATATTCTCCATAAGGATAACATTGGACAACATACTGTGTTTAGCACTTTGAATGTCACGGCAACAGTTGGACGTAGAATCACAATTTAAACACCAAAATAATTGTTTTGTAGAGCTAAACTGATTGGTAAAAGCAAATGTGAAGTTTACATAGAAATGAACTGAGGAAAAGCCAAAAACCTTTTTCCCATAAGATTAACATGGGAGATTTTATGAGCAGGTTTTTTTGGATTTTCTCCGCAACCACTTAACCTAGGTTAATAATTCAAAATACCATATTATTTGTTTTTTTAAGCTCTATAACATGGTCAAAACCAAAATTAAGTTTTTTAAAAATTTTAGGGTGAAAAATGCAAAAAACTGATTTTTGGAAAATTTAAAACCTCCATAAACCCCCCTTCCCGTGGTCCGATATTTCTGGTTTTCAAACTTAAAGTCATGAATGTCATTTTACACATTTGAGCCAAATTTCATCGAAATCGGACGTTTTTTACTCAAGTTATCGCGGTAACGGACACATATATATATATATATATATATTTGAACGAATAGTGTTTTTGGTATCTGGGGACCTTAAAACAAAAAGTTATCATGGTCTCGGGCTTAAGTCTTACCATGAGACCTACGGTAATAGCTTCTTCCCTATAGGGGAAATTCGCTAAAAAGCAACACTTTTAATCATCTTAAGTTTAAATTCTCGAGATGATGGAAAGTCTGATGAAGGAAAGAAACTAAGGATACAAATCTTTGCAGTTAAAAAAATTCTTGGGAATTGCTAAGCAAGAATTTGGAATTAGTTTCTGAAACAAGTTTTTTAAGAAAGTTTTGCAATGTAAGAAATTATGAGGGCAGATTTTAAATTTAGGTTTAACATTTTATAAGAGATTGGATTTATTTTACTGAAAAAAAAACAACAAAAAAACAATAACATTACACGTGAACAAACAAAAGTGATTAACTTAAACCAATTTCATGCCGCGAGAATGAGAATTGACTGCCTGTGACTAAGCTTAAGACAGAGAACAAAGACAAAACAACAAGTGATAAGCAGATTTGCCAATTTATTTAGCAATATACACAATCTGGAATATATTTAGTTTTATAATGACTTACTGTATTTGTCTTTATCAATAAATCCCATACCCTGAAAAAACGTAGGGGAATGCCCCTGGCTGATGGTTTACCTAGGTTGGAAGAAACCATGAAAAACAGCTTAAAAACTTACCTGTTCCTCACTCAGTTTAAGGTCATCAACCTCCTGCAGTCTAGTGGTCAAAATATCCTGAAGCGTCTTCTTCACACTAGCTCTCACATTCAACTCTTCCTGTTCCTTACTGCGAACCCTCGTCTCTTCATCCCTCACCTTCTCTTCTTCTTTGGGCGTCTTTTTGACAACAGTAGGAGTTGTCTTCTTAATAGGCGCCTGTGGTGTTACCTTCTTAGGCTGCTCCTTCACTGGCTGTTTCTTCGTGGCTGGTGGAGTCACTTGAATCTTCGCTGGAGTTGCTTTATTTGCCGCCTCTGCAGCATCCTGCTTTGCCTGTTGCACTTTCAATAGTGTGGTGATCTGCTGTTGTCCCTTTGCCACTGGTTGCTGTTTCACTTTAGGGGTTACTGTTGGAGCAGGAGGTTCAGATTTTTGTGCATTCTTCTTCATCGGTCCTTCGACAGGAGGTAGCTGAAAGATGTGTCCTTATTAGTAATCATTTAACATGTCAACATGTTACAGGTGGCTCAGCATTTTACAGCCTTATTATTAAAGAGTACAACTACAAACCCAGCAAACAAGATTATAACTGTACTATAAACAAACCGACTGAAGATTCTAAAAGAAAAGGTTTAAAACCGTTAATATGATTACCCGTGTAATTTATCAGGAATAACAAAGCTGTGACACATTTTGCTGAGAGTATTTTCAAATTTCAATCATTCCAATGTAATAGTTCCATAACAGTTACCATAATAGGTACATAGTAGTTACATTAAATGAAAAAAAATCTATCAGGAAAGGCTTACGTACCGGTACACCCTTCTTAGTTCAGTGAAATAAGAAATATCCAAATAAAACCAGTAATGTGAAGCCATAAAAACAACAATTTTGAACAGACTCGAGTATCAGGGAGCTGTGAAGCAAGCAGCTATAGAGCTAGTTTCTGTTCTCCAAGGCCAGATAGTCTTATCACTTGTGGACAGCTTCCCTCCTCTGTTAAACGTCAGTGTTAGTGTTGCTGAAGTGTTGAATAGGGGGTCTGTCTGTTGAATAGGGGGCCTACCCAAAACAGTCTACCCACAATTTATAATTTCATTTGATAGTTCCTTGTTAGTTCCCAATAGTTCCGTAAAAATTTTCATTAGTTCCATTATTTAGGTAAGTAAATTAAAAAACGCAATGGGTAGACCAACTTCACGCTGGCCAACCCATATTCTAAATTGAGTTTAAAACTGGTTCAAGTGTTAGTTCCATGTTAGTTCCGGATAGTTCCGTTAACAATTTCGTTAGTTCCATGGTCAACCATCATGTAATTGACAAAAATATCTTTGAGACTTGGGGTGGGCTAACTTCACACTAGCCTACCCATCCCCTAAAATGGTTTTAAACGTGTATCAAACGTCAGTTCTGTGTTAGTTCTCGATAGTTCCGTCAAAATAACTGTTAGTTCCATCATCATACACCATTGTATGTCCCATTGTTTAGGGGATGGGCAGGCTAGTGTGAAGTTAGCCCGCCCCAAGTCTCAAAGATATTTTTGTCAATTACATGATGGTTGACCATGGAACTAACGAAATTGTTAACGGAACTATCCAGAAGTAACATGGGACTAACACTTGATTCAGTTGTGAACACATATTAGGATATGGGTAGGCCAGCGTGAAGTTAGTTTGTACACAAACTGAAGTTGTGGCCTTGGGGCGGCTAACTTCACGCTAACCTACCCATATCCTAATATGTGGTTAAAACTGGATCAAGTGTAAGTTCCATATTAGTTCCAGACAGCTCCGTTAAACATTTCATTAGTTCCATAGTCATAACTATGTAACTGACAAATATAACTTGGGCTGGCTAACTTCACGCTAGCTTACCCCAACTCTAAAATGGTTTTAAAACTGAATCAAGTGTTAGTTCCGTGTAAGTTCCTGATAGTTCCATTAAATTATTTGTTAGTTCCATAATTTTAGTGGATACTAATAAGTTTATTAAAATCAATGGTATTGGGAGGTTTAGAGGTAGTTTTTAAGGTATTAGGGGTCTGCGGTGCACCGAAAAATTGGTACCGGTTCGGTACAAAATGAATTACCGAATTCGGTTCGGTACCACTAACTGCGCCGGTACTAAGTCGGTACAGCCTAGAACTACAAAAAATCAGTATTCACTGTTTATCAACAAAATTTTCCCTTCAGTTTTATTCATAACATCTTTTTTGTCCGTTGACATTCTATTGACACGCCTTTGCTCACGACAGCAACTTTCAACTTTGACCGGCATTCGCGAGTTTACAGGTTCACAATCGGATCACGAATGATGACGAGATGTCTTTACAGCATTGATAAAGCCGCCTCCACAGACTGGCCGAATGTTTCATCGAGTTACATAAGACTCGGCGAGTAATGAAATAATGTACATAAACATCTATAGTAACACAGGTTAATAACAAACAACTACGCATTTACACTGTCACGCTTGTCTTTGCTCGCCTAGACTTGGCCAGTGTATGGAAGCGGTATAAACGTAAACAAAAACCTACAAGTGAATTTGCATGACATTTAATCATTTTTAAATCAAACTGAGGGGATTTAAATATCTGTATTTAGCTGTAAATATCTGTTTGTTTTTTATATCAACGAAATTATAACACTGTTTTGTGTTGTACATTGCCGATTGTATAAACCCCCTAACCTCAAATGAGTACTTGATACTACTTAAAATTGCCAAACACTTGGCAAACACATTCTGATCTATGATCGTGTAATACAGAGAGTAATAACATGCAGAAGATTGACACTTATTTTGATATGCAAACGTAATAATATGCTTTTTTAAACCAACCGAAAGAAACTGTTTTAATTCAATTTTAAATATGCCTAGAACGGTTTAGAAGAGTGTTTAGGTAAAATATTAGTTTCATTGCTAAAACGTCGATTAATATAAAATAAAGTTGTACACACACTACTGTTGTAAAAAATAAAAAAGGTTAGCCTACATTGGTTCATAATTTTATGGCGTAGGCTATATCATAATTTTGGAAACTGCGTATTTCTTTCTCTCTGATATTCACTTTCTAGGTTTACTCTTTGTGTGACGATGACGTTTGAACGTGATCTTCACTTCCACTGATCGCACGTCGTCTTTGTTGATAAAATGTTTTGAACAAGTTTTGTGATAGCCTTTGTAGTTAGACTATTTAAAACAACCAATGAGTGATTGTGATGGATTCTTGATTCTTGATGAACCGCCATCGCCGTCGACTTCTGTTAGAACGAGTAGGCTACAACTTTGACGTCTGCTGAGTATGTGTCATCTGAGCAATACAAATTCTTATTCTGTTGCGTTACTTGATTATAGGATTTAAAATTTGTTGGAGGCTATAATTTATAATTCATACAACCTGTACACTTGAGTCCCGCTAGTCCGAACACGGGTAATCCGAACGTCCGCTTAATCCGAACAGGTTCTGGATTTTTTTGTAAATACTGCACTAGTAAACAAAATATATTTTACGTAATTAAAAGACAAAAGATAATGGGAAAGGTAAATAATGGTGTAACAAAATGAAAACAAAGTAATATTTTGAAGAATACAAATGTTTTGTTTGATGTGAAATGACTAAATTTACGCAACTTAGAAAATACATTACAGTAAACAAATGAAGAATTGATAGTTCAGCTGTAAAAAAAAGTGAACATACCGTACTACACATAAAAGTGCATATTAATTTACTTGTTTTTGTTCATAAACTCCATCATCGTCTTTTGTGAAGTTTTGACATTTTTTGCCGCGTAGTTCCGCCATTTCCTCATGAACATCACATCTGCGGGCGTGGCAGTAGACTGTTGTTCCAAGTAGCGTAGGGCGAGGTCAAGCGCAGCTGCTGCCTCATTGTGCGGCACTTTCTCCTCTCCCCCCCCGCACACAGGTTCATCATCGCTCCCCTCCTCCTCCTCGCACTGCACTTGTTCTTGCGTCACGGCTGCGATGATTTCATCATCTGTCAAAGTCTCAGCACTATCGGCGTCCGCCGCCATCCAATCATTCACGTCTGCTTCGACTGCATCCTCCCAACCAGGAATGTTCTGTATCAGCGGTATCATGTTAACTATGTCATTTTCGGTAGCGGTGTCTTCAAATTCTAAGGATGTCCATAGTTTTTTCCAAGTCTTTCTTATCACTCCAACCGTAACATTTTCCCAAGACTCAACGGCCCAATAGATAACATCCTTGACGTTTGTTTGCTTGATCTTTTGCACTAAAGGGATAGTATCGTCTTCGATTAGAGATCTCAAAAACTTGTTTTGATACTTCAATTTAAGTGCCTGCAAAACTCCCTGGTCCATTGGCTGTAGAAAGGGTGTCACATTTGGTGGTAAGAAAGCTGCCTTTATTTCGCCACAAGAAAGCTCTTCGATATCTGGGTGGGAAAGGCGCATTATCGATCAAAAGGATAGCACGTGGGGGCACATCATTATCTTTGCTAAACTGCTTAACAGAAGGCACGAATTGGTCATGGAACCATTCTTTAAATAATTTACCTTCCATCCAGCCTTTTTTTTGGTTTCTATAATAGACTGGAAGTGACTTCATATTGATGTGTTTGAAGGCTCTAGGCTTCGCAGCTTTGCCTATCATCATGAGAGGCTTATGGTTACCGGCAGCATTGGAACAAGCCATTAATGTTACACGGTCTTTCCTCATTTGAAAACCCGGAGCTCGAGTTTCTTCTTTCAAGGCCAAGCTTTTAGTTGGAAGAGCCCTAAAATTGAGGCCGGTTTCGTCGGCGTTGTAAACTTGTTGGGGGGAATAATGCCCTTCAGCAATCAAAGTTTCAAACGTACTCAGGTACTCCTGCGCCGCAGCGTGATCAGAAGAAAGCTGTTCTCCAGTGATAGTTAACTGACGTATACCATGGCGCTTTTTCCATCGGTCAAACCAACCAGTACTCGCCGTAATTGGGGTTTCACCATCTAGTAGTGTGTTTAATTGTATCGCCTTTTCTTGGACAATAGGCCCACTTAAAGGGGTTCCCCTTTCCCTCTCTTGACAAAACCAAAGGAAAAGTGCTTCGTCAACTTTATCGTACTGGGATTGCCGCGCTGTTTGCCAACTTTCAAGAGTCGCTTCAGAAGACGTAGTGCAATATAGTTGAAGCTTCGCTCGATTTTTCTTCCAATCACAAATTGTGGCTTTACCAACGTTTAGCTCTTTTGCTAGTTTCATCACACTTTCACCACTATCCAAACGTTTTAAAGCTTCCAGCTTGTCTTTAAGAGTCAACGTGTTATGTTTACGTTTAGTAGCCATTGCACTTTGCTTTCACACTTCACAAACTCGATTAAATAAAAACTAGCTACAGTAATTTAAATAAAACACTAGCGCGACTGCACAGGTGACTGACCGCAGTACAAACATTAGTAGACTACGTCAAGGTTTTGTTATGATTTTGACGCTTGAGATAGTATTAGTGGGGAGGTAGACGTACAGTCTCGGTTGGCAGTGAGTACAGTCTGCGTGCAGTATCGTCATGCGTACAGTCCGCTTGCCTGCTCACATCACATCACAAAACTACACACAGTGGTCCAGTGTGCTGCCTGCAATGCACTGTGCATATTCTTGATTCTGCGTTTGAAAGAGTTAACGGTCTATTGATACTTCTTTTTGTGTATCATTCGTTCATATTACAATACTACAGACCCGTTCAGTTGCTTCGTTCTCTATTATTTAAATTATTTCGGCTAATCCGAACAATTAGCTAATCCGAACAGTGTTTGGTCCCAATTAGTTCGGATTAGCCAGACTCATGTGTATTTAATTTGAAAAAAAAAAAACACAAACATACCTTCCTTTCTTTTATTATTATTTTATCGTCTTACTTGTGAATAAAAGTTGATAAAGAAATATATTTGTCTTATTTGTGTTTATGTGACTGTAATTTGTATCGTCTTGTATGAGATCAATTTTGATTATCTATATACATGAAATGCATTTGAGATAGCTTTACAATTTAAATTAACTAGGAAATTACCTAACATAACTAGTGAATACGAGGAAAATTGAATAAATGGTATCTATATGAAATTATTACAAATACAAACAACAAAATCTTATAGATGAAATAAGCCTACATAACTAAATTAATATAATTATTTAATATAAAGGGAATTATTACTGTTGGGGTTATATATATATATATACAGGGTGTCACAAAAAAGTGTGATGGGCTATACAGGACCTAATTCTACATGCAAAAATAAGTCAAAAATGAAGAATAACATTTTTTGGATTTCGGCTTAGTTTAGCCGTAATCCGCCATTTTGTTTTTTTGGGAAAATATTTATTATTTCAAAAACCCAATGAGATATTTTTACGAAACTTGGCAAAAGTGTTTACACTAAAGTAACATTTGTAAAAAAATTTTTTTTTTACCTTTCCAAATTTCAAAATGGCGGCCATTTGAATTTTTTTATGCCAAATTTCATGAAAACCGGTACCTAAATCAAAATTTTTCAAGACACAAAATTTTTTGTATATTATAACAAATCCAACAAAACAAAAATGAATAAAATCGGTTCATAAATAAAGAAGCTGTGTTTATTTTAGTAATTTAGACTGAAATTACTTAATTACATTACATAAATTATTACATTACATTTAATAAATTTTAATATTAATAATAATCATTTGTTGTTTAAAACAATGGAATGAAGAGGATACACCACATGTAGGTCGGCAATCAATCTACTAATCAATCTTGATTAATTTTATTTCTCCTTTTTACTCCACATTAACAGCTGATATGCATTTAATCAGCTGTTATAACAAATCCATTGTTGACCTGCCACACATTATTGCTGTTTTGTTCACATCCAATTGCTGCTTAGACGTTTACGTAACTAGCTCATAATGCCAGTAGAGTTTACAAACGCGGAACTAGCTGATATCCACTTAATGTATGGACTGTCAGATTGTAATCGAGCGCTAGCTCGACGTTTGTACTCTGAACGTTTTCCAAATCGCCGACTGCCTAGTGAAAATACGTTCTTAACAGTGCACGACCGCCTAACACAGTATGGTTCATTTACCACTCCGCCTTTAGGTCGAGGTAGACCTCGAACAACAAGAATGTTGGAATTGGAAGAAAGAGTGTTGCAAGCTGTCGAAGACGATCCTTCATCTAAGAAGAATTGCATTTGCCGAGGGAGCTGACCACTCAACGGTATGGAGGATTTTGCAAAGCAATCTACTTTATCCTTACCATGTCCAACGGGTTCAAGCTCTTTTAGAAGAGGACTACCCAAACAGACTGCATTTTAGTCAACAGATAGAAAATAAATGTACTAGGAGTCCACAGTTCCTGTCTTCAGTACTTTTTACAGATGAAGCTGGGTTTAACCGAAATGGAATCTTGAACTTCCATAACACCCACCAATGGGCGGACGAGAATCCTCATACAATAGTGCAGTCGAGGTTCCAGCATAACTTTTCATTGAATGTTTGGGTGGGCATTATTGGGAATAATTTTATTGGTCCAGTGTTTTTACCAGCAAGGCTGAATGGACTTACCTATTTGCACTTCCTTCAGAATGATTTAGATGATGCCATGGAAGAAGTGCCCCTAAACACACGTCGAAACATGTGGTTTTTGCACGACGGTGCACCTCCTCATTTCAGAAATGAAGTAAGGAATTACCTGGACCAGCGATTCAGAAATAAGTGGATCGGTCGTGGTGGCCCGATAGCATGGCCAGCAAGATCGCCCGACTTAAATCCCATAGATTTCTTTGTATGGGGACATTTGAAAACAATGGTGTATGCAACGCCTGTAAACAATGTTGAACAGCTGAGGGAGAGAATTGAAGATGGATGTCGGAGGATAAGAGAAATGCCTGGAGTGTTGGAGCGGGTACGAGAGTCAATGGGACGACGATTATGGCAGTGCGTGATCGCCAATGGAGGTCACATTGAACACCTACTATGAAGGGCAAGTGCCTACCTACATGTGGTGTATCCTCTTCATTCCATTGTTTTAAACAACAAATGATTATTATTAATATTAAAATTTATTAAATGTAATGTAATAATTTATGTAATGTAATTAAGTAATTTCAGTCTAAATTACTAAAATAAACACAGCTTGTTTATTTATGAACCAATTTTATTCATTTTTGTTTTGTTGGATTTGTTATAATAAATACAACAAATTTTGTGTCTTGAATAATTTTGATTTAGGTACCGGTTTTCATAAAATTTGGCATAAAAAAATTCAAATGGCCGCCATTTTGAAATTTGGAAAGGTAAAAAAATTTTTTTTTACAAATGTTACTTACTTTAGTGTTAACACTTTTGCCAAGTTTCGTAAAAATATCTCATTGGGTTTTTGGAATAATAAATATTTTCCCAAAAAAACAAAATGGCGGATTACGGCTAAACCAAGCCGAAATCCAAAAAATGTTATTCTTCATTTTTCACTTATTTTTGCATGTAGAATTAGGTCCTGTATAGCCCATCACACTTTTTTGTGACACCCTGTGTATATATATATATATATATATATATATATATATATATATATAAAATGGACTTTCTTTCTTTATTTACATGATTTTACACATTATTATTGTTATTAGGCCTATATCAATATTTGTGAACTATTAAAAATTATGATCAAAAGCTTACCTAAATACTTTTTTATGTCTAATAGTATGTTTTTCTTTAACAATATTTTTTCTGTATTTGATCTCTTTGGTTTCTGAATACACTTAGGCTATGATAAATTACGGCTATTTTATTACCGCATACCATACCGATTTTGTGCCAAGAACCGAGGTAAAAAAATATTTACTGTACCGAACCGTACCGACCTTAAATTTCTGGTACCGCAGACCCCTAAAAGGCATACCTTGAGGAATTAAAATAGCTAGACATAGATAACAATTATCTTAGAACCATCTTTTTAGAACCATCTTTAACCGTCTTCTAGCGAAGGGAAGTGTAATCAACTTGAAGTATAATTGATGTAGAACATTGTGTCATGAGTCATCTTAAAGAAGTATAACCAAGCTCAGTGAAAACTTGTTTAATATCTTCAAGAGAAGAGTGTGCTACATGGGAAGCGTGAAGTTAGCCAAGACTAGACACAGTCTGTAGTCCTGGAAGTTAGCCCACCCCGAATCTGAAATATACTTTTATCAATTATATGATAGTTGATCACAGAACTAACAAAATGTTTAACGGAACTATCCGGTACTAACAATTGAAGTTTTAACCCGATTTTAGGA
Source organism: Allygus modestus (assembly GCA_963675035.1). Lineage (NCBI taxonomy): Eukaryota > Metazoa > Arthropoda > Insecta > Hemiptera > Cicadellidae > Allygus > Allygus modestus. Next base: position 199,549,011 of record OY776112.1, read on the forward strand.
TTTGGGTAGGTTAGCATGAAGTTAGCCCACCGCAAGGCCACAAACATGGGTTTTGCCAATTAAATAGTGTAAGATGATAGAGTTAACAAATATTTTGATGGAACTATCGGGAACTAACACAGAACTAATGTTGGATACAGTTTTAAACCCATTTTTCAGTATGGGTATGCTAGAGTGAAGATACAGCCTGCCCCAAGGCCACAAACATGGTTTTTGCCAATTAAATAGTGCAAGGTGATGCAACTAACAAATATTTTGATAGAACTACCAGGAACTGAAGTTATAGCCCGCCCCAAGGCCACAAATGTGGTTTTTGCCAATTAAATAGTGTAAGATGATGGAACTAACAAATATTTTGATGGAGCTACCAGGAACTAACACAGATCTAAAGTTGGATACAGTTTTAAACCCATTTTAGAGTATGGGTATGCTAGCGTGAAGTTATAGCCCGCCCCAAGGCCACAAATATGGTTTTTGCCAGTTAAATAGTGTAAGATGATGGAACTAACAAATATTTTGATGGAACTATTGAGAACTAACGTTGGATACATTTTTGAACCCATTTTAGAGTATGAGTAGGCTAGCGTGGAGTTAGCCCGCCCCAAGGCCACAAACATAGTTTTTGCCAGTTAAATAGTGTAAGATATTAGAACTAACAAATACTTTGATGGAACTATCGGGAACTAACAAAGAACTAATGATTTATACCATTTTAGGATATGGGTGAGCTAGCATGAAGTTAGCCCGCCCCAAGTTTCAAAGATACTTTTGTCAATTACATGATGGTTGACCATGGAACTAACAAAACTAGAAGCCGCTTAATGGTCGAAATTCGACCAAATATTATTTGAAGAATATTTGAAACAAGTTTAATATTTAGTGGGGTTTGTTGCGCTCATATCTCTCTCCTTCTCTCTTCCCTCTCTCTCTCCCACCCCCTCCCAACCCTCACTCACGGGTATTTTTTTTTTTAATGTGGAGTTAAAAAGGATAGCGGAAGGGCGTTACCATTCCAGTTAATAGTAGCCTTTTTACTTATGCCTCCACCCCGACCTCTCCCCAGCCCTCATCCTTTCCCCTCACAAAAAGATTTAATTTTTTTAACGTGGAGATAAAAAGGATAATAGAAGAGTGTTACCATTCCATAAGCTAGTGAAACAACATAGTAAAATAATTAGTTTCACATGACGCGCAGACATTTCACGAGCGCAAAATAAAAAATAAACAGTGAAAAATCTGACATATCACTACTGAAAACACTAAAAAAACAAACACAGTCAAATAATAATTAGTTACTCATGACACACAGATTTTTCACTACCACAAAACCAAAAATAAATAGTAAAATACCCCCGTCGCAGCAAACCCGCATACTCAGCGAATTTCCAATGGAGATATAAATGTCTTAATACTACATAAAGCCACTTACTAAGTTTCATAAAAATATATTCACAAATAAGCGATATCATAGATTAAGCATACTCCTTAGGAGATATTGCATGGGCAAGTTGTCAGACGAAGACGGGTGAACAGTGGCGTGCTCCTACGGGATTTTCTAGTACTAGCATAGAATTAGTGCCGACGGCATCAGCGCAGTGGCGCAGCTCGTGGCCACGTGAGGAACCAACGATCCGCGGGCTAGGAGGGGATACGACATCCGTGTGCGAGAGAGAGCGGGAGTACTTGTGCGATAGAGAGAGAGGGAGTGAGAAAGATAGGCGCTGCCGACGCGACACTGCCATAGTGCCGTGGCTCGCTCGCACTCGCAGGGCGTCCGCCAGCCACCAGCCTTCGCCTTCGTGTCTTCCTTTCGTCAAATCGTAAAGCGGCTTCTTCCTTGATAAATGTTCTACGTTCGCTTGTGAAAATACTCTTACAGTTATAATTACAAATTAGTGTAATAGGTGTATAGTATGTATAACCGATATTTCATTACCAATGATTCAGTGAATTCATAACATACAATATTACCTTATTAAAATCCCACTTGATTCTTTTTCACAATTTATTATTTTTTCCTTTTAATTTCGTCGGGGCGGAGAGTAAATCCTCATGGACACTCAAAAATCCGTATTCGAGAGTAGTGCCGGACTTTTACCGGCTAAAAAAACTCCGCGAAAAATTTAAAATTATTAAAATAAATAAAGTAATTTCTGTGATTTGAGTAATTAACTTTAAAAACCTTTATTAAGTTCAAATAAAATTTATGTTCTTTTTGAAAAAAAATTGAGAAACATTAAGAAATTATACAGGTTTGAAATTAAAGAATATCAGTAATTATTATGAAACGCGATTTACTCATCAATTCAAAGCAAGGTTGTTATCTAATATTTATTTACGATATAGCGTATCACATTGATTTTGTGGCTGATTTTAAGATACGTTTACGTTATAACACCTACGAAACGGCCAGTCCGATTTTAACGAGAGACCTATCAAATGAACGGAAATATTGTCAAATTTTATATTACGGAGTTTCAAATCTTTACATTGCTTTTTAAAATTTATATAAGGAAAAACAGTGCAAAATATCGGTGTTTTTTACAATGTGTGAGTAAATCTCAAATTTAAACGATTATTACAAAATATCAAGTAAACGTATCTGCTTAAAATTGTTATGGCATATATAAGCCTAAGGGTTATTTAAAAACACTTTTGTCACGTTTCATGAAAGGAATTCATGACTACCTATATAATAAAAATAAACTTAATTTTAATCAGGCAAATATGTGTAATTCAAAAAATATATACAGGGTGTCACAAAAAAGCGTGGTGTGATTCGCAGAATTTGATTCCACATATGAAAATAAGTCAAAATTATCTACAATTGGTTCAATTTCAGTGCTACGTCTGCCCGGCAGCATCATCTCGACTTGTCGTCTGATTGATGCGTCGTCAGTCAGATTCATATGCCTTCTGTAATACTACTACAGAGAGTTCACAGACCGGAAATTCCTGGAAAATCGGATAATTTTACAGGAATTTCGGTGAAAATTCGTTAATTTAGTTTTAAAACGTCTTTTTCGGCCATTCTCGTTCATGCGGCTCGGTTGTCGTTCCCCAGGGAGGTAAAAACCATGGAGAGCTAAATATTTAATCAAAATTATGAATGAACTTATGGTTTTACGTCGAAACTCAGAACTAAGCCTCTACATCAGCCAATACTGTAATAACCAATCCTATAAAAATCATATTGGCGTTAAAAGTTGAGGAACATGTCAAGGAACTCGAATACGAAAGATACTTAATTTTGAATAAACTTTTCTACCAAAGCTATAAATGCGATGGTATGGATTCAAATTTGTTGTGTCAAAATTCAAAACTAAGCCTCTTTAAAAGCCGTACAATTGTTATTATATAGTTATTTTCACGAAAAGAGTTGACTCATGTATCGAGTAAATAAAATATGGGAGTCATTGAGTCGTTAATTAATTAATTTCTATGAAAATCCAGGTTGAGTACGTGAACATCGAGATTTGTATGCTAATATTGAAACTTACACGTGTTTTTACGTCATAATTAGAGGTTAAATACATTTGAATTTAGTACCAAAAGATAAAGAATTTATTCAGTAATTCGATTCCAAAAACCATTTTACTATAAAAAAATCTCTTGCGCCGTAAACCTCATTTAACTGAGGACGCGTCGCCAATAACCCATAAGACGCTGTACTGAGCGCTGCGGCTGCGACCGCCGAATCCTACACTTTGAGTTGTGACCTTTTAGGGTAAAAAATGCATAAAACTGATTTTTGGAAAATTTAAAACCCCCATAAACCCCCCTTCCCATGGCCCGATTTTTCTGGTTTTCGAACTTAAAGTCATAAATGTCTTTACACATTTGAGCCAAATTTCATCGAAATCGGACGTATTTTACTCAAGTTATCGCATTCACGGACACACATATATATATATATATATATATATATATATATATATATATATAAATTTGAACGAATATAAAACGGAATCCGGCTTTATTTTTCGTTGGGGAAATGTGGTCCGATTGCCAATTTTTATGAAAAATCACGGTTAGATTGTGATTTTTGGCATATATTGAAGCTCGGTCGTCATTTTCGGTCGATAAACAAGTTGTGACCGTCGATTTCGGACTTTAAAATGCTAGGAAAACGATTGTTTTCGGCAAATAGAATGAAGTAGAATTGCCTATTTTGTTTAAATAATTTTTTTTCTGTAAAACACAGACTTTTTCGGCCGATAAAATGCGGCCCTTAAATTTTTTGAGGTCAATGTTTTTGCCCTACAAAAACATCGATTTTGGTTGATAACACACACCCGATCGGTAATTTTTCTAATAACACAGTTTGACCGTTTTCAGGCTAAAAAATGTGGTTCGATTGACGTTTTAGACGGCTAAATTAGAATATATTGCTATTTTAGGCCAATAATATGTATCTCGGGTGTCTTTTAAAATCGCCGTATCTCGGCTGATAAGATTTGTTTCGATGTTAGTCTCGGTAAAATCTTTGTTTTCGACGATAACATACTTTGATACTTCCGCTGGCGGTTGGCCTTTGAATTGCGGTTTGAGTATAAACTATTGCGGTATTTTTGGCCGATAAACTACGTTCATTTGTCGTTTTTGGTCTAAAAGTTACGGCGACCATGAAATGCGGTCAAATTGTCATTTTTATCCGAAATAACAGGTACAATTTCTGATTTTGGTCCATGAATTCTATACAGTCGTCTTTTTAGGCCGATAACGCACAATTTGGTCAATAAAACGCGTTCGGCTATTTTTTACGGCCAATAAAATTATTGATATGGAATTTTTAACAAATTTCCGGGGATGGAATCCCGGACCCCCCACCCCTGAGCCTGAAGAGTATTCCATACCCCCCAAAATCCCCGGCATTTCCCCCCCAACGTGACTCCCTGGATCCGCCCCTGATAAATGGTAAAGACTTCTTGACATTTCTGGACCACAACTAATTTATGCTTATTGCTTATGAGGAATGAAGCAGGAAACAGTGAACAACAATGCGGACATAATTAAGGAACAGTGAATTTATTATCATCTGAGATTATTAAGATTTCATGAATTTTGGACTTTCATAAATCACAGTGATTTCACAACCACTTTGGACTCGGTACTTGCTTTGAAAAAAAAACAGCATCCATTATTAAAATATGTTGCAACTACCAAAGTTTAAATTTAAGGTTCGCAAAATATAAAAAATAAATTTAATTTACTGGGAAAACTCAAAAACAATTAATATAATCATTAATCAGATTTATAAGGCAAGGTCGAACATATTCTTTCTCAGTCTTCACCTGTTAATAACTAGCGTATAATAATATAACATTGTAATGTGAATGGGTCATGACATTCCTATGAAAATCGAAAGACGCTTGCGGCAGTTTCAGGCAGTACACCACCTCGGCGAGGCGCCTCGGCCGTTGGCGGTGGCGGGACGTGGTAACGGGCTTCGGTCGGTGCCCTCAGCGGAGTGTGTGTGTTGGGGGTTGGGAGATGGGAGATTTAAGAGGGGTTAGCGGAGGGGCTGTCAGGATGGGCGCGCGGCCGAAGGGGGAGAGGGGAAGGGCAGCGACAGCAGCGCGGCAGCGTAGACATTCCGAACTAGCTCCGCCGTCGCCTTGGACGTACAAGCAGACCGTGTATGCTTGTCCCATTACGATGGGTGATCTCCTAAGGAGTATGCTTAATCTATGGCGATATACACGATTTTAATTATTCTCCATAAGAATAACATTGGGGCTGAGTACGCAGGTTTGCTGCAACAAGGAACACAAAAAATTGGTTTTTATGCTAATATCAATATAACTCAACTAGGTGAAGTCGTATACCAGTTTTTATTAATTTATGGTCATAATTAAGGGAGACAGAGCATTTAATTATTATCCATAAGAATAACATGGGGGCTGAGTATGCAGGTTTGCTGCTACGGGAGAATTATGAAAAAAAGATTTTTGGAGCAAATATCAATAGACCTCAACGAGATGAAGATGAACGTATACCAAGTTTCGTAAATACGTATACGTTCATAAATAAGCGAGATAAAAAAAATTGTCTTTTCCCCCATAAGAATAACATTAGACAACGTACTGTGTTTAGCACTTTCAATATCTCGGTAACCAATCGACGTAGAGGAATGATCGAAATACCAAATTGTGTGTTTTTTTAAGCTGAATCGAATGGTCAAAACCAAAATTTGACTTTTTCAAAAATTATACGTAAAAAATTCAAAAAACCCATTTTTGGGGTACAAAACCCCCCCAAAATACCCCTTCGGATAGGTCGATCTGTCTGGTTTTCGAACTTAGTCATAAATGCTGCTTTACATGTTTATACCAAATTTCGTCAAAATCGGATCATTTTTACGAGAGTTATCGTGCTCACGGACACACACACATATATATATATATACAATATCGAACGAAAGGTGTTTTTGGGGTCTGGGGACCACAAAACGAAAAGTTATCATGGTCCCGGGCCTAGGTCTTACCATGCCGACTACGGTAATAGCTTCTTCCCTATAGGGGAAATTCGCTAAAAACGTGCATATCACTATTGATGATTAAATTTGGTTTGTTATTGTTTATATTTTATATTTCAACATATGATTGCTTTTTAGCAATTTTTATTACACTCCACTGTGTACAACACTTAAGTTGCGTAGTAATGGTTCAATGTAACATTAATTTTTCCTTTTCAAATGGTATGATCAAGTACTCTATGCAGAGTTCTCAATGCACGCTGCAATCTAACATGTGATTTGAAAGTTCTATTTGTATTTCGTTGTTATTCCGTAACAAACGTGGCAACCCATAAGACCAATGTTATTTTTTTCAAATTTCAAATTAAATTTTCTCCGTTTCTCAGAAACTGATGTAAATTACGATAGTATTGTGCACATCTACAGAAAAATACATTTCTTACGGGGTGCTTAGATTTTTCCTACGATGTGCACGAGCTGAGAAAAACGTATGACAAAAATCGTGCTTACCTATTAATATAATAGATTGTTAACAGAACTTTATGGAACTAACACTTGATTCAGTTGTAAACTCATTTTAACAAATTTCCCTATAGGGAAGAAGCTATTACCGTAGTCGGCATGGTACGACCTAGGCCCGGGACCATGATAACATTCGTTTTGAGGTCCCCAGACCCCAAAAACACCATTAGTTCGAAACTGTATATATATATATATAAACATATATATATATTAGGGGTGTGCAAGTACTCGAAACTTTGAGTTTTCGGCTGAGTATTTTAATACTCGAACTCGACTCGAAGTTTTGAAAAGTACTCGAAAGTTCGAGCGAGTATTTCCCGCCCATTTCCGGACGATCGCTAACGATTGTGACCGGCCAAAACGGGTAGTAACGGCCGCAAAACGCAATTGCATCACGTAAAATCGGCCGAAAATGATGATTGCGACCGGCCAAAACGCGTAGTAATGGCCGCAAAAGGCGATCGCATCACGAAAAATCGGCCGAAAATGACGACGCGAAAGATTGCGACCGGCCAAAACGCGTAATAACGGCTGTAAAAGGAGATCGCATCACGTAAAATCGGCCGAAAGTGACGATCGGACCGCGTAATTTCGGCCGTAACTAACGATTTCGTCATTTAATATTGATTATAAGCGATGTCTGGACCAGGTGAAATTGGCCAAATGACAACTGGGCCCTGTTTCATCGGCCGGAAACAAATGTCAAACCGTGTTTTGTTTGTCAATATGTAATCCAGTTTGATTGTACTGGCCAAAAATTTGTATTGCTACTCATGTATTAGTTAGAAACCATGTTTAGATTATCAAATCTAGGGTGGTATCTAAATCCCATTACACTATTTTAAACTACAAACTGACAGCAACTACTCGCTCAAAAATACTCGAAACTCGAAAATAATTGGCACTACTCGACTCGACTCGATTAAAAATATCACTACTCGCACACCCCTAATATATATATATATATATATATATATATATATGTGTGTCCGTGAGCACGATAACTCTCGTAAAAATTATCCGATTTTGATGAAACTTGGTATAAACGTGTAAAGCAACATTTATGACTTTAAGTTCGAAAACCAGCCAGATTGCTCTATCCGAAGGGATATTTTGGGGGGTTTTGTACCCCAAACATGGGGTTTTTGAATTTTTTACAAATAATTTTTGAAATAGTTAAATTTTAGTTTTCACGATTGGATTCAGCTAAAAAAACACAATTTGGAATTTTATCATTCCTCTACGTCAATTGGTTACCGAGATATTGAAAGTGCTAAACACAGTACGTTGTCTAATGCTATTCTTATGGAGGAAAAGAAAAATTTTATATCTCGCTTATTTATGAACGTATACTGACGAAACTTGGTATACAGCTTCATCTCGTTTTGGTCTATTGATATTTGCTAAAAAAAATTGTTTGCCAAAGGCTCCCGTAGCAGCAAACCTGCATACTCAGCCCCCATGTTATTCTTACGGAGAATAATTAAATGCTCTGTCTCCCTTAATTATGAACATTAATGAATAAAAACTGGTATATGACTTCACCTAGTTCAGTTATATTGATATTAGCATAAAAAACAATTTTTTGTGTTCCTTGTTGCAGCAAACCTGCGTACTCAACCCAATGTTATTCTTATGGAGAATAATTAAAATTGTATATATTGCTTATTTGTGAATATATTTTTATGAAACTTGGTAAGTGGCTTTATGTAGTATTAAGACATTAAAATCTCCATTCAAAATTCGCTGAGTATGCAGGTTTGCTGTGACGGGGGTATTAGGATATGGATAGGCTAGCGTGAAGTTGGCCTACCCATTGCGTTTTTTAATTTACTTCCCTAAATTTGCGGAATTAACAAAAATTTTTATGGAACTTTCAGGAACTAACAAGGAACTAAATACCCCCGTAGCAGCAGACCTGCGTACTCAGCGAATTTCCAATGCATATACATGTGTCAATGCCACATAAAGCCACCAGTTTCATCAATATACATATATTCATAAATAAACTATTTATCACATTTTAAATTTTTCTCTATAAGAATAACATGGCGGTTGAGTATGCAGGTTTGCTGAATCAAGGAACACAAAAAATGGGTATTTATACAAATACCAATATAAATCAACTAGGTAAAGCTACATTATAAGTTTTATTAATTTTTGTTCATAATTAAGGGAGATAACATTTGTCTCATTCTTCATTAGAATAACATGGGGCTGAGTACGCAGGTTTGCTGCAACGGGAACTATCAGCAAAAAAATAGTGTTTTGTGCAAATATCAGTAGACCACAACAATATAAAGCAATATACCAAGTTTTGTCAGGATAAGTTGATAAATAAACGAGATATACAATTTTTCTTATTCTCCATAAGAATAACATTGTACAACGTACTGTGTGTAGCACTTTCAATCTCTGTAACCAATTGACGTAGAGAAATGATAAAAACACCAAATTGTTCGTCTTTTTAAGCCGCATCCAATGGTGAAAAGTAAAATTTGATTTACTGAAATATTATATGTAAAAACCCCAAAAAAACATTTTTGGGGTACAAAACTTCCCCAAAATACCCCTTCGGATATAGCGATCTGGCTGGTTTTCGAACTTTAAGTCATAAATGTTGCTTTACATGTTTGTACCAAATTTCATCAAAATCAGACCATTTTTGCGAGAGTTATCACACCCACGGACATATATATATATATATATATACAGTTTTATGATGTTTTTGGCTTCTGGGGACTTCAAAACGAAAAGTTATCATGGTCCCGGGCCTAGGTCTTACCATGCCGACTACGGTAACAGCTTCTTCCCTATATGGGAAATTCGCTAAAAATGGAATTAAAAACTGTGGGTAAGCCGTTTTGGGTAGGCCAACTTCACAGACCCCTGAATAGGCAATATAGTGAAAGTGGTGTCATAACATCACAGCAGACAATTTGACTAACAACAATTATAGTAGGCCTAAAATCTTTATGCAAATAACGTGACAAAAGATTTAGATGAAATAACCTTGATGCATCAGAACATCCAACACCTAGAATTTCAATTAGACTTATACAAAAAATATATCAAAAATATCAGAACATGTAAGTGAGTTGGGCCATAGTGTAAGGTGGGATGACAGTTGTGTTTTATATAAGGAAACAAACTGGAGAAAAAGAAATTTGGTTGAAGCGCTTTTCATTGCTGCTGAGAGGGAGCCTCTGTCTAGACCATCTACTGAAATTAGTTCTGTGTATGCTGGGTTAGTAGAGAAGGAGCTAAAACAGTTAGTAAATAAAGGACAACAAAGAAAGATTATGTTATCAGGTGAACTGGATAACAGAGCTCCGCGGGTGTGAATTGTCAGTCGTGGTAAGGCGATCGCAACGGGTGCGCGACTGTGACGCTAGAGTTATCCTTGATAACGCCGCACGTTAACACCGTGGTGTGGCGAAACGTCGGACTGCTGAACTATTTGGTTATTTGTAAATAGTGTATTTTTTTAAGTTTTGTGACGTCAACTTTGTATGTGTATTTTGTGTGCATTCCTGACAAGACCGGATATGTTCCAGTTTATTTAATAAGGTGAGTAGATTGCCCAAAAGAAAAGTTTCAGTGATAGACTTATACAAATTAATTTATAACAAAAGCACCTAATATTGAGGCTTTGAGTAAAACACGAGATGTTAGGATCTGATTTGTAGAGGTTAAATTATGGTTTTGCTATAACACGTAACCAGTTGGTGGTGGGATTGTTATTAGTGAATTTTATGGAAAACTGAACTATTAGCATGACCAGCACTGTGAAACTTAATAAGCCCGGGACCACCATAGAAGTTCCTAACATGCCCCCCTGAACACGTATCGGGGGGTCATTCAAAATGTTATATTATATATATATATATATATATGTGTGTGTGTATGCACTCTGGCGGTCAAATTTTTTATCTGATTTACTTAAAATTTGGTAGGGATGTTCCTCTCTATAATCAGTTGGACAAGTTCGTTGGGCAAAACAATCGGAACACTCTAACCCCCTTTTTTGGGGATTATTCTTTCAATTTCGTCAGACCCAAAAAGGGTCAGAAAAGCCCCAGATGTTAAGATGGGAATTAGTGAAGCGAAAATTTTAAGCCCTCTCTCGTCATTCTAGCATAAATATTTACCGAGTTATTAAAGAAAACGTATATCGGTTAAACACAGTACGTTGTCTTAAAGGGTTTTTACATTAGAAAAGCGTGTTATCTATTTGTTGGTGTATTTGTATCATCCCCAGCAACCTCGCGCCTACTTTCAAGCCTGACTGGACCTTCTCCTAACCTTATATTCCTAGCAAAATTGTATTCCTAGCATTGCAGGTAAATGAAACCAGGAGCATCAGAACAACCAAAAAATCAATGTTTTCAGATTTCAATAAAATTGGAAAAAATGTATGTTTTTACACTGGTTTTGAGCTTTAAAAGTTTTTTATGTGGGAATTCACTTCCCTCACATCAGCGTGCTGTGTGCGAACTCGTTATTTTATACAAAAACGATGTAGCCTTAATACCTTTACGGTTGATACATCCACCTCTGACTGTCCCACGATAAACTTAAAATGGTCCGTACCAGTTCTGAGGCTGACACGTACCAGTTTTGAGGCTGACATTGGGTACAGCAAATGAAGTTGTCATTACATATGGGAAGTCTTTTGGCTGTCCATTATGATAAACTTCCCTTTCACCTTTGGTTCCTCCACTTGCAGCAGCTGGGGACGGAAACTCCAGGTTTGGTCCCTGGCTGTTGTACATGGGTACCCTGTCAGTTGAGTTAGCCAGTTGGAGGGCAGAGCGAGTCCGCCTGTTTGAGCCTGATCACAGCTGTCACAGGAGTTGTCAGAGTTGGCCCTCTGAAAGGTCAATTTGGCTCCTGTCACATCCCACCCTTTACTTTCCTGCTATGTCTTATCCTTCCGGTAACCTGCACAAAATTCCTGGTTGTGGAAGACGTGCTAGCAGCAATGTTAGGGTTTTATAATCCAGCAACAATAAATGAATGAATCAATCAACCTCTGACGTTTACAGAGGGTTAATTTTGGCTTTAATTCAATACATTATTGAGTTTCCCACCTGAGGTAGAGCAGCAATGAGCTGAATGCCATGTGGTCTGTTCTGGCCCTGTAGCACTGTCTGTTTGAGGGCGGGTCGCAGCTGCTTGGCGGGGGCAATGTTGGCCTGGGCGGGGGTGCGGGGCTGGTTATAATACTTGGCGGTGGGCAACACGCCCGGCCTCATCACCTCGTACGATGGATGGGCCATCAGCCAGCTCGTCAAGGTACTGGGAGTCGGCCCGTTGGGTCCTGCCATCATAATAATGTAAAACTTGGTCCTCCTTCTGCAGTGTCACTTTTTTTATGTTACACATACATGTATACTTTTGTTACATAATATCTGTATGATGCTACATATTACCCTACTGTTTGATTGAAAACACTTTCTAACTTTACAAATAAATAATGATTGATTTGTCTTTTACTGAATGTATTAACACCAAGATCACGGTCAGATAGATATAGTCAAATGAAAGTCTTTAAACTAGCGTACACTTAAACAATTGCAAACACATTGATCAAATGAATATTAAATTCTATAAAAGTGGAACTAAAAGCAGATTTCTCTAAGGTCTAAAAACTCAAGTGCATAAAATTGTGGGTTTTTAAAAGTCAGTTATAAAAAATTGTATGGAGAAAAATATTTGCAGGATACTTGTTTGACAAATGACTCAACTTATTAAAAGTAAGGTTTAAGTTGGCAAAACAAGTGATGGTGTTCTGATGGGAGATAAAGAGGACAACACTGGCTGAAGATAAGACATTATTGTAATCTTTTCCTGGTAAATAGTGAGATGCAGACAAGCCATGTTTGGCATTTGCAGCTAGTAAATGAAATGACTAAAATTGTTAAAATTGCTATGAAAAGCTACTAGTTAAAACTGTTATTTTTGCTGAAATAAAGATATAACAAAAAAATAAATGATGATAGTTATTTTTTTAGATCTACTGGATCAAATGGCTTTAATTTACTTCAAAATTATGTAATAGTATATATATTTTGATTACTTTATTTGATAAAATTTTGCCATGAGATAGCATATTTTTGCCTCTGAATACCATGTTTAAAATACCCCGTAGCAGCAAACCTGTGTACTCAGCGAATTTCAAATGCATGTATATGTTTCTCACTATCACATAAAGCCACTCACCAAGTTTCATAAAAATACACGAATAAATAAGTGATATATAGCATTTTATTTATTCTCCATAAGAATAACATTGAAAGCCGAGTATGCAGGTTTGCTGCAACAAGGAAAACAAAAATGGGTTTTTATGGAATTATCAATATAACTTACCAAGGTGAAGCCATTTACCAAGTTTGATTCATTTATGTTCATAATTAAGGGAGACATTACATTTTACTTATTCTCCATAAGAATAACACGGGGGCTGAGTATGCAGGTTTGCTGCTGCGGGGAAAATACGCAAAAAAATATATTTTTGTGCAAATATCAATAGACCAGTACTAGGTGAAGCCAGATGCCAAGTTTCAACATACATTCATAAATAATCGAGATATCAAATTTTAATTATTTTCCATAAGGATAACATTGGACAACGTACTGTGTTTAGCACTTTGAATATCTCTGCAATGGTTGGACATAGAATCACAATATAAACACCAAAATGATTGTTTTGTTGAGCTGAACTGATTGGTAAAAGTAAATGTAAGGTTTACATTAAAATGAACTGAGGAAAAGCTAAAAAACCTTTTTCCCATAAGATTAACATGGGAGATTTTAAGAAAACTTTTTTGGATAGTCCCCACAACCACTTAACCTAGGTTAATGATTCAAATTACTATATTATTTGTTTTTTTAAGCTCTATAAAATGGTAGAAACCAAAATTAAGTTTTTCAAAAGTTTTAGGGTGACAAATGCAAAAAACTGATTTTTGTAAAATTGTAAACCCCCCCTCCTCCCATGGTCTGATTTTTCTGGTTTTCAAACTTAAGTCATGAACGTCACCTTTACACATTTGAGCCAAATTTCATCAAAATCAGACTTTTTTATTCAAGTTATCGTGTTAACGGACACATATATAGATATATAAATTTGAACGAATAGTGTTTTTGGCATCTGGGGACCTCAAAACAAAAAGTTATCATGGTCTCGGGCTTAACTCTTACCATGCCACCTACGGTAATAGCTTCTTCCCTATAGGGAAAATTCGCTAAAATGTTTTTACTATCATTAAAACAAATCGCATGCAGATACTCTTATGCAGTGTATTTATAAAAAAATGTGATTAAGTGCCTACTTTGTTTACGAACTGACATGTGTTCCTACTTAAATGACTTTATTTATTTTCCTCTGCATGCAAAGAGTAAAATTTCAGATAAGGCAGAGTATTGGAGCAAGTTTAAGGCCTATGGCTCCTTCTAGCCAATAGTGTTAATATAACTTACTAACAATATAATTCATTAATAAATTGCTTTGCCTTGTGTTCTGATGATTTTCCCATCAAACAAATGTAGAATTTCCCCCAATGTCTTAACACCAAACTGCAAGAGAAAAGCAAAAGCTTCAAACCTGTCATATAACCCCGCCATCTCTTACACTTTTATTAACAAGCTCATTAATTGAAATAGGAGCTGGAACTGGATGAACAATTTACCCACCCCTTTCTAGTAATATTGCCCAATCCGGGGCCAAAATAAAAAATTGGTTTTAAGATGTAGTGGCTTCAGCTTACCTCCGAAGATACGACCTGTCTTTTTCTCAAAGACAATGACCGAGCTCTTGTCGATCATTGAGAGAGACTCAGACGCATGTTTGGCGATGCACTCGTCACTGCAGTACACGCCGCCCGCGAACGCATCTTTCTTGCAGACAATACACTCCACCCCAGAGGCCCTGGCAACAAGACAGGTCTAAATCATAACTTGACTTTGGCATTATCATTACATTAATAGGCAAGCACAAAAAATGCCGTATGCTTTTCTCAGCGTATGTGTATCATAGTAGAAATTCACACATACCATTAGAAGGGAATTGACTACTGGAATGGCAACGCCCTTCTGTTATCTGCTTTATTCCACATTAACAAAAAAAACTAACCTTGGTGGTTACTGATTTTAATTTGAAATGGAACACAAATTTTCTTATTAGCCAGCAGAAAAGAAGTAAATGAACAAAATATATAAATTAAATGACTCCACTAAGTTGGAAAAGAGAATGTGTTGGTAAGGACTAACTGTTTTGTCAGCAAATGAGAATGAGTTTATAACCCATCAACACAGAATCAATAATTGTAGAGAATGATTCTGTGTTGGTACTGGTTTATAAATAACAGAGGGAGGGAGAATGACAGAGGTAGCAAATGCTCATGCAGGATGTGGCAAAACATTTACGCAAAAAACCATTATACTTAGGTTCTTTTTGGTAAAATTTGAACCTCTGGGCGATTACTAGTTATATTAAATTGTTGGAAAAACAAATTTCCTGACCTATGGTAAAAAACTCATGTAAAATGCCACATATAAACTACTATCTGAGCCATGGTCAAAATTTGAATGAAAAGTGAGAATTTAATGAAAACTAGAGAAGATATTTTCCAAGAATACCAAATGTCATAATTTTAACAAGCTTATCAACTTCTATGAACATTATATCACAGCAGATACGACCTCTCTGAATTCTCTAACAAAAAAAAGTCATAAGGAAAGCTGACATATCAACCAAATCTACAATCTACCACTCACGTCTCGGGAAGGTGGTGTTCAATCACTCCTGCCGGCTCAGACACAGGAGTGTCATCTGCCGCCCTCTTGTCATCCACGGACTTCCGCTCATCTATGGACTTGCGGGTGGACACCTTGGTGATCCGTATCTCCGTCCCCTTGGCACTGTTCTTCGGGGTCTCCTGTCCCAGCATCACCAGCCTCTGCTGTTGCAGTATCACCTTGGAGGACAGGAAATACAATGCAGAAATCCAACCTCAATCAGAAAGGCTTTGCTACTTATTCTAATAGTTCCATAACAGATCTTGGCCAGAAGGTTATCACAAACTTTACTTTATAGTTTCAAATTGAAGTCATGACTTTTCATGTCTCCCTAGACAAAATATTATAATATGAAGTAAAAAATGACTCGTTATTTCAGATTTTATTTTAGTTTTAATAATGTAAAAAATGAGAGACGGATCGATGTGGATTGTAACATTTTTAACATTTTCATTGCCAACATTTAAAAAATCCATCACTAGAGACCAGCGATTTGGTTAGTTTAATTGACCTTGTTTCTGTTTGTAGGGCTGCAGGGATGTTCATCGACTATGTTGGAAGCGAGATCTCTACGTGAAATAATGTATTCCAACGTAGATAAAAAAGTCAGTTGTTTTTCAAAATTGGTCTATTGGTAAGTTAAGTCCCCGATGTTAGTCAGATTTTAAGAACCGGCCATTTAGAAACAAAACGGGCGACAGTCATGGAAAAAGGTATCAGAGCTGTTTCCTATTGTGTTCACAAAATCTGTAAAATGTATTAATAAATCTAATTTCAAGAAAAGGATTTTTTCTGATAAAAATTGAAGCAACTTTTTAAGTTATATTTCAGAGATCGATCGATTGGAACTTTCTGTACCGTGTAAATAGCTCCTTTAAATTTCAATTATTTTTTGTTTTAGAAATATTTCTGATTGTTTTTTCCCTCAAAGTTGTATAGAAATAAGTCAGCAAAGAAATCAAAACAATGGGTTACAGAAGGTATTAGAATTTCTAGTTTTAAAAAGAAAGAACTGTGTAAGATTGCTAAGACAACAAATGATGTAAACTTTATTAACTATCTTAAACAATATAAAAAGATTTTCAAGTTAGTTTGCATTAAGGCACGACAGATGTACAACAGTAATTTAATAGAGCGATCACAGAATAGAAGTAGAGTAGTTTGGGATGTTGTAAAATCAGAACTTGGTGAAAAGAGAAGTAAAAAATTTCCTAACATGCAAATTCAAGAGAAAAATATATCCAACGGGCAGGAAATTGCTAATTAAAAAAAAAATTTAAAGTATGTAAATATTGCAGATGAAGTTAAAGGTTTTCCTGATAATTCTAAAGCAACTGAGTTTATTTAAAAAAATAGTATTAACTCCCGATCCTTATTCCATTTTAAACATGTTTCGGCTACTGAAGTTGAAAATGTAATTAAGTCGTTAAAAAATAAAAAATCTGTAGGGTGAGACGAAATTCCAATACAAGTAGTTAAAGATGCCAAACTTTCACTTTCTCAACCTATTTCTTTTATCGTTAATGACTGTTTTGACAAAGGCACATTTCCTGATAATCTTAAATGTTCAGAAGTGAAGCCTCTTTTTAAAAAGAGTGCAAGAGATAATCCCGATAATTACCGCCCTGTATTAGTGTTACCTTCTTTTTCAAATATATTTGAGAAAATTGTGTTTAATCAAATATTAAGTTTTTTTGAACAAAATAATTTTCTTGTAAATGAACAATTTAGTTTCAGACCAGGAAGAAGTACAGTTTTGGCTGTTTCTTTCATAAACTGGGTATCGACTGCTTTGGATGGATCGTAGAGCACCACCGCTGTGTTCTGCGATTTGTCCAGTGCTTTTGATTGTGTGGTGCATGATATTCTGTTGGAGAAACTTAAAATTGTATAATTTTTCTTTTTCTGTATTAAAATGGATGCAATCTTACCTATCTAACCGTTTTCAGCGAACTGTATTAACAAAAAGTAATCATAAATTCATTTCAACCTGGGAAAGAATTAGATGTGGAGTTCTCAGGGATCCATTTTACGGCCTGTTTTATTTTTAATCCATGCAAATGATGTTCCTAGCAATATTTCTACAGATGTTATATTATATGCAGATGACACTACTACAATCCTCAAAGCAAAACACGGCGATGAATTAAGACATCTTTTAAATCAATCCCTTTTTCAGTTATCTGAGTGGTTCAGGGCAAATGGTCTGAGACTAAATGGTTCAAAAACTATTTTAATAAAATGTTCTACATTTCAAAATAAAGATAATTGTTACCCCGATGTTTCATTAGATGGAGAAAATATATCTTTTATTGGGCATACTAAATTTTTAGGGATCAAAATAGATCGAAATTTAACTTGGAGATTGTACATAAATTTTGTTGTCAAAAGACAACAAATATATACCTCAATCTATCAAATGCTTGTCATTCGTGAAGTAGTAAATTTCAAAACTAAAATAATGGTTTATTATGCTTGGTTCTTTTCTGTTATTCAGTATGGTATTGAGTTTTGGGGTGTAACATCAGAAACTTTATCAACATTTAAAGTTCAAAAAAAGTATCTTAGAATAATGACTTTTTTTGCCCCCACATATATCTTGTACACCTCTTTTCAAAAGCCTGAAATTACTAACTTTACCTTGTTTATATATTTTTTGAGTTTTAATACTTGTAAAATGCCTAATTAAGCATCAACATCACAATGACTATGAACCAGGTTTAAAAGTGGTTTTCAGTATCCCAGACATCGGCTTAATCTTTTTGAGAGAACACCTCATTATATGGGAATGAAAATTTTCAATAAATTGCCTATTGAGTTTAAGTTAATTGGATAATTGAACGAAGTGAAAGTATCCTTATACAACTTTACTGTTACAACTTTACTGAAAGTATACAACTTTACTGCTTAGACTGGTAAGAGAATCAACTCAACTGGCGTGTCTGTGACCACAATAACTCACAAATGCCTCCACAGTTAAACTTAAAATTTTCCAGAAAAACTTAACAGGTCAAAATCTCGGTCAAGTTCGTTATTCAGATAATTTCGTTCAGTATTAATCAAATTATCTTAAAACCAAATTTATTTTGTTCTCCATAAGAATAACATTGGAAGCCATTTTAGTGGTACTTGAATCGTTAAAATTTAGCCGACGTCTATGTTTCAACAACAGAGTAACAATAGTTAGTTTCTAGAGTATACTTTGTTATACTGGATAACAACAGTTTTTTTACCAACAAAAAACACACAAGAGAGATAAATCGAAGTATATTTTTAAGTTGTGAGCATATTTATTATTTTATAAATTATTAAGTGTACGTTTAAAAAAAAAAAATTTATACAGTTAATATTCCCTTAGTACGCCTACTCTGTGTAAATATCGTCAGTCGTCGAAGGCGACGATTGTATCAGTGGCAGACGACAGACGACGCGTGTGGCAGATCGAAAAACTCAAAATAACTTTTTGATGACTGTAAATACTAAGATATTAACTTATAAAATAGTTTGTTTTATTACATTGTCTTAGACAATTGGTAATATTGTGATTGTCATGTGTAGAAAGTATACAAAGCCTCAATTTGTCTAGAAAGCGTTGATGAAGTTATTGAAATTAGTCACAGTAAGCGAATAACCTTAAAATTTATTTTTGTAGGACAATTATTTGCTAGGTTATATTTTCACTAAATTAATAATAAAAATTGTCTACATTACCTAAAATACATTACCAGTAATGTAGTAGGTAACCACAATAAAAGCTATAGATTATTCGAGCCAAACAGCCTTTTTTGGAAGGTTATCTTGAATGATTTGACATAGCCTAGGGTTGGATTACAGTAAGAGTAAGCCGACATTTAACTGGTAATACAACAACTGTTGTAAAATACTTTAAACACATTAACAGGAATGTTGTAGTGAACCAAAATAAAAGCTTTAAACTATTCTAACCAAACTAAGCCTTTTATACAGGTTATCTGAAATGATTTGACAAATCCTAGGTTTGGATTATACTGAGCTGTTTTCATCATAAACTTGGACCTATGGTTATAAAATGTAGGTCTATACACTTAGGCTACTTGCCATTTTAGAAGTTTCATGTACGGTCTTGGACCAACCCATGTATATAGAATTTAATTTAATGACAGCCTAGGCTATTGAAACAATATATTGAAATATCATTTTGTAAAATACAACTGTTGTAAAATACTTTAAACATTACCAGGAATGTTGTAGCGAACCAAATCAAAAGCTTTAAACTATTCTAACCAAACTAAGCCTTTTATACAGGTTATCTGAAATGATTTGACATATCCTAGGTTTGGATTATAGTGAGCTGTTTTCATCATAAACTGGGACCTATGGCTATAAAATGTAGGCCTATACACTTAGGCTACTTGTCATTTTCGAAGTTTCATGTACGGACTTGGGCCAACCCATGTTTATAGCATTTAATTTCATGATAGCCTAGGCTATTGAAACAATATATTGAAATCTCATTTTTTCATCTAAATAACTGGGCCTGACGATTTATTGTTAATCCTTAAGGATATTTTGACTTGGCCTATAGAAATTGTTAACATTAGTTCAACTCGCTGTTCTCTTAAAAGTTAAATTAACCACACTGCTAAAGTCACTGCTTAGCCCAAAATGCTCTGTTTGTTCTAAGATAACGCACCCATGCCAATCCTAACAACAAACCATGCCTGAAATCTTCAATTTATTTTTAAAATAAATAAATTTACGTATTTATACAACATTTGCTTTGATAAAAACAAGTGATAAATGTATGTATGTTTTTCTACGGATAAAATGTTAGGACGGCGGCGGGATCCGAACCTGCGACATTACGCTCCAAGAGCCAGTGTGATACCCCTCAGCTACCGCGATAATTGTTTCTTAGAGAAGTGACTAAAACTATAGCTAAACTGTATAGACATAAAATCCGGATCCTGGCGGCAGTTAAATGATAACGGAATGTATTCTGATGATGTTACTCAAATCAGATAGTATTGCATTTTTTATCAGACTCGATTTAAGTTTGATCATGTGTTTCAATTATCCTTATACGCGAGGAATGAGCGTACACCTAGTAACAGATACATCTACATTTAGCAATAAAATAACATATTTTTACAGGCCAAGGTATACTACTCAGTTGATGAATTTTCAAATGATAGTTCAATCTGACAAGTTATTTTATTTCTTGGGTAGGCCTATATTTGTCTGTTGCTATATATTAAGTTTATTCATTGACAGTGTTGAAATAAATATGTAAATTTGTATGGTATGTAACTAAATATTTGACAATGTCACCTGTTTTTTCTAGCTGCGCTAGAACTGAAGAAAATGTTATATGACAATAAAGAGATTGATTCTGATTCTGATCTTAAAAGAAGTAACAATGCAAATTTACTATCATCGATAACGTTTTAAACTGCAACGAGTTGTAGATCGACGAATAAGAGTAGCAAATTCGCTTATTTGCTTGTGATGAAGGAAAATGGTTAAATTAAAGCAAACAAGAGGAATTAATTTTAAATTTTCACACCGTCACCTGACGTGCACGTTAAGTATTTTTGTTACATTTTTCTTTTAGCTTTAGTATTATGGGCAAAGCCAAGACAAGCTGCTAGAACCATTAAAAACCTCATAATATACCTTTGATGCCTCTGGTTTCTTCTCTTTCACAGGAGCAGGGGGGGTTTCAACAACAGCCTCAGTGGTCGCGGGAGCTGGGTTTGGCGAGGTCTTCTTGTTTGTCACTGCAGCCACAGTTTTTGTGGTCTCTGCCTGCAATTTTTTAGCAGCCGCTTCCTCTTGTTTCTTTTTCTTCTTACAATTGGGGCACATCCACTCTATCTCATTCTCCTCCATTTGCTCACCTGAGGTGCAAAGAGAACTTTACAGCAGTTTGGTTTAATATCAGCCAAACTAGTCAGGCTGATAACATTAGGCAAACCAGGTGATATATATTTTCGACAGTTGGGAATATAGAGGGATGAAATATAAAATGAAGTTGCGAGAAAAATTGAATTTATTTCTGAAATATTTCTGGATAATATATTGAAATATTTTAATATTTTTGTGTCTTTAACCATTTAAACGATAAAAAACGCTAAAAGAACCGATGGGTATGTAGATGAAAGTACATTTACTATGATAAAGTACGTGTTTTGTAAAATTTTATAATATTCGGTTGATCACTTAGATTTTGTAATCAAGGGTAGATCAGATTAAATACCCAAAATGTCATTATTAATTATTGTTTAGGATACTTAAAATTCAAAATGAAATATTTAATGATATGAAAACTAAAAAGAATAACTTACCCATTGCTTTCGTAATACCGACACATTTTCCATGAAACCAATCCTCACAGAAATCGCAGCAAATCATAAACCTGCAACAACGCATAGTATGTTAAACACGATAAGCTCAATCAATTGAGGATGGTTTCAAAACGTTTAATGGTGATTACTTACTTTCATATTAAAACAGGTTTGTCAGAGTACTAACAAAAGAAATGAATTTATTCACAGTGAAACAAGACAAAACTCACTCAAATTCTAATGAACTACAATATTTTGGAAAAACATGTTTCAAAGGGCGTTTTTGTCATACAAAACTTGCTGACCCAATTAACATGGTAACACCAATAAAAAGGCATTGTAATAGTTTATTTACTATTTCCAAAATGGTAGATTTCTTTATAATTTCATTCTTCTGCTAGATTTAAAATGCTTTGATTTATGATCTTAACTATTCATGTTTTAGCATAATAGCTTAGAAATTGTAACATTTGTTTGAAGTTTCTTTATTAGGCTAATAAATTAATTTACAATGTTCTTATGATAAGTTAATTTGTTTTATTATTCAAAAGTAAAAACTTGAAGTTTTTCAAATTATGTAGCTTTCATCTTTGCTGTTCTTGTTTCTATTGTTGTTATTATTTTCCTTTCTTCTTTCAATATCATTTTTATCTTGATCATCACTTAAAATAACTGCCTGATTATAGCCACACAATAAAACCCAGCTGTAAACTCGCAAACTACAAAAACTCTGAAAAACACCCTGAAGCACATTGTGTAAAGATCTGAGATCAAAGTGGAGAGAGGTAGAAAAGGACATCTGCAATTTCTATGATTCTATAGAGAAACATGTCAGTACCAAGATTAATGTGGGGACTTTGCAGGCACTACACGAGCACTTACAACTGTTTTTGACTACTTTTGCAACACTTTAAAGTTGTTTACATCAGTGAGCTCGCTCAATGAACTCAAGACTTACTGCTGGAATGTGCTTGGAAATAGATCAAGCACACCAAAATTAGACATGGTAGCTAACATGTAATGAAACACCTCTACACTGTAACATTCCATTAGCTGATGAAGAATAGTGTGAAATATTGCAAATAGCTAACAGTTTTTGGGGCCAGTACAGGTTTATTCGAAGACAAAAGTTTGAAGATAATTTTTCGATAAGATTTTGTGTCAGCAGCAGTGTTTGGTAGAGATGTCATGAACCTATTAAATGCATTTGTCCTACCTAAAACCCAGCTTCAAGGGTGTGCAGGTTAATCATTTCACCATTTTACCTGGTTCTAATAATACATTAAACTAGCTCAGTTGCAAGCAAACTATTAAGAGATTTTTAGATCACTGTATTTCAATTATTAGTACACAGAGTTATATTATTTAGTTGAAGTTATTTTTAATTAGTGAACATGTTGTGATTGCCCGAATGACATTCATTCCTACAAGGAGGATGATTTGTTTCTACTTCTGTCTAAGTAAAACATCCTCAACTTAATTCATACTTTTTACACAATTCTCATCCTTTCAAAACTGTTAACTGAAAATCGAACATACAAAATAATATTGGTGAAAGGAAGGAAAAGGAATAAAAAGAAAGGACAAAGAAAACGAAGAGTCTGAACGAAACATAAAACAGGATTTCGATATAGGTAAGGAAACAAGGAATGGAAATACAAAACAGAAGACAATATTGAACAGACTGGAAGAAACTAGGAACACCACAAGGAACAAATTACCAGTTTAAAAAATATGGGTGGAAAATAGTGAAGAAGCAAATTAAGACACTTGAGAGAAATAGTTCACCTATTGTTATGAGGCTTCCGGCAAATACACCACAGCCTGTTGGGATCATCTTCAGAGTTGTGGCTTCCTTCTTCATCACTAATCTCATCACTGACCAAAGAATCGTCTGCGTCTTCCCTGAAACCAGCCCACCCTCAGCAAACCTCTTCCCACAACATACACACAATGTAAAATTGTACTTCAGTTTTATCAAATGACAACAATCTAATATTTAAGAAAAGAAATTATTTTTCATTCATCCAAATTATCCGCATTAAAACAAAAATAAACCCAGTGAATCCCCCTAGAATCCTAACCTATTGGGAGAACTGTAACGGAACAAAAAGGAGTCAGAAAACTGATAAACCAAAAGGAGACATTACTTGATCTCGACATGGTTCTATTATAAAAGAAATTGCTATGTAAAACTTAAATATTTTTAAAGACTGCTCAGAGTAAATCCAGTCATTTAAATAAAATTCATATGACTTTGGTTGAATAATTATTGCCCATCTTAGCTGGCCTGGATCAGAAAAAAATATTTTAAAGTAATATTCCCTAAAGATCCAAATGCAACCTAATTAATAGGTTTAAAATTATTATATATTCTTTGTCTAGTAATTTTCTCAAGTAAAGAAAGCCTCTTTTATCAATTTTAGTAGAAAGACATATTTATGTACCAATGCTTAATCCTATGCAGTTTGTTCATATAACATGGGCTTTTCTTCCACATCATAATTGTGTCAACCATCGAATAAAATAGTTTATTAAAGTTGACTATGGATTAATTAGGGATGGACGGGACTAAAAACAAAAATAATAATAATCCCCTTTTCCAAGCAGGATTTAATTTACTCTGAGATTATTTAGGGAAAAAATTATTTCAGGAAAGTGTGATGATGCGTGATCCGGTCTTCTGTTACGGCTAAATGCGATTAGACTGTCATTTACAGCCGAATTATACGGTTCGATCTTCATTTGCTGCCGATATCACGTGGTCTGGTCGACACGGCCAATTGCAGCACAATCGTCCTTCATTTGATTTATTAAGCTGTGATTGTAATTTATGGCCCAAATTAAGAGGTGTGATTGTCATTTACAGCGAATACCTTGTAGCTCAGTTGTATTATCATGATAATGATGCGTGGTCTGATCGTATTCATTCACGGTCGATATCACGCGGTGTAATCGTTATTTATGGCTGATATTGATATGACGCGGTTCAGTAAATTACTACGGTCCAGTGGTCTTTTATGGCGAATTGATCATAATAATTATATCTGACTTAAGAGCATTGAGATCATCAATTACAGTCATCATATGGTGTGGTCATCATTTGCGGGTGACATATGGTGCGATTGCCAATTCCAATGGTTTTAAATTTACCACGATTGAGATTACTGACAGTTTTCACTGACAAATAATGAATTATTAAAGTTCTTTTGATCTTTTGTTTGTAGATTTTTAACATCGACTTAAAAATCATGATATCTGGGAGGGATAAAACATCCCATCCCTACCACAAAATCCAATCTAGTCCATTCCTAAAGGTGGTCCCACACTTCTCGCAAAGACGCCTGAACATTTGGCCGAACATTTTCCCCAATGTTCACTGAATATTCGGTCCTGTATGTTCCCGCATGTATTCAAAAGTTCGTGCAGCTCCCACACTTCATACGAATACTCCCAACATTCGGAGTTCAGCTGAATGTTCGGACGTGTTCGCGAGAAGTGTGGGACCACCTTTAAGTGAAGTGTTAAGAACAAATCATTGGTCATATATTAATATTGTTGATCTAACTATGGTTGATAGTAGGTAGACACAACTTAATTCTTAATTTTAGTTAGCTATTGATCAGATTCTTCGGCATAAATTTAATAATAATATAATTTTGAGTACAAAAAATTATATGTAAAGTACATACAAAATTAAATTTAAAATAAATCATTCAATAAAAATACAATTTTTTTTAAATATTATTTTTATGAACATTATAAAAAATGTTTAAACAAAGAACCCTTTTAGCGAATTTCCCCTATAGGGAAGAAGCTATTACCGTAGGTCTCATGGTAAGACTTAAGCCCGAGACCATGACAACTTTTCATTTTGAGGTCCCCAGATGCCAAAAACACCATTCGTTCAAATTTTTATATATGTATATATATATATATATTTATATATATATATATATATTTATATATATATATATGTGTCCGTAAGCACGATAACTCTCGTAAAAAAGGTCCGATCTTAATGAAATTTGGTACAAATATGTAAAGTACCATTTATTTGAACGAGTTCGAAAACCAGATGAATCGCACCATCCGAAGGGGGGTTTTTGGGGGGTTTTGTACCCCAAAAATGTGTTTTTTGGGGTTTTCACATTTAATTTTAATTTAAATCAAATTTTAATTTATACCATTAAATTCAGCTTAAAAAAAACAAACAATTTGGTATTTTGATCATTGCTCTACGTCAATTGGTTACCGAGATATTGAAAGTGCTAAACACAGTACGTTGTCTAATGTTATTCTTATGGAGAAAAAGAAAAATTGTATATCTCGCTTATTTATGAATGTAAACTGGCAAAATTTGGTATATGGCTTTATTTGGTTGTGGTCTATTGATATTTGCACAAAAATCCATTTTTTGCCCGATAGTTCCCGTAGCAGCAAACCTGCATACTCAGCCCCATGTTATTCTTATGGAGAATAATTAACGTGTTATCTCCTTTAATTATGAACATAAATTAATAGAACTTGGTATGTGGCTTTACCTAGTTGAGTTATAATGATATTTGTATAAAAGCCCATTTTTAGTGTTCCTTATTTCAGCAAACCTGCATACTCAGCCGCCATGTTATTCTTATGGAGAATAATTAAAATGTCATAAATCGTTTATTTATGAATGTATATTGATGAAACTTGGTATGTGGCTTTATGTGGTATTAAGATAAATTAATATGCACTGGAAATTCGCTGAGTATGCAGGTTTGCTGCTAGGGGGGTATTTTAGTTTCATAATGAAATTTTTATACAAAACAAAGAACGCTTAAGTCAAAGGAGTAAATAAAAATTAACAACAACAATGAACCTTATCATGTGAATAATTAACAAAATAATTCTCTATTACTGATGAAGCGGAATTTTACAAGTTAGATGTTTAATATAATTTATTGTATGTGAGGAATTTACAATGACACTGAATTTGATTGCAGAATATAAATACTTATAAACCTAAGAAACCTCTTTACGTTGTCAACCTATGTAAAACCATTTATGGCATTCTTACCGAGAGGTAAGTAGAATTGTACAAAAACGTTGTAATTTACATATTTTTGATTATAATAGTGATATTTCTCTATAATGCAGAGGGTTTTTACTACGATAACCCCTTGGAATAAAATTTAGCGGCTAAATATAACTGTGAACAAATTTTTTATCTCCCTGTGCATTCTGTGAAAAAATGTAAAATTACAAAATTAAAATTATCATAATTTATTTTAAATTAGGTTTCTACAAGCACTGTACATCTTTTTCATGTTTCTCTTCTGCAGTAATATTTAACAAGATGGGTAATAAAATACGGTTTGGGATGTATTTAATCAATCAATTTAATGAACATATGATTGCATAAACAGATGGTCAATTAAGTAAAACTGGTAACTGAGAAATGCTGTATTATTATCTGCTGCAGTAAAATCTAACAACATCCTCTGCATGCGGTAAAAAATCATGTAAAACGTTTTAATCATTTAATGCAGCCATTTTTTGTTTCAGTATAAAATTCAACCCACTCGCCTATCTTCTTCTAAAAGCACTTGCAGGGCCAGGAAATCAAAATATTTTTGGCATTACTGTACTTCTTTCTCAAGTTCCCTTTCCTCTACTTTAACAACCACACCATCTTTAAACTGATCATAATCTACAATAATGTCACTTATTAAAAACCCGTTGTCATCAATTTTACAACAACAAAATTGCAGATTAAATCCTGCAGATTCGGAAGCATTTTCATCAAAATAAATCCAACCATAAGAGTAAACTTAATGGTACCATTGACGATCCAAGATGCCAGTACCGCTTATCTGATCTGTACAGTGCTACCA
The DNA here is from genome assembly GCA_963675035.1 of Allygus modestus. NCBI lineage: Eukaryota > Metazoa > Arthropoda > Insecta > Hemiptera > Cicadellidae > Allygus > Allygus modestus. The sequence continues at coordinate 199,577,015 of OY776112.1, forward strand.
GTTAAAAAAATAGAACAAACTAAGAGGGGAGATTTATTAGTTGATGAACACACAAACACTCAGGAGGTCTGATCTATTTTTAAGAATTTATTCACTTTTTTATACTTGGAGTGTTCTAGACAAAGTTCTGATCTTAAACAAGAGACAACCAACTCAACACTAGAATGGGGTTGTGTGTGTTCAGTAGGGGTCTGCGGTGCACCGAAAAAACGGTACCGGTACGGTACACAACTAATTACCGTCATCGGTTCGGTACAGAACATAACCCCGATACAGATTCGGTACGGTAAAGTTTATTGCTTTAAACAATAAACAGAGATAAGCTAAACAATGTTTAACAAACTAAGTGGTTTAAATAAGACCGACTCCTATTTATAACTAGTCATTTCCTTTAAGGAAAACAAGCCCCAAAACTCATAGGAAAAGAGACGTTGACAGGTGTTACTTATAGCTGAACGAGAATGGAGATAAGAAAGTTGGGCAAGGGGAGCGGGGAGGGGCTGGGTAGGGTCGGCAAAAAATATGTCCTTGAAGACAAGAAAGGTTTAGACTAGGAAAGCGTGAGGGGTGAGGGGGGAGGGATCCGGTAATTAGCTATAAATCAGTTGTTTATCAACATTATTCCTAGAGTGAGAAAAGGAATACTATCTTTTAAATCACGGTCTTTCTCCATTATGATTTCAAATTAAACTGCTTTTATTTATGTATTATTATTATTGTTATTGAAGTATACTAGTGAAATTTTTAAATTATATTAAAAAAAGGTTTCAAAAATGGTTGAAAACTAATTAAAAAATAGCCACTAACTTTATAAATTTCAAATAGTAGCAAAAATTTGTTATTGTTTTATTGTGCTGTGAAATTTTTACATACTATATCTGTTATATGTTAGATTATCTTGTGTGGTTTTGGAAAATTCAACTACAAATTATTCTTAACAACAACCTAAACTTATTTTTTGATGAGGTTATAGCTAATTATTTTAAATGTGATATAGCCAAATTAACATTATATCACTGTACTACTTTATTACTTTCTTTATTTATTTTCCAGTTTTACATGGTACTTATGTTTAAATAAATGTACTGTAATATTATGGACTTCAGTAATACTGTGTACTCTAATGGACTTCAATTTTGAATTTAGTAGTGTAATTAAGTAATTTTAGAGTTATTTTGATTTTAATCTTCAGTATTTAAAGGTATAATTTTCTAATTTATAATTTCTTTTAGTTTCACCATCATACATAGTTTTATTTAAGTTATCTGATTTTACTTTGTATTAATGATACAATATTCTCCCAATGCAACAAGAATAGTATTTATAAAACTTTGGTTTTTGTTGTTTGTATGATTTAAACCAATAGTTTTTATTTATATTGAAATCAATATAATTAATCAGTTAAGCAACTTATGCAATTGATTAATTTCAAGTAATTTTTGAATTTATTTCTCATGATTATTTCAAGAACTTTTTTAATATCTAATAACAACAATGTTAAAATGTAATACTCTAAAGATGCAGGTTTTAAAAATATTTTCATCCATAGTATAGTAGTTATTTATTTTTTTAATCAAATTAATAATAAAAATTGTATATGACCTTAATTATTACTCAATAATTTGTTTATGATACATTCAAATTCATAACTAAATTAGTATATATGACGGTACATTGTACCGTACCGAATTTGTACCGAGAACCGAGGTACAACTTCTTTTACCGTACCGAACCGTACCGATCTGAAATTGTTGGTACCGCAGACCCCTAGTGTTCTATGTCTTTCTCATGAACAATCTGTTCCCCCTCTCTCGCATGTAATCTCTTGTTAAAATGCAGAACTACCTCACGCTGAAGTCTGAATTTTGCCTATAAGACGTGACCTTATTGTTTGTGTATCGTTTGGTTATATCAATGCACTGTGCCCAGAGTCCAAGGTGAGAGACTAGAAAGAAGGTGAATGGGTTGATAACATACAATTGGGAGAGCTCCAAGAATCTATAATGGTCATGGATCTCTCACAAACAAACAAATTTGTATCTATTGCCTAAATAACTGTAAAATGTGTTTGAAATTACGGGTATTAACCTGTACGCTCAAGCATGCAAAGTAATACCTTCCCGCAGACTTCTTGGAATCTACAGATTTCCTGGAATCAGTTGATTTTCTTTTTTCCACGCTGATTGCCACCTTCTTAGTGGCTTCTGTCTTTCTTATTTGTGATTCCTAAAAATACATCTTACTGATTAAAAAGGGTTGTTAAAGACATTTAAATAATCTAGTTTATTTAGTCAAGTTTAGAACCATTTACATACTACAAAACAGTAAAATGTCAGGCCAATTACATTATGGTTTGACCTTCAGGGGAAACTTTTTTGTTCTAAGCAGTAATATTAATAGAACATGAAACGTTTGTTCCTTAAATGTTTATTCCTTTACCTCTAGCTTCTGTTTATGAGTGGTAATGAGAATTATTTCTTTAATTTTAATATTGGTTTTTTATCAGTTCACAAATGGATCCTCTGCAACAAACACAAAACAGAAAATAACTGAATCAGGAACTGATAATAATAAATATCCCTGAACTGGCTACAGTACTAAGTATAAACCTCTGTACCCCTTAATTTGTATAAAATTAAAATAATAGATTAACTAAATAATAATTAAATGTTCAAGGATTATTAGGAAAACATTTTAGTTAGAATGCAGGAACCATCACCTCATGGAGACAAGGGGGAGGGGGGAACAAAAAACGTGCAACTCGCCTACCTGAGGTTGATCTTTCTGTTGACTGGCTCGTTTAGTAGCGCCGCGTGTGGCTGGTAACTCGACCGGAGGCAATTTACGAACTCCGGGAGCCATAACTTGGGTCGGACTTTGTACTACCGTCTCGTCTGTTTGATTTATTTTTGGGAAAAATGCTGCTAGAGAAGTTTGTGAGAGGTTTTTCTGCATTTGCTTTTTAATGGTGGTCGGGACAACGGGTGTAGACGGTTCTGGCTGTGACTGAGGTGGCGGAGGCGCCGGAATGACATCCTGTTATAATCGTCAATGATTAATACGAGTGTTACTAGAAGGATGGGTGGGGTTAGGGATAGGTAGAGGCGAGTTTACAAGATGCCAGCCAAATTAGTTTTCTTCCACGATCTTATTTTTATCCTTTACATTGAGGTGAGAATTGCTTCCTTAATGCAACTTGTTCCTTTTTTGGTATCAAAATGTTGGATTCTCTATTCGTTAATAGACTACTAATGGAATGAATCATGAATTGGAGAAAAACTTGTTTTAATCTGAAAATTGGTTTAAAATTTAATTATTTTTAACGATATGAAGATAACTAAATTAAAAATAATAAAACAAAACCAACTCAAAGGCAGAACTACTACCATACCGTGTATTGTTTTATGTATTTTGCTTATAGGCAAAATTAACGAGTAAAATCGGACAAATAAATATTATCAACAAATTGAGTTCTCATTCTTTGTGTAGTGAGGAAAACGAAGCCACTTATGCCCAGAAGTTAATGGTCGGCAGTGGCTGTGGATGAGAAATATTACCCACAACTACCAAACAAGATATCAAGTAAAGCAAGATTTATTTTATAAATTTTAATGAATATATAAATTGTTCATATGCACAAAGGCATTAAATATGCAAGAAATGTACTACCTTGAAATCAAACTTACTTACAGAACCACATGTTTGTGGGTATAAATTATTCATATTTACTTTCAGTTGTACTGGAAAACAAGTTTCCATAAATTAAAAACATTTTATGGTGTACACTTTTAATGGACAACAAAAATTACCCACTACAGGTCTACTAAGCTGATGCAATTTTTGATTCTGCAGACCTCGAGATTTAATTCAAATATCCTTCCCAATACAACATTTGCTTGAATATTGGTAGGGGTGTGCGATGCAGCGATTTTATTTCGATTTGATGCAGCAATGCGATTCAAACAATTTTGATTTGAATCGATGCAATTTGACATGTTTCAATGATTAAAACCCAGCCTATACACAAATTGTTATGACCAATATGGATAATCTATCATCTTGGCCAAAGTAAAGTTATAATTTTCTGTTTTGATAAATTAACTCTTCTTCCATCCTATCTTGATCCATCATTTCAAAAACTTTTGCAATAAAAACGCATAACCTAAACTTAATTGTATTTACTTGTTTCAAAGGACGTACGAATACTAACGAGCGCCAAAGTTTAAATAACAAATGACGATGTATACAGTTTTGCCAGATTGTAAAATACCACAATCGTACCATGATAGCAAAACAAAACTACTGATTTTTTTGACAAAATAATATTTTACCCACCGTAGGAATAGTTTTGTGAAGGTATAACATTATCAAATAACTCACTATCACAATTTTAGGGATTAAAAACTACGAAAATACTAATTGATACTAATTTAAACTTGTATTTAATGGTAAACAACAAAGTGTATTTATTACAATGTACGATATCACAGTGGACTGATCGGCGGGAGTACCTCTCCCGTGCCGTTTGCAGGGCCGGTAAACGGCGGGGGTACCGACCACTTTCGATGCATCGAATCGAATCGAAAATTCGATGCATCGCACACCCCTAAATATTAGGCTGTTTTTATTCTCAATGAGTATACTTAATTATTTTTTTAATTTCCTATTTCCCTTTTCCAAACTGATTTAGAAGAATTGACCCTCACTTTTTCTAATTTTACCTGCATCATATCCTCGGTTGGCAGTGTACTGAGCTCCTCCAACAGCAAGGCCTCTTCCAACAGTTGGTCCTCTTGTTTAGTCACCTGTGAGCTGATCGTGTCCAATATCTCAGGTTCTGTGAGTCCTAGCTCGTCCTCCACTGTAAACCATAAAAAATAATCTTAACCTACTAATATACCCAACTAAGGTATACGCTAAAATATAATTCAATTATTTACCATTTTTATAACATAATTAGGTTTATTTCACTCATTCACCCTTATAAACTATGGTACCTAGTTTGTCCATACCTCTCTCCATGAAGGACAAACCATTAAGGCTCCATGAAGGCTTTGCTTAGTTTGCATACAAAATTGCATCAATTCAGAATTGGCCATTGGGTGGTCTCTAGGTCTGTAGCCTACCATAAGCGTAGTTTCAGTATTTTGAATGGAGTGGCAAAAATGGTTGTGATCGTGATTTTTGTGACTTTTCATATATTACAATAATAGTTCCTCAAAATTATTGGGGGGGGGCAACTGCCCCCCCCCCAATCTGTTTGTGATAAGTCAGACAAACTTATCACAAACAATATTTTTATCTACCCATAAAACATTTTTTCACCAGTATTTCAAATTAAAAAAATTATATATTGAACCATTGTCTCTATGAAACCCCTCTATAAATATAATGATAAAAACAATTCACTCTTCTCATAGGCTACAAAGACAAAAAAATTGTTTTTGTCTTTGTAGCCTATGAGAAGAGGGAATTGTTTTTATCATTATATTTATAGAGGGGTTTCATAGAGACAATGGTTCAATATATAATTTTCTTTAACTGGATGTTGAAATGCAAGTTTGTCTTTCAGACAATTAACAACTTAAAGGCCAAAAAACAACTCACACTTTGCCGTATTGGCTAGTGCAGCAACAGCATCGGTGGAGACAGTGACAACCTGAGCGGGGGCAGCAGCAGTAGTATCCGGGGAAATGAGGCCAGCGGGGGTGCTAGGAGTCACCGGGGTGGTGGGGGCACTTTTATCATTCACCCTCCGAATAATATCCGGAGTCGAGAAGAGAGCGGGGCCAAACGCCTCGGCTAAATGTGCAGGAGGTTTGCGATTCTCCCTCTTGGGATACTTCTTGCTTCCCCCCGCCATCGGAGTGGTGATGGGGGTGAGTACGGCGGGGGTAACCGTAGCAGCGGGGGGACTCTGAGACATCACCACTGCAGACACGACTGCAGGCGTGATCTGTGGCTCCATGGAAACTACTATCACCTTCTCTTCTCTCTTGACTTTCTCATCTTTCTTCTGCTCCACAACAGGTTTATCTGAAATTATATAACGAACGTCAATTAATGAATCATGCATAAGTTAACACCAAGACTACAGGAATCGCCTGTTGGTACGTGGAGGCTTATCTGTGTACGCTTTAGAATTCAATAACTTTAAAAAAGCTACTAAAAACACACTAATAATTGTATACATAAGTTATTTATAACCCAGTTTCTTTGTTCAAAAGTACTAGGTCTAAATGCAATGAATACCCAGAAAAACAGTTTTTTAAGGAATCACAGTGTTATAGTATATATTTTGTTTATAGGCTATATTCTAGAAGGCATATTATGTTGTTTTGGTCTTCTTCTTAATTCCTTTAGAAGTATTCTCTTGTGTTATGTTGCAATGTCACAATGAAAACTTGGTGATATGTACAAGTGTGATTTAAATTAGTCTTTAATAAAGTAATTAGTTTCAGTATGTTATGGTTTTTATTAAGAACGCCCAAAATTATAACAAAGGTTATGGGCCCAGAGTACTTGGTGCAATGTATTAACTTGTGCAATTGAAGTGGATAAACGTTATAGTTATAACCTTATGGTGTCCAGTAATGTTTCAGTACCTATTTTAATAGGGACTAATTTCAACAACTAGAAATTTAGAATTAATGCTCTCCTCAAGAAGGAGCAGTTTTAGCAGTTGTAAATGAAGATCCACCCAATGATGAGACTAAGAAAAAGGATTTTTGACTATTCAAGGTGTGTCGGATGAACATTTAGATTTAATCAAGGTTGCAAAATCAGCCAAAGGTATGTTAGAAGCCCTTCAAAATTTATTTGTTAGGTCAAGCTCGTTTTCAAAGTTAACATTGTGGAGAAAATTGGTTGCCTTGAAGTGTAGTAAGCGGGATAGCCTAGAACACCACTTCCTAAAATTTGATACCATTTCCAGGGAGTTGGAAGATTTTGGCTCTAAAATAAATGAGCGACAAAGCATGTCATCTTCTGTTATCTTTACCGAAATAATATGAAACTGTAGTCACAGCCTTAGGAACACAGCCCGACCCTAAGTTAGACTTTGTAAAGTCACAATTACTAGATGAGGAAACCAAGATTAAAAATAACAGAAATTTTGGACATAGCCTAGAACCAGACAGCGAAGTCTCTTTTAATGCTTCTAATACAGGATGTTTCATTCGTGGTGACAAGCTCCACTATGCTGTACAGTGCCATAAGTGTGGTGGATCCAGTAATGGAAGGTGGAGGTCAAGTAATCTCAATCGCGGGCGATTTCAGAGGAATCGTAGGCAATATAGAGGTTACAGAGGAGGTAATCGTAACTATACTGTTAGGCCTAATGAAAGGGCTAATGTATCTACTGACGATCAAATTTCTTTCATAGCGCTAGAGGCAGATGAGGCTACGCATAACGCACATTATGAAGAAAACGTCTTTATTCTTGATCCAGGCGACGGAGCGCTAGAGGCAGATGAGGCTACGCATAACGCACATTATGAAGAAAACGTCTTTATTCTTGATCCAGGCGACGGTAGTCATTTAGTTAAGCCTTACACGAGGAACTAGCCTTAATGGCAAACATAAAGTGTTTAGCAAATAATGTTAATATTCATGTTGCTAATGGCCACCAATTTCCAAGTGATGACCACCAATAAAATACCCCCGTCGCAGCAAACCTGCGTACTCAGCGAATTTCCAATGCATAATATATGTCTCAATATCATATAAAGCCACATAGCAAGTTTCATAAAAATATGTTCATATATAAGTAGGGGTGTGCGAGTAGTGATTTTTTTAATCGAGTCGAGTAGTGCCTATTATTTTCGAGTTTCGAGTATTTTCAAGCGAGTATTTGCCATCAGTTGATAGTTTAAAATAGTGTAATGGGATTTGGATATCACCCTAGATTTGATTATCTAAACATGATTCCAACTAATACATGAGTAGCAATACAAAGTTTTGGCCAGTACAATCAAACTGGATTACTTATTGACAAACAAAACAGGGTTTGACATTCGTTTCAGGCCGGTGAAACAGGGCCCGGTTGTCATTTGGCCAATTTCACCTGGTCCAGACATCGCTTATAATCAGCATTAAATTACGAAATCGTTAGTTAAGGCCGAAATTACACGGTCCGATCGTCATTTCGGCCGATTTAACTTGATGCGATCGCCTTTTGCGGCCGTTACTACGCATTTTGGCCGGTCGCAATCGTTTGTCGTCATTTTCGGCCGATTTTACGTGATACGATTGCCTTTTGCGGCTGTTACTATGCATTTTGGCCAGTCGCAATCGTTCGCAGTCGTGATTTTCGGCCAATTTTACGTGATGCGATCGCCTTTTGCGGCCGTTACTACGCGTTTTGGCTGGTCACAATTGTCCGGAAATCGGCGGGAAAAACTCGCTCGAACTTTCGAGTAGTTTTAAAACTTTGAGTCGAGTTCGAGTATTAAAATACTCGCCCGAAAACTCGAAGTTTCGAGTACTTGCACACCCCTACATATAAGCGATATATACAATTTTAATTATTCTCCATAAGAATAACATTGGTGATGTGTACGTAAGTTTGCTGAAACAAGGAACACAAAAACAAGGAACACAAACAATTGGTTTTTATGCAAATATAAATATAATTTAACTAGGTGAAGCCACATACCAAGTTTCATCAATATTCAATAATTTTAAATAAGCACTATATAACATTTTAATTATTCTCTATAAGAATAACATGGGAGCTGAGTAAGCAGGTTTCTGCAACAAGGAACAAAAAATGGGTTTTTATGCAAATATCAATATGACACAACAAGGTGGAGCCAAATACCAAGTTTTATTAATTTATGTTCATAATTAAGGGAGTCATTACATTTTACTTACTTTCCATAAGAATAACATGGGGGCTGAGTACGCAGGTTGGCTGCTACGGGTATAATCAACAAAAAAACAATTTTTTGTGCAAATATCAATATACCAGTACTATGTGACGCCACATGCCAAGTTTCATCAAAATAAATTCATATTAATAATGGACATATCAAATTTTATTTATTCTCCATAAGAATAACATAGGACAACGTACTGTGTTTAGCACTTTGAATATCTATGCAACGGTTAGACGTAGAATCACAATTTAAACACCAAAATGATTGTTTTGTGGAGCTGAGTTGATTGGTAAAAGCAAATGTGAAGTTTACGTTAAAATTAACTTAGGAAAACTCAAAAACCTTTTCCCCGTAAGATTGGAAATATCAAGTACGTACTATCACCTTCTGCTGCATGGGTCATGGGAGATTTTATAAGCAGGTTTTTTTTATTTTCTCTGTAACCACTTAACCTAGGTTAATAATTCAAAATACTATATTATTTGTTTTTTAAGCTCTATAACATGGTCCAAACCAAAATTAAGTGTTTTAAAAATTTTAGGGAAAAATGCAAAAACTGATTTTTAGAAAATTTAAAACCCCCATAAACCCTCCTTCTCATAGTCCGAGTTTTCTGGTTTTCGAACTTAAAAGTCACTTTACACATTCCAGCCAAATTTCATCGAAATCAGACGTTTTTTATTCAAGTTATCGCATTCACGCACGCACACGCGCGCGTGCGCGCATACACACACACACACACACAAATTTGAACAAATAGTGTTTTAGTCATCTGGGGACCTATGGTAACAGCTTCTTCCCTATAGGGGAAGTTCACTAAAAGGGTCATTAAATGTTATTTGCCAGAATCAGAAAATATGTATAGAAGCATTGATTGTGCCTAACCTCAATCACAATCTTTTAGCAATAAGCAAGCTAACGGAAAAAGGGTTTCAAATAGTTATCAACAAAGAAAAATGTCCATTAATTCTAAGAACTGTAAAATATGTTGCTTGTGTGACAGAGGCCTATATACTCTCAAATTTCAACTACGCTTAGTAAAATCTGAAGAATGTTTTGCATCAAGTACAGATGATAATCTGTGGCACCGCAGGTTAGGACACCTTAACCGGCAGGGATTGATTAAGTGAGGACTCCCCTACTCATCTGATAAATGTGCATCTTGTATCGAAGGTAAAGTAACTAGGTTACCGTTCATGAAAAATCAAAATAAGGTGACTCATTGGACAATTGGTTCACTCAGACATTTTTGGTCCAGTAAACCCTGAAACTCATGATGGAATTAAATATTTCCAAGTGATAATCGATGATTACTCTCACTTTACTGTAGTGAACTTATTTAAATTTAAGAGTGAAGCTGAAGAGAACATGATGAACTATGTGAAGCAAATAGAAACACAGCATGGTGTTAAGAGTACAAAGGATTAGAGTGGACAATGGAGGTGAGGTAACCTCGTAAAACTTTTAAAGCTTTTGCTAAGACGAATGGTATCAAGCTTCAATATACGTTACCTTACAGCCCCCAAAGTAATGGAAAATCAGAACGAATGAACCGAATCTTATTAAATATGGTTCGTACCAAACTTGCAGAGTCAGCTGTACCAAAAGAGCTGTGGGGAGAAGCATTAAGATGCTCTGCCTATGAATTAAATTGATGCCCTTCAACTTTATTGGATAGTGGAACCACTCCATGTGTTCTATGGTGTGGTCGGCAAACCATAACAAAACTTAAGTTTTTGGATGCCAGGTGTGGTATACTTGTATACCTAAAGGTAACAAACTTGACCCTCGTGCTAAAAATGGAATTATGATTGGGTATTGCGGAGGAGGATATAGGATATGGAATCCAGAAGATAGAAGAGTAGTATTGTCACGAGATGTTGTGTTCTATGAAAATGAAATGTATTTTAAACCAAATAAAATTGTTCTTCAACAGCATGAAGACAAAACGGAAGTATGCCAAAAGAGTCCAACAAAATCCTCACCAAGACCTGTTAACAAACAACAGGTGAATAATGAAGAAGATAGTTCCGAGTCAGATGAAGCAGAGGAGATTTCTTCTCCAAGATCACCAATCGAACAAACCAAAATGATGAGGCCTGTTCGGGAAAAGAAGAAACCAACGTACCTACAGGACTATGATATTTATCATGCGTATTGTCTTTTGACAAGTTGTTCTCAACCAAACACCTTTCAAGAAGCTGTCAAAAGTGATGATTGGAAGTTAGCAATAGATTCAGAACTGAAGTCACATGAAGATCTTGGAACATGGGAACCTGCAATATTACCACCTGGTGAAAAGGCCATCAATTTGAAGTGGGTGTTTAGCTTAAAAGGTGATGGAACTAAGAAGGCACGTTTAGTGGTTAAAGGCTTTCAACAGCCTACAATGTAAGATGAACTAACCTAAGCTCCTGTTTGTTGAACTTCAACTATAAGAATCCTATTGTCACAAGCAGTTAACAATAATTGGTCATGAAAACAGATTGATGTACCAGCGGCGTTTCTAAATGGCTCTTTGAAGGAAGACATCTATATTAAAAGACCTGAAGGTGTAAAAGGTGACAGTGAAATTTATAAACTAAGATGTGCACTTTATGGACTTTTGAGTGTCACCGAAGTGTTGGAACGACATCAATGAAATAGTTGAAAAGTTTGGACTTTCAAGGTCTAAGTTTGATTGTTGTCTGTATAGTGCAAAAGACATATATTTACTTTTGTTCATTGATGATGCTTTAGAAACTGGCAATGAAGACAAAATCAACACCTTGATTTCTTACTTGTGTCAAGAATTTAAAGTTACCAACTTAGGAAATGCTAAATGCTTCCTTGGAATGAAAATTCTCAGGACTGAAAATCATATTGCGGTCTTGCAGACTAAAATCACTGACCGACTACTAAAGGACTATGAAATGGAAAACTGCCGTCCCGTATCAACTCCACTTGAGAAGGGGTTTCAACCGTCCGAAAATAAAATACATAATGAAGTGCCATATAGAAGCCTTGTATGCAGTTTTAATGTATTTAGAAGTTACCACAAGGCCAGACATTTCCTATGCTGTATCAATGCTCGGTCGAGTTCTTGACAAGCCTTCAAGCTGGAGAGCGGCTAAGCGAGTATTACGCTATTTGAGTGGGTCCAAAAACATTGGATTGAACTTCTATAAAGGAGATCCAGAACTTCAATGTTACTCTGATGCTGACTGGGGAGGAGACGTCGAGTCCAGGAAGAGTACAAGTGGCTTCGTAGCGCTCTGCGGAGGAAATCCTGTGGCATGGTTTTCAAAGAAGCAGACATGTGTCGCACTTTCCACAATGGAAGCTGAGTACTGCGCAGCATCTGCATGTGCACAAGAGCTAGTAAACCTGATTGGTATTTCGTCTGTGTTTAGTGAGAGTAGCAATTCAAAGGCCTGTATTAATGTAGATAATGCAATTGCTGTTTCATTAGGGAAAACATTTTGGAATTCCAAAAGGGGAAAACACATAGATATTAGGGCACACTTCATTAAGGATCTTTGTCAAAAGGGCATAATCGATGTACAGTAAATTAGTACACACAACAACTTAGCTGATATGTTTACCAAAGCGTTAAGTAAAGAGAAATTTATTCAGTTGCGGAATGTTGTAATGCAAACAAAAGGTTAGCCTAAATTTGGTTAAAAGAAATAGAAAATGTTAGCCAACAGTTGTTTGTAAATATTCTTCTTAACGTAGGCTACAATGTTTAGTTTTTCTTTTTTTTTTTGTTACAAGTGTTTACTTCTTTTTGTAAAAGAAAGGTTCAAAACAACTTAGGTCAGTACTGTCAAGAAGATCAGATCTTCTCAACATTAGATTACATGTGAAATCAAAGCCTACTTAAATTCAACGGGTCTATGGTATGCTAATTATTAATGACACATTGTCCTAATGTTATCTTGCTATAGGCTACTATTTAAAAATATATATAGGCCTAATTAAACTTAGGTTTAGGTTCACATAGTTTTTATTGTAGGCTAGGCCTTATACTTTTATAAGGAAGCTATAGGTCCTAACAAAAAACTTGTTTAACTTAAAACAAAAATGTTTGTTTTGTTTACGATTAATTTTCAGTAAACTTTGAGTGAGTTTATAAAATATCCCCACAAGCTCGCATTCTTTAACAAAAAAAATCTTGTGCTGGTGCAAAATTTTTATCTAGGTTACCTGTGGAATTAAAGGACATAGGTAATCTTGAGGTGTTTAAAAAGAGGTTTAAAATGTATTTGATGGATAATCCCTTATATGATTTTGTTGAATTGTAGCTAGATTGTCCATTTTAGGATTATTGACATTGTAAACTGGTGTTAGTGATAGTTAGTATAATGACGCCATTCAATGTATACCATTGTATACTTTATGAATAAATATATTTTCAATTCAATTCAATATTAATCGAGGGGGTGTGTTACAGTATATATATTTTTTATAGGCTATATTCTAGAAGGCATGTTATGTTGTTTTTTTCTTCTTCCTAATTCCTTTAGAAGTATTCTCTTGTGTTATGTTGCACAAGTCTATAAAGCAGAACAAACTCGCAATGAAAATGTGGTGATATGTACAAGTGTGATTAAAATTCAGTCTTTAATTAAGTAAAGTAATTAGTTTCAGTATGTTTTGGTTTTTATTAAGAACGCCCAAAATTATAACATATGCACCTTTGCAGAGCACCTAACCAACGAAGAGCATTCATATTCCACCATAGATCAAGATTTAGACATAATCCATAAAGCCCCCAAAAGCAATAAACTAGACACCATAGAACAGTTTCATACATATGACAACCAGGTTGAGTCAAATCAGCTGTTAAACAAACTAATGTAATGAACCTTATTGCTAACTTATGGCCAGATGGGGATATCTATATATTTAAAGCCGTAAGGAAAAACCTTTGGACAGTCTGTCTGAGACTTCTACAGGGCCGATTTACATGCGGGTTGTACCAAAACAAAGGATTTCGGTCCTCTATTAGCAGGTTTTATTTGTATTTTGGAAATATTTACGTTAAATAGGTCAAAAATGAAAAATAAACTTTTCTTATGGAGATTTAACATGGGGAAAAGTCGACTTTTTCAATCCTTTGGACGGTTTATCTGAGACTCCCACTGGACCGATTTACAAGCAGTTTGTACCAGATAAAAGCTAAGCTTTTCTATATTAGCAGGTTTTGTTTACTTTTACGTTATCTTACTTTCTTAAATTAAAAAATCTACATTTCCAAACCTTTGCAATGATTTTATTTTACAGTCCTTTAATCAGCTGATCGGTATTTTCTCTAATAACAGAAGAAGAGCAAACGCTCAAGAAGCATTTGGTTTATCATGGCAAGTACCTAAAAACGTATATACAATTATTATGTATTAACCTTTAAATGGAAAGAAAAATAATACAGTTTTACAGTGGAACCTCTATTAACCGTCACCTTTGGGACCGGGACTGTGACAGATAACTGAATAGACGGATAATGGAAACATCATATTATAAACGTGTTCAGTAACTAAATTTTAAAATGTTTGGCAGAGAAATGAAAATAAACTGGTACAAAAGGATAATACTTCCCACTACATACATATTTATCTTGTTTTTTAAATAATATAATAGCTCATACAAAGCCGTAAGGCGCAAATCCTGAGTCTAATAAATAGTAATATTCTCATAGACGGACGACGGATAACAGAGAGTGACGGTTTAAAGAGTGACGGTTTAAAGAGTGACGGTTGATCGAGGTTTTAGCGAATTTCCCCTATAGGGAAGAAGCTATTACCGTAGGTCTCATGGTAAGACTTAAGCCCGAGACCATGATAACTTTTTGTTTTGAGGTCCCCAGATGTCCAAAACACTATTCGTTCAAATTTATATATATGTATATATATATCTATATATATATATATATATATATCTATATATGTGTCCGTGAATGCGATAACTTGAGTAAAAAACGTCCGATTTCGATGAAATTTGGCTCAAATGTGTAAACTGACATTTATGACTTTAAGTTCGAAAACCAGAAAAATCGGACTATGGGAAGGGGGGTTTATGGGGGTTTTAAATTTTCCAAAAATCAGTTTTTTGCATTTTTTACCCTAAAATTTTTAAAACACTTAATTTAGGTTTAGACCATGTTATAGAGCTTAAAAAAACAAATAATATGGTATTTTGAATTATTAACCTAGGTTAAGTGGTTGCGGAAAAAATCCAAAAAACATGCTCATAAAATCTCCCATGTTAATCTTATGGGAAAAAGGTTTTTGGCTTTTCCTCAGTTAATTTTACTTTATACTTCACATTTTCTTTTACCAATCACTTCAGCTCCACAAAACAATCATTTTGGTGTTTAAATTGTGATTCTACGTCAAACCGTTGCAGAGATATTCAAAGTGCTAAACACAGTACGTTGTCCAATGTTATCCTTATGGAGAATAAATAAAATTTGATATCTTGATTATTTATGAATGTATATTGATGAAATTTGGTATGTGGCTTCATGTTGTACTGGTATATTGATAATTGCACA
The DNA here is from genome assembly GCA_963675035.1 of Allygus modestus. Taxonomy (NCBI): domain Eukaryota; kingdom Metazoa; phylum Arthropoda; class Insecta; order Hemiptera; family Cicadellidae; genus Allygus; species Allygus modestus. Next base: position 199,592,429 of record OY776112.1, read on the forward strand.
AAAAATAAATGTTTTGTTGACTGTCCCCGTAGCAGCTAACCTGCATACTCAGCCCTAATGTTATTCTTATGGAGAATAAGTAAAGTTTTATATCTCCCTTAATTATGAACATAAATTAATAAAACATGGTAAGTAGCTTCACCTGGTTCAGTTATATTGATAATTGCATAAAAACTCATTTCTTATCTTCCTCGTTGCAGCAAACCTGCGTACTCAGTCCTAATGTTATTCTTATGGGGAATAAATAAAATGTAATAAATCACTTATTTATGAATGTATTTTTGTCAAACTTGGTGAGTGGCTTTATGTACTAGTGAGAAACATATCAATGCATTGGAAATTCGCTGAGTACGCAGGTTTGCTGCGACGGGGGGTATTACTGTATATTATTTAAACTATACAGTTTTATAGTTGGTGGATTAAAAAATAAATAAGTTGTGATTGTTAAATTGTTTAGCACTGTACCTAGTTACTTAATTATTAGAGATGTGCGAGTACAGGTTTTTCAAGTCAAGTCGAGTAAATGGCAAAAGATTTGAATCTCGAGTTCGAGTCGAGTATACAAATAAAAAAAAAACAAATAGGTCGAGTTGGATTGGATCAAAACAGTGTATATATGGTTCCATTTATAAATGCTGTTATTAAAATATACTTTTCTAGTCACTATGACCTGAAAATAACAATAATAGTAAGTAAAATAAATGGATTTCTGCTTCATTGGAAAAAGGTAAATACATTTATATGAAAATAAATCATACCAAAGTTAATGCATAACATTTTGCCATGAAGATAAATAAAACGAGTTCGCATGCAAGTGAGGGAAGTGAATTTCCACATACAAAACTTTTAAAACTCAAAACCAGTGTAAAAAAATGCATTTATTTGGTTTCATTTACCTGCAATGCTAGGAATACAATTTTGTGCGTTATAAGGTTAGGAGAAGGTCCAGTCAGGCTTGAAAGTAGGTGCGAGGTTGCTGGGGATGATACAAATAACTGACACATGAATAACATGCTTTTAAAATGTAAAAACCCCATAAGACGACGTACTGTGTTTAGCCGATATACATTTTCTTTAATAACTCGGTAAATATATATGCTAGAATGACGAGAGAGGGCTTAAAACTTTTGTGTAACTAATTCCCATATTAATACATGCATTCATTTTACCTCCGGAGCCTTTCTGACCTTTTTTGGGCCCAAAAACTCAAAATTTGAAAGAATAATCCCCAAAAAAGGGGTTTAGAGTTTTCCGATTGTTTTGCCCAACAACCAAATTTGAAGTAAATCGGACAAAAAATGTGACCGCTAGAGTGCATACACACACACACACACACACACACACACATATATATAATTTTGAACGAACCATCAAAACGTGTTCAGGGGGTCACGTTAGGAACTTCTATGGTGGTCCTGGGCTTACGTTTCACTGTGCAGGTCATGCTAATAGTTCACTTACCATAGGAAATTCACTAATAAGATTATTATAGCCTATAGGGGCCTATGGTATTAATTAACAGTTTCATTACAAAATAATCTTTTTTCCTCCTTTTTATTTATCTTATGTTTTGTACATTATGTTTAGGCCTAAGCTACATCTTTCTACGAATGGAAAAAATAAAATTACATTTGGGCCTATAAGTTAAAATAAACATTATTTAAATATTTAAAAAGCCTATTACATGGTAAAACATTAGCCTGCTTACTTACCACGCAAAACGTATTTACTAACAGATCTTAGCATTAGTTTTAACACTAATAGTCCTAATAAAACAATCAGTAACATTTCAAGAAGATATGTTTGAAAGTGCCTGCCAAATAAATTGATAAAATTGAAGCCATGACTTAAATAGAGTTTTCAAATATTAAATAATACCCCCGTAGCAGCAAACCTGCATACTCTGCGAATTTCCAATGAATATATACGTATCTTAATACCACATAAAGCCACATACCAATTTTCATCAATATACATTCATAAATAAACGATTTATGACATTTTAATTATTCTCCATAAGAATAACATGGCGGCTGAGTATGCAGGTTTGCTGAAGGAAGGAAAACAAAAAATGGGGTTTTATACAAATATCAATACAACTCATTTAGGCAAAGCCACATACCAAATTTCATTAATTTATTTTCATAATTAAGGGAGATAACACGTTATTTATTCTCCATAAGAATAACATGGGGCTGAGTACGCAGGTTTGCTGCTACGGGAGCCTTTGGCAAAAAATGTTTTTTTTGAGCAAATATCAGTGGTCCACAACCAGATGAAGCCGTATACCAAGTTTCGTTAGTATTGGTTCATAAATAAGCGAGATGTAAAATTTTTCTTTTCCTCCATAAGAATAACATTAGACAACGTACTGTGTTTAGCACTTTCAATATCTCGGTAACCAATTGACGTAGAGAAATGATCAAAATACCAAATTGTGTGTTTTTTTAAGCTGAATCCAATGGTAAAAACTAAAATTTGACTATTTCAAAAATTATATGTAAAAAATTCAAAAAACCCATTTTTGGGGTACAAAACCCCCCCAAAATACCCCTTCGGATAAAGCGATCTGGCTGGTTTTCGAACTTAAAGTCATAAATGTTGCTTTACACGTTTATACCAAATTTTATCAAAATCGGATAATTTTTACGAGAGTTATCGTGCTCACGGACACATATATATATATATATACAGTTTCGAACGAATGGTGTTTTTGGGGTCTGGGGACCTCAAAACAAAAAGTTATCATGGTCCCGGGCCTAGGTCTTACCATGCCGACTACGGTAATAGCTTCTTCCCTATAGGGGAAATTCGCTAAAATTATATAAAAATCATAAATGAAACTTAAACAGGGCCAAACAAATCACTTGTCTTTAAAAACAGCTCAATGCCAAAGAACAATTGAGCCTAAAATTATTGGATTGACTCAATTTCAATCATAATGGAACAAAAATCAAGCACAAACTTACCTATTATACTTACCTATGCTTACCTATTACATTTAAAGATATATTTTTGATATTTTACTTTAACAAATGACAAGGTTAGGTTAACCTAAAAGTGGACTATACAGTGTTCATACAACTCAATCTGAAGGTCCTGGTAAATCCTCTATTTTGGTGTAAAGAGTAACACAAATTTATAAGCCACAACCTACTTATTTATTAATAAAACACTAAAATCCACATTACAACTCTTTAACACCTCAAATGCGTTCACTTCACACTCAATTTGAATTTAAAGACGACGTGCGGCTGCGGACGACCCTTTGTAGCGCGGTTAACGGCGGGGGTAACTCTCCCTGTGCTCTTGGTAGCGCGGGTAAACAGCGGGAGTAAACTCGCTGGAAACTTTTGAGTTTTAGCGCCGAACTCGGCTCGAACTCGAAATTTCGAGTACTCGCACATCTCTATTAATTATATTACTGGTGCCGTCAAACTTTTTGTAACTTGGTTATAAACGGTGTCACTAAGCTCCGTTTTACTAATAATACCGATATTTATTTTAGGTCAACTATAGGGATTACAATATATATAGGCCTTTGCAAATTCTCGAAAGGCTTATGTCTTGAACATTTTAAAACCGTTTATCCAATACAAATAAATGATAGTTTTATGCCTACTTATTTCTGATGTTTTTTAACCTAATACAACACTTTTATTAGGCTACTAAGGTTTAGGCCTAAGTAAACAATTAAATTGTTATGTTTATAAAATACTAAAGAGTATTTGTGTATGCATAGTAAGGATGCAGAATTATTGTTTTTAAGGAATACTTTGACATAAGCTCTAACTAAAATCATTGTATTTTCTGTGAAATATATTTTTGTTCTTGGCATTTGGGTATGTTATTTAAACTTACACAAAAATGTAACTTAAAATTAAGTGTGTAAACAAAAACTACACTATTTTAAAGACAAGGTGATAACAACTTACTAGCAACAAAGGCTGATACTAAAATGTGAATGGAAATGACAACAAGAAAATAACCAAGAAAACAATGCTTACAAGAATTGACAATAATAATGTCATTCAATTGAAGGATAATAATAAAGTTGAATTACGATTAATCAGGGTGTCTACTCAGTCATTCAAACAAAAATCAGGGACTTTTCGGGGACTTTTAGGGGACATTTGGAAAAAATCAGTGACCCATTCGCGAAACAACTTTAGAGCCTAGGCTACAGAAAAGCGAGTCATAGAATAATGATAGGGTACAAGCCCAAACCTGAACAAAACCGTATCATCAGATTGTTATGAAATTAGTTAGCTAGGCTAGTGTATGCCATTAATGAGATGAAAATGTACCACAACATAGCTCAGTGTAGCCATAATTTACTGTTAACTTACCATAAAACCCTTATATAGGCTATATAAGTACTGCAACTAAACATAAAACACCATTTCACCATTTACCATGCAATAAAATAGGCCTAAATGAGAATAAAGTTAGGGCCTAGTTGCTTTCCACTTTTCAACAAGTTTTCTAAATTGACATGTTTTTTGCCTTTCATATGGCAGGCTAAGGCATTTGAAACTTGCACTTTCCCGGCATTTTAGCATCGGTCAGTAAACAATAGAAAAATCTTGGCAGGTTATCACTTTAAACTTTAGTTTCAAGAATGAGATTTAGTTAAAGGTAAAACACTTAAACACAAGCCTACACCAAATAATTAAACCATAAGTACCGTACTGCAGTTAACTACTAAAACTATTAATACTGAAAAGCAAAACAAAAACACAATATCATTCCTGGGTTATTTCGTTTCAGTCTTATATTACTAAACAAAACTAGACAATTAGACGAGAAGGCAAATTAACCTAGGTAAAACGTTCTCACTTTCATCCGGCAACCGGGTTGGCGAGTTCGCGAAATGTCTGCGATAGCGATAGACAATGCATATTTATTTAAATGGAGCAATACGACTGGAGGGAACGATATGAAACTTACATCAACGCCAGCCACCAGGTTCGCTAGTATACTCAAGTTTGTTTAAAGATTAATTTAGCTTCCTACCACTAGGATCGCTAGTGCTTTCAAGGCAAGATACTATTTTTAACCTTCAAGATCGACTACGTTGGTAGCGGTTCATAACTGCGCACCAAAGGGACACGCGAGTTACTGTTATTCGATAGTTGTACAGGTCAGTAGCTATTCCCCGTGCCAAGTAGCTGGTTGTCCAAAAAGCGCCACAGCCAGTCAACAACGATCGCGCAAGTTACTTGCACCGTGGTACTAGGTTATTTGCACCGTTCCAAATAGCAGTTACTGATCGCGCAAGTTACTTGCACCGTGGTACTAGGTTATTTGCACCGTTCTAAATAGCAGTTACTGATAACAGTCCTGCGTCCTCAGTTAATTGTACAACTAGTTATCAGTTTCTAATCACAGTTCTTCGCCATCATCGAACTTACATCATGAAAGATTTTTATAAAAAGCTTTAATTAATCTAATACAAGCAGATATTAATTATGTGGTATTACGATGATAAAATTATCATACTGCTTTTGTTCCAAATGTATTGCTTAGAGCTACATTAAATTAGGAAATATAATGGAACTTTATTTTCTAGAAACAACCGTTCTACAGTCACAGTTTTTCAATAAAATAATGGAAAAACCGCCAACCTATTACGTTTAGGAAAGTTGTTATTTCACTGTAACACAAATGGAACATTACAGTTCTTGTTTCATGTCCTGGTTGCACCACAAATGGCGTAGACATATCGGCATATCCAGACATCAATAAATAAACTTAAAGTCTAGAAAGCAAATCTTGAGGTCGAAAATATCCTCTATCGGTTCGGCAAAATGCACCGTAAAAACGTCATGTAATGTGGGGGGAAAATAAATTAAATAACGTGATATTAAAAATTCGTGACTTCTGCACTAAAATCCGTGACTTTCCGTGACATCCGTGCCCGTTTACCGAATTCCGGGACTTTTCCGGGACTTCCGTGACTTCCGTGACCAGTAGACACCCTGTTAATTTAGTGTTTGAAATAACAAGTTAGTGAACTTCCTTTCCAAAAGAACAAATGAACAAGAGTATGTATATAAATTATTATGCTAATCAATAATTAAACAAACAATTATTTTCATTACAGTATATTATTTGTTTATATATATTTAGAAGCTATTATTATTTATGAAGGAAAATAGTGTTTTTCATGGTAGTTGGCAACTGGATTACTTATGCAAGGTAATGTTTTTTTTCACCTTTCTTTCCTATCTGTATTGATATCCCAAAAAATTAGATTATGTATATAAAATATTAGTTAATTTCACTGATTGTTGAATCCTCTTTTTTCTTCTTAAAATTTGCTACAAGAAAAATAATTATAAGGAAATAGCAGTTTAAAAAGTACATCTTATACATGTTTCGCACCATCTGCCTAGCGCTCTACTCACCACGAATGGAGCTGTATCCGTCAAGTATCAACGGGCAACAACTAGTTTCTATTTATAATGTATCTTGCATATTTTTACATAATTATTATTGATTATTTGATAGAAGGGAAACTGATTTTAATATTATTTGTAATATGGCCAAAGTATGAATGTTTGTAATATATTAGTTATCATCCTACTCTGCTACTAAACGATCAGAAAAACTTTTCCGCCAACATAATTTTTGATTCTATGATTAAAATAAATTTCATTAATTAATAAACTAGGAGTACGCTCTTATATCGCGTATAAGGATTGAGTGATCGCGTAAAATAAAAAAAAAAATGTTTCAATTGACAATATCACATGGGCCCTCCATTATAACTGCAGCTTGACAATGACATACAAATCCAGAACATGACAATGAGGCCTGAAACCTGTCAATCAGTCAGACAAAGTGCATTTGAAGTAGTTACTCACCCCTCAGTCTCACTGAGGGCTGTATCATCTAGGCCCTCATAATAATATTAGCTGAAGATTTTGATAAAATATAATATGTTGGCGGCAATAAAGGTCCCCAATCAGTGAGAGCACGTGGTTTAAAAGTAGTTATTTACACTTTGGTTCTACTGGAGGACCCATCAGGATATTTATTTTATTGTAGCTTAATATTGCTGTAAAAATCTATAAGTATAAATACAGAACTTGATGAACAATACGTTTTAAAATCAGTCAATTGGTTTTGAATTCCTAAATATTTTAAACTCTAATCCAGAGGTTTTAATGTAACACATTAACCTTACTGGGGGGAGGGGAGCGGTGCCCCCCAGGCCTCCCATTGTTACTGTAGCTTGATACGGTTGTTCAAATACATAGGCAACCTATAAATGCAGAACTTAAAAAACAATAAGGCTTAAATCATTCAATTTGTTTTTAAGAAGAATAAATTGCCTCATTTTAAAAAGAAAAGAAAAGTAGTATCTTATGTTAAATATAATCTAGGAAGAAATTAAAACTCTTTGACCAACTTCTTAGAATCCACGATTCATTGTGTCAAGGTCCAAGATTTTGTATACATCTTAATATATAAATATCTCCGTAGCAGCAAACCTGCGTACTCAGCAAATTTCCAATGCATAAATATGCATATATATGTATCTTAATGTCACATAAAGCCACATATCAAGTTTCATCAATATACATTCATAAATAAACGATTTATGACATTTTAATTATTCTCCATAAGAATAACATGGCGGCTGAGTGTGCAGGTTTGCTGAAACAAGGAACTCCAAAAATGGGGTTTTACACAAATATCAATATAACTCAAGTAGGTAAAGGCACATACCAAATGTGAATAATTTATGTTCATAATTAAGGGGGATAACATGTTACTTATTCTCCATAAGAATAACATGGGACTGAGTACACAGGTTTGCTGCTACAGGAACTATCGACCAAAAAATGTTTTTTAGTGCAAATATCAATAGACCACAACGATATGAAGTAATATACCAAGTTTCATCAGCAAAAGTATATAAATAAGCGAGATATACAATTTATCTTATTCTCCGTAAGAATAACATTGGACAACATACTGGGTTTAGCACTTTCGATATCTCTGTAACCATTTGACGTAGAGCAATGATCAAAACACTAAATTGTACGTCTTTCTAAGCTGATTCCAATGGAAAAAAACTAAAATTTGACTTTTTCAACAATTATATGTAAAAAGCTCAAAAACCCACTTTTGGGATACAACCCCCCCCCCCAAAATACATCTTCGGATAGGTCGATCCGTCTGGTTTTCTAACTTAAAGTCATAAATGCTGCTTTACACGTTTATACCAAATTTTGTCAAAATCGGATGAATTTTACGACAGTTATCGTGCTCACGGACACACACACACATATATATATATATATATATATATATATATATATACAGTTTTTGAAAGAATGGTGTTTTTGGCATCTGGGGACCTCAAAATGAAAAGTTATCATGGTCATGGGCCTAGGTCTTGCCATGCCGACTACGGTAATAGCTTCTTCCCTATATGGGAAATTCGCTGAAATGGATCCCTATTTCCCTTGGCCACGCCATTACTTGAGAATTCGTGGACCAAATTGAATAATTATTTCTTGTTGAGTTTGTTTATGTCAGGACAAGGTTCTTATAAAAGAAAATTTTTAATCCGACCTAAGAGCTCTGCCCCACAGGCCTTCAAAGTTCCTATTGATTTTATCTAAGTTCAGTTAGTTATACCAAGCAGCTGTAAACATACTTGAAAGGCATATACATATGTTGATTATAGAAATAAAAAGCTACTTGAATGGAAACTCTCATTTTGGAAATAAAAAGAGTACTTGAATGGCAATTCAAACTCTTTTTTAGCGAATTTCCCCTATAGGGAAGAAGCTATTACCGTAGTCGGCATGGTAAGACCTAGGCCCGGGACCATGATAACTTTTCATTTTGAGGTATATATATATATAAGGCCGTGAGCATGATAACTCTGTAAAAATGATCCGATTTTGATGAAATTTGGTATAAACGTGTAAAGCAACATTTATGACTAAGTTTGAAAACCAGCCAGATCGCTCTATCCGAAGGGGTATTTTGGGGGGGTTTTGTACCCCAAAAATGGGTTTTTTGAATTTTTTACATGTAATTTTAAAAAAAATCAAATTTTAGTTATTATCATTGGATTCAGCTTAAAAAACACACAATTTGGTATTTTCATCATTTCTCTACGTCAATTGGTTACCGAGATATTGAAAGTACTAAACACAGTACGTTGTCTAATGTTATTATTATGGAGGAAAAGTAAAATTTTATATCTCGCTTATTTATGAACGTATACTGACGAAACTTGGTATATGGCTTCATCTGGTTGTGGTTCATATTTGCTCCAAAAAATTTGTTTTTGCCAAAGGCACCTGTAGCAGCAAACCTGCGTAATCAGCCCCATGTTATTCTTATGGATAATAATTAAATGCCATGTCTCCTTTAATTATGAACATAAATTAATCAAATCTGGTATATGACTTCACCTAGTTGAGTTATATTGATATTAGCATAAAAATCCATTTTTTTGTTTTCCTTGTTGCAGCAAACCTGCGTACTCAGCCCCAATTTTATTCTTATGGAGAATAATTAAAATTGTATACATCGCTTATTTGTGAATATATTTTTATGAAACTTGGTAAGTGGCTTTATGTAGTATTCAGACATTCATATCTATTGGAAATTCGCTGAGTACGCAGGTTTGCTGCTACGGGGGTATTTTTATATTCAAGTGAGCATAGCGCATGAGCTAATCCGGGAAGCGAGTGAGCGAAGCGAACATGCTTATCTTGAAAATGAACGAGTATTTGAAATAAAACAAATTCAATGACATTAGGACAGGACAACGACTGTTGGGCCAGCTAGTTATATATATATTAATGATTACAGACGCTGTGTAGCATTTAAGTATCCAAAAACATAATGATCACATTCTTTTTAAGTAACGGTGTATTATAATCCCACTTATGTTTTATATTATTGACTATCTCAAGTTTAATTTATGCAAAATTTCTTTGCAGTAAAAAATGATATGGGGACTTCTGCTTGAAACAATATTTATTTGTGTATTAAGGGAGTAAAGTGCAACTTTGTTCCCTAAGGGAAATTGTTGGCGCCCGACGCCGTAGGCCAGGGCGATAAATTTACACACAACTTTTTCCCACACCCCAAAAGCCACAAGTATTGATAAGTATTCACATTCACAATCGCTTTCCATTTTGGTTGCGTGATGCGTAATAACTAAACTCGGAACATTAATTGCTGCTGGAGCAAAATATCAATCAGCTGATCCGATTCCCTTATAGCTGCAGCATTAATGATTGCAGCGAAATGTCAGCTGATTCTGTTCCGGGAGACAAAGTAGCACTATACTCCTTCAATACAAGGAGTAAAATTTGACTTTACTAAGTAGGTGGGGGGAAACAAAATTTATTATACAAGATAGGAACGACGTTTCCTTCCATTTTTAAAATGTATTGTATTAGTTCACACATAATCAAAAAGTTAGAGAAAACTTAGTAAACAAATTTCATAATCGGCCTGGAAGGACAAGTCCTGCACAGTCCATTAACACATATATAATTCCAATTTCTGGTAAATAGTTCAACAAAATTTGATCAAAATGTTAAACAGGAGCATCTCTTTTACTTGTTAAACATGAAAAGTAATTTTTCACTGAGAAAACCATGTTTTCTGGAAATGAAAGTACCAATCTCTATAGGACAGGAGCTTCAATTTCAGATCAAAACTATTTTAATCGGTCCTTTAGTTTTTGTTAGTGGATTTACAAAAGGAATGTTGTTGATATTTGAACCTGTGCTCTTATGAGAGCCAAAAATAAAAATTAATTTATTATTAGAAACAACACATCTAAACTAAACAAAGATATTGATGACATTAGTGTATGTCAAAACCTATTATAAATATATATAGGTTAAGCTATTATAACCTATATAAGCATTATATTTAATAGATTTTGCTAGTAATGTACCGTAAGTGATTTATTGAAAGTTGAACAATATTTGTTATGGGAATAATAAACGCAAACATTGTGCGTTAAAAAACACCTAAAAAGAAAAGAAATGTAATTATGACAAACTGCAGGCCAAAACCTTTAATTTAATACTAAATCAGTTAAAATTGGCACAGTAGTTTTTGCTAATAGATTTACGTAAAGAATTTTTTTTTATGTTAATCGGGCTGTTTCGGGAGCTAGAAGTATTTTGTATTGAGAAAAGTCTATACTTATAATGTAGTAGTTGTGCATTTGCGTGTATGTCCCAGGGGATTTTGAAAACGCCTACTCAAAACTGCTCTGGACCATAATGTTGTAGAGGGTCAACAAATTGCAGATAGGTACTTTTTTGTTTTTCCTCAAGACCTCAGGACTCTGCCCAGTGGCATAAAAAGCCGCCATGTTATTCTTATTGACAAAATGTTTTGTTTTAACGGCTCCTCAAATTTGCTCAAACCATAACACATTATTGGGGGACTAAAAGACTGGATATTCTTATCAGTGCTTAGTGTGATTTCCATAAATCCCTTACAATGGTTGTTCCCGACAAAACATGTTTAAGATGAAAAACATGATTAGTGGAATCAACATTTGTTAGCTGGACAAATTATAAGACAATATCTTTTGAGATCGAATAAAACTAAAATCTAAAACACCCCCGTCGCAGCAAACCTGCGTACTCAGCGAATTTCCAATGAATATATATGTCTTAATATTACATTAAGCCTCTTACCAGAATTCATAAAAAATATAATCATAAATAAGCAATATTTAAAATATTCATTATTCTCCATAAGAATAACATTAGGGATGAGTACGCAGGTTTGCTGCAAAAAGGAACAAAAAATAATGGATTTTTATACAAATATCAATAGAACTCATCTAAGTCAAGTCACATACCGTACCAAGTTTCATCCATATACATTCCTAAATAAGCGATATATAACATTTTTATTATTCCCCATAAGAATAACATGGGGACCGAGTACCTAGGTTTGCTGCTTCGGGAACCATAGGCGAAAAATTGGTTTTTTGTTCAAACATCAACAAACCACAACCAGATGTGATATACCAAGTTTCGTCAGTTTATGTTCATAAATAACCGAGATATAAAATTTGCCTTTTTAGCGAATTTCCCCTATAGGGAAGAAGCTATTGCCGTAGTCGGCATGGTAAGACCTAGGCCCGGGACCATGATAACTTTTCGTTTTGAGGTCCCCAGACCCCAAAAACACCATTCGTTCGAAACTGTATATATATATATATATATATGTGTGTGTGTGTGTGTCCGTGAGCACGATAACTCTCGTAAAAATTATCCGATTTTGATGAAATTTGGTATAAACGTGTAAAGTAACATTTATGACTTTAAGTTCGAAAACCAGCCAGATCGCTTTATCCGAAGGGGTATTTTGGGGGGGTTTTGTACCCCAAAAATGGGTTTTTTGAATTTTTTACATGTAATTTTAAAAAAAATCAAATTTTAGTTATTATCATTGGATTCAGCTTAAAAAACACACAATTTGGTATTTTCATCATTTCTCTATGTCAATTGGTTACCGAGATATTGAAAGTACTAAACACAGTACGTTGTCTAATGTTATTATTATGGAGGAAAAGTAAAATTTTATATCTCGCTTATTTATGAACGTATACTGACGAAACTTGGTATATGGCTTCATCTGGTTGTGGTTCATATTTGCTCCAAAAAATTTGTTTTTGCCAAAGGCACCTGTAGCAGCAAACCTGCGTAATCAGCCCCATGTTATTCTTATGGATAATAATTAAATGCCATGTCTCCTTTAATTATGAACATAAATTAATCAAATCTGGTATATGACTTCACCTAGTTGAGTTATATTGATATTAGCATAAAAATCCATTTTTTTGTTTTCCTTGTTGCAGCAAACCTGCGTACTCAGCCCCAATTTTATTCTTATGGAGAATAATTAAAATTGTATATATCGCTTATTTGTGAATATATTTTTATGAAACTTGGTAAGTGGCTTTATGTAGTATTCAGACATTCATATCTATTGGAAATTCGCTGAGTACGCAGGTTTGCTGCTACGGGGGTATTTTTATATTCAAGTGAGCATAGCGCATGAGCTAATCCGGGAAGCGAGTGAGCGAAGCGAACATGCTTATCTTGAAAATGAACGAGTATTTGAAATAAAACAAATTCAATGACATTAGGACAGGACAACGACTGTTGGGCCAGCTAGTTATATATATATTAATGATTACAGACGCTGTGTAGCATTTAAGTATCCAAAAACATAATGATCACATTCTTTTTAAGTAACGGTGTATTATAATCCCACTTATGTTTTATATTATTGACTATCTCAAGTTTAATTTATGCAAAATTTCTTTGCAGTAAAAAATGATATGGGGACTTCTGCTTGAAACAATATTTATTTGTGTATTAAGGGAGTAAAGTGCAACTTTGTTCCCTAAGGGAAATTGTTGGCGCCCGACGCCGTAGGCCAGGGCGATAAATTTACACACAACTTTTTCCCACACCCCAAAAGCCACAAGTATTGATAAGTATTCACATTCACAATCGCTTTCCATTTTGGTTGCGTGATGCGTAATAACTAAACTCGGAACATTAATTGCTGCTGGAGCAAAATATCAATCAGCTGATCCGATTCCCTTATAGCTGCAGCATTAATGATTGCAGCGAAATGTCAGCTGATTCTGTTCCGGGAGACAAAGTAGCACTATACTCCTTCAATACAAGGAGTAAAATTTGACTTTACTAAGTAGGTGGGGGGAAACAAAATTTATTATACAAGATAGGAACGACGTTTCCTTCCATTTTTAAAATGTATTGTATTAGTTCACACATAATCAAAAAGTTAGAGAAAACTTAGTAAACAAATTTCATAATCGGCCTGGAAGGACAAGTCCTGCACAGTCCATTAACACATATATAATTCCAATTTCTGGTAAATAGTTCAACAAAATTTGATCAAAATGTTAAACAGGAGCATCTCTTTTACTTGTTAAACATGAAAAGTAATTTTTCACTGAGAAAACCATGTTTTCTGGAAATGAAAGTACCAATCTCTATAGGACAGGAGCTTCAATTTCAGATCAAAACTATTTTAATCGGTCCTTTAGTTTTTGTTAGTGGATTTACAAAAGGAATGTTGTTGATATTTGAACCTGTGCTCTTATGAGAGCCAAAAATAAAAATTAATTTATTATTAGAAACAACACATCTAAACTAAACAAAGATATTGATGACATTAGTGTATGTCAAAACCTATTATAAATATATATAGGTTAAGCTATTATAACCTATATAAGCATTATATTTAATAGATTTTGCTAGTAATGTACCGTAAGTGATTTATTGAAAGTTGAACAATATTTGTTATGGGAATAATAAACGCAAACATTGTGCGTTAAAAAACACCTAAAAAGAAAAGAAATGTAATTATGACAAACTGCAGGCCAAAACCTTTAATTTAATACTAAATCAGTTAAAATTGGCACAGTAGTTTTTGCTAATAGATTTACGTAAAGAATTTTTTTTTATGTTAATCGGGCTGTTTCGGGAGCTAGAAGTATTTTGTATTGAGAAAAGTCTATACTTATAATGTAGTAGTTGTGCATTTGCGTGTATGTCCCAGGGGATTTTGAAAACGCCTACTCAAAACTGCTCTGGACCATAATGTTGTAGAGGGTCAACAAATTGCAGATAGGTACTTTTTTGTTTTTCCTCAAGACCTCAGGACTCTGCCCAGTGGCATAAAAAGCCGCCATGTTATTCTTATTGACAAAATGTTTTGTTTTAACGGCTCCTCAAATTTGCTCAAACCATAACACATTATTGGGGGCTAAAAGACTGGATATTCTTATCAGTGCTTAGTGTGATTTCCATAAATCCCTTACAATGGTTGTTCCCGACAAAACATGTTTAAGATGAAAAACATGATTAGTGGAATCAACATTTGTTAGCTGGACAAATTATAAGACAATATCTTTTGAGATCGAATAAAACTAAAATCTAAAACACCCCCGTCGCAGCAAACCTGCGTACTCAGCGAATTTCCAATGAATATATATGTCTTAATATTACATTAAGCCTCTTACCAGAATTCATAAAAAATATAATCATAAATAAGCAATATTTAAAATATTCATTATTCTCCATAAGAATAACATTAGGGATGAGTACGCAGGTTTGCTGCAAAAAGGAACAAAAAATAATGGATTTTTATACAAATATCAATAGAACTCATCTAAGTCAAGTCACATACCGTACCAAGTTTCATCCATATACATTCCTAAATAAGCGATATATAACATTTTTATTATTCTCCATAAGAATAACATGGGGACCGAGTACCTAGGTTTGCTGCTTCGGGAACCATAGGCGAAAAATTGGTTTTTTGTTCAAACATCAACAAACCACAACCAGATGTGATATACCAAGTTTCGTCAGTTTATGTTCATAAATAACCGAGATATAAAATTTGCCTTTTTAGCGAATTTCCCCTATAGGGAAGAAGCTATTACCGTAGTCGGCATGGTAAGACCTAGGCCCGGGACCATGATAACTTTTCGTTTTGAGGTCCCCAGACCCCAAAAACACCATTCGTTCGAAACTGTATATATATATATATGTGTGTGTGTGTGTGTGTCCGTTAGCACGATAACTCTCGTAAAAATTATCCGATTTTGATGAAATTTGGTATAAACGTGTAAAGTAACATTTATGACTTTAAGTTCGAAAACCAGCCAGATCGCTTTATCCGAAGGGGTATTTTGGGGGGGTTTTGTGCCCCAAAAATGGGTTTTTTGAATTTTTTACATATAATTTTTGAAATAGTCAAATTTTAGTTTTTACCATTGGATTCAGCTTAAAAAAACACACAATTTGGTATTTTGATAATTTCTCTACGTCAATTGGTTACCGAGATATTGAAAGTGCTAAACACAGTACGTTGTCTAATGTTATTCTTATGGAGGAAAAGAAAAATTTTACATCTCGCTTATTTATGAACGTATACTGACGAAACTTGGTATACGGCTTCATCTGGTTGTGGACCATTGATATTTGCTCAAAAAAACCATTTTTTTGCCAAAGGCTCCCGTAGCAGCAAACCTGCGTACTCAGCCCCATGTTATTCTTATGGAGAATAAATAACGTGTTATCTCCCTTAATTATGAAAATAAATTAATGAAATTTGGTATGTGGCTTTACCTAAATGAGTTGTATTGATATTTGTATAAAACCCCATTTTTTGTTTTCCTTCCTTCAGCAAACCTGCATACTCAGCCGCCATGTTATTCTTATGGAGAATAATTAAAATGTCATAAATCGTTTATTTATGAATGTATATTGATGAAAATTGGTATGTGGCTTTATGTGGTATTAAGATACGTATATATTCATTGGAAATTCGCTGAGTATGCAGGTTTGCTGCTACGGGGGTATTCTCCATAACAATAACATTAGACAACGTACTGTGTTTAGGATTTGTAATATCTCAGTAACCAATTGACATAGAGCAATGATCAAAATACCAAATTTTTTTTTTTAAGCTTAATTCAATGGTATAATTTAAAATTTGATTCAAATAAAAATCACATGTGAAAAACCCAAAAAACCCATTTTTGGGGTACAAAAGCCCCCCAAAAACCCCCTTTGGATGGTGCGATTTGTCTGGTTTTCGAACTCGTTCAGATAAATGGTACTTTACATATTTGTACCAAATTTTATTCAGATCGGACTTTTTTTACGAGAGTTATCGTGCTTACGGACACATATATATATATATATATATATATATATATATATATACATATATACATATAAAAAAATTTGAACGAATGGTGTTTTTGGCATCTGGGGACCTCAAAATGAATAGTTATCATGGTCTCGGGCTTAAGTCTTACCATGAGACCTACGGTAATAGCTTCTTCCCTATAGGGGAAATTCGATAAAATAATTGATGGTGTCGGGACAAGCGGATCTCAAGAACACAAATGTGGTTGAAATATTTATGATAAACTAACCTACTGGTAGCCTAACTGCTGTTGCGTGCTGTAAATAATGGTACTCTATATAATTTTTAAATACCAAATAGTCAAACTTCCGACATTGTGGATAACATACATAAATAAACATCACAATAATGTGTAACTTATTAGCCTATTATGTTAAATTGACCAAGTTTAACTGTTGGTCATCAACAGTAAAACTGTTGTGCAGTTAACATAAGCATTTAGATCTATAAGTGCATTTTAGGAATCAATGTAAGTTAAACATTACAGCAACATGTGTGGGTTGAACAAAAATTTATAATAGGCTTTTTTATTTTCTGGGCCTTTGTAAAAAATCAGTTTGGGAAGGAGGTTTTAATAAATTAAATTAGACTTGCCGACTGATTTTAATGTAGGATACTTCACAACCATTTGTACTAACTCTCTAATAAATAAATCCCTAACTAACGCCAAACAAACGCCAGATCGCAAATGCAATGCAATTGCAAACTTGTGAGTCAGTGAATAAATTGTGCAAACAAGTGAATCCACTTGAAAACTACGACGTCATGCTTGTGAGCAGTGACGCCATAGTCGTCCATCGTTTCTCCCCTGAGTCGCACCGTGAGAAGAGTCACATCTATGGAGTATAATTAAAGTGTTACTTAAAAAAATTTACACTGATTTTGAGTTTGAAAAGTTTTGTATGTGGAAATTCACTTCCCTCACATCAGCGTGCTGCGTGTGAACTCGTTTTGTATTGCTATAAGTAAGAATTTCCAATTCCATCTCAATTCAGTTTGGAGTAAACAAAGATAAAATATGAGTATTTTTCACTGAAAATGTACTATATTCAAATCTATTAATCAACCAAATTAATAACAGATAAGAATTGAACAGACATAGTAAATGCTTTAACTACTGATATTGAAAATATTTCCTGAAGCCTTACTGATAACTTTTTAATATATTTTAGAAAATAAATAAAGAGAACCAAACAATCCATTTATTTTCCAAGCATTGTATATTTTTTATTTGAGTATATATGTTTTTAAATCAGTAAATAGTAACAATAGGTGCTCATTGTTGATAGAGTGGGGTCGAATCGCTGATTGTATTCGTAAAATATACGTTCCGGTAGTCGTTAGGGCCTGTAAAACGGGATTGGGCTTCATTTTTCGCTGGGAAAATGAGGTCCGATTGTCAATTGTTACGATCACGGTTAGATTGTGAATTTTGGCATATATTGAGGCTCTGTCATCATTTTCGGTTAATAAACACCACGTTGTGGCCGTCGATTTCGGACTTTAGAATGCGAGGAACGGTTGTTTTTGGCAAATATAAAATATGCTGTGAAATTGCCTATTTTGTTTTGCTATTTCCGTGGATAATATGCTGTGCGCTTGTCGCTTCAGGCCAATAAAACGTGGTCTGCTATACCAACAAATTCAGTCATATTGGTGTTTTTGAACACCATGTTGCGGTAAATTTAAACACGGCCTAAAATGCGTTTCGGACATCGGTTTTGGTATATAAAGCACGACCCGGCTTTATATATTACCGAGAAAATGCGGTCCGATTGCCGTTTGTGAGCGATTAAGTACATTTCCGGCATAATACAGTTTCCGGCATAAAATACAGTTTGTACTCAATTTTTTGGCCGACAACAAAATTTGTGGTCGTGTTTATGACTCATGTATATAGTCAATGGTAATATGCTGTAAATTTATCGCAAAAAAATACCGATTTTGGCTGATAACTACATACGCCCGGTCGGTAAATTTCTCTAAAAACCCAGTTTGACCGTTTTCAGGCTAAAATGCGGCTCGATTGACGTTTTAGACGGCAAAGTGAAAATATATTGCTATTTTAGGCCGATAAAATGTGTTTCGATCTTAGTTTTGGTAAAATCTTCGACTTCGAAAATTACATACTTTGATACTTCCGCTGGCGTGTTAGCCTTTAAGACAGCCACACACTACCGGACTTTTTCCCGAACAAAACATCGGACTGATCAGGATTTGGGGTCGAAGGGAGAAAATCCTGTAGTTAATGGGGCCTCCGAACCAGACATCGAACAAGACTTCGGACCAGACATCAGACCGAGCGCTCACGAGGCGGTTTTTTTTAAGAAAGATCAAAGAAAGATCGGTCCGATGTCTTGTTCGGGGTCTGGTTTGGGGTTCGGTAGTGAGTGGTACCTCCATACGCTGCTCCGAGCGCCGGCGCTGTCACGAGCCCCGCCGCTAGTGATACGACGACGGTGAGGGTTGCAGTCTTGACTGTTGTCATTTTAGTTTCCAGTTCACTAGTTTATGTAAAGTAGTCTGCACGATGGAGTGGTCTGAGGTAAAAACTTAGATGTTTATTTCCGAGTACAACAATAGGCCAGTTTTGTGGGACTTGACCCATCCTTCACTAACACAAAGTGAAGAGGAATGACGCTTAGAGAAAAGTGGGTTAAATCGTGGGGAGGTGGGTGACATGGGTTAAGTGGGTGAAATCAACAAACAAGTACACTGCCGACTTGCACAACAGCAACTAACGTCGTCCCCACCGTTTTTACCCCGCTCGGTGGTTTTCGCGCTCAATCTGTCCGATCCGATGTCTTGTTCGGGGTCTTGATCGGGAAGAAGTTCGGAGTGAATTTAGCTACCTTTGTGCCTTGCTCCCTGCTCGATCCGATGTCTTATTCGGGCAAAGGTCCGGTAGTGTGTGGCCGCCTTTAAATTACGGTTTGGGTATAAACTATTGCGGTTTCCCTTGGCCGATAAACAACGTTTAGGCCTACTTGTCGTTTTCGGTTTAAAAGTTACGGCGACCATGAATTGCGGTCAAATTGCAATTTTTTATCCGAAAAAAAAAACCGGTAAAACCGGTGCTGATTTTGATCCATGAATTCAAGGCAGTCGTCTTTTTAGGCCGATAACACACATATTGGTCAATAAAACGCGTTCGGATATTTTTTACGGCCGATGAAATTATTATTGATATGGAATTTTTATCAAATTTCCAGGGGAGGACTCCCGGACCCCCCACCCCTGAGGGGTATTCTATACACCCCTCCCCAAAAAAACGCGGGTATTTCCCCCCACCCAATGTGACTCCCTGGATCCGCCCCTGATCGTGCCTGAATTTTATTTTTGTAACAGTAAGTAACAAATTCTTCTGTAACTTTAACAAACGGATTCTAAATTACAAAAATAGCGAAAACTTACATATAACAAAGGTTAGGATGTTGGTGATTGGAGTAAAATATCCCACAGTTGTATACTTATGGAAAATTGTTATGGAATAGTTCGGGGACACCCTGCACATTTATTTAATACAGTATTTTAAGAAATTAATATGATCAATGTATTATGATTAAAGAAATTTGTTAAATTGTAATTCTTAAAATAAAAAACCATTTTATATTTATAATTAATGTTTTTAAAATAATAATTTTATTAGTTTTTAATACAGTAAAGCTATCCTAGCTTATTTGGGCCTAGATAATTCTAACCTCTAAACCGGTAATTAAAATTCAATTTTTTGGGTAGTTCGAATGTTATTACCGCGGTGTCCCTTGAGACTCTAAATATCCGAGTTCCACTGTATTTAAATGTGCTCACAACTGTGTCAAACCTTTTAATGATAAAATCTGTATAGACTACAAGAAATTTACTCATCAAAACTATAAAGTGAACGCTCAAAATAATCATATATTTAAGATGAGTTGTCGGCGACATTGAAAGGCACATCAGTGGAAAATAGTAAGCAACCCAACCCTAGTCAACCAGTCGAGCCGCGGGCCGTGCGCCCCGGACCGACGAAGAACGAGTAGACGGAAAGACAGTGCTGCGTGGGGGGAGGGGGAGAAATGAGGAGAACACGCTCCTCTCTCCCCCCAGCCAGATCACACACACTCACAGCACTGGGCGAGTTGTCTTCCTAGCGGCGCGCGATGGCGACTTGTAGAACTACTGCTCCTCACTGCCAGACTAGCCTAGCGGCCAAACACCCTTAACAAATTGTAAATGATTACATTAAGCTTCTTGAGTTTTTTTGTCATATGGAATCGTCAACACAAGCCGTTGAACTGTTTCCCTGGTGTAGGCAGTATAGTTCTTGTACGATAAGCTGTTTTTTAGTCTTAAAAAAGTTTATTGCTGTTGCTGATTGTTTAATTGTAATTTTAATATTTTTCCTATCGAACTAATGTTTAAACATATGGACGCAGCAGTGAACTCGCTAGGTTGAAGGCAAATGAAAATTATTTGTATTAGGCCTAATCAATAAATGCCGTCCCGCACTTCTCGCGAATACGCCTGAACACATATACGGCCAAACTCCGAATGTTCTGAGTAATCCCGAGAAGTGTGGGAGCTGCACAAACTCTTTGGCAACAGTACACTATCGCCGAATGATTTGCTCAAATGCTCCACCGAGTGATCGGAACGAGTCGTGACAACGAATTTTGCACCAAATTAAACGAATGTGCACAATGAAGTAACCAGTACACGCTCACCCAATCCCATGCAATACCATGCTCACCCATTCGCTTCCGCTCGTCACATTTGATTCAAGCCAAAAACCAGACAAAAATCGGAGCACAGGCAAACACGAATCATGGCGAGGTGAACTCTCCCAAACATAAACGAGCAAACTGAGTAAACTATCGCGCTCGCTTTTGTTGGGCCATTGTGTACTGGTAGCAAGAATATGGGACGGAATGTTCAGTGAACATTCGGGAGGATGTCTGGTCGAATGTTTAGGCCTGGTCGCGAGATGTGTGGGACAGACTTAACCTATATACGATCTTTGCTTAACAATCACTTCGCGTTTGCAATGTTTAGGTTTGGCACGCAACAGATGATTCTCACAAGCGATTTTTTTTAGTCAATAAAAGCACGATGTATAGGTAGCTATAGTTTGTTCTTTTTTCTGTTCTTATAAATGTTAATTATTGTCATATTGTAAAGTTGCATTGGTGATAGCCGTCAATAAATAAATAAATAACCAAAACATCTAATTTTATTTGGTAACTTACCGTACGTTTTATTAACGAGATATTAATATGTTGAACAAATTAAGACTTTCTACTGTTAATGAGTGGGAATTATATTTTCTTGTTGACCTTTGAGTTGTCATTTTGTCGTCTGTCGTCTGTCTGGAGTCTGGACCAAATTCGAAGTGACTGCGTACACGTCCAATGTAAGGGCAAATTCACTTCGCTACCGCTTAGGTTAGGTTGGATAGGGTTACGTTACGTTATGTTAGGATAGGTTATATTACGTTAGGTTAGGTTAGGAGGTTTTCTGGCTTTCAATTTGTTTTAAAAATCACAGGAAAAGTAACGTACGGTGCATAATTTGGAACGGACGTGAACAGTAGCGGCTCACGTCGGACGTGTACGTAGCCACTGCCGACCAAATTCCCGTAGTTCACCGTCCGTCATGCAAGGTTTTGACATAGAGTACCAATAAAGTTATTAATTATAATAGTATGTAAAAATAACAATGCATCTTTTAATTAGTATAAAATAAAATATACATACAACTTTTAAAAGCTAATAATATTTAAACCTTAGTTTTTGTGTTTCAAGTTACGAAAATAAGTTTTTTTCCTAGTCAACATGAACATGAATAACTACAGTTTTGTAGTGAATCTATGACACTGTGACTTACGTTACTCTATACTTGAAACATAGACGTTGGCTAAATATCAACGATTCAAGTACCACTAAAATGGCTCCCAATGTTAATCTTATGGGATAAAAAATAGATTTGTTTTAAAGATAATTTTATTATTTCTTATCCAAATATTCCCAATAACGAACTTGACTGAGATTTTGTACTATAGAATCTATCTCTAGAGTTTGAAGTGGATCTGTAGAGGCATTTTTGAGTTATTTATGACAAAGACACGCCAGTTCGAGTTGATTCTCTTACCAGTGTAAGCAGTAAAGTTATGTATAAGGATTTCGTTTCACTCAATCCAACAATATACTCATTGCGCTATGGAAAACACATAAGTGAGCAAAAAATAAACATCTGTTGCACTACTGATAAGGAACAACTTTTGTCGACCTCGTGGTATCAAGCCATCAACAAGACAAGTTTGAGGTTAAGTTGGGAGCTCCCATAAAATGTGTCCAAATGTCTATTCAGTGTCTAAAATTATTGTGTTTATGTATATATATGTGTGAAATCTAGACGAAATCCAGTCAAGGATGATAACTTTTAAAACAGTTGGTTTCCTATAAGTCCACTGATGATGAGTCTACGGACCTGACATCGATTTGGATCTAAACTTTTTGAATTGTTAAGGTAAGCCTAGAAATAATTTGTTAAGCGTTACCAGCATACTGTTGCTCGACACCATGTATACAAGTTAAATTACACAAACTTTTTAACTAGAAACTACAACTACAAAAAAATAGGGAATAGAAGCACATGAGACACAATCTGATTAGCTCAAGAGCTAGTATCAAATTGAAGCATTAAAAAGATAGCATCCTATCTGTCCTTCCAGTCTCACCTGGCACTGTCTGCCAGCAACCTTCTGAGAGGACGCACACATCCATAACATTTGTTATAAAATCAAAGCATTATTATTTACTATATGTTTTCATGAAAATAGTGTCAAAACGTTAACCAAAAACGAACGACTACTTCTACCGATCATAAAACTCTTCTAATGAATAAAACTGCCTTTCTAATAGATAACTCTTTTACACTTGTTAGCAAATTTCTCCTATAGGGAAGAAGCTATTACCGTAGTCGGCATGGTAAGACCTAGGCCCGGGACCATGATAAATTTTCGTTTTGAGATGCCAAAAACACCATTCGTTCAAAACTGTAGAAATATGTGTCCGTGGGTGCGATAACTCTCGTAAAAATGATCCGATTTTGATGAAATTTGGTACAAACATGTAAAGCATTATTTATGACTTTAAGTTCGAAAACCAGCCAGATCGCTCTATCCAAAGGGGTATTTTGGGGGGGGGGGTTTTGTACCCAAAAATGGGTTTTTTGAGTTTTTTACATATAACATTTTAGTAAATCAAATTTTAGTTTTCACCATTAAATTCAGCTTAAAAAAAACAAACAATTTGGTGTTTTGATAATTGCTCTACATCAATTGGTGACCGAGATATTGAAAGTGCTAAACACAGTACGTTGTCCCAATGTTATTCTTATAGAGAATAAGAAAAATTGTATATCTCGCTTATTTATCAACTTAACCTGATGAAACTTGGTATATTGCTTCATATCGTTGAGGTCTATTGATATTTGCACTAAAAACATTTTTTTGCCTATATTTCCCGTAGCAGCAAACCTGCGTACTCAGCCCCCATGTTATTCTTATGGAGAATAAGTAACGTGTTATCTCCCTTAATTATGAACATAAATTAATACAATTTGGTATGTGGCTTTACCTACTTGAGTTATATTGATATTTGTATAAAACCCCATTTTTGTGTTCCTTCCTTCAGCAAACCTCCATACTCAGCCGCCATGTTATTCTTATGGGGAATAATTAAAATGTCATAAATCGTTTATTTATGAATGTATTGATGAAACTTGGAATTTGGTTTTGTGGTATTAAGATACATATATATGCATTGGAAATTCGCTGAGTAAGCAGGTTTGCTGCTACGGGGGTATTTTAAAATGTATGCATGTCATTGTTAAGTCTTTAAAGGAATAGGTAGTTTACTTAAATATTTTGTTCCAACATATAAAAGGTTCTTAAACTTACTGTAAATAACATTGCTAAAGCAAAATATAAATTAAAACATCTTTCAAATTGTGTGCAGAGATCGGAATATAAAAACCCCGACCATAGTTATTTGAATCTTTCACTAGTTGTAGAGACTTAACGGCCAACGATGGGTCACCTGACACAACTCACCATCATGACTAGAGGACTCGATGGAGACAGACTTCTTCCTCGCCTTGGGCTGGGTGGGTGACGGTTTCTCAGGTTTCAGCACCTTTATTGTCTTGTGCGCCGGAGTGGTGATTGTGGCAGTGGCGTCGACAGTGCGCCGGTACACCTTGACCGGTTTCTTGGCCGGCATCTTGTTGACCAGAGGGATCACTCTGTCGGAATCTTCCATGCTGCTCTGGTCCATTGACTCCTGTGAAAATAGAAAATCAATACAGGGTCCTATAAGAAGCTTTTTTGTTCCCTGACCTAGTTGTCCCCAATTCTCAAATTACTTATGAAAATTGCTATCTTAAATGAAGTCAAATTTTTATGACCCCACAAACTACAGACCAATATCCTTGCTACCTATTTTTTCAAAAATTTTTGAGAAAGTTGTTTATCATCAACTATTGGATTATCTAGAGGGGAATCAATTATTAGATGATGAGCAACATGGTTTCCGTCCAGGAAAATCTACAATAACTGCGGGTATTAATTTCATTGAATCAATAATTGACTCCATCAACAAAAATGAAAAAATAATCGGTATTTTCCTTGACTTCTCCAAAGCTTTTGACAGTGTGTCACATGAGAAATTGCTTCATGTTCTCAATGGTTTGAATATTACAAATAAAGAATACGAATGGTTCAAGTCATATCTAAAAAACAGACAACAATGTGTACAAATTCAACATAAAATTAGTTATCCCAACAATAAATATGAGTATATTCCAAATTTTTAATCAAATCTGCAAATAGTTAAACGAGGGGTCCCCCAGGGATCTATACTGGGTCCCTTACTTTTTCTTTGTTATCTGAAGGGGTTCCCTGGTGTGGTACAAGCAGGAGGCTCAGTGTGTCTATACGCCGACAATGCTAATATTACTATTTCAGACAAAAATCAAGACGATATTGAATTTAAAGTTTTTCTGAGTCTTTTGAGTGTTAAAGAGTTTTCAGAGAGCAAAAATCTTTCATTAAATTTTAATAAATCAAATTTTATATCATTTTGTACTAAACAAACAAGATCTAAATTAGAACCAGATGTCTATTTAGACAATTCAAAATTGAATCAAGTTGAAAACACAAAATTCCTTGGACTTGTACTAGACCAACATTTATGTTGGGATAAACATGTAGATCATGTGGTTAAAAAAATGTCATCAGGTTTATATGCTTTACGACAAATGTCAAGGGTTTGTAACCTTAACACCTTGAAAACCATTTATTTTTCATTAATAAACTCACATGTGTCTTATGGTATAGCCATATATGGAGCTACAACAAAGAAAAATTTATACCGAATTCTTCTTCAACAAAAAAAAGCATTAAGAATAATTTTTAATATTAAGAAAAAACAGTCTGTAAGACCATATTTTTCTCAGATGGGTATTTTAACAGTATACGATTTGTACATTTTTGAATCTATATTGTATGTAACACAATTAAATATTGCAACTAAGAATACAAATGTTCATGACCATAACACCAGAAACGAGTTCGCACGCAGCACGCTGACGTGAGGGAAGTGAATTTCCACATAAAAACTTGTAAAACTCAAAATCAGTGTAAAAACATCCATTTGTCCAATTTTTATTGAAATCTGAAAACATTGTTTTTTTGGCTGTTCTGATACCCCTGGTTTCATTTACTTGCAAAGCTGGGAATACATTTTTACGCCTTATAAGGTTAGGAGAAGGTCCAGACAGGCTTGAAAGTAGGCGTGAGGTTGCTGGGGATAATAAAAGTACTCTAACAAAGGAATAACAGGCTTTTCTAGTGTAAAACCCCCCCATAAGACAACGTACTGTGTTTACCCGATACACATTTTCTTTAATAACTCGGTAAATATTTATGCTAGAATGACGAGAGAGAGCTTAAAACTTTCGTCTTTCTAATTCCCATCTTTTAACATGCATTAACTTTACATCTGGGGCTTTTCTGACCCTTTTTGGGCCCAAAAACTCAAAATTTGAAAGATTAATCCCCAAAAAATGGGTTTACAGTTTTCCGATTGTTTTGCCCAACGAACTTGTCCAACAGGTTATAGAAAGGAACGTCGCTACCAAATTTGAAGTAAATCGGACAAAAAATGCGACCGCTAGAGTGCATACACATATATATATATATACAATTTTGAACGACCCCCAAAACGTGTTCAGGGGGTCACGTTAGGAACTTCCATGGTGGTCCCGGGCTTAAGTTTCACCGTGCGGGTCATGCTAATAGGTCACTTTCCAAAGGAAATTCACTAATAATAGGTATGTGGAACAACATCGATTAAAATTCTTTGAAAAGAAGACTAGTTTTATAGGCATAAAGTTTTTATTTAATTTACCTAATAACATTTTAAAAGAACAAAATTTTAAAACTTTGAAAAATTTACTTAAAAATTATTTATTAACCTTATCTTTATATTCACTTGATGATTTTTGGAACTTACATATTACCACATAATAAAAATGTGTTTCTATTGTGGCTGGGATGGCTTTTATTTTCTACTTGATTGAAAGTGTAATAATATTATCTTTATTGTTCTTCATAGGAGAAATTCGATTTTTTAATTTTATACTTAATTTTAAGTTTTTCGCAATTATTATTTGTTTATGTACATATGTGACGCTATTCT
Organism: Allygus modestus; assembly: GCA_963675035.1. Taxonomy (NCBI): domain Eukaryota; kingdom Metazoa; phylum Arthropoda; class Insecta; order Hemiptera; family Cicadellidae; genus Allygus; species Allygus modestus. The sequence goes on from OY776112.1 coordinate 199,619,950, forward strand.
TGTAACAAACTTGTATGAATGAATAAAGAGAATTTGAATTTAAATTTGAATTTGAATGACTGACAATCAATTTACATAATAAATAATTAGGCTAACTAAATTAAATCCTTAATAACCAGCCATCTAAAGTGAATAAGAATACAAATCCGGCTGATCACATTATTGAAATTAATTCCCAATTGAGTTTAACAGTTTCTCATCTCACCTATGCAAATGCCAGAATGGATCATTAAAGGGCCTTAGTATTCGCCAGGATAGGTAGGAAAAAGGACAGTATAATCTTATTCTCATCTAGTAAAAACAAGTCCCTTAAAATAAAAAAAAATCTAAATCTATATTTATAAAAAAGGATGTTGGTTTGTTTGTATATATATTTTAAGTTTATGGACTCGGACACCGTTGGACCATTTTTGCCATGAAACTTGGTATATATATATATTAGGGGTGTGCGAGTAGTGATTTTTTTTAATCGAATCGAATCGAGTAGAGTAGTGCCAATTATTTTTGAGTTTCGAGTATTTTCGAGCGAGTATTTGCCATCAGTTGGTAGTTTAAAATAGTGTAATGGGATTTGGATACCACCCTAGATTTGATAACCTAAACATAGTTTCCAACTAATACATGAGTAGCAATACAAAGTTTTCGCCAGTACAATCAAACTGGATTACGTATAACAAAACACGGTTTGACATTCATTTCCGGCCAATGAAACAGGGCCCGGTTGTCATTTGGCCAATATCACCTGGTCCAGACATCACTTATAATTAGGGGTGTGCGAGTACTCGAAACTTCAAGTTTTCGGCCGAGTATTTTAATACTCGAACTCGACTCGAAGTTTTGAAAACTACTCGAAAGTTCGAGCAAGTATTTCCCACCGATTTCCGGACGATCGCGAACGATTGCAACCGGCCAAAACGCGTAGTAACGGCCGCAAAAGGAAATCGCATCACGTAAAATCGGCCAAAAATGACGACCATGAACGACTGCGACCGGCCAAAACGCCTAGTAACGGCCACAAAAAGCGATTGCATCACGTAAAATCGGCCGAAAATGACGACCGCGAACGATTGCGACCAGCCTAAACGCGTAGGAACGGCCACAAAAGGCAATCATATCACGTAAAATCGGCCGAAAATGACGTCCGCGAACGATTGAGACCGGCCAAAACGCGTAATAACGGCCGCAAAAGACGATCACATCATGTAAAATCGGCCGAAAATGACGATTGGACCGCGTAATTTCGGCCGTAACTAACGATTTCGGCATTTAATATTGATTATAAGCGATGTTTGGACCAGGTGAAATTGGCCAAATGACAACCGGGCCCTGTTTTATCGGCCAGAAACGAATGTCAAACCGTGTTTTATTTGTCAATACGTAATCCAGTTTGATTGTACTAGCCAAAACCTTGTATTGCTACTCATGTATTAGTTAGAAACCATGTTTAGATTATCAAATCTAGGGTGGTATCCAAATCCCATTACACTATTTTAAACTACCAACTGATGGCAAATACTCGCTCGAAAATACTCAAAACTCGAAAATAATTGGCACTACTCGACTCGACTTGACTCGATTAAAAAAATCACTACTCGCCTACCCCTACTTATAATCAATATTAAATGACGAAATTGTTAGATACGGCCGATTTTATGTGATGCATTCGCCTTTTGCGGCCGTTACTACGCATTTTTGGTCGGTTGCAGTCATTCGCGGTCGTCATTTTCGGCCGATTTTACATGATACGATTGCCTTTTGTGGCCGTTACTACGCATTTTGGCCGGTCACAATCGTTCGCGGTCGTCATTCTCGGCCGATTTTATGTGATGTGATTGCCTTTTACGGCCGTTACTACGTGTTTTGGCCGGTCGCAATCGTTAACGATCGGCGGTAAATACTCGCTCGAACTTTCGAGTAGTTATCAAAACTTCGAGTCGAGTTTGAGTATTAAAATACTCGGCCGAAAACTCAAAGTTTCGAGTACTCGCATACCCCTAATATATATATATATATATGTAAAATTTCACGGAGAAGGTTTTTAAGCCATCCATTTCGTCCTAACTCAATTGGGTACCTCCCAAGGGACCCAAAAGGGTTCCCATATAAACCTTATGAAAAGATATCATTGTTTACATAAAAGCTAATGACATGTTTACTTGAACAGGTGATCTTGGTTTTAGTTGGTAATAGTCAAAGGCACGACAACGTCTGCCAGGTAACAGCTAGTATTATCTAAAAGGATGTTAATATATTTCATGTGTATGTGCTCCAATTATCACCCAACAAATTTCAATGAAACTTTGAATAGTCATTCAGGTTGACCCGAGGAATCTTTATAGCCACTAATCAAAGTCCTAGGACCTTAGGTCTATGCCTCACTGGACTTTAAAGTTACCATGCTATTCCTTCACAAATTACTAATTAAAAATATTGTAAACAGCTGACTAGGTAGCGAGATGTAATGTAAATATTATGAGTGAAGATTTTTCAATATAATTCTTGGGCTAGCAACGTGTGCCAAGGACTACTAATATACAGGGTGTCCCGGAACTATCTGAGAATATTTTTATGTATTATTCCTGAGTCAAAGACAAATCAAAATATCATATTTAACTCATTGGCCTTGTATCACGGAACAGTTCCGTGATGAGTACAATGCCACTGAAATGAATTATTTTGCCTTCATTTACCACCCGAATATTATTAAATACGACTAAAACAATATATAAAGACATAAATGGAAGTAGTAACAAAAGTTCAGTATAAAAAAATTAATACATTTTACGGGCTTGTTCTTTTTGGCCATATTACGTTATCATGGAAATATGAGTACAGTTAGTTGTGTTATTACTAAACATTAGTAAAGATTTTGTTTATACTATTTCTAATGGTCTGTATTCTTGGATGCTTTAGGACAACACACAAATACCCTGTCAAAAAAAAAAAAAAAAAAAAAAAAAAAAAAAAAAAAAAAAAAAAACAGATGATTGTTAGCGGGAAGTATTATTGACGCGAAATATAGTTCGCGGGTAATATTACAGCGCGCATAAAAAAAAAAAACTATTATATTATGTATTCAGCTTGTTTATAAATAAATGTATGGAAATTGTACAATATTAAATAAAAACCCATTGTTGTAGGGCCAACCTAATCCAGCTAACAATAATTATTGTTTTCCTGTTCCCGCTAAAAAAATGAGGTTTCAAATTTGTCGAGTTTTACAAAAACAACTGTAACATTTTTAGTTATTTATATATTATTATTTGTTTAATATTTTTACGTAGGGAATTACATTCTGAATACATGTTGAGTGTAAAGAAAAATATATATATTAGCTTTTTAGGCATATAAAATTTTCATGCTTTCAAAAAATATATACATATTTTTTTATGCCAAAAATATTTTTTGGATACTGATTATTATATTTAAATATACAAATTATTAAAGGCAATTTTATTTTAATTTAAAAAAAAACATAACTTGGTACCTTGAAACATAAAAAATGAATTTGTAAAGAAAACCCTGCATTTTGGCTAATTTTAATAGGATAACTAAGTGAGAGCGGGACACATAACTATGCATAGGTCAATGGGTTAAAATGTCCAAAACTCTTTAGTTACCCTTACAGCCGCCATTTTGTATTTTTCACTTATAAATATTTATTAAATGAACCAGTTTTTGGAGAGAGTAGAAATTTGGTATGGAGTTTTATGTTGACAAGATATAACAAAAACCACGTTTTGGTTGTCAATACGTAATCCAGTTTGATTGTACTGGCCAGAACTTTGTATTGCTACTCGTGTATTAGTTAATTAAAAACCATGTTTAGATTATTAAATCTAGGGTGGTATCCAAATCCATTTGCACTATTTTAAACTATCAACTGATGGCAAATACTCGCTCGAAAATACTCGAAACTCGAAAATAATTGGCACTACTCGACTAAATAAAAAAAAATCACTACTCGCACACCCCTACTCACTAAACAATTGTAAACATTATTTTAGGAAAACTTCATTACAAATCCAACGGTATAAAGTTTTTGAAAATCGAATGAATATTAACGGAGCTACGGCTACTTATGTGATGTCACTTACAGAGAAAATTCATTCAGGAAAGCAATGTGTGAGGCTCACCTGAGTCACATGCAACAATCAGCTGTTTGAATAAATCGTTGCTCTCACTCTTCAGCTGCTTAGCGCTTAAGTCCATCTCAATCAGCTGTTTCGTTAACAATCTACAAAGTAACTAAGTCAACAGTATGTTATAAATAACAATTAAACATAAACATACTGATTTCAACTCACATTTTTATTTACACGTAAAAAACAAATCAATAATTTATGTTCTTGTCACACTGTCAATAAAGTAAATGAGGATGACTCAGAGTAAAAAAAAAAACAAAAAACAATGCCAAACGTAGTTTATTTCCACAAGGTTCTGATATGCCAGCCTCCAACTCTATTGCACACTACAAACCTGTTTTCTGCAGATTCTCGGACAAGTCCAAATGCATTTTCCTCTTGTATTACAGCCGCGGCTTCTACAATCCTTCCAACCAACAAGTACATAAAACTGTGAGTTGAAATCAGTATGATTATGTTTTATTGTTATTTATAACATACTGCTGACTTAGTTACTTTGTAGATTGAATTGTTAAACAGCTGAATGAGATGCATTTTAGCGCTAAGCAGCTGAAAAGTGAGAGCAACAATTTATTCAAACAGCTGATTGTTGCATGTGACTGACAGTAAGTGAGCCTCACCCATTGCTTTCCTGAATGAATTTTCTCTGTAAATTACATCACATAAGTAGCCATAGCTCCGTTAATATTCATCTGATTTTCAAAAACTTTATACCATTGGATTTGTAATGAAATTTTCTAAAATAATGTTTACAATAATGTGTAATATTAGCCTTTTTTAAGTAATTTACAATTAAAAATTATAATTGGCTGCATTTTGAGAAAAAATTATCCTAAATATTATTTTTGTTTTGATGATAGATCTTGTTGTCAACATAAAGCTCCATACAGAATTTCTACTCTCTCCAAAAACTCGTTCATTTAATAATAAATATTTACAAGTGAAAAATACAAAATGTCGGCTGTAAGGGTAACTAAGGAGTTTTGAACATTTTAAATATGGTATTTTGATTTGTCTTTGACTCAGGAATAATAGATACAAATATTCTCAGAGAGTTCCGGGACACCCTAGATTTATTGATTGTTTATTGGTTTCGGAATTATCCCCAAGAACCAATAAAACCCAGAACTGGAATCAGAAGAGACACATTTATTATACTTAGACAAGACAAGCCTTGAGAAGACAATATACAGAATGTGTACACATAAATAAAACATTACCACAAGATTGAAAAACAAGAGCAATATACTATATTAGCTCAGGCCTAAGCTTAGCTTAGCTTATCAATCAAGAGAGGTCTAAGACTCACAATCTGTGCGAACTGCTCCGCCTCAGCCAGTGTGAGGGCTCGCACCGTGGCCGCCATCTCCTCCGCCAACTGCTTGTGTTTAGCCTCCTCCTGCATGCTCAGCCTGGCCACCCCTCGCCCCCTCCCCGCCGCCCCTCGCCCTCCCCTCGTGGTTGCCCCTCCACCCCGGCCTCGACCCACGCCCTGCAACAGAGAAAAGCCATCACCACAAATGTTACCACTCTTTGTAATACTTAGCTAGGATTAATGAAGGTTTGTTATTGGGCTTTAAACTGACGACAGTGCTGACATAAACTTATCAAATTGTAGTGAGGTCATGACCAACAACAAATAATTGGTCATGAGGTCATGAGAGCAACAATTTATTCAAACAGCTGATTGTTGCATGTGACCGACGGAGGTGAGCCTCACACATTGCTTTCCTTAATGAATTTTCTCTGTAAGTGACATCACATAAGTAGCCGTAGCTCCGTTAATATTCATTCGATTTTCAACAACTTTATACCGTTGGATTTGTAATGAAGTTTCCTAAAATAATGTTTGCAATTGTATAATGAGTAGGGGTGTGCGAGTAGTGATTTTTTTTTTATTTGAGTCGAGTAGTGCCAATCGAGTTTCGAGTATTTTCGAGCGAGTATTTGCCATTAGTTGATAGTTTAAAATAGTGCAAATGGATTTGGATACCACCCTAGATTTAATAATCTAAACATGGTTTCGAACTAATACACGAGTAGCAATACAAAGTTTTCGCCAATACAATCAAACTGGATTACGTATTGACAACCAAAACGCGGTTTTTGTTATATCTTGTCAACATAAAACTCCATACCAAATTTCTACTCTCTCCAAAAACTGGTTCATTTAATAAATATTTATAAGTGAAAAATACAAAATGGTGGCTGTAAGGGTAAGTAAAGAGTTTTGAACATTTTGTAGTTGTTTACCCCTATTTTTACCAAAATTTTCCCTACAGGTCATCTTGGGCACAAATAAATTAGAATAAACCCCCCGTTGCAGCAATCCTTGCGTCAAATGGTGATTTCTTTATATCACTACCACGGCAAGCCACTTGCCAAGTTTCATCAAAGCATATCCATAAATAAGCGATATACGGTTTATCTCCCTAAGAAATACATTGGGACTGAGTATGCAGGTTTACAATGCAACATGGGCCACAAAAATGAGGGATTTATGCAAATATTACACAACCAGGTGAATCGATGTATCAAGTTTTACCAATATATGTTAATAAGCAAGCAAGATGTACTACATTTCTTATTCTCCATAAGAATAACATTAGAGTAAAGAGCTGAATGCGAAGGTTTGCTGCCCCGTGGACAGTAAAAAAAATGAGTTCTTTTTTTGTTTTTGTCAAGTTTAATCATATGGCACAAACTAAAATTTGGGTTAAAAACAATTATATGTAGCCTAAACAATTTATAAACCGATCTTTGGGATAAAAACACCCTTCAGATAGGTCAAACCAGCTTTGGAGGGGCCAATACTTCGCATTTCGGCAATCCATTAATATTACCTACATACCAGAAACATCGTTAAAACCTCACTCGATTTCCATTACCCCTTTAGTAACTTATATAGAGTCAAGTTAGAATTACATAAAACTCTGAAAAAGGGTGAAAAATTAATTGTTTTAAATACTTGCACACTCCTAATAACTAGTGAATGAATATAATGGAATAAGTAATATTATGGTACCTTCTTTTTTGTAGCACCCACATCACCTTCAGAAATGGTTTTCACAGTTGTAATACCAATGGTTTCTGAAAATAAAAAACTGGATAACAATATGTAAACCTAATATTTAAACAACATACAAACAAGCCCTAATATTATATCTGATTTAGGCCTATTTTTCATCTTACAATAAATGATTAAGGATGTATTTGCTTTTGCAAAACAAGTGATAATAAGATTAATAACTAAGACCCCAGAAGTTTGCAGAAGTTTTATAAAACCTGTACAAAAGAATTAGCTAGAAACTTTGAACAGGCATATATTTTACATTTCTTTTTTCCAGAGAAGTGCGAGTACAGGATTTTTAAGTCGAGTTGAATAAATGGCAAAAGATACGAATCTCGAGTTCGAGTCGAGTATACAAATAAAAAAACACATAGGTCGAGTTGAATTGGATCAAAACCGTGCATAGGGTTCCATTTATAAATGATGTTATTAAAATATACTTTTCTAGTAACTATGACCTGAAAATAACAATAGTTAGTTAAATAAATAGATTCCTGCTTTATTGGAAAAAGGTAAGTATATTTATCTAAAAATAAATCATACCAAAGTAATTGCATACAATTTTGGCATGAAGATAAAATACTTTTAATCTTTTTTTGGTATTAATGATGTTATGACCTATATGGTATTAATTAAGTGTTTCACTAACAAATAATCTCAGTTTTTTATTTTATTTCCTCTATTTATTTATCCTATGTTTTGTATATTATGTTTAGGCCTAAGCTACATCTTTCTACGAATGGAGAAAATAAAATTAAATTTAGGCCTATAAGTTAAAAATAAACTTTATTTTAATATTTAAAAGGCCTATTACATGGTAAAACATTAGCCTACTTACTTACCATACAAAGTGTATTTACTAACATCTTAGCATTAATTTTAACATTAATAGTCCTGATAAGAACAATCAGTAACAAAATGAAGGTATGTTTGAAAGTGCCTGGCTAATCAATTGATGAAATTGAAACCATGTCTTAAGAGTAGGGGTGTGCGAGTAGTGATTTTTTAATCGAGTCGAGTCGAGTAGTGCCAATTATTTTTGAGTTTCGAGTATTTGCCATCAGTTGGTAGTTTAAAATAGTGTAATGGGATTTGGATACCACCCTAGATTTGATAACCTACACATGGTTTCTAACTAATACATGAGTAGCTATACAAAATTTTGGCCAGTTCAATCAAACTGGATTACGTATTGACAAACAAAACACGGTTTAACATTCGTTTCCGGCCAATGAAACAGGGCCCAGTTGTCATTTGGCCAATTTCACCTGGTCCAGACATCACTTATAATCAATATCAATATTAAATGACGAAATCGTTAGTTACGGCCGAAATTACGCGGTCTGATCGTCATTTTCGGCCGATTTTACATGATGCGTTCGCCTTTTTGCGGCCGTTACTACGCGTTTTTGGCCGGTCGCAATCGTTCGCGGTCGTCATTTTCGGCCGATTTTACGTGATACGATTGCATTTTGTGGCTGTTACTACGCGTTTTGGCCGGTCGCAATGGTTCGCGGTCGTCATTTTCGGCCGATTTTACGTGATGCGATCGCCTTTTGCCGCCGTTACTACGCGTTTTGGCCGGTCACAATAATTCGCGGTCGTCATTTTCGGCCGATTTTACGTGATGCGATCGCCTTTAGCGGCCGTTACTACGCGTTTTGGCTGGTCGCAATCATTCGCGGTCGATTTTTCGTGATACAATTACCTTTTGAGGCTGTTACTACGCGTTTTTGGCGGTCGCAATCGTTAGCGATTGTCGGGAAATCGGCGGGAAATACTCGCTCAAACTTTCGAGTGGTTTAAAAAACTTCGAGTTCGAGTATTAAAATACTCGGCCGAAAACTCAAAGTTTCGAGTACTCGCACACCCCTACTTAAGAGTTTTAAAATTTATTTTTTGATTTATTTGGACTTTACCTATCGCTTCTAGTGTTTAAAACTACACTACGTTTCGGGAGGTAAGGAAACTCCTCCCGTTGTTTGTATTCGATTTTTTGTATATATATTTGTTATCTTTCTGTTAGTCAAATTAAATTGTAAAGGAAAATATTAAAAAAATGTAGGTTAGTTAGGTGTGTATATAAATTTTGTGTTAGTGTATTGTATTTGATTTTTTGTTATCTTTGTGTTAGTGTAAATTAGAATGTAAAAGAAAAATCAAAAAAATCCAAAAAAATGTAGGTTAGTTAGGTGTAAGAGTTTGATATTTAGATGTAAGTAGGGTTCACTTGATAACGGGAGAAGTTTCCTTACCTCCCGAAACGTAGTGTAGTTTTAAACACTAGAAGCGATAGGTAAAGTCCAAATAAATCAAAAAATAAATTCAAATCCATCGCTATTATGAGTTTCAAAAATACAGTTTTAAAATATTACAAATTATTAAAAAAATCATTAATGAAACTTAAACAAGGCCAAAATAAATCACTTTTTTAAAAGACAGCTCAATGCCAAAGGACAGCTGAGCCTAAAATTAATGGATTGACTCAATTTCAATTATTATAGAACAAAAAACAAGCACACACTTCTTATGCTTACCTATTAGATTTCATTACAGATGTTTTTGATATTTTACTTTACAAAATGACAAGGTTAGGTTAACCTAAAAGTGGACTATACAGTGTTCATACAACTCAATCTGAAGGTCCTGGTAAATCCTCCATTTTGGTGTAAAGAGTAACACAAATTTATAAGCCACAACTTACTTATTTATTAAGAAAACACTAAAATCCACATCACAACTCTTAACATCTCAAATGCATTCACACTCAATTTGAATTTACAGACGACGCGCAGCCGCCCCTTCGTATCGCGGGTAAACAGCGGGATTAAACTCGCTTGAAACTTTTGAGTCTCAGTAAAACCTCGAGTTTCAGTGCCGAACTTGAAATTTCGAGTACTCGCACATCTCTACTTCTCTTTTGGAGGGTCCTTTGTAAGATTCAATAAACTGAACTTATGAGAATTATAATCAGTACCTAAAACTAACCTGAATTATTCTCGCTAGATGACTTATAAATAACTGACATAAGTGTGAAACAATATACAAAAAATCATAAAATCGCTCTATAACAATAAAGTATGAAAACATCTATATGAAAACTGAAATCCCCTAGCTTTAATGGACACTAAAATACAAATACGGTAGGTAAATAACAACATTGAATTGAACAGTTAGTACTAAAGTAATGTTCTTTTATGAATCAGATAATTAAATATTTGTTTATGCATTAAAAACCCAAGCAGTATCGACCGATTCTCCATCCAGATGGCTAAGTTATTCCCACACCTTGTTATGCAAACCGTGTAGGGGTCTGCGGTGCACCGAAAAATCGGCACGGTACAAAATGAATTACTGTATTCGGTTCGGTACCACTAACGGTGCCGGTACTAAGTCGGTATGGTACAGCCTACAACTAAAAAAAACAAAAACAGTATTCACAGTTTATCAACCAAAATTTTCAACTAAAAAAAACAGTATTCACAGTTTATCGACCAAAATGTTTCTTTAGTTTTATTTTTAACATGTTTTTCGCCCGTTGACATTCCATTTACATTTACACGACGTGACATTCCTTTGCTCACGACAGCAACTTTCAACTTCGACCGGCACTGGCGAGTTTATAGGTTGACGATCACGAACGATGACAAGATGCTTTTACAGCTTTGATAAAGCCGCCTCCACAAACTGGCCGAATGTTTCGTCGAGTTTCATACTACTCGGCGAGTAATTTTATAATGATAAAAACAGAGGGTAAAACAAACTACTACGCATTTACACTGTCACGCTCGCCTAGACTTGGCCAATGTATGGAGGCGGTATAAACGTATACAAAAACCTACAACCGAATTTGTATGACATTCAATAATATTTATATCAAACTGAGGGATAAACACATAAATCTGTTTTTTATATCAATGAAATTATAACACCGTTTTTTGATGTACATTGCTGATTGTTTAATGGCCCCCTAACCTCAAACCCGTTAAACTTGATAATACTTAAAATCGCCAAAAATTTGGCAAATACATTCTGATCTATGATCGTGTGTTACAGAGAATAATAACATGTAGAAAGTCTAGGTTAACACTTGATATGCAAACGTACTAACATGTACATCAATTGAAAAACACAAATCAGGCTTATCATAACATTTTCCTAATAGGCATTATGACGCTTCCTAGCGTTTTATGGATGGAAATTAAACCAACCAAAAGAAAATGTTTGAATTAAATATTAAATATGCCGTGAACGGTTTAGAAGAGTGTTTATTAGGTTAAATATTAGTTAGATTGCTAAAATGTAGATTAATAAAAAAACAAATGTTTTACACAAACTACTGTTGTAACAAATAAAACAGTTTAGCCTACACTGGTTCTTAATTTTATATCGTGTTTCATAACTTTGGAAACTGCGTATTTCTTTTTCTCTGGTATTCATTTTCTAGGTATACTCTTTATATGACGATGAAGTTTGGACGTACTCACCACCTCCACTTAAAGTGACCGCGTGTCGTCTTTGTTGATAAAATGTTTTGAATGAATGTTGTGATAGCCTTTATAGTTTAACTATTTAAAAAAACAATGAGTGATTGTGATGGATTCTTGATTCTTGATGAACCGCCATCGCCGTCGACTTCTGTTACGACGAGTAGGCTACAACATCGACGTCTGCTGAGTATGTGTCATCTGATTGCAAATAAAAATTCTTATTCTGTTGTGTTACTTGGTTACAAGATTGAAAAGTTGTTGGAGGCTATAATTTACAATTCATACCCCCTGTATTTAATTATAATCAAAAGCTTACCTAAATACCTACATTTTGTTTGTCTGCCAGTATGTATTCTTTTTTTAAATATGTTGTTTATATTTGTTCTATTTGGTTTCTGAATACACTTAGGCAATGATAAATTGCGGCTATTTTATTACCGCGAACCGTACCGATTTTGTACCAAGAACCGAGGTACAAAAATATTTACTGTACCGAACCGTACCGACCTTAAATTTCTGATACCGCAGACCCCTAAAACCGTGTGACAATTTTTGGACGTTAAGTTACTGCAAACATTTTGAAGAGGAAATGAATATTTACACTATCATGCATGTGTACAAAGCTGAATCTTACCCTGCGGCAATGAGCTGACAATGATAGATTTGGATTGCAGCGGAACCTTCCTGAGCATCACCGTGCAGGGCACCACACTGGAAGACACTACTGAAACGACAACTGGATGAATAAGTAGGATAGTGGTCGACCTCCAGGGAAGAACGAGGGAGAAGGGAACGTACAGAGCGAGGATTGCAGGTTTAAAGAAAGATAAATTACTTGTGAAGATGAAAGAAGCAACATGGGACTTAAGGTGAATCAATATATCCAGGGAAAAGTGAGGAAAAGGAAAAAAAAACAAGAACGGAGCGAGCATTAGAAGTTTAAAGAAAGGGAAATTATTTGTGAAAAAGAGGGAATCAACACTTTTTATGAAAAATTCACTTGGCCTTGAGAGTCAATGTATCCAGGGAGAAAAAAAAACGGGGGGTGAGAGAAAAACAAAGGAAAAAAATACTGAAATAATGCAAAGAAACGTGATAAGAGTAAATTGGTGACTTCCAGAGATAATTGGCAACTAGTGAACAATTTAGTTAGGAAGAACTACATTTGCTGTGTTCAGAAAAAAAACAGGATATTCATTTAGGATATGATTATTGATCTAAAAACTTAAAACAGTTAACACTTTGACTGCGTGTGGGATGCCGGCTTCCCAGCAAGTCCGCTTAGCAACAATGACTCAGTGTGAGCTCAGGCTGGGCCGGAGGAAGACGATATTTTTTGCGCGCGTCACTCAGAATGCGAGCTTTATTTAGGTATAGGTTGGTAGTAAATTTCCCCCAATATCCCAGCCGTCACGGGACTTCCCTGCATTAATTTTCATCTCACTTAGCAATATAAGCAAAAATTGTTCCGATACATAAGAAAGGTGACTCTGCAAATATTGTTAATTATCGATCTGTGTCTCTACTACCAACCGTATCTAAAATTTATAAAAAAATAGTACAGCCTCAGCTAACATCATATCTTGACAAATTTAATTTAATAGATAACATTCAATGTGGGTTTAGATCTGGAAGATCAGTTATTACGGCAGCAGTATCGTTTTTAGAGTCAGTAATAAAGTCTGTTGATAGAGGTGGAAACACAATAGGCATATTCATGGACTTATCCAAGGCTTTTGTTAGTGTAAAACATCCTATCCTTTTAAAAAAATTACAATCACTTGGATTATCAAAAAATTCATTACAATGGTTTGATTCTTATCTAACCAATAGAACACTGTATGTTGAAGTAACTCACTTAATAAATAAAATAATTAGGACAGCATCACAAATAAAACCAGTCAAATATAGAGTTCCGCTGGGGTCTATTCTGGAACCTTTACTTTTTTTATACTATTAAAGGGCATAGGTAATGCACTGTCGTGTAAACCTAGCAGTGAACTATGCCTCTATGCTGATGATTCCAACTTAATGATATCATCCCCAACATTAGAACAAACAGAAGTGACCGCTTTTGTGGAGCTCGGAAATTTGGGCAGCTACTTGCTAAACCAAAACTTAATATTAAATCATAAAAAAACAAATTTTATTAAATTTAAAACAGCACAAAATAAAGTTCACCCTGAACCAATAATAATGTATGACTCACAACTAATTGAACAAAAAACTAGTACAAATTTCCTGGGTCTAACAATAGATCAACACTTAGATTGGAATGAGCATGTCAGCAGAATAGTAACAAAAATTAATTCTGTAATTTATGCCCTTACAAAAGTGTCCTTTTATTGTAATGTTACAACACTAAGGAATATTTATTTCGCTTATATCCATTCTTTCATTTCATTCGGTATTTGTCTATTTGGAGCATCCAAAAAAGTTAATTTGGATAATATATTAAAACAACAGAAGAGAGCAGTAAGAATAATGCTTAAACTAAACCATGATGATTCAGCCAAAGAACACTTTAAACAGTTAAAAATACTTACTGTATATGGGCAATATATTTTCGATTCTATTTTATTGGTCAAAAATAAAATGGCAAATGAAGTTTTTAACCAACCTGTGCATCATTATAATACAAGAAAAAAGAATGTGGTTATGCAGAATCATCATAGATTAAAATTGTATGAGAAAGGGCCCTCATATGCTGGGGAAAAATTGCTAAAAAGTATCCCAGAACAAATAAGAAATGAAAAAAAATCACATTAAATTTAAAAAACAACTGAAAGAATATTGAATTGAAGCGGCCATTTACTCGTTAGAGGAATTCTTCCATCTCCCTCTAAAGGGATTTAGTCTACATTAAGTCACGTATAAAATACAATTGTTTAAAGTGGAAGTTGAAATCCTTGATTAGCTCCTGCTGTACTTAATTAAGATGGTGATGCGATTGTTTATTGATTGTACCATTTTCGACGCTGTTCAAATGTTGTACTCTGTATTTCTTCATGAATAAAGATGATTGACTATTGACTTAGTCCCTCTAGATGGTGACCCTGGTTGACTACTGCAATCTGGATTGTGCTGCGACCTGTTGGCGCTTTGTAGGACTACGTCCAGTTGTTTTGTAACGCAGTACAGCACCGTACAGTGTTTTTGTCATTCGTTAGCCGGGAATTCGTTAGCCGTTGTTGTTTGTGAACACGCCTGACGAGTTGCCGCGTGGCAGGAACATGCCCCATGTCCCATGTGCAGTCAAAGTGTAAAAATAAAGGTATGACCTAACATGTTTAGTTTTCCAGTAACCTGTCTTTATATAGTTTTGAATTAAGATTAATAAAAAAAAAGTATAAAGTTTTGTAACTTTATTACTCCAGAACCACTGAAAATGTAAAGATGAAACATTCCTGATATATTGTCCTTGTTGAGACAGGTATTTGGGGAAAAGAAAGAAAAATACATCTCAACTCTTTTCAAAATGGCGGACATTCAAAATCTTAAAATTTAAATACAGTTTATTTTATAAAAAATGCAATGAATAACTTGTTGAGTTTTTAGTTATGTATTCTACTATGTCTAGGATCAGAAGATAGGATTAAAAAGAACAGAGCAATGCCGAAGGAAATGATGAAACTTCTGACACCAGTAGTTCCCAAAAAAAGACCAGATTTGATTTGCTATTTTATCACTGTCGAGAGTGCTGCAGTGTAATTTTAAATTTGATTTTTTCAAATTACACATCATAGGATGCGTAAAAAAAACAGACAACAAAAAGTTATTCTTAGCATTTTCTTTCAAATAAACAGTTTTTATGTAATTTAAAATTTAAGATTGTTAATGTCCACTAAATTAAAACAAGTCAAGATTTGTCCTTTTTTACATTGCACTTTTGCTATAAACTTTCTTTGACATTTAATTTGTCTAAAAACGTCAATAGGTCGAACATTTTGCGCATTCAGAATCCGAATAACACTGCGGATCTTGGGGTGATTTTTGTTTGGCGCCGTTATTTCTAATTACTGTAGGAATAAGAAGTGTAACCGAGAAGAATGAAAGTCGGCTCACACTGAGATGGGGAACCTGGTAGTCATGGTAGTGGAGGAACAGCATTCAACGTGTTACGCAATCGTTCTTTACTTTCTAAACCACCCTGGTATATTCTACTTACACAATTGAGGAATAAGATTGTTTTGAATAAAATAAACACACTTAAGGCATTAACAAACTAAGGCATCCATGTTGATCAGAATCAGCCAGAATAACAGCAGTATTTATAACAGGAGCCAGGAATATTTGGAGAAGATAACATATTTCTGCCGAGAACCGAGATTCATAATGAAAAAAGTATAATCATACCTTGTTGTAGGTTGACGCTCTGAAGAGAAACGGTGGTTTGGCCTTTAGCAGTGGCATTGGCAGAGGAGATGGAACCAACCTAGGAGAGGAGGAATTTCCTGTATAAGTGATATTGAAATAAAACATAACAAAACACATGTTACACCTAAGCTTTTTGTACTTGGTTTGGCTTTTGGTTTGGATTGCTGCTTAAATGAAACATGACGGAATTACGGCTGAGAACAAGCATGTTGTGCTTTGCGGTTTTTGAATTTTTAGAGAGCCTAAATTTGGTGAGCTAGTAAACATTTTCTGAACTACTGTTACAAGAACTTTCTTCCAAAAATCAAATAAATCTCAGGCAATTGTTAATGTAAAAAAAAACTTTAATTCACAAATGATCTGGATAAAAAACACATTATTTTCAAGCTTAAGGCAATCAAATTAATTAATAAAATAAAACAAAATATACAAAATAATACTTGTTGAATAGAACAAATATTACTTGTCTTGTTTGTTATGTAAAAGGTTACAACATAGGGGTTTATTATATATAGGCTTACAATTGACTATACAATATATCGGGTTGAATTCTGCTGCTATTTAGAAGAATTCTTAAATAACATATAAATATTTGAGGGATCAGAACTTTTCACCTTACTTTTATTTTAAAATATTATAATAATTAAATTTGTATCAGCTTGCGTCATGACCAACTGTATTATGTTTTTGAACCAACATAGGAAACCTAGCTGCTATTAGATTCTGATCCTAAAAAGGAAGTTCAATCAAGTGTCTGTTCTGTGTATCTTTCACACAGCGTATGGGATGTTCAAATAGTTACAAGGGAAGACCTTTTTACTAAAAAGTTAAATGGGGGTTTTGGATCAAACTTGCTATTGTTAAATTAACAATAGATGGTGCAAATAGTAAGTGATTGCTCCTTACGGTACATTCTTGTACTGGCACTTTTCAGTTTACATAACATAAGCAACTATATAGCTAAAAGAGTTAGACTTGCCTAACTAGGCTGCCACATGAATAACACAAATGAATAAAAATCAGAGGTTAAAGGCTTCATAATAAAATCAATAATAAAATAAAATATATAAAAATAATAACTAAACATAATTAGATATTATTGGTTGTTATTATATATTAATAAAAAATAAGATTAGGACCCACCCCATGTTTTGTAAATATATTTGTAAAACCCTTAGATTTGCCAATGATACACAGTGTAAATATACCGAATAAACTAGTTTCGTTATTATTGTATTTTGAGTGATCATTTTAGAAGGTAGTCAGTTTACAAAATGAAGATTTTTATATAATTATTTACAAGAATTTGTGAGAGAGAGAGAGAAACCCGGCACGAACCTCATTCCCTGGGATTATCTGTCAAATTTGCAATACCAACTGTAGCTGAGGACATTGTTATTATATATTAATAAAAAATAAGATTAGGACCCACCCCATGTTTTGTAAATATATTTGTAAAACCCTTAGATTTGCCAATGATACACAGTGTAAATATACCAAATAAACTAGTTTCGTTATTATTGTATTTTGAGTGATCATTTTAGAAGGTAGTCAGTTTACAACATTTTACAAATATATTTACATGGTTATGATATATTAAGCTTTTATTTATATAGAAGAATTATGAATTACAATTTGTTATATAAATGTATAAACCTAAAAACAAAACAAAATGGCAGTTTTATGTCTTTGAAATAATTTGTCTCAAAAACATTTTTATGATAGGTACGGTACTGGACTAGTTGGCAACTAAAAATAATAAAAACTTAGTTTAACAACAATTACTCAACATCAAAAACATGGGATTAATCCTATGTAAATGAATCATATAAACTGTTGGGTAACATTAAACATCATTAGAACACAAAAGAAACTAAATAAAATTAAAATTAAAATAATACCGTGGCGCCAGGCATTACAAGCTGTTCAACCACTGGGACCAGCGACTGCATAACCTTGCCTTGAGGTTGCCCCCTCCCTCGACCCCTCCCCTGCGGACATGACAAACACTGCCGTAATACCACCTAGAAACAACCTCAGGTACCACCACGAAAACAAACCACTGGGCGGTACAAACAACCATAGGGGGTACAAATAACCACAGCGTGGAACAAACAACCACAGAGTTGTACATGTACAACCAACTTCATGGTCTTAAAATAATGTTATACTAAAACCTCCTTTCTCACAGGTAGAGCTTGAGCCAGTAAAAAAGATTGGTTATTTTAGCGAATTTCCCCTATAGGGAAGAAGCTATTACCGTAGGTCTCATGGTAAGATTTAAGCCCAAGACCATGATAACTTTTTGTTTTGAGGTTCCCAGATGCCAAAAACACTTTTTGTTCAAATTTATATATATGTATATATTAGGAGTGGGCGAGTAGTGTTTTTTTAAATTGAGTCGAGTATTGAACCAAACTACTCGAGTATCGAGTCGAGACGAGTCGAGTATCTATACTTATTTAATAGGCGAGCAGGTTTTTTGTGACAATCACTCCTCCCAAACTACCGAACCGATTTTCATGATTGGAAAGAGCCTAAAGTGAAGTTGTGCAGGAAACTTTTTTTATAGAGAAATAATTTGTGAGTGAGGCCCTGGGGCCCCTTAAAGTTGAGTTTTCCCATAAGCTTAGTATTGGGAAATAACTATAAGTTTTAAGCAATCAGCTGGATAGAGTAAACACAGTTAATCAGCAGGCCATGTTGGTTTTGGAACGGTAACACAATATTTATACGGGAATGTCAGTATAATATTACGTTGTGATCGCGAGCAAAGCCGCGACAGGCTTCGCAGGCAGGAAAGAACTAGTTTTCAAATTCTGATAACAAATTCTGATAACTATCACCCAGTGTCAATTTTACCTGCTTTTTCTAAAATATTTGAAAAAATAACTTCCAATCAATTGTCAGTTTATTTTTAAACTAATAACATTTTTATAGCTTCCAATCAATTGTCAGTTTATTTTTAAACTAATTACATTTTTGTCGAAGTTCAATACGGATTCAGATCTGGGAGCAACACCATTCAGGCTTTATCCGATCTTTTGTGGGAGGTAAACAACAGCCTGGACAGGACAAAGAATGTAGCTGGCTTATTCTGTGACTTGTCCAAAGCCTTTGTTTGTGTTGTACATGAAATTTTGTTTTCTAAACTTGAATATTATAATTTCTCACATAGTGCTTTAAAATGGTTAAAGTCATATTTAACAAACCGATTTCATAGAACAGTTATCTTTAAAAATAATAGTTTTAATTTTTCTAAATGGAAGGAAAGTCTTTGTGGCGTGCCCCAAGGATCAATAATTGGAACACTTTTGTTTTTGATTTATATAAATGACCTGCCTTTTAATATACATTCAAAAACTATTCTCTATGCCGACGATACAACAGCTATTCTGAAAGCCAACAATCCAATCGGCTTACAAACTCAATAAACCATGCTTTTGAAGAATTGAATAGATGGTTCATAGCAAATGGTCTCAAGCTTAATGGGTCTAAGACCCAAATTATTCGATTCAAGACAACTCATAATAGGGAAATTTTTGACTTACAAATTAATTTTGCAGGAGAAATCATTGGTGAGGTAAATTCGACAACATTTTTGGGATTGCAGGTACAAAGTAATTTAAAATGGGATGAATACTTGCAAATCTTGGCTATGAGACTAAATACAGTCTGTTTTCAGATGACTGTACTGCAAAATGTTACAGACTTAAAGACTAAGTTGACTGTCTACTATGCCTTATTCGTCTCCAATATGCAATATGGGATAGAATTTTGGGGCAGTTGCTCTAAAGCTGAATCAATTTTTAAAATACAAAAAAAAATCATAAGGATTATGACATTTTCTAGTCCAAGATGCTCATGTAAAATATTATTCAGAGAATTAAAAATATTGACTTTGCCTTCATTGTATATCTTAAGTGCTTTATTACTAATTAACTTACTTCACTGGAAAAGTTACCTCAATATTTAGGGAAAAAACTCTATCATAAATTACTTAATACTTTAAAGTCAATTGTAGAAATAGGTTCAAAGGAGAAATTACTGCTCTATTAAATACTGCATTTTACTGCTCTAAGTAAAACATATTATAATATTAATGATTATCTAAATGACGTTTTTTGATGGATTTTATACAAGTTGTGACATATTGTATATATATTAGTTTTAAGATTTATTGTATTTCCTTTTGACAATTTCACCTGTTTCTCCAGCATTGCTGGTTTATGTAAATGTTATGTGAAAATAAACTATTGACTATTGAATTATTAATGTGATTATTTATATTATTTTAACCTTCATTTTACCATGAATGAACCACCTGTCAATGTCTCCTTTCATATGAGCTAAAAATAGATTTTAAGTTTATTTTTCTTTATTTCAGTCACTTATTTTGTTAAATATTGGTTAGCGCCGTAAATATGGGTAAACAAAGGGGGTAACTACGCTGTTTTCAACTATCTGGGGTAAACGGCGGGAGTAGTCAACTACTCGACTCGATAGTTTCGAGTATTTTAGCGAATTTCCCCTATAGGGAAGAAGCTATTACCGTAGTCGGCATGGTAAGACCTAGGCCCGGGACCATGATAAATTTTCGTTTTGAGGTCCCCAGACCCCAAAAACACCATTCGTTCGAAACTGTATATATATATATGCATACAGTAGAACTCCAATTATCCGAATTAATTGGGGATCGGGCCAATTCGGATATGCAGAAATTCGGATAATCAGGTATACCTCGGGAATTAAGCAAAAAACATCACCATACATAAAAAATCAGAATTTTATCGACAAAGTTATTATAAATGTAGTGAACAGAAAGTGAGCGAACTGTATCAAGAATTTACGTCATAAAAATTAAATTACAGGAGTTAAATTGAATACAGTATATACAGTTGCTCTTTTCAATAGGCCTACATACTGTACGTATTTCACTGTTCAATGTTGGTTATTTCACTTGAACATCTCGAGCAAAGTGAGTTTATCACTTAGCGAAAGGACAACACGTTTACGTTTTGTACTCATTTCGAACGATAATCTCGGTGAAAGAACAGTAGCGACTGACGATGAGCAGGGCGGGAAGGGGATATGACTCATTGTTCCCTGCGAAAATATCGTCCGGAAGGTAACAGCGCAGGCTTTTATTTTAGCGCTCACGGCGCATTATCGCTACACGCGCTTCCGCTGTTGCTTTCTTGATTTTAATATTTCTATTATTTCACTCAAAATCGATTCGGATAATTGGATATTCGGTTAATTGGGGTTCGGATAATTGGATTTCTACTGTATATATGTATATATTCATGCACATTTGTTACATGCATATTTGAATAAAAATTATTTTCAATTTGAATTTTTTTTTATTTGAATATGAAGATGTACACACTTCAATACTAAAAAAGTAGTGACGATCTACACAATTTTCACAGAGGTAGGACTTGGATTTTCATCCAAGAGTTTTCTACGTAACACAGCGTGGTTGCTGGAATATTGTACCTGTAATAATACTTTTCAATTTATTTTCATTTCATTTGAAGCGCCTGCTTAGAAGTGTGTATTCCTTCACATCAGAAAGAGGATAATTTTGTTGTTATAGGCTAACCAGAGACAATTTTATTGTTGACTAGCTGGCCCGACAGACGTTGTCCTGTCCCAATGTCATTGAATTTGTTTTATGTCAGAGTAATTCATTTTCAATATGAGCTCGTTTGCTTAGCTCACTCACCTCTCGGATTAGCTCATTCGCTACGCTCACTCCCCTATCGAAAATAGTTTGAGTTGTCATTCAAGTAGTTCTTTTATTTCCATAATAAACATATGTTATGTGTTTCAAGTATGTTTAGATATAATCCTGGTTAACAGCTGTTTGGTGTAACTAACTGAACTTTGATCAAATCAATGGGAACTTTGAAGGCCAGTGGGACAGAGCCCTTAGATCGGATTAAAAATTGCCTTTCATAAGAACCTTGTCCTGACATTAACAAACACAAAAAAAATTATTCAATTTGGTGCACTCATTTTTAAGCTATGGAATGAATGACAAAGGGAAATAGGGATTCATTTTTATATATTAAGGTTACACTCGACACGTTTTCACTAAATAAAATATTATTTTCTTAATATTTTACCAAATGTGTTAAAAATATTTGTTAGGCTTGATAAAACATTTTATTTGGTTTGTTAATTTTTTACTAAGTTTAACAAAAAAACTTCAACAATAATTTTTTCTGTAATTTTAGAAAATTTACATATTTAATAAAAAACATCAAACATTTTCACAGATAAAATGTATATTCAAGGGACCTTTGAGATATGAATCATAGTTTTTTGATCATAGATAAACATAGGTCATGCATCATGCATTCCGTTTAACATAGGTTCTTAAGGATTATAAATCCAATATGGCCGCTGTCTTCAACATCTTAAAAGACTTCAGAGAGGGTTGTATCCAAATTCACCAATGGTTGAAGGGTCAGGCAAAACATCCAAATTCACCAACCCCGAATCAGGTAGAAAATCCAGACCCTCAAAACATTCAAATTCACCAACTTTTGCCCGCGGGCGGTCTGCTGCCGGCAACTGGGTCTTGTGTTTGTTTACGTCTGTTTATAGATTTAACAGTAAACAGTTAATCAAACAGTTTGGTAATTTATACCAAATATGATGAGTTTTTTAAACACACAAAATTATAGTGTACATGCATCCATGTTGTTGTGACTTTGTTTAAATCAAGGTAATTAAATGTGTAAATAGTTGAAGTAAATGGTATCAGGAAACTGACATATACTTTTCCCTTTATGGGGGAGGTTACCCTTCAAAATCACAATTAAAACAAACTTTAAAAAAAACACCTGGATATATTATCGTGGACTAGTGCCTTCATACCAAATTTGATCAAAATTGGCCCATTGGTGTGGTCTCTCTAGGTCTTTGTACATCAGGGTGTCTAGTAATATTTGATCTCAAAATTCAAGACTTTTTCCAGACTTTTTAAGACTTTTTCCAAAATTTTCCAGACTTTCGCAAGATAGTACAAATATACTACAAACGTCATAAGAGAAAAAATATCATGTTTTTACCACTTTTTGGATTTTTACTTTCTCCCCCTTATACATAGTATAAGGAGAAAGTATTGTTTTCGTCAAAATTTTTGAATTTAGTTGATAGTGGAAATATTTGTTTTGGTGCTCCCTGAACCCAAAAAAAGTGATTTTTACGTGATGTCTGTCTGTATGTATGTGTACAGAGCTAGATCCCTAACCAATGGTTTGATTTTTATGAAATTTGGTATGTAGGTACTAGTGATGTGTCAAAACCAAAACTTGAATCTCAAAACCACCAAAACTTTGGAAAAGTTTCGGTTTCGAGATTCGATCGGTGAGTTTCGAGAATCAAAACTCGAAACTGCTGAGATTTTTTGTGTCTTTATTGTTGTTTTTTAACAGAAATCACGCCCGTGTTTCGATCAATAATGCAAAGGTCAAAAGCCTACTGTTCATCGGTCGTCTACCTTCACCTGTTTTGGATTATTGATTTTTTTATTTCTGAAAGAACAACTCTAACCAAAATATATAATTAGTTTTAATTAATTTTTCTGGATTTATTTTTCATAACCATACCCAGGCAAGTAAATAGGGTTTCGCGATTTGAGTTTCGAGATTCGAGATTCGATTTTGTAAGTTTCGGTTTCGGTTTCGAGATTCGAAATTTCTGGTTTTGACCATCACTAGTAGGTACTAATACACGATATCTCCAGGTATTTTTTCATTTTTTAATTTTTGATTTTTAAGGGTAATTATCCCCAAAAAACCACCAAAAAACATGAAAAACCTAGATTTATCAAAAAACGGCTCTAACGTTTTGATTAAACTTTAGTCGTTAGTAGAACTTTAATTTTCCAACAAAATGAGACGACCCGCATTTCTGTAAAAATTCGGGTTCAGAAATTACAAGACTTAAAATATCAAAAATTCAGTTTTTTTGATTTTTCATAAAAAAAACATAAATGTGAAAAATATTACTATTCACCATTAAAAAAATCTCAAAAAACTAAATAATTTGGTATCTTGAATTACTATTCTACAATTACTGGTTGCGGAGAAAATTTAAATTTCCATTTTTCAGTAAACACAGTACGATGTTCAATGTTATTCTTATGGGGAATACAAAAATTACTATTTCTCTCTTATTTGTTGATCAATTTCGTTCAAACTTGATATGCTTGTCAAGTTAGCATTGACCATCAGAAGAAATTTGAAATATGTTGCCCCTTAATAACTCTGAGGGGGGTAATAGGGGGCATTTCCCCTCTTAAAACCACGTGTGTAGCGATGGATTCTGCAGTGCCTCCTCAACAGGGATTTCGGTAGATATTTTTGAAAACAACTTGTTTACAATATTTTCTGTACATTCAACCATGCTTTGTATTTTATATTTAGTAAATAAAAAGTAATTTATTCATTAAAGATGGGCTAAAAGGGAGAAAGTATGTGTCAGTCTTCTGATACCGTTTATTTAAACTATGGTAAACAAATTTAAATAGTGAAAAAGAATGGCACTTAGAAGAAAAATCACTAACAAAACCAAAACTCAATATAATATTTTTTATTAAAAACTCAAATACTGCATAATATATGAACATAAATATTTATATATATAAATATATATATTTTCCCAATTAAACTTAACCCTAGCCGTGGCCATGGTGCGCAATGCGATAGATTCACGTGATGCCTTAAAATGGCCACTAGCGCAATATGATAGTACGGGTCGAAATTTTTTTAACGGTAAAAAAACATTAATAGTCAACTCAGAAGTGAACAATATTAATACCATTCGAAAGATCACATTCTGAACTTTCATTTTATTACATAAATGAACCGTTTACAAGTTGTATAACAATATCACGACGATTATAATTACAATGAAATTTTGCCGCTACGCCATTCCTGCAGTCGACGCTCGGAAAATGTAAAAACACGACTACTTTGGAATTACCCTGCTCGGGTAATTTTTGTCTTAGGATGTTGCGGGTGGTACCACTGCATAGCCAAAGAGTTTAGTTTCACTGTGGTATTTATTTTTAGAACGAAATATTGATTGCACAACAGTTACGATTTTATGAACACAGCTGTTTTCTGAATTTTTAACAAATGGCCAACTGACGCAATGCGCTAGTGTGGAAAACATGAATTACATCCAGTGCAAGTTATAAATACTAGTCATATAATATTTCATTTTGAAGAGGAAGAAATTTAGCTTTTGACATTGGCAGCCTTGCGCATCGTCTTTTCCGTCTGCGCTCTGGAAGACGAAGGAAATGCGTCACTCTTCTGACATCTGATGCGTAGAAGTCGGCCATCTCATGATTTTGTCGCCGTCCTATGTGAGTTCGCGCTCGCTTGTTATCCGCGAATTATTGCTAAATCCTGTATTATTTTGGAGTGTTAGTGTTAGTGAAGTGTGTGTGTGTATATAACAGTAATCTTTATGCATTTTATTATGCATAAATATTACTGAAGTGTGGAAATAGTGTTTGTAAAAGTTATGTTTTTCTTTAGTAAAATGTCAGGAATATACGAGTGTGATATAAACCACTTGTTGGAGACAGATCTCAGTTCTCCCGGGTTTGATATCGAACATTTTAGTGAGGATGAGGAGGCGGTAGATGATGTTTTGTAAGGTAGGATTATTTCATTATTGAGTAGGCCTAATATAAAAAATAATAATGTTGTAATTTTCCCTACATGGTGACCGGACCAACAATCGCACGTTATATCTTATATAATATGCCACCACCCTGTGTATATGTATATTTATATATTTTATTGATTCTAAATACCTGCAGGAATAATATATAGATATAATATGGCATTATTTACATGTATTAGAATATACAGCGATTTACATTATTTCATAAGTTCACCGATTATTTTTATTATTACATAACACGTATAAAAACATATAATTTATTATGAGTGTTATATATATTTTTGTAGGTAATTGAACATTCTACAACATGTTTATATTGTTTTGGGGGGAAAAAATTTCTAAAAAAAGTTATATGCTAAATACTGTAAAATTTTTTTTTCCGAATACCAAAATTTTTAGAAAGTCTTCTACTCATAAGTGATAACAAGTTTTACCTTCAACTTTATGACTTTTGTACATTCCCTACTTCATTAGCTTTACAAATATATACATATTATTATTAGAATATACATATTTATATTACCTTTTTACAGTACTAACTAACACTGTACAATTTTCAAATTTTGCGGTTTTCCGTATATACTTACATAATACTTACAAATAAAATTTTTTCCCCAACATATTATACATTTCTATGTAGGGAATTGAATGTCCTACTAAATGTATATATAGTATTTGGAGGAATAAATTTCTAAAAAAAGTTATATACTAAATACCGTAGAATTTTGTTTTTTCCGAATACCCTAAAATTTCCAAAATTCATCTAATCATAAGTGATAAAAATTTTTTACCATCAACTTTATGACTTTTTTACATTTCTTATTTCATTAGCTTTACAAATATATACATATTATTATTAGCATATACATATTTATATTATCTTTTTACAGTACTAACTAACACTGTACAATTTTCAAATTTTGCGGTTTTTCGTATATACTTACATAGTACTTACAAATAAAATTCTTTTCCCAACATATTATACATTTCTATGTAGGGCATTGAATGTCCTACTAAATGTATATATAGTATTTGGAGGAATAAATTTCTAAAAAAAGTTATATACTAAATACCGTAGAATTTTGTTTTTTCCGAATACCCTAAAATTTCCAAAATTCATCTAATCATAAGTGATAAAAATTTTTTACCATCAACTTTATGACTTTTTTACATTTCTTATTTCATTATCTTTACAAATATATACATATTATTATTAGCATATACATATTTACATTACCTATTTACAGTACTAACACTGTACAATTTTCACATTTTGCGGTTTTCCGTATATACTTACATAATACTTACAAATAAAATTTTTTCCCCAACATATTATACATTTCTATGTAGGGAATTAAATTGTCTACAAAATGTATATAATGAATTTTCCATAAAAAAACTGACAAAAAAGTTTTACCGAGGCTGCTTTTGAAATTTCAAAAAAAATTTCAATATTTTTTTATTTTTTTTACTTTGCTGAAAAAACTACCTCTTAGATCTTTTCTATTTTACTATTTTCAGATACCCCTGTTCTTTCTGAACAAAATGAATATGTGGTTGGCTATGTTTAGTTCTCATTTCAATTTTATTCGAATTTTCAAAAAAAGGTCTGCTAAATCGCCAAAATTGGTTGGCCATTCTACAGTTTTTGGCTGGCCACTGCTAGGGTTAAAATACAAATGAAATAAACGTTACCGGTTAGCTATATACAAAATAATTTAATTAAAAAAACAAAACTAAAAACGTCAACAAATTTAAAAGGGCATAAAATATCAGCATGTTAAAAGAACATAAAAGGATATTTTCCAGAGTTTTTCACCCTAATTCTAAATAAGTATTCACACAGAGATGGTTGGCGATGTGCTCGGAACGTATTCCTAAAAAAGTTTGTTATCTGGACAAATTTCAAGACGATAAGTATCTTCCACCTCTTTAGACTGAACGTAACTGTAACCTAAATAATCCGTATGAACAATTACTTTTGGTTTTTACATCGTTCCGCTTATGAAAGTGTACCCTCTTTATACATTGGAAAGCAATGAAGATTAAAATAAAATACAGTATCGGTAATTTAGTAGCCTGTTCATGTACAGCAACAAATACAAAATTTCGAATAGGTTGGCATATGAAAATAAAAGGCTAAAGTAAAACTAATTTTTACTCATAACTTAGAAAACATATTTAGGCATAAATCGGCCTGTCGATCTCATCACTGGCCAAAAAAAATATTTAAGAAGTCACCTAACTTATATATTTTTTTATATCAGTACCTAAATTAATTTTAATTAAGTTCAGTTTTAAAAAACTAGGCCTAACTTAAATTTTTACAATTTCTCCCATGTTGACATAATTTGGCGATTAAATCAAAGTTTAAAATTACCCAGACGATAGTAAGCTTTGGCCTAGTTAAAATGTTTTCAAAGGTAAGTTAAAACATTACACTGACTAGGCTTATTTGATATTTAGGCCTATATAGCCTATCTGTACAGAGAACCACTTTATTAAATGTTATAAACAGTTAATTAGTAAACATGTTCAGACCACAGTTTAATACTTCCAAGGGTAGAAGTAAAGTAACTTAATTAGTCCAGCTTAACAGCCTAACATGGGCATAGGCCTATTATCAAACTTCGGAAAAAGTTCACTAAATTTTGTTAAAATATAGGCATAATACGTTATAGAGCCTAGGGTAACTATTTTACAGATTTAAAAAATGTTGTAATTTGAAATAATATTAGTAGAGGGTAAAACATAACTTATTATTCGCGAAAATATAGGTGTTCCAAGATATAAATGCCCATTTTATAGGAGCTTCGATTGCTACAAATACCTTCACATTAGTTTAGTGAGTAGGCTATATTATTTACGACATTGTTCAAATGTCACTAAGCCACTGTTTAATGGTCTTCTGATGATCTGAGAAATAGTTAACAACTGCAATTAAAACTATAAAATTGTATAACTTAATACTACTTAACAACTGTCGGGCGAGTTACTTCGCCCCGTTCCGTGGAAACCAGGCCACAGTGCAAGCGGTGCAGACGACGAAATTCGGCCGTGTTCGAAGTAAATTGCAACGTAAACTTAAAAGTTTTAACACGTAAAATATTAACTTAAGTGTGTATTGCTCACGCTCACCGTTGAACAAAATTTGAAGCATTGTTGGAATGTAAAGGGAAATAAGAATAGATCATAGTTAAGTTGTTAACCTGTACCGCCAATAATCTGCAGGCATTATTCAATATTTACGGACAAATCTCGGTTTAAACTCACTTCACTCGTCAATATAATCTTAACCTACAGGTTTAATTGCTCCACTATGCGTCAATGCGCGCAACTGCGCAGGTCGCAGGTACTACGACGACGCGACGTGTGCGTGTGAGAATCAGAGTCGGATTCTAGGGACGTTCCGATACGATACTACTGGGCTACTGGCTTGGACCCGATATTTGGTACCGCTACAAATCGAAACCAAAGTATTGATACCCATTACAGTACTCTAAGAGGAACGCGGGAGATAGCTTGGAGTCGATTCTCTCTATCATAAGTTACAAGAACTATATTTGAAGTTATTATTTGTGTTTATTTTGCTAGAAAGTATATTAAACAATACCCCCGTCGCAGCAAACCTGCGTACTCAGCGAATTTCCAATGAATATATATGTCTTAATAACACATTATGCCTCTTACCAGAATTCATAAGAAATATATTCATAAATAAGCCATATTTAAAATATTCATTATTCTCCATTAGAATAACATTAGGAATGAGTACGCAGGTTTGCTGCAACAAGGAACACAAAATAATGGGTTTTTATGCAAATATCAATAGAACTCATCTAAGTGAAGTCACATACCAAGTTTCATCTATATACATTCATAAATAAGCGATATATAACATATTTATTATTCTCCATAAGAATAACATGGGGACCGAATACCTAGGTTTGCTGCTACGGGAACCATAGGCGAAAAAGTAGTTTTTTTTTTAAACAACAACAAACCACAACCAGATGAAGCGATATACCAAGTTTCGTCAGTTTATGTTCATAAACAACCGAGATATAACATTTTTCTTTTTCTCCATAAGAATAACATTAGACAACGTACTGTGTTTAGCACTTTCAATATCTCAGTAACCAATTGACGTAGAGCAATGATCAAAATACCAAATTGTTTGTTTTTTTAAGCTGAATCCAATGGTATAAATTAAAATTTGATTTAAATGATTATTACATGTGAAAACTCAAAAAAAAAAACATTTTTGGGGTACAAAACCCCCCCAAAACCCCCCTTCGGATGGTACGATTTGTCTGGTTTTCAAACTCGTTCAAATAAATGGTACTTTACACGTTTGTACCAAATTTCATTAAGATCGGACCTCTTTTACGAGAGTTATCGTGCTTACGGACACATATATATATATATATATATATATATATATATATATATATATATATATATATATAAATATATATATATATATATATACATATATAAAAATTTGAACGAATGGTGTTTTTGGCATCTGGGGACCTCAAAACGAAAAGTTATCATGGTCTCGGGCTTAAGTCTTACCATGAGACCTACGGTAATAGCTTCTTCCCTATAGGGGAAATTCGCTAAAAACTAATCTATATGTTTTAACAACGTAAAAATGTACTATTTTTCCGATACCGATACTCCAACTTTTCTTTCGATACCACGATAATATCGGTTAACCGATGCCCAGAGTTCCGAAAACAAAGTTTCGATACCTACTCGGATCGGATGTATCGGACCTTGTCCTTGTCTATCAGAGTCCACTAGCCGAGGGATGGCGAACGACGCGGGCGAGTGTAGAGGTACCTTCAAGGTCACCGCTCTCCCTCCTCCCCCTCGTGACTCATCTTCCTTTTCGCGTTGCCATAGTAACGGCATGTACTTGACTGGCTTTCTTAATTTCTCCGAAAAACTATGGGCCAAGCGCTTGCTTGGGTTATTCCACAACGTACAACTTGTTGCAATTGCCATTGATTATAAATACTAGTACCTTGATATCACTGTTTATAAGTTTTATCCATTTTCCCAATAACAATTTTATATATTAATTCCCGCCTTTCCCGACATTTTATTAATTTCTATACAAATTCCCGACTTCCCCGACTTTCCCGACTGCTAGACACCCTGTACATCCATACAGACAGACATTATGTAAAAAATCACTCTTTCGGTTCAGGGAGCATACAAAACAAATATTTCAACCGATAACTTAAATTCAAAAAGTTGACGAAAACAATACTTTTGCCATATAGTACTTTATAGGGGGAGAAAGTAAAAACCGTATGATTAATTATTATCATCTGCCCTCCGCATCCTGAATCCAATCCAAAATGAAACATTCATATTTCTAGTAGTGCAGGCACTATAATGGCCTTGGTGGTTTCTTGACGTAACCGTGTATACCTAACCAACGCTCTGAGGGGTTGCTAGTGGGTTCCCAGAATTGGTGAATTTGGAAGTTTTGCTGGCCTGGATTTTCTACCTGTTTTGGGGTTGGTGAATTTGGATGTTTTGACCGACCCTCAACCAATTGGTGAATTTGGATACAGCTCCAGAGTGTTTCTAATTCCATAAAAAGCACTTGAGTATTTTAAAGCTTATAAATACTGAAGATAGATTTGCTATCCAATAAAACTCTTCTCACCCTGACAGCTCCTCTGACAGCGGTGGTGGGAACGGGAGCGGGGGCAGGCTGATGGGCGGAGGCCGGGGGCTGTGTAGGGGCAGGACCTGTCAGCGAGGCATAACAGTGATCCAAGACCACAGAGCCTTGTGCCATCGACCCCCCGTCACCCATACCTCCCACACTCTCCTCTCCGTTCTTCTGTAGCATATCTGTAAACAAAATTGAAATTCAGATGTATAAAAAAGTATATACACATATTTTTGAATCTTAATGAATTCCAATCTGCAATAAAAACACAACTTACCTTATGAAATGCATATTATTTGTGCATAAAACTTCCACGTATCCTGTAGCCTCATTCATTTAATATATTATTAATAGTTATCATGCATTTCTTATGCGTTTCGAAAAATTATGTATTTTGCTGACTTCAAAAAACTAACAAAGTTGGTATGAATTAGAATGTTACTAGAATTTCAAGATAATTATTAGATAGTTGTCTATTTACAAGAACTTTTAAATGGTATGCGTTTTGACTTTGACATATGTTACTATTTGCCTTCTCTAGTTATGGGTTTATAGGCATATTCAACTATTATTAAATACTAGCTGCTATACCCATGCTTCGTATTCAGAGTAGAAAAATTATTTTAAAAAAATTAGAGTTTGTGGTTGGATCTAATCCTTATATTAGCTGTTTATTTAAATGAATTGAATTACAAAAAAAAAAAAACACGAGACATAAACTACATAAAACTCTCCTCCATATGAATAACATGAAGGCTTGGAAGTCCCGTGGGGCAGAGCCCTGAGGACCTTTCTGAATGACAATAGGCCTCCTGGGTACATAGACTATATTTGTGCAAAGATTTCAGCAGAATTGGTCCAGTGGTTTTGGCGTGATGGAACAACAGACAGACACAGATAATAATAGTAGTAATTATCTATTTTTTTAGAGAATTTTCCCAATAGGAAGAAGCTATTACCCGTAGGTGGCTTAGCCCGAGTTCATGACAAGTTTTCGTTTTCAGGTCCCCATATGCCAAAAACACCATTCGTTCAAATGTATATGTATACTGGTCCATTACTGCCATAGATTTAGAAATAACTGTCCACTTTTGATGAAATTTGGCAAAAATGTGTAGCCTAGTCATATTCTTGACTTTTTTGTTCAAAAATGAAAAAGATCGGACAATGGGAATGGAGTTAAAAATTGTTTGAATTTCCGTATTTTGCAATTTTTACCCTAAAAAATTAAAACACAATTTTTTTGTTAAATTGTCATATTATAGAGCTTGATAAACAACAAATCTAGTACTTTGAATCATTAGCCAAGCTAGGTTAGGTTGAATCATCAATACTAGCTACGAAAGTGTTGCAAAGAAAACAGGGATTGGAGAAAATATAGAATCACATGTTAATGTTATGGGAAAATATTTGTAGCAATTTTACTTATTAAGACATATTTATTGAAACATTGTTTTTCCCATTTTGTTGAATATTATGACACAACTTAAGTCTAAGTGATATAAAATTATATTTGTTGACGCAACCTATACAATATTGTATATTTTATACAATTTGTCGATGGAATGAAGAATATTTGATTTGATTTGAGCTTTTCAATTCATGGTTAATTTTATCAAAAAGAACAACAACTCACTTTTGTTTTACCGATAAGTTAAGCTTTAAAAAACAATCATTTTGGTTTTTAAATTGATCTTCTACATCCATCCTAGAAAAAATATGAGTCTAGTGGTTGAGAAAAATCCAGGGTTCTGTAAATGGCACCCACACTACACTGATTCTGAGCACGCCTATGAGGGCTACAACAATTATATTGCTATCTTCATTTTTATCTACTTAAAGGGGACGTGTTTAACACGTTGGCTATGGGCTACTATAAATATAGTACCTCGCCACTAGCCCGCCAAGCGGCCTACTATAAAAATAGTAGCGCGCTCCCCTCCCAAACATTGCTTCAGTGTGAGCTCAGCTCTCAGCCGGGAACGTTGTTATTGTCGCTGCATGTAGTGCTCGTTTCGTCCGTTATTTTTGCGCAATCCACATCCGGTTCAGAAATTTTGCTTTATTTCTGTGTTTGTGGGTTGTGAACTGTGTACTGTGCGTCCTTATGCATAGATTTAGTAAAATGGTGGAAAATAGT
This sequence comes from Allygus modestus, assembly GCA_963675035.1. Taxonomy (NCBI): domain Eukaryota; kingdom Metazoa; phylum Arthropoda; class Insecta; order Hemiptera; family Cicadellidae; genus Allygus; species Allygus modestus. Next base: position 199,653,581 of record OY776112.1, read on the forward strand.
GATACTGAAGTCATTGAACACTTGGTGTCGGATGATGAAGCTGAATCAGGGTCATGTTCAGACAGCTCAGACAATGACGGAGTGACGGCGGGCTTTTGTGACAACCCTTTCACAGGTAAACCTGGCCTAGTGTAGCAATACCAGGTAACAATACACCAATAGACTGGTTCAAATTATTGTTGGATATTGTTACTATTGAAAGAATAGTATCTGAGACAAATCGGTATGCTTTAGAAGTATTTTGTGGCCCAAGAGTAACACCCAAATCACGAATCGCAAATTGGAAAGATGTCAGTGTGGCTGAATTTATGACTTTCATTGGACTAATCTTACATACCGCTACTATAAGACTGAATAGATTGAACAGGGTTCCCACTTAAACTTAAGAATCAAATTCACGGGTTTTTCACGGTTTTCAAGGTCTAAAAATTGTCAATTTCACGGTCGAATATTAAAAAACATAACCTATACCGGTCGCAAAACAACAACGCAGACGCGGCGCAGCGGTCAAATACTAGTTAAAACTTTCCAACATTCCAATTACGATGTCACAGAACCATAAAACCATACCATACATCCCAAGTGAACCTTTTAAAAAATAAGAACTATTTTAGAGTTTCTTATTGTTTTATTGTCGTCGTGAGTCAAGTTATCGGTGTATCGGTTATCGGTTGCTGGTGATTTCTAATTCGCTCAGTGTTGCCAATCACTTTTTCCTTAATTACCCTCGATCCTCGTCAAAATTACCCTCAAAATCTAAACTCCTGTATTTGAGTTAAGAGTGCTAATGAAATAAAGGAAATGTGGTTGAAATTTGATAGGTTTGAGGAACCGCCTATTGATGTCACTGATGAATAAATAATTTTAAAGTTTAGAATAAAGAATGAAAATAGACGTTGCACACGCCAGCCAGTTTTTGTCTCAATTTTTTCATGCGAGATATAACGGATTTTTCTCAGAATTTATTTTACTGCTTAAAAAGTCACAGTATATAAATGACTAACAGCTGACGCAATATTGTTTACAGCCATGAACGACAATTATAAAACAGCTAACGCTGTTTATCTTTCAATCTATCAACTGCTAGGATTAGGTAGGCGGAGACAGGTGACAGTAATCCCCATTTTCTATTTTCGTTATTTATTGTCTGGTTGACGTTAAAACTTGCAGACATTACTGCAACTTAGCGGACTTCTTGTCGTCCTGGCATTCGTGGCTCTTCCACGTTTTTGACATGAGACGATATCTCTACATGTAATCCTTACTCAAGCTTGATTTCTGTCATGGATTTCGTGAGTATTCATCAGAGTAACGAAAATCAGAAGGGTCGATAAAGTAGGGAAATGTAGTAGGCCTAATTTAATCATAAATAAACATCAATGAATGTAATAAATAAGTATACAACAGAGTATAATATAAATTTGTATATTTTTAAAGGCTTTAGTAAAATTACCCCTTTTTACCCTCGAAGTTCAAAATTATCACCGGCAAGGGTAATTTCTCTCGAACTGGCAATGCTGACTACGCACCGTCAACGGAATGGGCGAGTTACTGACGCGACAGTTGTATAGTTAACAATCAAGTTAAAGTAGCTGTCTACTGTCACCGACTAATACAAAACAATAGGCAAGTGAAATACAGTAAAGAAGACACAAACGGTCTTACACAAGTGTCAGTCAGCAGTCAGTTGACAGTGAAAAAAACACCAGCAACTTAACAACTGTCGCCCGAGTTCCTTTGCACCGTGAAAACCAGAACGAGTCCTAAATCATCCGCACAGCTGCAATCTGGAAGTAGGCAGACAACGCGGTATTCACCATATTAACATCGTATTAAATAATTCTGTTGTACATTTCCCTATCTGAAAACAAATGTGATATTTTCTGATAAGATTTTTTTTATTGTTTTTCAAGTTTGATATATTTTTAAGGTTTGATATCGAAATTCACGGCTTATTCCAGGTTTTTTCACGGTATACAAAATTCATGGCTTATTCAAGGTTTCACGGTTTTCATGGTTGGGTGGGGACCCTGTTGAACGACGACTGGAAAACACAACATTTGTTCAATCTGACAGCTTTCAGTCACTACATGTCCCGAGATAGATTCCTTCTCATCCTGAGATGCTTGCATTTTTCTAGACTCGGAACAGATGAACACCCCGATCCTGCTAATAATAGAACATATAAAATTAGCCTTCTAATCGATTACCTGAACAACAAAATGAAAGAGATTTACTGCCCTGATCGTGAATTGACTATTGATGAGGAAATGGTGCTGTGGTGAGGCCGCTTAGTATTTCGACAATATATAAAGGGGAAGCGCCATAAATATGGTATAAAAATATATTCTCTCAATGAACCTGAGGGACTCGTGCTACGCTTTCACGTCTACACAGGGAAAGATGATCCTTGTGGGGGAAAAGGACATACTGTAGGGGTCTGCGGTGCACCGAAAAATCAGTACCGGTTCGGTACAAAACAAATTACCGAATTCGGTTCGGTACCACTAATGGCGCCGGTACTAAGTCGGTACGGTATAGCTTAGAGCTAGAAAAAATCAGTATTCACTATTTATCAACCACATTTTTCCTTCAGTTTTATTCATAACATCTTTTTCGTCCGTTGACATTCTATTGACACGCCTTTGAACATGACAGCAACTTTCAACCTTGACCGGCATTCATTCGCGAGTTTATAGGTTCATGATCGGATCACGAATGATGACGAGATGCCTTTTTGATAAAGCCGCCTCCACAGACTGGCCGAATGTTTCGTTGAGTTACGTATGACTCTGCAATAATTTTGGTATGATATATTTTCAGATAAATGTACTTACCTTTTTCCAATGAAGCATAAAAATCCATTTATTTTACTTACTTTGGTTATTTTCAGGTCATAGTGACTAGAAAAGTATATTTTAATAACAACATTTATAAATGGAACCCTATTCACTGTTTTGATCCAGAATCCAACTCGACTGAACTGAACTGAACTGGTGTGTTTTTTATTTATTTGTATACTCGACTTGGACTCGAGATTCAAATCTTTTGCCATTTACTCGACTCGAACTCGACTTAAAAAAAACCTGTACTCGCACATCTCTAATTATAAGCAATGTCCGAACCAGGTGATATTGACCAAATGACAACTGGGCCGTGTTTAGTTTAATCGGCCGGGAACGAATGTCAAACCGTGATGTGGTTGTCAATATGTAATCACAACTCGCACAACCCTAGTTTCAAGTTTTCTACAAAATGGTTACTAATGTTAAACGCACAAGTGAAATAAAGATTTATATTCAGCACAAAGGCACTCTTTGAACTCATAATTAATATAAATTTAAAACTAAAAATATCAATCAGTAATAATAATGTTTATCTGGGGAGGACTAATATAAACTTATATTACCGATTTATACTTTTAATTTTAAACTTTTAAAGATTTGTGTTTGTGAAATTGAAATAATGCATTATGATTTTGTACAATTTCAACTGTAACAATCTTTTACTTTAATATTCATTTGTTCAAGTTTTAATCAGAACAACTGTCAAAGTTTAATTCTCATTAAAACACAAAACTGAGGTATTTTGTGGTTATTATATAAATATGTTTAATATTGAGAACACATGCAAAACATTATTAGCCTAAAAGTAAAACAGATTTTTAATTTGTTACACCAAATGTGTCCCAATTAGTAATAATACTCAATTACACTGAGCAAGCACAGGAGTTTCCTCTTTACCACCTAAATAAAATCCAAATTTACAATGCTCAGCAAAAAACAATAACTGTTGTAAATGAAATGACATTTTTTTTGTGCAAGTTGTTGGCGTAGTGGTCAAGGCCCTGTCGTTTGTTCGAATCCCAGTCCTGACATGTACATTGTATCAGTGGTGTTCAACTCGTACTGTAATGGCTCACCCTTTGCTTTGCTGGATACACAGATATACTCCACAGATGTAAAGTCTATGTGGTCAGGGCAAAAAGAGGTTGCCAACCTCTTTAAAATATTTATGTGTATATATATATATATATATATATATATATATATATATATATCCGGGTGTCCCATAAAGGTCCCCCCTCTTAATTTTTGAACGACGGTACATTTTTAAACGATCCTTGGTAATGTCACTAGAATAAGTCCAAGTATTTTTTAAGTGGTTAAGGGTTTCAACCCTCACCTCTAAATAGGTGCTGCTTGGGGTAGTTTTTATTTTTTAAATAGTAAACCCTAACAAGTTGAATACCATTTTAAAAAGGATAAAAAAAGAAAATGAATGCTGCAAACTAGACCTCTCTATGTTTATTTAATCTAATGTTATGGCTAGCCAAAAAATGTATTTATTTTGTTATTAAACTTCTACGATTCACCTCCTTGCCTGAAAGCAGATACAAAGTGGGCAAATCCAACTTTCCCTTGATCAGACCTTTGCACAAGGACCATTTAAAGTTCAAGAAATTCATTTTAAAACCTTTATTTTTGCTAAGGACTCTATTCACCCCTTGGCAAAAATAAATGTTTTAAAATGACTTTCTTGCACTTTAAGAAGACTTTGTGCAAAGGTCTGATCAAGGGAAAGTTGGATTTGCCCACTTTGTATCTGATTTCAGGTAAGGAGGTGAATCGTATCAGTTTAATAACAAAATCAATAATTTTTGGCTGGCCATAACATTAAATTAAATTGTCTAGTTTGAAGGATTGATTTCCTTTTTTTATCCTCTTTAAAATTATATGCAACTTGTTAGGGGTTGTTATTACAAATAAAAACTACCCCCAGCAACCCGTATTTAGGGTGAGGGTTGAAACCCTTAACCACTTAAAAATATACTTTGACTAATGCTAGTAACTTTTACCAAGGATCATTTGAAAATTTACAGTCGTTCAAAAACTAAGAGGGGGAGACCTTTATGGGACAGCCGGTATATAGTAAGTACGTCAGACTATTGAAAGAGAGTAGAAAAACTCACCCAAAACAACATCTCCAAGAATCTCTTTGGCATGTTCAGACTGAAGAGCTGTCTCCAGCTTCTCAACATCTTCTGGCTGAAGTATCTCTGTTATGGAGTCAGCCAATATTTCTTGGCTACCGCCTAAGACAGACCAAATAACATTATATATTGTACATTATTATTATTGCCCAGCACGGAATGACCTGTAACATTTTTATTCCATCATTTGCTTCAAAACGTGAGTCATTGGGGGGGGTCGTGGGAAGCAAAACTCAGGATCTAAAAGGTTAACTGTAGGGTTATCAAAATTCTTAATTATATATTATAGTAACCATTCATAAATGTTGAATAAAAGATTTAAATGTTGATACAAAAATAAGCACTAACAACAAAACAATTCATACAAATTCTTTGCTTTTGATTTGTTTAGCGAATTACCCCTATAAGGAAGAAGATATTATAAGGAAGAAGCTCATGGTCTTAAGTCCATGAGACTTAAGACCATAGCTTAAGTCTCTTGGTAAGACTTAAGCCCGATACCATGATAACTTTTTCGTTTTGATGTCCCCAGTTGCCAAAAACACTATTCGTTCAAATTTATATATATATATATATTAGGGGTGTGCGAGTACTCGAAACTTCGAGTTTTCGGCCGAGTATTTTAATACTCGAACTCGACTCGAAGTTTTGAAAACTACTCGAAAGTTCAAGCGGGTATTTCCCGCCGACTTCCGGATGATCGCCAACGATTGCGACCGGCCAAAACGCATAGTAACGGCCGCAAAAGGCAATCGATTTGTTAGAGAATAGTGCAAATAGCAAATTGATTTGTCTCATAAATGATTTCATTCGAGGTCTCGCCTATTCAAATTCACATGTGAAATTACTGGATTTATGGACTTTACAGCGCAATTACCACACAAACCATGGGCTTCATATCAACAAAAGAGGGAAAAAGCATGTGGCAAAACTGATTGAGCAGCTGATAGTGAAGAAGGGGCACAGAGAACAGACCACTTGTCATATTCAATCAATTATTAGTGCACAACTGCAGCATCCCCTATCCAGCACTCAGAGCTCAGTAAGTGTGATAGAGGCCGACATGTGGGAAGTCATTAATAGCAATAAGGATAATCCAGCTCTTGCCTTTGCTCACACCATTTCAAATGACCTTAACCATGAACGGAACATGACAGCAGGTGTTGCGGTCGTGTTTCGGAAAAAATTTGGCAGACCAAAAACTTCTGATTTGGTTGATACCAGATTGGCACATCAGGCACTGAATAATGGTTCAAAAATCTACAGCCTCATTACTAAAGATCATTATTATGAGAAACCAACCACAGAAGGGTATGATGAAGCTTTTGAACAGCTTAGTAAAGATTTCAAGAAGAAAAAGCTTAAAATATTAGTTTGCTCTCCTATGGGTTGTGTTCGGGACCATATAGAACTACAACATTTTGCAAGAAATATCACGAAACTGCAGCAGGAGACAGAGGCAATCATTTATGTAATAGCGCAAGACCAACCTTTTGCAAGAAGAAAACTGTGGAATGGCCTCTATTTTCCTAAATTTCTGAGACAACTCCGGACCACTATTGAGCATGCTGCTGTCAAGGTTTCTACAAACAACGACCATCATTCTACGCCTCCATCACTGGCCGAGAGTTCTAACAATCAATGCTCGGAAGAGAAACTGCGGGAGACCAGCTCTACAATTCCTGCTAGTACAGTGAGCCCCATGGTGGTTCCTGGTTGTCTCAGCTATAGTGGGGTGGTGAAATCAGTGCCAGTGGTGTTAGTGGAAAAGCAGAGCAAAGTGTCTAACCTCAAGAATAATGTAAATCTACCTATTTGTGAATTGAGTTCTTCTCTAGCTTATAGTCCATCTGTACATTTAAACTAGACCACATTGACAAGGATCATGTATCTGCCAACCCTCAGTATTTAGTTGATCAATTAAATTTTGTAGGAACTAAAAATAACAAAATAAAAAAATGTAGTATTTTTCACCAAAATATTCAAGATTTGAAAACTAGGCTTGACCCACTAATTATTACTTTGGAAGAATTAAGACCTGATCTTGTTGTTTTGACAGAACACAAGTTATTTAGCTATGAAATAGAAAAAATAAAAATTAATGGATATAGAATTGTAGCTTATTATTGTAGAGAAAGTAGGCACCGAGGTGGTGGAGTACTAATTTTTGCTGCTGACAATATCATAAACATTAAGAATATTAATTTGAAAAATAATTTGAATGAAGAAAAAATCTTTGAATCATGTATAATTGAAGTTAAGGTAGAGAGCACAAAATTTATTTTAGCTGGAGTTTATAGAACACCTTCATTAATTGCTAATGTTTTTATTCATAAGTTATCGCTTCTTACTGAGGATTTGATTAGGTTGGGTGAAGATATCATCATAGGGGGGGATATTAATATAAATGTTTTGGATGAAGGTGGGAGAAATGAGCAAGAACTTAGGAATATGTTAAGTATGTACGGTATGTGTTATACAATAAAAATTCCAACTAGGGTCACAGCTTATTCAGAATCTGGAATTGACAATTTCCTAACTAACCTAGACCAAAATCGTTTCAGTGCATCAGGTCTAATAACAGCTCTTTCAGACCATGACGGTCAATTGTTTGAAATAACGTATAAAAGTAAACAAAAAAGTTCAAATTTGAATGGGCAATTAAATAAAATAGGTCGTAAATTTAACAAAAATAATACTGACAACTTTATAATAGATTTAAAAAATGAAACATGGGAAAATATGTATTTTGCTAAACCGGAAAATAAATTTAATGAATTTTACACAACATTACTATACTACTTTGATAAACATTTTCCTAGAGTACGGTCCCGTATTAGAACTGGGAAAACAAAGTGGGTAGATGATGAAATAAAATCTGAGAGGGAAAACTTAATATATTTAGTAAAACTTTTAAGGAAGACTGAATCAGGAAAAATAACAATTAATGAACACAAAAAGAGATATAAAAAACTGGTTTTTAATAAAAAGAAAAGATTCTTTGATAACAAAATCAGAACCTCACAAAATGTTGTAAAAACGGTTTGGGATATTGTCAAATCAGAAACCACAAGTAGGCTTAGTTATAAGAACAATCAAATTTATTTAGCAACAGATAATATAATACAAAATGATCAAGTTACGGTGAGCAACATATTTAATAATTACTTCTCAGATATGGTTGAAGAAACAGTGTTACCAAATATTGCAAGGAGTGGTTATGTAACAGCCTCAAAACCTTCCACTAATTTACAAACTTCTTTTCGTCTTAAACAAATTACTGAAAATGAAGTCCTAAAACATATAACGTCTTGTAAATCAAAATTATCATCAGGCTGCGATGAAATCCCGATTAAGCTGGTTAAAGATGCAAAATATGCCCTTTTAAAGCCTTTAACCCATGTAATAAATGCTTCTTTTATAACCGGTATATACCCTAATGAGTTAAAAATATCTAAAATTGTTCCAATACATAAAAAAGGGAGTGTTTCAGACGTATCGAACTACAGACCAGTTTCTGTCCAATCATCAATTTCAAAAATATTTGAAAAATGTTATCTTGAACAATTATTAACTTTTTTTGAAAACAATGAACTCCTTAGTGATCATCAACATGGGTTTAGATCAGGAAGATCCACCTTAACAGCATCCATTGAATTTATAGAATCTGTAATAGAAGCTTTAGATAAAGGAGAGACAACTGTCGGTGCTTTTTTGGACCTGAGCAAGGCCTTTGACAGTGTCTGCCACTCAACGCTTATTCAATCATTATCACAATATGGAATTAAGGATACAGCACTGAACTGGCTAAGCTCTTATTTGGTTGGGCGTCGACAGTATGTGTCCATAACATACACAAATGATAAAACAAAGTTTATAGAAACTGCAAAATCTTCCTTTAGAACAGTTAAATACTCTGTTCCACAAGGTTCAGTTTTGGGTCCTTTCCTTTTTATTTGCTATCTGGGAGGACTGCCTGAGCCTCAAAATAACATCCATTATAGATCAATTTTTTTTACTTATGCTGATGACATCAGTTTTTCAGTTTCCAGCAAAGACAAAAATGTAATTAATCAATCAACAAATTTAATAATACAAAATATCAAAAATTGTTTGGCTGAGAGTAATCTTTTGCTTAATTGTTCTAAAACAGTAATTATGGAGTTTTATAACCCACAGAATCGTCCAAAGTTTAATAGTATTAATATTATGGATGAGGAACTTGAAATATCAAGTGAAACCAAGTTTTTAGGATTGCATCTAGATAACCATTTAAATTGGAATTTACATGTTAATAAAGTTTGTAACAAAATTTCTTCTGGCATTTTTTCTCTGAGAAAATTGCAACATTTTTTAGACATGGATGCAATGAAAATGATTTACTATTCAAACATCCATTCTCATTTAGCTTATGGAATTGCCATTTATGGTTCAACCACAAAAAATAACTTAGATAAAATCTTGAAACTACAGAAATCAGCAGTTCGTATTATGTTAAATTTAAGTCCGGAGACTTCTTGCAGAGAGCATTTTGCTACTCTGGGAATAATTACAGTTTATGGTTTATATATACTTGAAACAGTTTCACATGTAAAGAAAAACTTGGAAACATTTTTTAAACATAGTCAAATCCATAATTATAATACAAGGAACAAAAATGATTTATTGACAATGGCATACAGGACAAAACTTTTCACAAAAACTCCAACCTTCAATGGAATAAAATTCTTTAATTCACTACCTCAACAAATAAAAAACATAAATAAGTTTGAAATTTTTCGAAACAAAGTGAAACAATTGGTCACTGCTAAAGTTTTATACTCCCTTGATGAATTCTGATTATTCAGGAATTCCGAAATTGAAAGGGTTTTGAGGCTGGGAGATAAATGTTATTTTGAAGGTGTTATTATTATTTTAACATTACTGAGTAATTAAGATAAATTTGTTTTGTACCTTTGACACCATTCTTTGTACTAATTGTACTGGTTGAATAAAGAGTTTTTGATTTGATTTGATTTGATTTGATCGCATCACGTAAAATCGGCCAAAAATGAAGACCGCGAACAATTGCGACCGGCCAAAACGCGTATTAACGGCCGCAAAAGGTGATCGCATCACGTAAAATCGGCCGAAAATGACGATCGCGAACGATTGCGACTGGCCAAAACGCGGATTAACGGCAGCAAAAGGCGATCGCATCACGTAAAATCGGCCGCAAATGACGACCACGAACGATTGCAACCGGCCAAAACGTGCAGTAACGGCCGCAAAAGGCAATCGCTTCATGTAAAATCAGCCGAAAATGACGATCGGACCGCGTAATTTCGGCATTTAATATTGATTATAAGCGATGTCTGGACCAGGTGAAATTGGCTAAATGACAACCGGACCCTTGTTTCATTGGCCGGAAACGAATGTCAAACCATGTTTTGTTTGTCAATACGTAATCCAGTTTGATTGTACTGGCCAAAACTTTGTAATGCTACTCATGTATTAGTTAGAAACCATGTTTAGATTATCAAATCTGGGGTTGTATCCAAATCCCATTAGACTATTTTAAACTACCTACTGATGTCAAATACTCGCTCGAAAATACTCAAAACTCAAAAATAATTGGCACTACTCGACTCGACTATAAAATTCACTACTCGCACACCCCTAATATATATATATATATATATCTAAATATCTATACAGCCCGATGTGTAACTCACTCACTCTAAACCACTGGCTGACGAGTTAGAAACGTGAAATTTAGCATGCAAGTTTTTTGAATTTATCACCCTAAAATTTTTAAAACACTCAATTTTTGTTTTGACCATTTTATAGAGCTTAAAAAACAAATAATATAGTATTTTGAATCATAATCATAAATTAAGTGGTTCCGGAGAAAATTCAAAAAAGTGTCCATAAAATCTCCCATGTTAATCTTATGGGAAAAACATTTTTAGCTTTTTCTCAGTTAATTTTACTGTAAACTTTACATTTGCTTTTACCAATCAATTCAGCTCTACAAAACAATCATTTTGGTGTTTAAATTGTGATTCTACGTCTAATCGTTGCAGAGATATTTCAAGTGCTAAACACAGTACGTTGTTCAATGTTATCCTTAAGGAGGATAAATAAAATTTGATATCTCGATTATTTATGAATGTATATTGATGAAACTTGGTATGTGGCTTAACCTAGTACTGGTATATTTGCAGAAAAAATTGATTACTTGTTGATTATTCTCGTAGCAGCAAACCTGCATACTCAGCCATAATGTTATTCTTATAGAGAATAAGTAAAGTTTTATATCTCCCTTAATTATGAACATAAATTATTAAAACTTGGTATGTAGCTTCACCTGGTTGAGTTATATTGATAATTGCTTAAAAACAGATTTCCTATCTTTCTTGTTGCAGCAAACCTGCGTTACTTAGCCCTAATGTTTTCCTTGTGGATATGAAATAAAATGCTATTTATCACTTATTTATAAATGCATTTTTTTGAAACTTGGTAAGTGGCTTTATGAGGTACTGAGAAATATATAAATGCATTAGAAATTCGCTGAGTACTCACTCAGGTTTGCTGCGACGGGGGTATTTTTCCTTTAGTGTATGTTACTACTCACTTAGAGAGTGTAAGTAAACTTGAAAATTTCAGTTTTATTAAGAGCTTTTCAAAACTCATATTTAAATCAATGTTTTGAAAAATATTAGACAATCGACCTGTTTTTCCTGCCAATCTGCAGAGGATTGCTAACTACTGTAAACTTATGAATCGCGTAGTATCAGCTGTAAAAATCAACAATGGGATCACGTTAAGTCAGCCAAAAATGATGATGGGAAACATAAATCCACCATAGTGACAACCAAACTGTATGATACCAGCTGTAAATGATGCATACTGGAAACTGACACATACTTTCTCCCACTTAGCCGAACTTTAATGAACACATTACTTTTTATTTACTAAATATAGAATAAAAAGAAAGTACTGTCGAATGTACAGAAAATCTTCTAAACAATTTTTGTTTTTACAAAAATATCTACCCAAATCCCTTTTTAGAGGCACTACAGAATCCTTTACTACACACAGTGGTTTTAAGAGGGGGAAATTCCCCTCATCACCCCAGGGTTAAGTGGCTACATATTTTGAATATCCTCTGTTGGTCAATGCTAACTTGACCTGCATATCAAGTTTTAACGATATTGATCCGTAAATAAGAGAGAAATAGTAATTTTTTTATTCCCCATAAGATTAACGTTTGACAACGTACTGCGTTTACCAAAAAATAAAATTTTTAATTTTCTCTGCAAATAGCAATTGTAGAATAATAATTCAAAATAATAAATTGTTAAGTGTTATGAGCCATTATTAATGGTGATAAGTAATCTTTTTCAACATTAGTGATGTGGGCTGGGTAAATACCCAGTGGGTAGGTAAATAAAAAATGGGTATTTACTCGGATAGTTACCCCAAGCCCCGGGTAAATACCCAAAACATGGGTATTTACGATTTTTATAACATTTAAGGGATTTTTACTGGGTTCATTGAAATTCCCATGCTGTAAGGATTATAAAATGATCATAAAAACTGTTTTTAGCGAATTTCCCCTATAGGGAAGAATTAGCGAATTTCCCCTATAGGGAAGAAGCTATTACCGTAGTCGGCATGGTAAGACCTAGGCCCGGGACCATGATAACTTTTCGTTTTGAGGTCCCCAGACCCCAAAAACACCATTCGTTCGAAACTGTATATATATATATATATATCTATATATATATGTGTCCGTGAGCACGATAACTCACATAAAAATTATCCGATTTTGATGAAATTTGGTATAAACGTGTAAAGCAACATTTATGACTTTAAGTTCGAAAACCAGCCAGATCGCTTTATCCGAAGGGGTATTTTGGGGGGGTTTTGTACCCCAAAAATGGGTTTTTTGAATTTTTTACATATAATTTTTGAAATAGTCAAATTTTAGTTTTTACCATTGGATTCAGCTTAAAAAAACACACAATTTGGTATTTTGATCATTTCTCTACGTCAATTGGTTACCGAGATATTGAAAGTGCTAAACACAGTACGTTGTCTAATGTTATTCTTATGGAGGAAAAGAAAAATTTTACATCTCGCTTATTTATGAACGTATACTGACGAAACTTGGTATACGGCTTCATCTGGTTGTGGACCACTGATATTTGCTCAAAAAAACCATTTTTTGCCAAAGGCTCCCGTAGCAGCAAACCTGCGTACTCAGCCCCATGTTATTCTTATGGAGAATAAATAACGTGTTATCTCCCTTAATTATGAAAATAAATTAATGAAATTTGGTATGTGGCTTTACCTAAATGAGTTGTATTGATATTTGTATAAAACCCCATTTTTTGTTTTCCTTCCTTCAGCAAACCTGCATACTCAGCCGCCATGTTATTCGTATGGAGAATAATTAAAATGTCATAAATCGTTTATTTATGAATGTATATTGATGAAAATTGGTATGTGGCTTTATGTGGTATTAAGATACGTATATATTCATTGGAAATTCGCTGAGTATGCAGGTTTGCTGCTACGGGGGTATTAAGAGTATAACATGGTTTACCACAAGTATTTAGCATTTATCAAGCATTTATCAAGATCGAGATAAGTACCCAGGACTGTTTAATAAATTTAAAATTTTGGAGGAAAAAATTAAAATTCAATTACATTGTGATTTTATTCTGTAACTGTCCAATTATACAATTAAATATTTTTAAATTTGTATGGAATGTCTCGTATTTAACCAGTTCCTTCATAGTTTGGTGGTAGTGTGATTTGTATAATTGACGGGTCTTTTTAAAAAAAATTGCCATGTTATTATTTATTTATTGGTAAAATAATTAATAAATGTAATCAATAAAATATCCTGAAATGTTATACAGTGAGATAATAATAAGTGTAGTAAGGGTAGATATGAATTACATTGGCGTTTTTATGTAGAATATAATAAATACCCAAAATACCCGGGTATTTATGGATTTTGGGTATTTACCCCGAGTTATAAATACCCGGGAATTTTACATCACTATTCAACATTTATGTTTTTTTAATGAAAATTCCAAAAAACTAAATTTTGGATGTTTTTAAGTCCTGTAATTTCTGAACCAGAATTTTTACAGAAATGTGGTTGGTGTCATTTTGTTGGAAACCGAAAGCTCTACAAACCCCTTAAAGTTTAATCAAAATCATTAAGAGTCGTTTTTGAAAAATTTGGATTTTTCATGTTTTTGGGGGATAATTTCGCTTAAAAATAAAAAATTCCAAACAAAAATCAAAACCCCTGGAGATATTGTGGATTAGTACCTACATACCAAATTTCATAAAAATCAGACAACTGGTATCATCTCTAGCTCTGTATACATCCACACAGACAGACATCCCGTAAAAATCACTTTTTTGGGTTCGGGAGCACCAAAACAAATGTTTCCATTAACAACTTAAATTTGAACATTTTTATGAAAACAATACTTTCTCCTTATACCTCCTAGGTATAGGGGGAGAAAGTAAAATACCCCCGTCGCAGCAAACCTGCGGACTCAGCGAATTTCCAATGCATAATATATGTCTTAATACCACATAAAGCCGCAAACCAAGTTTCATAAAAATACATTCACATATAAGCGATTTTAATTATTCTCCATAATAATAACATTGGTAATGAGTATGTAGGTTTGCTGAAACAAGGAACAGAAACAATTGGTTTTTATGCAAATATAAATAGAATTTAACTAGACGAAGCCACATACTAAGTTTCATCGATATTCAATCATAAATAAGCGATATATAACATTCTAGTTATTCTCCATAAGAATAACATGGGGGCTGAGAAAGCAGGTTTGCTGCAACAAGGAACAGAAAAATGGGTTTTTATATAATTATCAATATAACTCAACCAAGTGAAGCTACATACCAAGTTTTATTAATTTATGTTCATAATTAAGGGAGTCATTACATTTTACTTATTCTCCATAAGAATAACATGGGGGCTGAGTACGCAGGTTTGCTGCTACGGGAATAATCAACAAAAAATCAATTTTTGTGCAAATATCAATATACCAGTACTACTTGAAGCCACATACCAAGTTTCATCAACATACATTCATAAATAATCGAGATATCAAATTTTATTTATTCTCCATAAGGATAACATTGGACAACGTACTGTGTTTAGCCCTTCGAATAACTCTGCAACGGTTGGGCGTAGAATCACAATTTAAACACCAAAATGATTGTTTTGTGGAACTGAACAGATTGGTAAAAGCAAATGTGAAGTTTACATTAAAATAAACTGAGGAAAAGCAAAAAACCTTTTTCCCATAAAATTAACATGGGAGATTTTATGAGCAAGTTTTTTTGGATTTTCTCCGCAACCACTTAACCTAGGTTAATAATTCAAGATACTAAATTATTTGTTTTTTTAAGCTCTATAACATGGCCAAAACCAAAATTAAGTTTTTTAAAAATTTTAGGATGAAAAATGCAAAAAACTGATTTTTGAAAAATTTAAAACCCCCATAAACCCCCCTTCCCATGGTCCGATTTTTCTGGTTTTCGAACTTAAAGTCATGAATGTCATTTTACACATTTGAGCCAAATTTTATCAAAATCGGACGTTTTTTACTCAAGTTATCGTGTTAACGGACACATATATCTATATATAGATATATATAGATATATATACATATATCTAAATTTGAACGAATAGTGTTTTTGGCATCTGGGGACCTCAAAACAAAAAGTTATCATGGTCTCGGGCTTAAGTCTTACCATGAGACCTACGGTAATAGCTTCTTCCCTATAGGGGAAATTCGCTTATAGGAAAATTTCTGGAAATATCCCTAATGCCCTTTAGAAAACAAGGGAATTTATTTAAAAAACTTTATTTTTAATAGCTGACCCTTTGTAATGGTATCCGTTTAGTGGTTATTAAGTATTAATTTGTTTAAATTACAATTATTATCTTAATGCTTCAATTTACAAAATAAATAATTTAGGTAATGACATAGTTACAACCTAAAAACCGGTAAAAACCCTGCCCCTGAACTGTTTTTTATCATGTTTATTTTTTCCATGTACAAAATAATGTGGACAATTTTTAAGTGGTAATACTACAGGATGGAATAAAAGACATATTACAACATTTAAAAATACATTTATACTAGTGGCTTGAAGGGGCCATAGCCGCTAACCTTGCTCCAATACTCTGCCTTATCAGATTTATTTTACTATTTACAAAATAAGGAAAGTAAAATAATATAAGAAGTAACAAACACATGTCAGATCCTAAACAAAGTAGACACTTATTCACATGTTTTAATGTAAACAAAGCAAACGTTTTTAAATGTTTTCATGCTTTTTTATGTGGGATGCTTTACGTTATTTCTCGTTTGCTGCTAACTTTTTAGGAATAATGCTATTTTTCCTGAGACCCTGGGATCAAGACCTGTAATTTGAGCCGTCTCCCATAATCCTGCAATTTTCGAAACTCCCACAATTTTGACTTAACAATTTTACTTACATAATTATATATAAAGATTAAAAGGTAGATAGCCTATCTAATATATTTACATATTTAACGGAAAATATATTGTTTACATTTTCCATCTAATATAAATACAGTATTTTATGTTTTGAAAAATATATTTTTTACATCTGTTTACAAGTTATTAACGGTTAGGTTATCATTTTGAAACAATTATAGAAATTAGAACTTGGTCAAGATCGTGCAAATATTCAAGTCAATATTCAAATGTAATCTTAACATGTTTTATTTTATCTAGACGGTAATCTAATCTAGACCTTAGCAGACGATGGAGATAAAGTGTAATCATAAATCTATTAGAGAACCTAAGAAATTAATCAGTTTTCTAATGACAGAAAAACAAACAAGGGAAATTACAAGAGCAGAGAGTCTATTAAGTCAAAGGTCACAAAGTGAAGGACTTTTGGAGAGCCATTAATGAATTTTAAAGGACTTCCTTTTCAAAGGAGGACTTTGAGGGCCAGTTGACACCCTGCACTCTGAAGAAGAATTACAGCCTAGGTACTAACCATCTGTAGTGATGCCATCCGGTACAGGGGTGGGAGGGGGTGTAGGGGAGGAGGGAGCAGGGGTGGGGGGGTAATACCCCTCCACCGTCAGGTTGACCCTGGAGTCAGGATCATCATCATCATCACCAACCCCGTCTGGCTCACCACCCCCCTCCCCTTTAGCATCCAGCCGCACCAGACTGATGGGAGAGTTGTGGTGCTGGTTCGCTGGAAATTAGTTGGATACTGTTTGTATTTTGTGAAAATCCTATCCTGACATTTAGAAAACAAAGTGTATAGATAGAATTTCTATGTTTTCTAATTTATATAATAGGAAATACTGTGTCAATCATGAAAAGGCTTGTGTGTGGACCATTTTTGTTTTGAAAAGCCTCGTCAAAAGCACAAACTAAGATTTAGCTAAAATACTAGTTTTTAATGTTAGAGGAGTAACGATAGTAATTTTACATTTGTACACACCTAAGGTTATGTTAGCAGTGCCTAGGTGAATTTTCAAATTTTTGTTGTGCTGGTAATGTTAATTACCAAAAAGAAAAAATGTTAAAAATTATGAATATCATGAATTATGAATATAGAGTGCTAACATGTAAGAACAGGTAAGACAGGTAATGCACCATGCAGCAGACAAGGACATAATTTTTAATTGGTAGACCAGTGTGAATAACAATTTTAGCCTATTACAAATTTTTAAGAGTAAAAAAATCTGGTTCCACAGACCTAGATTACAATTTTTAGCCCACATTATGAATATGTTTTATTTCTGTCTAATAAGGGTACAGAATGATAGGTGAGTCTGTCTGCGGCCTTGGGAGCTATATACACTCAGGCGCGTGCTATAGCCAACATTGCAACTGCCAGGCTCACGCGACCGCAACAACACTATGTTAATAGTTTTAGGCCAAGAGTAAAACTTAAAAAATAAGTGATGTCAGATTGCCTTACCATTAGTGTTCCTACAAATTAATTAAAATAATTTACGTATATTTTAAAATGTTCTTCACCAACAAAATGATAAAAAAAAAATAAATTTTAAAATAATATATTTTGTTGTAGTTTAATATTTTCATGCATACAGAAATAAAATGAAAAATGTCTTTATTAAAGAGGTGAAGTTACTTATAATCAAGAGCATCAAATTAGGGGTCAATACCACCAAATGGGATAACTTAGGTCTCCATGAGAAAAATGAAAAATTAAATTATATATTTTAAAAACCTTTATTGTTTTGATTAAACAACCTTTTTTCCTACCTTTCAACCCTATCCTACATTCTAAATAATAAATAAATAAAGTGTAAAAGATTAAATATGTCTTTATTTACCCATCGGTCACTCGTCTCCAACTGGCTTGGAGGTTATGCTGATCAAAACAAATATGTCAAGCAGACGATTGCCAACGACTGTGGTGTATAACCAATGACAATGTAACCTGTACTTCTACACGTTAACATCGGTCTGGAGAAAGATGAGTGGGAAAATGGTTTTTGCCTATTGACAAGTAATGTCTCCGAATGTCCGTGGTTCAAGGACGCGTAAAACTAACAGAGTGTCCAGAAAAAGGTGTGGCGGTAAAAAGAGCAGGAAACATCTGATTTATTCTTCTAACAGTTGATAGTTTGTTTCATGAGTGTAGGTTTTTCAGAAAGTTATAGATTTTCTGAAATATCTAAAAAACCAGGGAAGAATTATATCGTACCTCAATTCACAAACAGTACGGTCAGACTTATAAATCATAACATGTTATTCTTTTATGAAAAAGCTAAATATATCATAACAAGTTAACAAGAACTAAATACAACCTCAAGACGTGGTTAGCCTACAAAGCTTAACTGAACGACTATTAAAAATAATGTCTCGAATATACATATCGGTCACGAACAGATCTCTCACGTGACCGGTACTGTTATGTGTGACCGATCTGTATATTTGAGACATTATGTTTAATAGTCATTCAGTTAAGCTTTGTAGGCTAACCACGTTTTGAGGTTGTGTTTAGTTCTTGTTAACTTGTTATGACATATTTAGCTTTTTCATAAAAGATTAACATGTTATGATTTATAAGTGTGACCGTACTGTTTGTGAATTGAGATACGATATAATTCTTCCCTGGTTTTGTAGATATTTCAGGAAATCTATAACTTTAATAGTAAGTTTCATATTTTATAGTAATGAATAAGTTTTATTGTCTTTTAGATGTATTATGTTACCTTTTAGTGGTATAAGTCACGTGAGTTTACCAAACGGTCACTGTTGTTACCCGCCGGTCACGTCTGTTACAGACCGGTCACGTCTGCTACAGGCCGGTCACGGGGTAAAAATACTTACTAAACGACGATAATATATTTTTATTCATATATATATATATATATATATATATTGACATAAAACTCATGAAAAAATGTATTCACATCTCACAATAGTAAAATCATTATTTAAAAATGTTTTCCAACGAATAAATTTTAGGTATTTGGTACCAAATTATGATACACTTCCAACTTCAATACCATTTTCTAATTTTTAAAGGTTAAAATAATGGAATCAGGAAATAAATACACGTTATGTTTTTGTTATTGTTTATTTAATTAAACATTCTCTCAGTTGTTTGCATAAAATTTCTTAAACTCGTTTTTTGTGGGAGGTTAAGTGAGTGTGACCGATCACTGAAAATGTTTGTTTTTTCATATAAAAAATGAAAGTTGTGCTCTGCTGCAGCATTGGAGTGTTCCCAAAAGTGTATGAGACTAAACAATCAATAGTAGAAGACAATTTGATAATTTTAATTTAAAAAATTTTCCTTAACCTAAATTATCCCATTTGGTGGGAATAACCCTTAAAGGCTGGTGGGGGATTTTGCAATGTTGCCATATGTGGGACTGGTATAACATGTCTCGGTCGAAAATCGTGTTTTTGGCACAAATTAGTAACTCTGAGAGACCCATGTTGCCGCATCTTGTGTCTGTAATCTAACAAATTATCAATATGTTTAAATTTATAAAGTCATGTGGTTTGATATTTGTTTTTTTTTCGTTAGTAAGTAAATATTGAAGTTCCGATATGCGACCATTATTTTAAAATAATCAATTGTAATTTATTACAACTGTAATATTGTTCTTATAACTGTTTTCTTTTTGATCCTTTGTTTAATTTGTGACCTTGTGATTATGTTTGTCCTCGTTTGTGCTCACTTTTGTCGAATATACTGTTGGGGAATTGAGCCTGACAAAATTTAATCTGAACAAATATTCATACCGGAACCAAAAAAATACTCTTATAAATCTAAATTAAAACTTTAAATCCTCGCCTGTTAAGGACAAACTAAGCATTAAGAAAAGAAAAATACTCTGGAATGGCCTAAAAAGAGCTTCAATGGCTAGGAGCCTAAACACGGTCACACACTACCAGACTTTGGCCCGTACAAGACATCAGATCTAGCAAGGAACAGGGCACAAAGGTAACAAAATTAATTCCGACCTTCTTCCCGAGCCAGACCCCAAACAAGATATCGGATCGATATTTCTTCCAAAAACCACCTCGAGAGCGCTTGGGGCTCGGTCCGATGTCTGATCCAATGCCAGTCACACACAACCGGACTGTTTCCCGAACCAGACATCGGACAGAGCTGAGCGCTCTCGTGGTAGTTTTTTGAAGAAAGATCGATCCAATATCTTGTTCGGGGTCTGGCTCGGGAAGAAGGTTGGAATGAATTTTGCTACCTTTGTGCTCTGCTCCCTGCTCGATCCGATGTCTTGTACGGGCAAAAGTCCGGTAGTGTGTGGCCATCTTAAGTCAGACGAACATTAACCCGACGCGAACATCGCCCAACGTAGAAGATTCCTTTGATCTTCACCAGAAAACCAAATTCAAAGTTTGCGTTGTGGCAGAAATCCACCATAGACGGGAGGAACATTCGTGTGATTTTCCGCTAAAGGATATGTTTTCCCATGTATATGGCAGGCTTTACAGAAATGTGGTTCTCGATGGATTGCTGCGGAAAACGGCTTGACTCGTTAGTTGCATTACATCCTACTTCAAATAAAAACAAACGGTTGTCCTATATTAAGGGCAAGGTACTTTATGACCTCATAATATACGTGATAAAAATATTAGTACTATATAAATTTTCTAAGACTAATTACCTAATTATTTTTAACTGACATGGACTGTGTGAGAGTTATGAACCTTTAATTTTGTCTTCACAACATCAAATAGAAAATTATATTTAATGATATTTTTGTATTTTAGGATAAATATTAGTTTATTTGCTACTTAAAAGACACTAACTTACAGCATGCAACATTAAAGTACAAATATTTTATCACGTCACGTAATACTTTTCACGTAATATCATCTTTATTATTTTGTAAAAATGAAGTTAGCTCTAGTTCTTTTCCTAAATAAAGACACTTTTCAGTTCAATTTTAATTCAAATTAGTATTTATTTAATCTGACAATGATTGTTAACGATGGTGGTAGACATTGGTCATAAAGCCTGCTTCACTGAAACGGGAACGGCATGGGAAGGGGATTTACACGCCGTGGTGTACCCCTACGCAATCTGAAGACTCCTTTGGATACTAAATGAATTTGTTAAATATACAGAACCACTGATACAGAATACCAGGTTGTAGTTTTATAATACAAGCCAGCTCATTTTCTTGAATAAAAAACAGATCGGGATTCTGTAAACATGTGTTTTGGGGAAATCCACTTGCCGGTTTTACCAAAATGTTAACTTACACAAATCTGGCAACATTGCACAATCCCCCACCCGCCTAATTTGATGCTCCCGACTTTAGTAGCAAGTCCTTTCTACCATCTAATCTCAAAACAATAGAAGTTTTCTATTGAGACAGCTTTCAAAAAAACTTAGTTATTACTTAGAATTGTTTACCGTTTCCCTAATGATTGTGTACCACCTAAAACGCCTAATTATCACATTTTCACCCCTATTTATTCCTGAAAATGGTTTATCCTCCCTCATTCTGTTGTTTAATACTGAATAGTTTATCAGTTACGTTTTAAACAAACATTAGGCCTATTGAAAATTTAACTTTTGAATATACACTCCCTAAATTAGGTTAAATCTTAATAAAGTAGACATTAACAAACTGCTAGTAAATAGTGCTACTTAAATATTTTATTTTACAATTTTAATCAAGTCAAGGTCTTTAGAAGTTTAATATAATATTTATCAAACAACAAAAATTACCGAGAAGCTTTTGGAGGGTCTCAGGGTCTACGGAGAGCGTCCCGTCGGAGTTGACGATGATGATGAGCGTGTCATCGTCCTTGCTGCTATTGGTGCAGCTCGCAATGTACGTATGTGACATCTTCAATCTGCGGACAGTAACATGCCATGTGACAGTAGATAGGGCTATCCGAGTTTCGGGGAATGACCGCCAGCATCCCAGAACAGCAACAGAGCTTTCATAAAATGGCAATATAAAAATTATATAGTACAAATCAATATTCAGAAATGATATCACCATGTAGGGATAGTAAAATGAGGCTCAATAAAAATTATAAAAGTGACAAATTTCAAGAAAAAAGTGATGAATTTCTTGGCTTTTCAAAGCCAGAATAAGACCAAAAAAATAGATAAGTTGTTCGGAAATTGTTCAAAATTGAGCGATTTTGGGGTTTAATATATAAAAAGGGGGACCAGATAAAAGGTTGATTTTTTGTGAGTTAACTTACCTAACTGAATAGTGTGTAACATTCCGAGATATGAGTATCAATGTTAGTGTTAAAAATGTTAAAAATATAGTGTTTAATAGCTGATGTTGTTCAGTAGAGTAAGCATCCAAACAATTAATTTTCACATTTTAGGGCTTTATTGGATAGTTTAACATAAAAGATATCTTTATGAAACATATTCACGGACAGTTAAGTGTATAACCATGGTAAAACATGGTTTTGTTGAAATTACAAAATGATGCAAGGATTTGAGTACTTTATTGGACAGTTCAGCATTATACCTGCTGACCACCAAAGTTGCATTTCAAAATTCTTGCAAACTCACACGGCATTTTTTCTGTTTAAGCGGCACATATAACGACTTACAATCTCAATGAAAAGGTTATTTCAGTTATAGGCTACAGTATTTTATATTTATTATTTAAGTTATAGCTCATAATTTTGCTATGCTATCCACCAAAGATGTGTATGTATGCTGGGCCAATTATTTATATCAATGCACAAGAGTTTTCTCTCTACAGTATTTTATCTGATGAGGGGGGTTATATCAACAAATACATCCAATTATATACGATTCCATTTAACTTTGGCAATCTTTGAAAAGAATAAGAAATACCCCGTTGCAGCAAACCTGCATTCTCAGCGAATTTCAAATGGGACTTCACTACGTCATGACGCCACTTACCAATTTTCATCAAATACTATTCATAAATAAGCAAAATATGACATTTTATTTATTCTCATAAAAAAACACTGGGACGAAAAATGCAGATTTGCTGCATCAAGGGCCACAAAAATCGGGTTTTAATTTACATACCAATGAATCACCACTAGATGAAGCAACACTCAAGTTTTACCAGTTTATATTCATAAACAAGCAAGATATCACGTTTCTTATTCACTATAAGATTAACATTATAGCTGCTGAGTACGCAGGTTTGTTGCCATGGGGACCACAGAAAAAATTGGATTTGTATGCAAATATCAGTAAACCACAACCATATAAAGCCACATACCAAGTTTCTTTAATATATGTTAATTTAAAGGGAGATATAAAATTATACTTATTCTCCATAAGATTAACATTGGACAACATATTGTGTTTAGCACTTTCGATATCTCGGTAACCAATTGCAATAAGTAGGTACACGCTTATAGAAAAACGATTTCTGGTGACGACTCCGCCCCCCAAACACAGATAGAGTCACCCAATCGCATATTGACTCTATTCGGACCGGATTTATGTGTTTACGGAAAAGTTAATTGTTAAAATTCTAAGAGCTGGCTGAAATATATTGACAGCATTCTGTTATTTATTAGTTTGTTTACAAACAAACATACTCATTTTGATGTTTTAAAAGTAAACAATATTGCGCGACAGGATCATGGTGAATTAACAGGGACAGTCAGTGCTATATTCTTCTCTGAACTTGAGGGGCAAAACTAAAATAAAATAACATGGGGTGTCCCTACTTATAGGGTTATGTACACATTGCTAACTGATGTAGAGCGATGATCAAAATACCAAATTGTTTGTCTTTCAAACTGAATTTAATGGTTTAGGCCTAAGCCAAAATTTGGGCTAAAAATACTTATATGTAAAAAGTTCAAAAACCCCATTTTTGGGGTGCAAAACCCCCCTTAGAATAGAGCAACCTGTCTGGTTCTCGAACTCATGAAAATAGATGCTACCTTCTATGTTTATACCAAAATTCATCAAGATCGGACTTTTTTTAAAGTTACCATGCCTACGGACACATAGGTGTATATATTAAATACATAAATATGAATTTGAACGGATGGTGTTTTTGGCATATGGGGGCCTCAAAACGAAAAGTTATCATAATCCCGGGCCTAGGTCTTACCATGCCGACTACGGTAATAGCTTCTTCCCTATAGGGGAAATACACTAAAAAAGAGTAAGTTCAATACAAATCGGTTTGATTTTGATTTTTGTCTATCTACGACAATGGCATTTTTCGATGTTCTTGATAGGTAATGGGCCATAACCCTGGTGGTCTTGTTACTATCTGAAGTAACAACTTTCTTAGTAAGCATTAAATAGTATGATGGCAGCTGGATCTAGTTTTGAACATTCCAAACATTTTCAAATTTTTTCTGAGGATCAATCTGACAACAAAAATCAGATTATGAAGCGATCACCTTAGCCAATGTGCACTTTCCAGCCAATCATGCTAACATTTTATCCAGCAATCTCCATAGACTATATGTTAGAAACTGAGTTCTATATGAACAATTAATAATTATGACCAGACCGCAAGAATTCCATTCCTACAAATAAACCATTTCTATCACCCACTGGTTAATGCATAAAGTAATATTAGCGTACAAAATTGTGTAGTGCTGACAAGTATCTTAACAAAATTTACAGTCGATTTCAATCAGTCTGCATTTTGTCAAATTTCTCCAACGATAGCTCTCAACCTCACATTGCTTGTGCTGCCGCACAGTAAAGTATTTGTCTCTTAAAGCTGGCTAAAAGTCCAAAATAGAAAATTTCCTAAGAGGATGAACAATTGGCATTTTTGAAAAGCTGGTTAGATGGCGAGTTTAGATATGTCATTATTCATCATATCGACACCTTCTCTTTTTTAATAAAATTACTCGTAAAGAAGTCGTTTGCGGAGCTACACTAAGTTTACTTCAACGGTGATCATTATTACATTAACAGTTTGTGTTTTTAACTCATGTTGTGAATGTTTGATTTTTCTCACTAGCCTTAACCATGGAGGAAGAAGGTATGTGGCAATCCTTCAACTTATTTATTACCTGTAACTGTAGTTTTTTTTTTTTTTTTTTTTAAATATAATACTACATATTAACTTTAATGAAAAATCGAGAAAACGTGTAGAATATTTTCAAAACAAAAGTAATTTTGACACTGTGTCAGCAACAACAAATAACATAAAACTCCAAATATAACCCTTCTGGTATTTTATTATGGAATTACATTTTCCGCACATTTCCGCCCCTATTTTTAAATGATTTTTTATTTAACGACCTCGTTGTTTGTTTATTTTACGTTGGTCAAAATATAAAATCACGATTTAAATTTCAAATTGCTAGCAATATTAAAAACCATGTCAACGTTATATTTATAAAATAACTCTTTAATCTTAAAATAGATTCATATAATTTTCAAATATATTAGGGTCCATAGGCTAAGTTCAATATGAATACTACATTTACACCTAAACGTGAATTCAAACATTAAAACCCTGGCTATCGCAAGATATACATAGTACATTACCTCTTAATATTGAGGTCAGATAACATTTATTAAAGACAAATATTAGGTTAGTATATATCGGGATTACACTATTTATTAAAGTTGTAATTTACGCCGTTACCACATATTCACATATGCCATTTGTCTTATTACAGTAGACTCTCAGAAATCCGGATCACACTTATCTGGACCGTTGATTTTTAATTTTGTTAATAGTTCTGTTGCAAATAAAAATGAAAAAAAGGAACTTCACGGTTTAGCGCCTTTAGTTTTCACGTGATTACACAAATGTCATATAATTTGCATCGTCAGTTGAGTCCTAGCTTAGTCCCCTAAGGCAGAATGTTTTCATTCGTTCTGCAACGGAATATGTAAAATCCCAATGCGATTTTTCATGGGCCTACCGCAACCATTACTGCAACCATTGGAATAATATAAAGCCACTTGTAAAAAACTAATAACTTTTAAAGACAATTATTTGGATAAGCCAATCTCATTAGAAATTTTCCATATTTTTGTCAATTAAAAAGAAAATAATTTGAATTACAACAATATACTATATAGCATATTAAACTAATATCTATATGGTGTTAATAATATTAATCAGCTAGAACAGTATAAATAACCTAAGTCTAAAATAAACACTTACTTCTAAATAAATTTATAGACTGAAATTCAAGGTTTTTAGGCATAATTTGCTGAATTAAAACATATAGGGGGCCTATATATATATTTTTAAACAACATATCTGGACAACCAACCAATCAATATTTGTTTAGTTTTTAAGTAGGTTTTTTTGTAAATATAGAAATGATCCAGTCACATCCCTAAGTTGTACCGTTTATAAATTTACTTTATTATTCCTAACACTTAGAACAAGGCAAACAAATATTTAGCTCTTCTTGTTTTTTGTTAACTACTTACAAAGGGCCAGTTTACTCAGTGATGACGTTAGATATTTCATTACTTTCGTGACTTTCATCTATTTCAGGACTCTTCACCGAGGACCCTGCATTGGAAATAATACCCCGATATTTTCGCTCGTAGCAGACTTATGTTTAACGGACAATGCCGGGTGATGCCTCACATAATGTGGTTTTTAAATTGTTTAGAATAATCTTTCTAAACAAACTGAGCAAATAACCCGCTCACCGGATGAGGCTATTATCTAATTGGTGATCCACAACAATGTTGACCAAACTACAGGTACACATTGCTTGAGGCCATTGGTTGGTTTGTAGAAGCAGAAACACAATGTAGTGTCACTCATTGGAGCCTCACGATCATGTGACCAATCCGAGGGATGCGCAGAGGCACTACGAACATCTCGATTCTCTTTAAATATCGTACTGCCGTATCATATCAGGCTTGTGTAGTGTGTACTGTACGGCCTAACATTGCGTCGTTTTTACATTTTGTGTCGGGTACAGGGTTCCTTTATATAATGTGTCTTGATTTCCAAACGAGCACTCAAAAACATTATCCTAAGTAAAGTTTATCCTTTCAACGTGCATTTGATGCAATTTTCAATATCGAAATGGACGATATATATCGCTTCCCAAATACACCATCAAAATATTGTATCGCACCATGTCATATCGCAACATTGCGAAATGATTCGATAGGTATCAGACACTAAACAAAGAATCGTAAGGGGGAAAGGCGTTTGAAACAAAGAGTAATACTACTTTTATATATATATATATATATATACACATACATATATTTAAAGCCGTAAGGAAAAACCTTTGGACAGTTTGTCTGAGACTTCCACTGGACCGATTTACATGTGGATTGTATCAAATCAAAGGTTTTCGGTCCGATATTAGTAGTTTTTATTTGTATTTTGAAAATACTTATGTTAAATGGGTCAAAAATGAAAAATAAACTTTTCTTGTGGAGATTTAACATGGGGGAAAAGTCAACTTTTTCAATCCTTCGGACAGTTTGTCTGAGACTTCCACTGGACCGATTTACTTGCGGGTTGTACCAAAACAAAGGTTTTCGGTCCTATATTAGCAGGTTTTATTTGTATTTTGAAAATATTTACATTAAATGGGTCAAAAATGAAAAATAAACTTTTCTTATGGAGATTTAACATTGGGGAAAAGTCAACTTTTTCAATCCTTTGGACAGTTAGTCTGAGACTTCCACTGGACCGATTTACATGTAGTTTATACCAAATAAAAGCTAAATTTTTCTATATTAGCAGGTTTTATTTACTTTTACGTTATCTTACTTTCTTAAATTAAAAAATTTGACATTTTCAAACCTTTGCAGTGATTTTATTTTACAGTCCTTAAATCAGCTGATTGTAAAGAGACGAGGTATTTTGTCTAACAACAAAAGAAGAGCAAACGCTCAAGAAGCATTTGGTTTATCATGGCCAGTACCTAAAAACAATTAATATGTATTATCCTTTAAATGGAAAGAAAAAATAATACAGTTTTATATTATTTAAACTATACAGTTTTATAGTTGGTGACTTAAAAAATAAATAAGTTTTGATTGTTAAATTGTTTAGTACTAGGGCCTAAGCCTAAAGTTACTTAATTATGTAAAACAGCTGATTGCAATAACATTAATGGTATAAATGATTACTACAATAGCAAATTGTAAAGGGTCAGTTTAAATAAATGATTTACATTCAATAATAAATACCATTTTTGAGCATATTAAGGAACTAATGCACCTGTTTTAATTTGACATGTGCTCCCAACCCTATACCTATTGCGTGTAAGGAAATAATCTAAATAAATAGATTTATTCCACTCAGCAAGTACAGTCAATTGTTCCGATGCCACATCGTAATGCTTTACTTTGCCGCTTCAAATGTCACACTTCGTAGATCAGTCGATAGCGAGCCAGTCTACAAAACAGACGAGCCGGGTTAGAATACAACCGGCGCCGTCAAACTTTTGTAACGTGGTTATAAACGGTGTCACTAAGCTCTGTTTTACTAATAATACCGATGTTTATTTTAGGTCAACGATAGGGATTACAATATCGATAGGCATTTTCAAATTCTCGAGAGGCTTATGTCTTGAACATTTAAAAACCATTTATCTAATGCAAATTGATGGTTTTAGGCCTACTTATTTCTGATGTTTTTGAACCTAACAGAACGCTTTCATTAGGCTACTAAGGTTTAGGCCTAAGTAAACAATTAAATTGTTATGTTTATAAAATACTAAAGAGTATCTGTGTATGCATAGTAAGGTATTTTCTATAACGTATATTTTTTTATATATATTTAGAAGCTATTATTATTTATAAAGGAAAATACAGTGTTTTTCGTGGTAGCTGGCAACTGGATTCCTTATTCAAGGTAATCTTTTTTTCTCCTTTCTTTCCTATCTGTATTGATATCCCAAAAAATTAGATTATGTGTATAAAATATTAGTTAATATTAGTTAACTAGTTTCTTCTTAAAATTTGCTAAAAAAAATTGGAAGGAAATAGCAGTTTAAAAAGTACATTTTATACATGTTTCGCACCATATGCGTAGCGCTGCACTCACCACGAATAGAACTCAACACCACGAGTATCGACGGGCAACAACTAGTATATATATATATATATATATATATATATTCTTTCAATATGATCAGCGATGACATTTTCTTCCTGTGGGCTGAAAACTGTCTGCTTTCCATGGAGCCCATTATTTTTTCCAGACATGATCATTGATTACGAGACATGATCAATGATCACGAGGCATGATCATTGATCACGATTATGACATTAACTTTCCTACTATACTGCTTGCTTAACATCTTGGCTCTTGATTTATATTCTTTCATCTTGGAGGACTGTACAAACAATTTTTCATAAATTAAAAGCACAAATTTTAATAACAAACACAGATAGGTACCATCCATATCATGGCTAAACACCACAATGTTGTTATTACTTATGGCGGGAAATCTGCCATTTACGTCAGTAACGGCAGGCGCTAGTCGCAATAGCCGGCCCAACAGTCACATCCACGGAGTATTATTAAGGGTGTTTGGCCGCTAGGCTAGCCTGGCGGTGAGGAGCAGTAGTTCTAAAAGTCGCCACCGCGCGCCGCTAGGAAGACAACTCGGGCTTTGCTGTGAGTGTGTGTGATCTGGCTGGGGGAGAGAGGAGTGCGTTCTCCTCATTTCTCCCCTCCCCCCACGCAGCACTGTCTTTTCGTCTACTCCTTCTTCGATCCGGGGCGCACGGCTCGGCCCGCGGCTCGACTGGTTGAGTAGGGTTGGGTTGCTTACTATTTTCCACTGATGTGCCTTTCAATGTCGCCGACAACTAATCTTAAATATATTTTTATTTTGAGCGTTCACTTTATAGTTTTGATGAGTACATTTCTTGTAGCCTATACAGATTTTATCATTAAAAATGTTTGACAGAGTTGTGAGCACATTTAAATACAATGGAACTCGGATAGTTTGAATCTCAAGGGACCGCGGTAATAAAATTCGAACAATCCAAAAAACTTCATTTTAATTATAGAGGTTCGAATTATCTAGGCCTAAATAAGCTAGGATAGCTTTACTGTATTAAAACAAATAACATTATTTATTATATAAACATTAATTATAAATATAAAATGGGTTTTAATTTTAAGAATTACAATTTAACAAATATATTTAATCATAATACATTGATCTTATTAATTTCTTAAAATACTGTATTCAATAAATGTGCAGGGTGTCCCCACACTATTCCATAACAATTTATCTATAAATATACAATTGTGGGATATTTTACTCCAATCACCAACATACTTAACCTTTGTTAGATGTAAGTTTTCGCTACTGTTGGAATTTAGTACCCGTTTGTTGAAGCTAAAGAAGAATTTGCTTACTGTTACAAAATAAAATTCAGGCACGATCAGGGGCGGATCCAAGGAGTCACATTGGGTGGGGGGAAATGCCCGTTTTTTTTTGGGAGGGGGTGTATAGAATACCCCTCAGGGGTGGGGGGTCCGGGAGTCCTCCCCCGGAAATTTGATAAAAATTCCATATCAATAATAATTTGAGCAGCCGTAAAGAATAGCCGAACGCGTTTTATTGACCAACATGTGTGTTATCGGCCTAAAAAGACGTCTGTCTTGAATTCATGGACAAAAATAAGCAATTTGACCGGTTTTTTTTTGGATAAAAATTGCAATTTGACCGCAATTCATGGTCGCCGTAACTTTTAAACCGAAAATGACAAGTAGGCCTAAACGTAGTTTATCGGCCAAGGAAAACCGCAATAGTTTATACCCAAACCGTAATTTAAAGGCGGCCACACACTACCAGACCTTTGCTCGAACAAGACGCAGGACCTTTGATCGAGCAGGAAGCAGGGAGCAGGGCACGAAGGTAGCTAAATTCACTCCGAACTTCTTCTCAATCAAGACCCCGAACAAGACAGCGGATCGGACAGATTGAGCGCGAAAACCACGGAGCGGGTAAAAACAGTGGGAACGACTTTTAGTTGCCGTTGTGTAAGTCGACAGTGTACTTGTCTGTAGATTTCACCCACTTCACCCATGTCACCCATCTCCCCACGATTTCACCCACTTCTCTCCAAGCGTCATTCCTCTTCACTTTGTGGTAGTGAAGGATGGGACAAGTCCCACAAAACTGGCCGATTGTTGTACTCGGAAATAAACATCAATGTTTTCCTCAAACCACTCCATCGTGCAGACTACTTTACATAAACTAGTGAACTGGAAACTAAAATGGCAACAGTCAAGATCAGCTGTATTATGTGCTCGCTGGTCAAGACCGCAACCCTCACCGTCGTCGTTTCGCTAGCGGCGGGCCTCGTGACGGCGCTCGGAGCAGCGTATGGAGGTACCACACACTACCGAACCCCGAACCAGAACCCGAACAAGACATCAGACCGATCTTTCTTTGAACTTTCCTCAAAAAAACCGCCTCGAGAGCGCTCGGTCTGATGTCTGGTCCAAATTCTTGTTCGATGGGTTCGGAGGGAGGCCCCACTAACTACCGGATTTTCTCCCTTCGACCCCAAATCCTGCTCGGTTCAATGTTTTGTTCGGGAAAAAGTCCGGTAGTGTGTGGCCGTCTTAAAGGCTAACACGCCAGCGGAAGTATCAAAGTATGTAATCTTCGAAATCAAAGATTTTACCAAAACTAAGATCGAAACACATTTTATCGGCCTAAAATAGCAATATATTCTCATTTTGCCGTCTAAAACGTCAATCGAGCCGCATTTTAGCCTGAAAACGGTCAAACTGGGTTTTTAGAGAAATTTACCGACCGGGCGATTGTAGTTATCAGCCAAAATTGGTAATGTTTTTGATCATTTTACAGCATATTACCACTGACTATATACATGAGTCAAAAATACGACCACAGTTTTTGTTTTCGGCCAAAATTTGAGTACAAGCTGTATTTTATGCCGGAAATGTACTTAATCGCTCAAAAACAGCAATCGGACCGCATTTTCTCGGTAATATATAAAGCCGGGTCGTGTTTTAAATACCAAAAACGACGTCCGAAACGCATTTTAGGCCGTGTTTTATCGGTAAAAACATAAATTCTGCCGCAACATTGTGTTCAAAAACACCAAAACAACTGAATTTTTTCGGTATAGTAGACCGCGTTTTATTGGCCTGAAGCGGCAAGCGAACCGCATATTATCCACGGAACTGTATTTGTTTGTTGAGGCAAAACAAAATAGGCAATTTCACAGCATTATATTTCCCGAAAACAACCATTACTCGCATTCTAAAGCACGAAATCGAGGGCCACAACGTGGTGTTTATTAACCGAAAATGATGACAGAGCCTCAATATATGCCAAAATTCACAATCTAACCGTGATTAATCATAACAATTGGCAATCGGATCCAATCGGACCACATTTTCCCAGCGAAAAATGAAGCCGGATCCCGTTTTATAGGCCCAAACGACTACCGGAACGTATATTTTACGAATACAATCGGCGATTCAACACCGTTCTATCACCAATGAGCGCCTATTTTTACTATTTACTGATTTAAAAACATATATACTCAAATCAAAAATATACAAAGCTTGGAAAATAAATGGATTTTATGGTTCTCTTTATTTATTTATAACAAATATTAAAAAGTTTTCAGTAAGGCTTAGGGAAATTAATTAAATTGAATTTAAAATTGAATTGAATCGTAAATTTTCACTTTCCTATCACTTAGTTAAATACATCTTCAGAAGAAGCTGAATCTTCAGTTAGATAGGTAGGCCCTAGCCTATAACTTGTTTCACACAACAATGTTTTACTCGCAATTGCTTTTATATTAATTGTATGCCTGTATTTCTTACAAGGCATTAATTGCTACGGTTGCAGTAATACCATAATAATGTACTCTGAAAACTGAAAAACGCGGACACGCGGTACTCGTGTTGAGCGAGTGGCGGGATTCGTGGAGAGTGTGGCTGGAGGGAGTGTAGGGGGCAGCGCGACCTTGGACCTCGGCGCTCGTGCGTGGGGTGCGCGCGTGGTGGCGCTGTGCGTGTGAGTTTGTGTTAGTGAGGCGTAGTGCGGCTGGCCTACTCTGCCTCGGAAGGCAATTTCCAAGAACCAAAGGAGCAGGTCACAGACCAAAAGAAAATAGATACAAACTTCAAACAAATTTTAATGTGTATATCATACTGACCCGCACAACTACATCTATTATTTATGCCACACAATTATATAAATATATTTTTAAAAGTTTTTTAAAGTAAAATATATATATTTCTGATTTTTTATTTTGAAATGCAATTATATTAGTAATAATAACCTGATTTTATCCCACACAACTGCAAATTTTCATTGAAATCGGACCAACGGTTTTCTTACTGACCTTCTCCCAACATTTGACAAAATCTCTACTTTTAAGACCCATAACTCCCTTAATAGTAATGCGAATTATTTAATATTTTGATTCCATTTTGATTCCTAATTTTCATCCTGATGGGAAAAAAATAATATATTACAAATTAATTTGTTGACCAAACACCCTTAAAGTGTCCAGGATTAAATGGAATACGTAAATACGATATATTTGTTTAAAATATATGTTGTATATAGCTTTAAATAGCATGGCATTATGCACTCTTAAATTTTGAATAAAAATACGCCTTCCGAAAAAATCGGACAACCTTGAAAAAAATTACATATTTTAGTTATACATTTTTTCTTTTTTCGAAAAGTTGCAAGTTGGTAAACTGCAAAATAAAATTAAAAAACAATCGTATGCAGTTATAGCTGTGTAGAGCGTCTTCTGCTCTATATGAATGGATAACTATCGACTTCAAAACTTTTCAGGTTAGTTTAGAAATATTTAGCCTAAGTTTACAAATATGTACACCATGTCCGGGAATACTCCCCTGTTCGGAATTAGCAAGTTTTATGGTACTTTAATTTTTTTTAAACATTAACAATTTTTGTTATTAACATTTTGAGGTAATACTTTAGAACACCCTGTACATTTTAAAATGGCTTAAAACCTAACAATTTGTTATTATGTATGTGTTTTAACAGTTTACAAATAAAAATACAATAAAATAATTTTAAAAAGTTGAAAAAATAATTTTGGCCACAATTTAATGCTAATTCAGAAATACTTCACTGTGCGCCAGAGATCAAGAATACGTCGCTTAGTGGCTGAAGATGACTTCAACACGGCTAGAGACGCAAATGATCACTACTACTTCTTTGATGCTGACATTTATCGATAACGCATTGCTAACGTAACCAGCAATGGTGACTGCATCTCTGTCATCACCGGTGATCGGGAATGAATCGCTAATGTTGATGGGAATTGAGAACACATAGACGTCGCAGAAAATCGAGAACACATCGCCATTGTCAACGCCACTCAAGAATGCATCTCTAGTTTCTCAGCACTTTAGAACGCATTGCTAACGTTACTGACAGTCAAGAACGCATTTCAAACATCGCCGACAATCAAAAACGCATAGATTATGTCCTCAGCAATCAAGAATGTATCGCTAATTAGGCGTATGCCAAATTTTGAATAAGTTGGTCACGTAGCCACACTTGATCGCCAATCTACACATTTTTTCCCGGTAAACAAAATTCCAGCATGATTCCCGGTTTTCCCGGTCGGTTTCAACCCTGTAATATTTTAACAGTACATTTCTTTATTTATTTAGAGTTAAATAACAGCAACAAAAAAATAGTTTCATTATTACAATAGCCTAGGTACAAACATTATATATATATATACTCCTAAAACAATATGGCCAAATTTACCTACTCTTCAGATTTATAATTTAATAAACTGCAGAGAGCCATTTAAATCTTGATACTGATTTTCAGCACTCGATAACGGCTAATGTATGTGAAATTTAACGATATTTCCCGCCGAAATAAAGCCAAATAGTAACAAATAATTCAATGGAGGTTAGTTAGATTGACAAGGAGACAGAATTTAGCTTTGGAGGTCTGTGAAGTTGGTCCACCCAAACAGCCTACCCACAATTTTTAATTCCGTTTGTTAGTTCCGCAAATTTAGAGAAGTAAATTAAAAAACGCAATGGGTAGGCCAACTTCACGCTAGCCTACCCATATCCTAAAATGATTTAAAACTGGATCAAGTGTTAGTTCCGGATAGTTCCGTCAACAATCTTGTTGGTTCCATAGTCAACCATGGGAACTTGTCCTTTAAAACATCCAATTGTACAGTAAACATTCTTAACACCAATGTGGAAAGAATGGACGAACTGATAAATGTGGTGTTTATAAGTTATCTTGCGCTGACTGTTCCAGCACATACACTGGACAGACAGGTCGAAAATTTAAAATTAGTTATAATGAACATCGTCCGGATTCTCGTGCAAGTAAACTTAAGTCTACGTTTGTACAGCATTTATTTGGCGCAAACCATAGTATGCATGACGTGAATGACGGATTGGAAATTCTCCATATTTGTAAGAAAGGGGGCAGACTAAGCACTTGAGAGGAATTTGAGATCTATAAAGCCCAAATGCGTGAAAATGAGATGAACACCAGCTTCGTCCTAAATGAAAAGCTCAAATTCAAATCCCACCACATCTTCAACACCATATTAAATAGACGGCAGATGTCGACGCTCATTGGTTAGTCTACAGATAATACTGACAGAAGTGAACCTGACTAACTTAGATCTTTGAGTCTGCAACCTGACCATGACCGCGACGATGCGTCTGACCGATTTGTCTGATAGGCCTATCTTCTTGTTAAATGTCAAGTATCGTGTAATCGTTTGTGCGTATGTGTGTGTTGTATATCTTAACTTTATGACAACGGTGTTTACTGGAATTCTGAAGATAGTTCCGTTGAACCGAAACATGTAACAAATTAATTTATAACTGTGGACGAAAAAGGTATGTAACCAAATTATCATATTAATATGAAATCAGCACAACAATGTTAGGGTCTACCCTAAATATAAAATTACTAAGAAAAAAGTTATGGGATATTTCATTGCAGTGGTTCTTCCTTAATCACAATAAATCTTGGTTCATATAAAAAACACTAGACCTAATTTAAACCCTAATTGAAATATATGTTAAAGGCATACTAACTTAATAACAGTTATCTCTTTTTAGCGAATTTACCCTATAGGGAAGAAGCTATTACCGTAGTCGGCATGGTAAGACCTAGGCCCGGGACCATGATAACTTTTTGTTTTGAGGTCCCCAGACCCCAAAAACACCATTCGTTCGAAACTGTATATATATATATATATATATGTGTCCGTGAGCACGATAACTCTCATACAAATTATCCGATTTTGATGAAATTTGGTATAAACGTGTAAAGCAACATTTGACTTTAAGTTCGAAAACCAGCCAGATCGCTCTATCCAAAAGGGTATTTTGGGGGGGTTTTGTACCCCAAAAATGGGTTTTTTGAATTTTTTACATATAATTTTGGAAATAGTCAAATTTTAGTTTTTCCCATTGGATTCAGCTTAAAAAAACACACAATTTGGTATTTTGATCATTTCTCTACGTCAATTGGTTACCGAGATATTGAAAGTGCTAAACACAGTACGTTGTCTAATGTTATTCTTATGGAGGAAAATAAAAATTTTATATCTCGCTTATTTATGAACATATACTGACGAAACTTGGTATACGGCTTCATCTGGTTGTGAACCATTGATATTTGCTCAAAAAAACAATTTTTTGCCAACGGCTCCCGTAGCAGCAAACCTGGGCACTCAGCCCCATGTTATTCTTATGGAGAATAAGTAACGTGTTATCTCCCTTAATTATGACAATAAATTAATGAAATTTGGTATGTGACCACCTAGTTGAGTCATATTGATATTATTATAAAACCCCATTTTTTGTGTTCCTTGCTTCAGCAAACCTGCATACTCTGCCGCCATGTTATTCTTATGGAGAATAATTAAAATGCCATAAATTGTTTATTTATGAATGTATATTGATGAAACTTGGTATGTAGCTTTATGTGGTATTAAGATAAATATATGCATTTGAAATTCGCTAAGTACGCAGGTTTGCTGCTACGGGGGTATTTAATTATACTCCAACTACACCAGAGAAAACAAAACTAATTCCTATTTAAAACTTTAAAAAAATTTTTTTTAGTTCTCCCTCAATATTTTGCACGAGCTGACACATGATTTGTCACACAAAAAGCTGACCACAAAATTTAACTCTTGGTTATGTTGTCTTTTACTAAAAATAAACTTTCAATCCCTCACTTAGGCCTATTTGTGGAAGATTGTACTACAGGCATACTGCAGTCCTGGCTGCTGGATGGTAGGACTTGGCCTACTTGCATTGAACTAGAACTTTGACATAGGCCTACATTTAAATGTTGGCTGCTGTATTGCAGGTCTATTTGTGCTGAGGTAGAAAGAACTTCTAGGTTGAATGCATGCAAGGTCAACTGATTACCACTGTGTAGATTAGAAACAAACTGCATGTGTTTTTTCCCCTTTTCGTGAGATTTGTTGGCAGTTATTCCGGAGTGGGAAACATCAAAAGTTTTTTTACAAAACCAACAAAATGCTGTGAACTTGTCCTCTTTTCTAATCTACTTACACCACAGGTTTTCTTCTAAAAAAGGTTTCCATTACATAATAACAGTAAAATATTTGTTCTAAAATTAAATGAATTGAATCCTAAAGTGGGAGTCTGTTCCAAATACCGATTCGCTCTCAATACTGTTCAGCTCTTCCAACGATAACTGCTGAGGTCAACATTATGTTAGGATATCATAAAAGATGTCAGTAATTAATTGTAATTAAATCTCCGGTGGCATTTATATTTAATAATTTGATTTTTACTGTAATCTAATGCTTAAGCAATTTTTTTTTTCTGGCAAGTGTTAACACTCTCGTAACCTTCATATCCTACCACTCAACAACGAGAGTTGTTAGTGAGATAATGCAATCGGCAAAATATTGTATCAGGTAGGCAGGTAGGGCAGTATATATTGCGATCGCGCAGGATATGGGCTGCTTCACTAGCGCTCGTGGTACCTGTCCGTAAAAACAGTCTTCTGGCGTAACAGTCTGGGTTACTGTTGATTGGTGCTAAAGTAAACAAATCTGCCCAAACGCTCTGGTTTCTTTTACCAGGCACCAGGATTGCTAACGAGCTATGGCTTTGGTAAGACGCCAGCACATAAGACATAGACGGGTACAATAATTTTGTCCCGTCAAAACGCAGACGGAACAGATACTAACTTAATGCAGCAGTTTAAATTGGTAAAATCGTGAAGCCACTGGCACTAAGGTGAACATCAATGATTAGTTGATAATAAATTATTCACTCTCGTAATTATTTAATCTTGAATTGGATATTTTTCCTTGACTTAAGCGTCAAAATCCGTGACTTTCGGTGACTTCCATGACATTATACAAAAATCCATGACTTTTTGGGGACTTCCGTGACCGGTAGAAACCCTGCGGAACTAACGTTTTACACAGTTCTAAACCCAATTTAGGGTATGGGTAGGCTAGCGTGAAGTTAGCCCGCCCCAAGTTTTAACGATTTGTTCTGTCAATTAAATTATGTTTAACTGTGGAACAAACTAAATGAGTAATGGAACTACCCGGAACTAACGTTTTATACAGTTCTAAACCTATTTTGGAGTATGGATAGGCTAGCGTGAAGTTAGCCCGCCCCAAGGCCACAAACCTGGTTTTTTGCTAGTTAAGATGATGTTGTGTAAGATGATGGAACTAACAAATATTGCAAATCGAGAACCAACACAGAAATAACGTTGGATACAGTTTTGAACCCATTTTAGAGTATGGGTAGGCTAGCGTGAAGTTAGCCCGCCCCAAAGCC
The DNA here is from genome assembly GCA_963675035.1 of Allygus modestus. Classification (NCBI taxonomy): domain Eukaryota; kingdom Metazoa; phylum Arthropoda; class Insecta; order Hemiptera; family Cicadellidae; genus Allygus; species Allygus modestus. The sequence continues at coordinate 199,692,904 of OY776112.1, forward strand.
ACAAACATGGATTTTGCCAGTCAACCCTAGCCGTAGCCAACCTTCCGATTTGGACTGTTTGAACTGTCGCCTTAAGAGTGGCAGCCGTCCGAATCGGACAGATTTTGACCGAAAATTTTGCAACGTTAAAAACCACTAATAATCATTTCAAAAATAAACAATTATATAGGCCTAGATCATTCAAAAGATCATATTCTTAACTTTCATTTTATTACACAGACAAACCCCGTGGCAGCTATATAACAATGTCAACACGATTAGAAATCGAATGAATTTTTGGCGCAATGCGATTCCTGCAGCTTACGCTAGGAAAACGCCAAAACACGACTTTTTGAAATTACCCAGCTCGGGTAATCTTTGTCGCAGGAAGTTGTGGTTGGTACCAATGCACTGCTAAACAGTTGTGCTTAATTTTGGTATTGATTTTTGGAACGAAATATTTATTGAACAGATAATATGATTTTATGGGAAACAGGTTTTTTTTTCTTTAACGAATGGCCAACCATCCGAATCAGATTGTTCGTAAAATCTGATTTATATGCAGTCTAAGTTATAGTTACTAGTCATATAATATGTCATTTTGTAGAGGAAGAAATGTAGAGTAATTTAGTTTTGCCGTTGGCAGCACTTCTTGCGGGGCGTCATCACCATGGACGCCAGTATTATTTAAAATCTTTTCCTTAGCTGTCTGCTTAGCCATCTTGAATATTTCTTGGTAGGTGTTTGACATGTTTTATCCGTGAATTATTACTCAACATGTTATTATTTCGGAGTTTTAGTGTTATTGAAGCGTTTGTGTGTATATAAAAGTTATTTTTATGCATTATATTATGCATAAATATTACTGAAGAGTGTTAAATAATGTTTATAACAAGTGTTGTGCTTTGTTTACCTAACATTGTTTACATACCACATTATTTACTTTGTTACATAACACATATAAATAAAATAATTTACCCTAGGTGTTATACATTTTTATACAGGTAATTGAATATACTACAACATGTTTATACTGGTTTGGTGTAAAAAATTTGGTAAAAGTTATATACTAAATATTGTGCAATTTATTTTTTCACAAATACGCAAAAATATCAAAACATTAGTTTATCTACAAATATTTACAAGCAGTGGAACGTGGCTAATTCAAACTTCTATAATTCGAAATCTTCTTTAATCCAAATTTTTCTCCTGGTCCCAAGCAATTCATATACAATCAATGCTAAAAAATTGTGGTTAATTCAAATTATATTTTGGATAGTTCGAAGTTTCTACGCGAAAAAAAGCTGATCAAAAGTCCAACGGTCGGGCCAGGAATTCCCGAGAAACGATGTGGTATCATTGGTATGCGGGGGTCATTCTGTGTCAAATCAACACAAAAAAGGAGGCATTTTTTACCTCACCATCTCAGAATTTGATCAAATTTTGAATACAGGTTACCTTTCAGACTAAGAATAATACAAAATTTTTTCCAAAATCCGTTAACCGGTTTAGGACCTATTTAGTGGTTTTTCAGTGTTAAGTTTGTTTAGTAATTATGAATTGAGAACCATTAGGCTGAAAATATTGACAGTTACCTTCTTCCAAAATTTTAGTGTTTTGAGGTCTTAAGTATTGGTCACATCAAAACATCAAAAATTCAATTTTTTGGCTTTTTAATAAAAAAACATAAATATAAAAAATATTACTATTCACCATTAAAGAGCTAAAAAAACTAAATAATTTAGTATTTTGAATAATTACTATTGTACGATTGCTGGTTGCGGAGAAAATTTAAATTTACATTTTGCAGTAAACACAGTACGTTGTCCAATGTTATTCGGTACTTTGGTATTATACGGATGCCACTATTTTTGGAGGTTAATTTTTACCGGATACAAAGGATAACTACATAATTCGAAAAACGTACTTTTATTGACTTACTGTAAAAATTTTACATCATTCTGATGAGCGGTCTTTGTGTTGTGCCTCCCAAAAGCCAGCGATGTCCGCTAGGATCGTGTTGAATGCGTCGCCGCCGCTAGCAGCCACACCCGATCACCACATGTACTCCGCAAAATATACAGCGCGCTGCGGCAGTTATGTTAGGATGGGTTATCATAAAAATACGTACGGTTTCCTCTTCATTTCGAGGTAAATCCCACACCAAAAGAACGTCACTCATTATGAAAACAAATGTAACGTAGTGCACGGCAATAAATCACTCATGACACTGACCCAGATACAGGCGGTGACAGCTGATGCGCGCGCTCCGGTCAACGACCTGACCTTGGCCTATTTGGAGGGGGTTTGGCGGCCGGAAGTATGACTCATCAGGTATCATTCGATTTGTAACGAAACAAGGAAAGTCCTACAATCATTTTTATGATAACCCATCCTAACATAACTGCCGCAGCGCGCTGTATAAGGGTGGCATCCGTATAATACCAAAGTACCTGTTATTCTTATGGGGAATACAAATACACCCGTCGCAGCAAACCTGCATACTCAGCGAATTTCCAATAAATTATAACATAAAACATTAAGCCACTTAACAAGATTCATAAGAAATATAGGTACTTTGGTTATTATACGGATGCCACCCTTATACAGCGCGCTGCGGCAGTTATGTTGGGATGGGTTATCATAAAAGTGATTGTAGGACTTTCCTTGTTTCGTTACGAATCGAACGATACCTAATGAGTCATACTTCCGGCTGCCAAACCCCCTCCAAATAGGCCAAGGTCAGTTCGTTGACCGGAGTGCGCGCATCACCTGTCACCGCCTGTATCTGGGTCAGTGTCATGAGTGATTTATTACCGCGCACTACGTTACATTTGTTTTCATAATGAGTGACGTTCATTTGGTGTGGGATTTACCTCGAAATGACAAGGAAAGTCCTACAATCATTTTTATGATAACCCATCCTAACATAACTGCCGCAGCGCGCTGTATAAGGGTGATCGGGTGCGGCTGCTAGCGGCGGCGACGCATTCAACACGATCCTAGCGGACATCGCTGCCTTTAGGGAGGCACAACACAAAGACCGCTCATCACAATGATGTAAAATTTGTACAGTAAGTCAATAAAAGTACGTTTTTTCGAATTATGTAGTTATCCTTTGTATCCGGTAAAAATTTAACCTCCTAAAATAGTGGCATCCGTATAATACCAAAGTACCGAAATATATTCACAAACAAGCGATATTTAAAATATTAATTATATTCTCCATAAGAATAACATTGGGGATGAGTACGTAGGTTTGCTGCAACAAGGAACACAAAATAATGGGTTTTTATATAAATATCAATAGAACTCAGCTAATTGAAGTCAAATACCAAGTTTCATCCATATACATTCATAAATAAGCGATATATAACATTTTAATTATTTTCCATAAGAATAACATGGGGACCGAGTACCTAGGTTTGCTGCTACGGGAACCATAGGCGAAAAATTGTTTTTATGTGCAAACAACAATAAACCACAACCAGATGAAGCCATATACCAAATTTCGTCAGTTTATGTTCATAAATAAGCGAGATATACAGTTTTTCTTTTTCTCCATAAGAATGACATTAGACAGCGTACTGTGTTTAGCACTTTCAATATCTCAGTAACCAATTGACGTAGAGCAATGATCAAGATACCAAATTGTTTGTTTTTTTATGCTGAATTCAATGATGAAAATTACAATTTGATTTTAATAAAAGTTACATGTGGAAACCCCAAAAAACCCATTTTTGGGGTACAAAACCCACCTTTGGATGGTGCGATTCATCTGGTTTTCGAACTCGTTCAAATAAATGCTACTTTACACGTTTGTACCAAATTTCATTAAGATCGGACCTTTTTTACGACAGTTATCGTGCTTACGGACACATATATATATATATATATATATATATATATATATAAATTTGAACGAATGGTGTTTTTTGCATCTGGGGACCTCAAAAAGAAAAGTTATCATGGTCTCGGGCTTAAGTCTTACCATGAGACCTACGGTAATAGCTTCTTCCCTATAGGGGAAATTCGCTAAAATTATTATTTCTCTTTTATTTACTGATCAATTTCGTTCAAACTTGATATGCTTGTCAAGTTAGCATTGACCAACAGAGGAAATTCAAAATATGTTGCCCTTTAATAATCATAGGGGGGGAATAGGGGATATTTCCCCTCTTAAAACCACGTGTGTAGCAATGAATTCTGTAGGCCTCCAAAACAGGGATTTGAGTGGATGTTTTTCAAACAACTTGTTTACAAGATTTTCTGTACAGAACATTCGAACCGTGCTTTGCATTCTATATTTAGTAAATAAAAAGTAATTTATTCATTAAAGTTGGGCTAAAAGGGAGAAAGTAGCCTAGTAACTTTGTCGATAAAATTCTGATTTTTTAAAATGTATGGTGATGATTTTTGCTTAATTCCCAAGGTATACCTGATTATCCGAATTTCTGCAAATCCGAATCGGCCCGATCCCCAATTAATTCGGATAATCGGAGTTCTACTGTACATCATAAATGTGTTCCCCATCACAACTGCTGAAATTACAATGCGCAAATAGTTTTGCCACAGTGTACAAGTTTGTTATATCTTACTCTCTTGTTTATGGATAGGTCCCCTACTCTTTACTACCTTTTTATTGATATTTATTACTAAACTAATTTATTCTATAGGCCTAATTCTATATGGAACAGGACTAACAGGCCATAATGACTTTGCTATGTTTCGATAGGCCTATATCCGTGCAGCCCAGTAAAAATGTAAGTTATTGTTGTATGTTCTTACAAATAACATTGTAAAATCATTAAGTTATTTGACATTATTTTCTCATGAAACTCGGAATATTTGTAGCCAGTTAAATTTGAAAAACAGTGATTTGAGTTTTATTGAGTAAACTATTTTTTTCTCTCATGTTACCCAGCGTAGAAACGGAAGCTTTTCCAAAACAATTTTCAAGGTACCTATGTATTTTTTATTATTTTTACAACTACTGTATGAAAAATACTTAGAAATTGTATCATGTCTTAAGTAATTCTTTCTCTATAAATAAAAAAAAATAATAAAATTGGTTAATAAATAAAAAAGTTGTAGCGTTTATTCAGAAGTCTTGCAAAAGCCACAAGGGCCCGGCATTTTAGGTTAGGCCTAGAAAAAAATCACAGGGCACTTTGGTACAATACCTGACAAAAGGCCTTCGGCACTTAAAGGGTTAAAGTTGACAATGTAGGCCTAAATACATTAGATCATAGATACAATTTCAACACAAAATTTGCATTATTCAAAGCTTTTTTAGGAAAATAAAAGATCTATAATTTTTCCCAGAATTCAACTGAGCTATTTTTTAACTATCATATTCCAGTTATCTCTGGGGAATCCGATGATATGCGAACCATAAGTTTGCTTAAGATAGCTTAGAGCCTAGTTTAAGTAACAAATTCCATCAAAATCTGAGACAGTTAAAGAAAATGGTAGGGCCTAACTTAAAAGGACCAAAAGTGACGCTTCTCTTTTCACGCTTAAGTTTAATGGCCAAGGTGGGTTCAGTTTATCAAATTCTACCCTGATACTCTGGCGGTGTTAAAAGCAAGTCCCACTACAGGACCCACTGGCACTAAAATTGTTACTGTTGCTGTCTAAGTCATCTTAGATAGTAACAAGACCACAGAATTTGTACAATTTCTCATCAAAATTTGAAAAGGGCACTTGTGTGCAGCCTTACAAAAACAAAACAATAAGTAGGCCTAATGCCAAGTGATTATTACAGGGTAGGTACCTAGAACTTGTCTTTTAACAATAACTTACTGCTTATTTAATGACTACTATGAATGTTTAAGCTGAAAATGAAACACAAAACGTGTGAACTATTGTATTTAAACCCAATAAATGATTGGCTTTAACGAGCATAACCGAACAACAATCTATATTAGGGATCGGCTGAATTCATCACAGTAGTGGGTAGGGCAACATACAAAATAGAGCCTCGCCTAACATTGAATTCTAGATCAGTGTTTATAATTGAAATTGAAAACGTAATTTCCTTGGTCTAGATAGGTTTAATAACGCAGACAGTTCTGTAATCGTAAAGGTTTAGCCTGGCATATAAGGTAACAAGATAGCACAAACGTCGGGATCCCCTGGACAGAACGCCGCCATTACTAATGCTACTTTGTCTCGACAATAACAAACTATTATGAAATTACTGAAATCGGTACTTACTATGCGTATCCCCAAATGAATGCACAGTAAACTATTGAAGTGATCAATGTCCCTTTCATATTTTAGAAGTTAAGTACAAACTTCACAGCAATAATTTAACTAAAACATAATATCAAGTCCACAATCTACTTTACATCGTCTTCTTTCCACAACAACCGTTACAGTGATACCATACCACTAGACCATGCGACTACCACACAATCTAAAATAATTACTCATACGTATAAAAAAAATACCTAGTAGATGTTCTATTACCAGGAATTAATTGAGTAGTTTTTGGAGTGAGTTAGTTTCACAGGAGACTGCCATGTTCCAAGAAACCTATTTAAAAATACACCTGTCATATAACAAAAACCTGCATACTTAGCGAATTTCAAATGGTACCTCACTATCACATGAGGTGAGATCCCATAAATGAGATCTAATTACACAAGGACTAAAATTTAAATTCGTCCCAAAAGGCCTAATTCAAATCGTCTCATAAGGTTTTTAATAATGTTGACATTTGGGAACGATTTCGCTTTAGATTATACCTTGTGGTAATATCTATAATCAAGATAGTTTCGCCCATAGCGTCTAAAGTTTGTTTTGCCCCATAAGATATAAAATCAGGAAGCTATATAGGGCCCACAAATGCAAACAGTTGTTCCATAGCGGCTAATCCCACAAGGTTTAATTTGCGTGGGAAAACATAAGTTTAAATCTTACTATGTGCCCCCCACACGCCCACCCAAACAGGATCTCCATTATTATATTAGCTTGATAATTTAGTTAAAATACAAATACCCCGTAGCAGCAAACCTGCGTACTCAGCGAATTTCCAATGCATATATATGTATATTAATACCACATAAAGCCACATACCAAGTTTCATCAATATACATTCATAAATAAACGATTTGTGACATTTTAATTATTCTCCATAAGAATAACATGGCGGATGAGTATGCAGGTTTGCTGAAGGAAGGAAAACAAAAAATGGGGTTTTATACAAATATCAATATAACTCATTTAGGTAAAGCCACATACCAAATTTCATTAATTTATTTTCATAATTAAGGGAGATAACACGTTACTTATTCTCTATAAGAATAACATGGGGCTGAGTACGCAGGTTTGCTGCTACGGGAGCCTTTGGCAAAAAATTGTTTTTTTTAGCAAATATCAATGGTTCACAACCAGATGAAGCCGTATACCAAGTTTTGTCAGTATATGTTCATAAATAAGCGAGATATAAAATTTTTCTTTTCCTCCATAAGAATAACATTAGACAACGTACTGTGTTTAGCACTTTCAATATCTCGGTAACCAATTGACGTAGAGAAATGATCAAAATACCGAATTGTGTGTTTTTTTAAGCTGAATCAAATGGTAAAAACTAAAATTTGACTATTTCGAAAATTATATGTAAAAAATTCAAAAAACCCATTTTTGGGGTACAAAACCCCCCCAAAATACCCCTTCGGATAATGCGATCTGGCTGGTTTTCGAACTTAAAGTCATAAATGTTGCTTTACACGTTTATACCAAATTTCATCAAAATCGGATAATTTTAGGGGAAATTCGCTAAAAAGGATACCCCCGTCGCAGCAAACCTGCATACTCAGCGAATTTCCAATGAAGATATAAATGTCTTAATACTACATAAAGCCACTTACCAAGTTTCATAAAAATATATTCACAAATAAGCGATATATACAATTTTAATTATTCTCCATAAGAATAACATTGGAGCTGAGTACGGAGGTTTGCTGCAACAAGGAACACAAAAAATTGGTTTTTATGCTACTATCAATATAACTCAACTAGGTGAAGTCGTATACCAGTTTTTATTAATTTATGGTCATAATTAAGGGAGACAGAGCATTTAATTATTATCTATAAGAATAACATGGGGCCTGAGTACGCAGGTTTGCTGCTTTGGGAGATTTATGCAAAAACAATTTTTTGGAGCAAATATCAATAGACCTCAACGAGATGAAACTATATACCAAGTTTCGTCAGTATACGTTCATAAATAAGCGAGATAAAAAAATTTTCTTTTCCTCCATAAGAATAACATTAGACAACGTACTGTGTTTAGCACTTTCAATATCTCGGTAACCAATTGACGTAGAAGAATGATCGAAATACCAAATTGTGTGTTTTTTAAGCTGAATCGAATGGTCAAAACTAAAATTTGACTTTTTCAAAAATTATGTGTAACAAATTCAAAAACCCATTTTTGGGGTACAAAACCCCCCAAAATACCCCTTCGGGTAGGTCGATCTGTCTGGTTTTCGAACTTAAAGTCATAAATGCAGCTTTACATGTTTATGCCAAATTTCGTCAAAATCGGATAATTTTTACGAGAGTTATCGTGCTCACGGACACATATATATATACAGTATCGAACGAATGGTGTTTTTAGGGTCTGGGGACCTCAAAACGAAAAGTTATCATGGTCCCGGGCCTAGGTCTTACCATGCCGACTACGGTAATAGCTTCTTCCCTATAGGGGAAATTCGCTAAAATTACAGGTTTTTCAGAACAACGAGATCCACGATAAACCCGTCAAACTAAGTTTTTAAATTATGCAGTAATTGTCCTTTCGGTATATGCTACCCAGCACCGTATCTAGCTGTGGGCCACTAGACACAGTCGGTGGTGCGGGCCCTTACAACCCAGGTCAGCCAGGCTAGCGACCCTTTGTTTGCTTGTTTGAGGTTTCTGTATGTGGGATTCGTGTGGTGCGGGCCCCTTGGCACGCGCCCATGTGGCCTATGCTTAAATCCGGCCCTGACGCTACCCATGTCCCCATTGTTATTGTAACATGACAATATTGTTTAAAAACATACAAATAAAAATCTTGGAGTACAATTTTAGTTCTAAAATCATACTGACAAAGCGGGTTGAAAGTTTTTTGATCTCACCTCGGAGGGTTACGCCCTCCAGACTCACCATTCTATAGCTTGAACATTTTATTTAAACAAATTTGAATTTGGAGGCAATATGGATGAGTTCCCCACAGGCTGTCAAACCAAGCGGTTTTTGACTTAATTAACTTCAGCGTGAATTCTAAGGGTATGATGAGATCTGTTAAACGTTCCAAATTTCTGAGCAAGTCTTCATCTTCCATCACTTTACAAATGTTTTAAAAATATAAATAAACAAAGAATTCTGAGAACAATGAGATTTAAAATCTGGAAAATAGTTTATTCCTAATGGTTTTAATGCAAATATTTGCCAATTGCCGTTTGATATCACTTGGGGGTCCTTTCAGACCCTCATTTGTTAATAATAATAATAATAATAATAATAATAATAATAATAATAATAATTTATTGCATATAACATTACAAAAATGTGTGCAAAATTTCAAAAAAATAACAGGAATGATAGAGATCAGTTTGTTGTCTTTGTCTTCTGTATTTCGTTGAATTCATGATCGAGTACATATAAAGGATTTTCTAAATAATAAAGTTTTACTTTTTTGATGTCTCTGCTTGAATTAATTGAAATGTTGTGATTTTCTTTTAATTTGTTTAATAATTTGCCAATTGCATAATAAATAGTTTTAGCGAATTTCCCCTATAGGGAAGAAGCTATTACCGTAGTCGGCATGGTAAGACCTAGGCCCGGGACCATGATAACTTTTCGTTTTGAGGTCCCCAGACCCCAAAAACACCATTCGTTCGAAACTGTATATATATATATATATATGTGTGTGTCCGTGAGCACGATAACTCTCGTAAAAATTATCCGATTTTGATGAAATTTGGTATAAACGTGTAAAGCAACATTTATGACTTTAAGTTCGAAAACCAGCCAGATCGCTTTATCCGAAGGGGTATTTTGGGGGGGGTTTTGTACCCCAAAAATGGGTTTTTTGAATTTTTTACATATAATTTTTGAAATAGTCAAATTTTAGTTTTTACCATTGGATTCAGCTTAAAAAACACACAATTTGGTATTTTGATCATTTCTCTACGTCAATTGGTTACCGAGATATTGAAAGTGCTAAACACAGTACGTTGTCTAATGTTATTCTTATGGAGGAAAAGAAAAATTTTATATCTCGCTTATTTATGAACGTATACTGACAAAACTTGGTATACGGCTTCATCTGGTTGTGGACCATTGATATTTGCTCAAAAAAACAATTTTTTGCCAAAGGCTCCCGTAGCAGCAAACCTGCGTACTCAGCCCCATGTTATTCTTATGGAGAATAAGTAACGTGTTATCTCCCTTAATTATGAAAATAAATTAATGAAATTTGGTACGTGGCTTTACCTAAATGAGTTATATTGATATCTGTATAAAACCCCATTTTTTGTTTTCCTTCCTTCAGCAAACCTACATACTCAGCCGCCATGTTATTCTTATGGAGAATAATTAAAATGTAATAAATCGTTTATTTATGAATGTATATTGATGAAACTTGGTATGTGGCTTTATGTGGTATTAAGATACATATATATGCATTGGAAATTCGCTGAGTATGCAGGTTTGCTGCTACGGGGGTATTTTCATATATTGTTTTTCGATGTATTGGATGTTGGATATAATCTCTTTTTCTTATGTCATATTGGCTGTGGCATTGTGTGCTAGTAAATTTGTTTTTGTTTTTAGCGAATTTCCCCTATAGGGAAGAAGCTATTACCGTAGGTCTCATGGTAAGACTTAAGCCCGAGACCATGATAACTTTTCATTTTGAGGTCCCCAGATGCCAAAAACACCATTCGTTCAAATTTGTATATATGTATATATATATATATATTTATATATATATTTATATATATATTTATATATATATATATATATATGTGTCCGTAAGCACGATAACTCTCGTAAAAAAGGTCTGATCTTAATGAAATTTGGTACAAATGTGTAAAGTACCATTTATTTGAACGAGTTCGAAAACCAGATGAATCGCACCATCCGAAGGGGGTTTTTGGGGGGTTTTGTACCCCAAAAATGTGTTTTTTGGGGTTTTCACATGTAATTTTAATTTAAATCAAATTTTAATTTATACCATTGAATTCAGCTTAAAAAAACAAACAATTTGGTATTTTGATCATTGCTCTACGTCAATTGGTTACCGAGATATTGAAAGTGCTAAACACAGTACGTTGTCTTATGTTATTCTTATGGAGAAAAAGAAAAATTGTATATCTCGCTTATTTATGAATATAAACTGACGAAATTTGGTATATGGCTTCATCTGGTTATGGTTTATTGTTGTTTGCACAAAAAAACAATTTTTCGCCTATGGTTCCCGTAGCAGCAAACCTAGGTACTCGGTCCCCATGTTATTCTTATGGAAAATAATTAAAATGTTATAAATCGCTTAATTATGAGTGTATATGGATGAAACTTGGTATGTGACTTCACTTAGCTGAGTTCTATTGATATTTGCATAAAAGCCCATTATTTTGTGTTCCTTGTTGCAGCAAACCTGCGTACTAATCCCCAATGCTATTCTTATAGAGAATAATTAATATTTTAAATATCGCTTGTTTGTGAATATATTTCTTATGAATCTTGTTAAGTGGCTTATTGTGTTATGTTATAATTCATTGGAAATTCGCTGAGTATGCAGGTTTGCTGCGACGGGTGTATTTAAGTAGTATTTTAGTAATTCTACAACATATAATCCAAATATAGTCAATATTTTGTCTTCTTTGAAATGTTCAAAGCATGATTCGTCATAAATTTTATTTTACTTTTCAAATTTATTCAATTGCATATAACAACTGCAAAGAATGACAAATGAAATCAGTGAGGCCAAGAGGATTTAAAATACAGTTGTTCAGTCCCAGCACTTTGAGGATACTCTAAATTTGTGTTCCTTATATCACTTTTAAGGAACTATCTATTTTACTGATAAGGAAAAATCTTGACTGACTGGGTACATCCGGTCGGCTGATTTGCTTCAAAATTGGTACTTTGTTCTACCAACTAACTCGGACAATAGTATCAAACAATCATCCCCCTAAGTTTTTGCTAAGGTGGGACACTTCGCTAGAAACTCCCTGCTGACCGGGGAGAAAACACGACTGACTGGATACTTCCGGTCAACCGATTCACTTCAAATTTGATATTTAGATGCTACCAACAAACCGGACCAATAATATAATACCCCCGTAGCAGCAAACCTGCGTAATCAACGAGTTTCCAATGCATATACATGTATCGAAATACCACATAAAACCAAATATCAAGTTTTATCAATATACATTCTTAAATAAACTATTTATGACATTTTAATTATTATCCATAAGAATAACATGGCGGCTGATGATGCAGGTTTGCTGAAGGGGGGAACACAAAAAATTGGTTTTTATACAAATATCAATATAACTCAAGTAGGTAAAGCTACATACCAAATTTTATTAATTTATGTTCATAATTAAGGGAGATAACACGTTACTTATTCTCCATATGAATAACATGGGAACTGAGTACGCAAGTTTGCTGCTATGGGAAATATCGGCCAAAAACTGTTTTATAGTGCAATTATCAATAGACCACAACGATATGAAGCATATTATACCAAGTTTCATCAGTATAAAGTTTATAAATAAGCGAGATTTACATTTTTTCTTATTCTCCATAAGAATAACATTGGACAACGTACCGTGTTTAGCACTTTCAATATCTCTGTAACAAATTAACGTAGAGCAATGATCAAAACACCAAATTGTTTGTTTTTTACTTTCTCCCCCTATACATAGTATATGGAGAAAGTATTGTTTTCGTCAACATTTTCGAATTTGAGTTATTAGTGGAAATATTCGTTTTGGTGCTCCCTGAACCCAAAAAAGTGGTTTTTACGTGATGTCTGTCTGTCTGTGTGTGTGTGTGTGTGTGTGTGTGTGTGTGTGTGTGTGTGTGTGTGTGTGTGTGTGTGTGTGTGTGTGTTGTGTTTGTGTGTGTGTGTGTGTGTGTGTGTGTGTGTGTGTGTGTGTGTGTGTGTGTGTGTGTGTGTGTTTGTGTGTGTGTGTGTGTGTGTGTGTGTGTGTGTGTGTGTGTGTGTGTGTGTGTGTGTGTGTGTGTGTGTGTTTGTGTGGATGTGTACAGAGCTAGAGCACTAACCAATGGGCCGATTTTTATGAAGTTTGGTATGTAGGTTAACCAAAAACCACTAAAAGACATGAAAAATCAAAATTTCTCAACAACGGCTCTAACGATTTTTATTAAACTTTAGAAGTTTGTAGCACTTTATTTTTCAAACAAAATGACACCACTCGTATTCCTGTAAAAATTCGGGTTCAGAAATTACAGGACTTAAAACATCAAAATTCAGTTTTTTTATTTTTCATAAAAAGTCATAAATATAAAAAATATTACTATTCACCATTAAAAAGAGCTAAAAAGACTAAATAATTTAGTATTTTTAATTACTATTCTACGATTGCTGGTTTCGGTGAAAATTGAAAATGTAATTTTGCGGTAAATGCAGTACGTTGTCCAATGTTATTCTTATGGGGAATACAACAATTACTATTTCTCTCTTATTTACTGATCAATTTCGTTCAAACTAGATATGCTTGTCAAGTTAGCATTGATCAACAGAGGAAATCCGAAATTTGTTGCCACTTAAACCTATGGGGGGAATAGGGGGCATTTACCCTCTTAAAACCACGTGTGTATATATGGATTCGGTAGTGCCTCCAAAACAGGGATTTGGGTGGATGTTCTTTAAAACAACTTGTTTACAAGATTTTCTGTACATTTGACCATGCTTTGTATTCTATATTTAGTAAATAAAAAGTAATTTATTCATTAAAGTTGGACTAAAAGGGAGAAAGTATTTGTCAGTTTCCTGTAACCGTTTATTTAAGCTGAATTTAATGGTGAAAATTAAATTTAAAAAAAATATTATATGTAAAAAAACTCAAAAAACCCATTTTTGGGGTACAAAACCCCCCAAAAATACCCCTTTGGATAGAGCGATCTGGCTGGTTTTCAAACTTAAAGTCATAAATGATGCTTTACATTTTTTTACCAAATTTAATCAAAATCGGATCATTTTTACTTTCTCCCCTTATACATAGTATATGGAGAAAGTATTGTTTTCGTAAAAATTTTCGAATTTGAGTTGTTAGTGGAAATATTCGTTTTGGTGCTCCCTGAACCCAAAAAAGTGGTTTTTACATGATGTCTGTCTGTGTGTGTGTGTGTGTGTCCGTGTGTGTGTGTGTGTGTGTGTGTGTGTGTGTGTGTGTGTGTGTGTGTGTGTGTGTGTGTGTGTCTGTGTGGATGTGTACAGAGCTAGAGCCCTAACCTATGGGCCGATTTTTATGAAATTTGGTATGTAGATACTAATCCACGATATCTCCAGGCGTTTTTTTCATTGTTTTGAATTTTTGATTTTTAAGGGTAATTATCCCCCAAAAACCACTAAAAAACATGAAAAATCCAAATTTCTCCAAAACGGCTCTAACGATTTTGATTAAACTTTCGTGGTTTGTAGAACTTTAGGTTTCCAACAAAATGACACCACCCGCATTTCTGGAAAAATTCGGGTTCAGAAATTACAGGACTTAAAACATCCAAAATTCAGTTTTTTGGATTTTTCATAAAAAATCATAAATGTTAAAAAAGATTACTATTCACCATTAAAAAGAGCTCAAAAAACTAAATAAATTAGTATTTTAAATTACTGTTCTACGATTGCTAGTTGCGGAGAAAATTGAAATTTTCATTTAGCGGTAAACACAGTACGTTGTCCAATGTTATTCTTATGGGGAATACAAAAATAACTATTTTTCTCTTATTTACTGATCAATTTCATTAAAATTTGATATGCAGGTCATGTTAGCATTGACCAACAGATGATGTTCGAAATGTGTTGCTATTTAACCCTGGGGGGGGGGGCAAGGGGGCATTTCCCCTCTCAAAACCACTGTGTGTAGCAACGGACACAAAGGGTCTATAGTGCCTCCCAAAAAGGGATTTGGGTGAATATTTCTGAAATCAACTATTTTAGACAATTTTCTGTACATTTATCTATACTTCATATTCTATATTTAGTAAATAACAAATATTTTTGTCATTAAAGTTTGGCTAAAAGGGAGAAAGTATGTGTCAGTTTCCTGATACCGTTTATTTACGAGAGTTATCGCCCCCACGGACATATATATATATATTCGTTCAGTTTTGAACGAATGTTGTTTTTTGGGATCTGGGGACCTCAAAACGAAAAGTTATCATGGTCCCAAGCCTAGGTCTTACCATGCCGACTGCGTTAAAACAACCATTCCCCTAAGTTTTTGCTAAGGGGTACTTCGCTAAAAACATCCGACTGACCGGAGAGAAATCCTGACTGACTATTACAGTGATTTGCACGAGTAGGCTACATTTAGTTAGAAGAATAAAACGAAAGTATTATCATTGACTATATATACTGATGGAGACATCCCATCTATATGGCCCAGCTGTCCCACTTTTAGTGTTTGCCAGAATTTTATGTGGACGTAGTTTGAGTAGGTCACCGACAGATTGTGCTGCTGTCAACTATTTATTTGAATTATTTACGTTATTTTTTAAAAAATCTCCACCCCAGAAAGCAAGTGATAATCTTGCTTCCTGACACACCAACTGTTGTAATACCCCCTCCTTTAGAGGATAAGTAATAATTGACAGCAGTATACTCTTTTGGTGATTAGTGAGATTTACGTCTTCTTTGAATCCTAGCACACACAAAACTAGGGACAGATTTTACAATGGCAATGAGAAGTCTACTTCGGCATTTATAGTCAATGATATTATCCAATCCTAGAAGAATAAAACAAAAGTATATAGTACAAGTCAAGTGATGTAGGTACAGACTATTGGTAATTTTTAATTCTCAGTCCATCCTGCAATCCTCATGAGTCAGAATAGCCGTGGGGGTTAAGGCGAGTGTACAGTAACTCAAAGGCCGTAGGTTTGAGACCCGACCGGGACTCGATATTTTTGCAACTAAATTATTTTTTAAATTTCTATTATTGGTTTACCAAAAAATTCAATTGGATGAATCATGCTTTCTTAATTAAAATAAGAATTTAAAAAAATATAAACTGTTGGAATTTTGTTGGGTATAGGTTGGCAATGTTGGATATTGATTGGTTAATACATCAATTGGCCAACCTCGCTCCTTGCGACATACCCACCGTTGGCCTACCATTTCCGCCGCCCATTAGCGAACGTTGGCCCAACGATTTGTGCTGATGGGGTGGGTACTTCCGGTCGACCGATTCACTTCAAAATTGATACTTTTAATCTACCAACTAACAGGGGCAATAATATAAAACAACCGTCCCTCTAAAGCTTTGCTAAGGGGTACTTCGCTAGAATCATCCGGCTAACGGGGAAGAAACCCCGACTGACTGGGTACCTCCAGACGACCGATTCACTTCAAATTTTGAACTTAGATGCTACCAACTAACCGGACCAATAATATAAGAAAGTTGGCAACATTTAAATACAAAATTTTAAGTGAATCGGTCGACCGAAAGTACCCAGTCAGTCGGGTTTTCTCCCCCGTCAGCCGGATGTTTCTAGCGAAGTACCCCTTAGCAAAAACCTAGGGGGATGGTTATTTTATATTATACTAGCTGTTACCCGCAGGTTTCGCCCCGCAAGTGAATTATAAAAACTATATGACAGTTGTGTGTGCTGCATTTAGTGGTTAGCCCGTGTAACTACTACGCATCAAGATCAGCTGTTTATATTGTCATCAGCTCAAACAAAACAGAATGGGAACTTTGTTAGGGTCTCTGGAGCCCTAAGGTCAGAACAGAATGAGAACCATTTAGTTTTAATATTTTAGACTAAAGAATCAGAGTACACAATTTAAACTCTCTAGGTAAATGGTAATTAAGTAGGAGAATTCGTGATTAGTGAGTGAGACAGTCAGTCATAGTGAGGGCTTTTCCTTTTATTGACGAACGAAGTGAATCACTGTATTGATGAAGAAGTTTCAGTGGCCGTGTGTGGGTGTGTGTGTGTGTGTGTGTGTGTGTGTGTGTGTGTGTGTGTGTGTGTGTGTGTGTGTGTGTGTGTGTGTGTGTGTGTGTGTGTGGGTGTGTTATCGAAATACTAAATAACTGTAAAATATTTCTTAACGAAATTTTGAAGGAGTCATTTGGGATACCAAAGGGATGTTTTAACACAGCATTTGTATTTTATTATGGATTATTAATAATTATTAATAATACACCCGTCGCAGCAAACCTGCATACTCAGCGCATTTCCAATGAATATATAACATAACACTTAACAGGATACATAAGAAATGTATTCACAAACAAGCGATATTTAAAATATTAATTATTCTCCATAAGAATAACATTGGGGATGAGTACGCAGGTTTGATGCAACAAGGCACGCAAAATAATGGGTTTTTATGCAAATATCAATAGAACTCATCTTAGTGTCACATACCAAGTTTCATCCATATACATTCATAAATAAGCGATATATAACATTTTAAGTATTTTCCATAAGAATAACATAGGGACCAAGTACCTAGGTTTGCTGCTACAGGAACCATAGGCAAAAAATTGTTTTTTTGTGCAAACAACAATAAACCATAACCAGATCAAGCCATATACCAAATTTTGCCAGTTTATGTTCATAAATAAGCGAGATATACAATTTTTCATTTTCTCCATAAGAATAACATTAGACAACGTACTGTGTTTAGCACTTTCAATATCTCGGTAACCAATTGACGTAGAGCAATGATCAAAATACCAAATTGTTTGGTTTTTTAAGCTGAATTCAATGGTATAAATTAAAATTTGATTTAAATTAAAATTACATGTGAAAACCCCAAAAACACATTTTTGGGGTACAAAACCCCCCAAAAACCCCCCTTCGGATGGTGCGATTCATCTGGTTTTCGAACTTGTTCAAATAAATGGTACTTTACACATTTGTACCAAATTTCATTAAGATCGGACCTTTTTTACGAGA
Source organism: Allygus modestus (assembly GCA_963675035.1). Classification (NCBI taxonomy): domain Eukaryota; kingdom Metazoa; phylum Arthropoda; class Insecta; order Hemiptera; family Cicadellidae; genus Allygus; species Allygus modestus. The sequence continues at coordinate 199,711,048 of OY776112.1, forward strand.
GTTATCGTGCTTACGGACACATATATATATATATATATATATATATACATATATATATATATACATATATAAAAATTTTAACGAATGGTGGTTTTGGCACCTGGGGACCTCAAAATGAAAAGTTATCATGGTGTCGGGCTTAAGTCTTACCATGAGACCTACGGTAATAGCTTCTTCCCTATAGGGGAAATCCGCTAAAACTAATTTTAATGTTTGATATTCAGTAGTTGAATTGGTTTTCTTAGTAAGCTATTGACTATGGTTGTCTTTAAAATGTCGGCTGGGATTTATCTGTGTTTCACTTGAGGGATTTTTATCCCCTATATGGGATATTTTGACTGCTTGTGGAATAAAATGGGATTGTAGGATAAAGTGGGATTTTTTTTAAATCGACATTACGACTGCTAGTTTGCTTACAACTTACGACCAGAGCACCTTAGCAGTAGCACTTCTAGTGGATTTTCTCGCCGTACTGGCAGTTGCGGGGTTTCCCATTTTTTAACCTCGCTGTCCGCACCTATTATGATTTTATAAACGTCACAGAACGAACACTGAATCATGTCAATTTCGCTGGCCGAGCCATGTTGGAATTAACAAGCAAACTATTTGCCATTATTTAGTACCTACTTCGTACTCTTTAGTACTACCATTAAAAATATTAGTACCTCTCATGTAAATAAATTATTTAATTTAGTTAATTCAACGTATCATTTAACCTATGTCGCATTGCTCAAAATCCTTTGAGGTACTACAATGTAAAATACCTATAGGTAATTAGTAGATCTAAATAAGCTCTAACGGTATAAATATTGTACTAATACATTATTCAATAATCATATAATATTTAACATTAATTGTGTTTCAATGTTTAACAAATGAGTGGGAAAGTGTGGGATATGACGAGGGATACTATAAGGAAGAGTCTGGGATAAAGTGGGATTTTTTGTATCAGTGCGTGGCATATTTTTACCGTAGAGTGGAAACACTGCATATTTGTTTATAAATCACTCAAATGTAAACATATTACAACTATGGATTTGGTTATGTTTTGTTCCATCAATTTTTTTATTTCGAAATAGTTTAAAATGTGAGTGTTATGTAAATTAATAGTGTTTTGTCGTGTTTAAAACAATGCTTGTATCTATTTAGATTTATTATCAGTTTATTTTTTACTGGAAAACTTCGATGTAAAAGCTAAGTGTTTGGACTAGTGATGATAAATTAATACAATAGGTTTTGGAATTTTTGAATTACTGGGACAGTATAACTCTGTAACGCGACTGACTGTGATTGATAATCAAGCGTGTTGTAGACCTATAGTAGTTTCTTTACATTGTGAACAATTTACTTGATGGCAGACTTACTAAACGATCATACGTGCAAACTATCTTTATTACATGTAATGTACCAAATAAGCCTCATTGTCACCTAATGACATGGGATTAAAGTTTTGTAATCTACCGGTCAGTAAAATAGTCTGATTAGAGTTTATATTTGTTTGCATTTTCTGTGGTTAATTTTGATTTTCATAAACAATCAAGATGTCCAAAACTCCGTACTCCCAACCGTCTACATTGTTCAACTAATTACGTTGTAGACAGATTGCCCTCCTGAAAAATTGTCATTAATGTAGATGTTGGATTTTGCTTTTAAATCTCTCGTGCTGCGATTTCAGTAGCTTGTGTATTTAAATTCAAACTAACATATATTAATGATGTAAAAATTTTTAAATTTAAGGTATGAATTTTAAAAGATACTGTTATATAAATAAATCATTGAATACCTTATTTTACATTAAATGGGTTTAAAACAAGTATATTTCTGTATCTTTAACCCCCTGATTTTGGAGCTGGAAATTAATAGGTCTAATAATAATTGGCAACTTTTCCCTCAGGTTATATATTTAAAACTCGTCGAAAACCATCCGGTGCCAAAAATATATTAGTCATTGGCCGAGTCATAAAAAAGCGTGAACAGGAGCTAGGACCTGTGACCAAACCCACACAGCACACAACGTCCCCAGGATATCCCATTTGTGTCCCACACATCCCATTGCAATCCCGGGATAAACAGGATATCCCTAGGATATCCTGCTATGTCCCGGGATATTGTGGACGTAATAGGGGTATCCACGATCTCCCGGGATAACGTGGATATCTTGGGGACATCCCACGGATATCCTTTATATCCCAGAACAGTTTTAGTATAATTAAATGCAAGTTTTATTTATAGTTTTAGTATTCAAACCAAATTGAATAACAAGTATAATGATCAGATATCAACAATAAAACATGTATAAAGGTAGTATAAATTTACAGTTTATATATCGATGAAATATGCATAGAATTCTGACAATTTATAAGAAAAGAAAATACAAATTGCATAACTTTATACCTGTACACCAATAAAATTAACGGCCAACCCCATCTACAACTACAATAATCCCCTTTTCAAAGAAGAAGAAAAATCTGGCGCGGCACCTGCACAGCCCCAGCAACAGGTCAACAGTCGACAGGAACAGACGACAGACCACAGACCAGACGGTCCAGACGTGCGTTGTAAGTTGTAACGGTCAATGGTCAATCTTATCTTGGTCGGTGGGTGGTTTTTTCCACTTACCAAGTTTTACAGTTTGCAGGTTTGTTAGTTGAGAAAAATAACTTAATCTTCATTCAAGAGTAACTACAACTGTTTTGTATACAACGTAGTGTTTCTTGGTAAGTAGCAAACTTTTTTTAAACATATTTATGGTACAGGTTAAGGTTAACCCTAGTTTATTTCCCTTCATAAATGTAATAAAGAGTTATTCCCCTAGGATGGTTTGGTTATGGAATGTTACCGATTGTACAGAACTAACACATTCCAATTGTTTTGAATCACAGTTTATTTAGTACTTGTTTCACAATGAAACAGTACTGAATAAATTTAGTCAGTCTCTTATTCTAAGAACTAGCATTGATTATTCAAAATCAATGGAACTAGCATAACCTCAATATAACCTGTACAGTCTGTTGCAGGAATGTAAAACCATTCCTTCCATACTTCCATAAGCACAATGTTAAAATTAACATTATTCTTATGGACAGCCAGGAGCCAGGATTTCCACTTGCGCAACTCACCGTACAATACACAGTCTTAGATGACAGGATACTGTCATGCGTATTCTTGAGAAAACGAAGGAATTAGACTATATCCTTTGCATTAGGCTAATTTAAGTTTCAATTTTTTATTTTACCTGCTGATTTGTATTGAAATTCTGTATTTAAAATCCTGACTCTAGGCCTGATGATAATGGCTTTAACCTAGGATTATATAAGTACTCTTTAATATAAGTACTATTTAAAATCTAAATACTACCTTAAGGCAATAAATATATTTATAACTAGCTGGCCCGACAGACGTTGTCCTGTCATAGAGTTTGTTTTATGTCAAATACTTGTTCTTTTTCAATATGAGCACGTTCGATTTGCTCACTCGCCTCCCGGATGAGCTCGTTTGCTACGCTCACTCGCCTATCGGAAAAAGAGTTTGAGTTGCCATTCAAGTAGTTTTTTTTATTTCAATTATGAGAGTTGCCATTCAAGTAGGTTTTTTTATTTCCATAATGAACATATATTTATGCATTTCAAGTATGTTCAGATATACTCCTTGTTAACAGCTGTTTGGTGTAACTAACTGAACTTTGATCAAATCAAAGGGAAATCTGAAGTCCAGTGGGACAGAGCCCTTAGACAGGATTTTTATGAAAAATAGTTTATGTCCTACTCTCGCACCTACTGAATATACACACAAAATTTCATAAGAATCAGTGAAGCCGTTTCGGAGGAGTTTTGTTACAAACACTGTGACACGAGAATTTTATATATTACATTGTGGTCAAATAAATTGCCAGTTGAGGGCATGGTTTGCCAGTCTATAAACTAAGATCAGCCAATAGTAGATGTGCTGCATTGCCAAAACTCTACACCAGCTGATCGGAATAACATTCGAGTGATATTTTTCTATGGCATCAGTGACAGCGTACAGCCATGCTATTGGCCACAGCCCAACTGTCAATTTATTTGTCCGCTATTATAGTACTATACCTCACACTAAATTTGGTTTAAGAAAAAATAAAATTCATAAACTGCTTAAGCCTAACATTAAACAACAAATTCTAAGTTTTATATTAATAACAGTAATTTAATTTAACATTTCAGGATACTAGAATCACTTGAAATGGGCCTAAATCCTACATAAAATTATGTAAATTTAAATTTTGCATAAGTGTAGAGCTTCATAAATCCTACATACAGTAATGTAATATTTTTAGCGAGTTTCCTCTTTAGGGAATAAGCTATTACCGTAGTCGGCATGGTAAGACCTAGTCCCAGGACCATGATAACTTTTCATTTTGAGGTCCCCAGACCCCAAAAACACCATTCGTTCGAATCTGTATACATATCTATATCTCTATATAAATATATATGTGTCTGTGGGTGCGATAACTCTCGTAAAAATGATCTGATTTTGATAAAATTTGGTAAAAACGTGTAAAGCATTATTTGTGACTATAAGTGCGAAAACCAGACAGATCGACCCATCCGAGGTGATATTTTGGGGAGGTTTTGTATCCCAAAAATGGGTTTTTTGAACTTTTTACATGTAATACTTTAAAAAGACGAATTTAAGATTTCACCATTGGATTCAACTTAAAAATCACACAAATTGGTGTTTTGATAATTTCTCTACGTCAATTGGTTACAGAGATATTGAAAGTGCCAAACACAGTACGTTGTCCAATGCATTCTTATGGAGGATAAGAACAAAATTATAGCTTGCTTATTTATGATCGTATACTAACGAAACTTGGTATACGGCTTCATCTGGTTGTGGTCTATTGTTTATTACACAAAAAACTCAATTTTTACCGATAATTTCCGTAGCAGCAAACCTGCATCCTCAGCCCCCATGTTATTCTTATAGAGAATAATTAAAATGTAATGTATACCTTAATTATGAACATAATAAAACTTGGTATGTTGGTTCACCTAGTTGAGTTCTATTGATATTTGCATAAAAACCCATTTTTTGTGTTCCTTGTTGGAGCAAACCTGCGTACTCATCCCCCATGTTATTCTTATGGAGAAAAATCAAAATGGTATATATCGCTTATATATGAATTTATATTGATGACACTTGGTATGTGGCTTCACCTAGTTGAGTAATATTGATATTTACATGAAACCCCATGTTTTTTAGCGAATTTCCCCTATAGGGAAGAAGCTATTACCGTAGGTCTCATGGTAAGACTAAGCCCGAGACCATGACAAATTTTTTTTTTAAGGTCCCAAGATGACTAAAACACTATTCGTTCAAATTTATATATATGTATATATATATCTATATATATATATATATATATATATCTCTATATATATATATATATCTATATATATAAATATCTATATATGTGTCCGTGAATGCGATAACTTGAGTAAAAAACGTCCGATTTTGATGAAATTTGGCTCAAATGTGTAAAGTGACATTTATGACTTTAAGTTCGAAAACCAGAAAAATCGGACTATGGGAAGGGGGGTTTATGGGGGTTTTAAATTTTCCAAAAATCAGTTTTTTGCATTTTTCACCCTAAAATTTTTGAAACAGTTAATTTTGGTTTTAACCATGTTATAGAGCTTAAAAAAACAAATAATATGGTATTTTGAATTATTAACCTAGGTTAAGTGGTTGCGGAAAAAATCCAAAAAAACATGCTCATAAAATCTCCCATGTTAATCTTATGGGAAAAAGGTTTTTGGCTTTTCCTCAGTTAGTTTTACTTTAAACTTCACATTTGCTTTTACCAATCACTTCAGCTCCACAAAACAATCATTTTGGTGTTTAAATTGTGATTCTACGTCCAACCGTTGCAGAGATATTCAAAGTACTAAACACAGTACGTTGTCCAATGTTATCCTTATGGAGAATAAATAAAATTTGATATCTCGATTATTTATGAATGTATATTGATGAAACTTGGTATGTGGCTTCATGTTGTACTGGTATATTGATATTTGAACAAAAAACAAATATTTTGTTGGTTGTCCCCGTAGCAGCTAACCTGCATACTCAGCCCTAATGTTATTCTTATGGAGAATAAGTAAAGTTTTATATCTCCCTTAATTATTAACATAAATTAATAAAACTTAGTATGTAGCTTCACCTGGTTGAGTTAAATTGATAATTGCATAAAAACACATATTTTGTGCTCCTTGTTGCAGCAAACCTGCATACTCAGTCCTATGTTATTCTTATGGAGAATAAATAAAATGCTATAGATCATTTAGTTATTAATTTATTTTTATAAAACTTGGTAAGTGCCTTTATGTGGTAGTGAGAAACATATATATTCATTGGAAATTCGCTGAGTACGCAGGTTTGCTGCGACGGGGGTATTGTTCCTTGTTTTAGCAAACCTGCGTACTCATTCCCAATGTTTTTCTGATGGAGAATAATTCAAATTTGATGTATCACTTATTTGTGGATATATTTTTATGAAACTTGGTACCCATGCGGCTTTATGTGATATTAAGACATATATTTTGCATGGAAATTTGCTGAGTACGCAGGTTTGCTGCGACGGGGTATTTTCTTAATGATTATTAGCACCTATACAACTTTTGAAGAGAATATTGAAGAACACATTGCATTTTATCCTTTGGTTAACTTAAGTGTGGTAAATCAACCCTTTATTTTAAGAAACTATAATCATGATGCTAGGTGGAAAGAAAAATCAGTATCATCGTATAGTTTATAATGAATGAATACAAAGCGTACGACAAAGTAAAAATATAAAATCTTTTAAAACTGAACCTAAATTGCAATATGATCTTAAACTTAAAGGGCCTTCTGAGGGATGGGGTAGGCCTACATTAAAAGGAGGCATATGACGTAACTATGTGCTTTCAGGACATTTTTAGGCCTAGTTTTTTACTAATCAATTATTTTAATTAGCATGTGTCTCTGTTTAGGAGCTGGTCAGAATGGGGATGTTGCATAGTGTCCAATTGCATAGTATCCAAAACTTGTTATTGTGTTGCATAGTATCCAAAAATTAAATATTATTATGTGTTGCATAGTGTCCAAAGAGCACAGTGTCCAAAGGTACACTCTGTTTAAGAAGTGGAATGCCGAGGAAGAAAACATATTTCTTATTTAGACTGTACTTTTGGATATTGTGCTCTTTGGATACTATGCAACAAGCCAAAATTTTATAATTATTATTATTTTAAATGCTGTTGAATAGTGTCCAAATGGCATAGTGTCCAAATCAGTTATTCTGTTGCACAGTATCCAAAAATTAAATAATATTTAGTGTTGCATAGTATCCAAATCAGTTTGGCTGTTGCATAGTGTCCAAAACTTAAATATTATTAAGTGTTGCATAGTGTCCAAATAGCATTGTATCCAAAGGTACAGTCTATTTCAAAAGTAGAATGATTATTTAAAAAATCCTGAACCAGACTGTACCTTTGGATACTATGCAACATGCCAAAATAATTAATTATTAGTTTTTGTAATACTGTTGCATAGTATCCAACAATAGAAGCACTGCATGTTGTGTGAGCAAATCTGAAGGCTTAAATTTTACTGACGGAATGCGTGCCTGTTCCCCGCCAGTCTCTACTTAAACCAGGATAACACTCCCTAAATTATGCGTTGATAAAATCTGCAATATTTTATGAAAATTGTTTTACTGTATGTTTAAAATATGGAGAAGGTATTACTGTTGTAAACCTTTTCGAAAATGAGTTTATAGTGGAAATAAAACACTAGACATCTAGACGTCTAAATCCAAAAACGTTTTTCTAAGTAATGTCTGTGTACAGACTTAGAGCCCGCACCAATGGGCCGATTTTGAAAGAAATAGGAATGTAAGTAATCCACGGTATCGCCAGGTAATTTTAAATTGTTTTAGAATATTTTATTTTGAAGGGTATTTATCCCCCAAAACCGCAAAAAACATGACAAATCCTAACATCTAAAAACGGCTCTAATAATATTGATTCAAATGTAGAGCTTTGTAAATCTTTATTGATAAAAAAATAAAACCACCCGCATTCCCGGGATAATTAGGGTACAGAAATTATACGACTAAAAATGTTCCAAAATTCAATTTTTTTCATAAAACCGAAACTTTAAATATAATTTACTTATCACTAATAAAAGAAGAAAAACGTACTAAATAATTTAGTATTTTGAACCATTAAATACGACCTTTTCTCTCTTATATACGTTAAAACTTGCTATGTATATGTCAAGTTTGTATCGTCTATCAGAGGATATTCGGAACAAGTTATCCCCTCCCTCTAATTCGGATGGGATGACGGGGCCTTTCCTCTCTTAAAACCACTGTGTGTTTAGCAAATGATTCTTCAAAAAGGGATTTAGGTGGGTATTTCTGAAAACAAGTTCATTATAAGATTGTCATTACTTACCTTATATTATATAATTATTAGTAAATAATAATCAATTTATTGGTTACAATTGTGACAAAAGGAAGAAAGTATGTGTAAGTTGCCTCCTACAGTTTATTTTATTTAAAATGTCAAATGTTTTAACAATATCCGTACTAAACTGTTGTTGGAATCCTAAATGTCGCGGGCAGGAATATATAATATTTGTAATGTAAGCAAAGTACAAGGTAGCCTAATTTACTGGGATAGGTAAAATTTAATCATGTATAATTAAAGGACATGCCTTCATCAATAACTGAGCAGGACCATCGGCTACGTTAAATAAATAACATGTATTGTATTATAGTCTTGGTATATTGTAATGTCATAATTTTAAATGGCTTATCCTATATTTGTCATCATATTTTGCAACCTTGGACGGTAGATTGATTTTAAAAATAAGGGGGAAATCTGTTATGTAACAACAACAATGTTACTATTTGTAACTAAACTGACCGACTAGCCTTTACTCGATTAGCATACCACAACATTTATTAAAATATGACAGGCAAATGAATGTTTGATCCTTTTTTCAGGCAGCATTATCGGCTTTATTGTGTATTTAAATTCATGCGTTGTTATGTCTAGTAAAGTTAAACACAATTTGTTCCACACATGTTTTGAAAAATGTGGATGAAGACGCTCCACAAACATAGAGTACATACTAATGGCGCCTACAGGAATATAACAAAACAACTCCGCAATGCATGAATGTACAGCAAGCGGCATTGATTTAATTGTAGGCGTCATGACAAGGCTTTAAAGCCTTGGTTTCCAAGATCACTGGAGCCAGCGTGAGCTGTCTTGAGTCATGTTGATGGTACTGTAATAACCTTCCGGCATCTGGCGGATGTCTGTTCAATCTTGGCGTGAGAGTGGTTTGCACGAAAATGACATTCATTGTTATATGAGGAATGTTATTATTTTTGATTTTTAGGATTCTCACATGGTGTTTAAAAAAAGGCAAGATGAGGGTTTATTAAGGATTTTGATTTAGTTATTCTTTTGTAAACTAAAAACAAAAAACACTCCATTAGAAAAAGTAAATTTTACAAAACCCAACGTTACCTACGAAACTTAAGAGAATGCAACAAATTGTCATTTAGCACACAATAAATTAACGTTGTCCACAGCGGTCCGCTCTGCGTGGGCCACCGATTTTGATTGGTGATCCAAGTTGAGCTTACCACGCTGAGGATTCACTCCAGACAGATGGCGGGAAACCACTTGTCCTGTGTGTCCGTTCCCACTTTAAAACCACACACATGCAGAATAACGGGTTAAAATATATCTTGATCATGTCCGCACATTTGTCCGCTCACGCTGTCCGTCCGGCCTAACCTTGAAAACAAGGGTTTACGGAGAGAACTAGCGGTTGCACCAGTGGCGTAGATAGACCTTTGTCAAGGGGGGGGGGTATCTCATTAGGGAATTCCAAAAAAAAAGTGTGTTCATGACTAGCGCGGATACCGGTATACAAAATTGAAGACATCATTGGCGTGTCCCTTACATTCATAATTATTGATAGGCCTACATATCCAAGACATAAACTTTTGTATCAGGAAAAAACGTACTTGTATTAGTTGTAATCAGGACTGGAAAGTAATCGTTAAGCTAGAGTTGCCAAGTCACCGGATTTCCCCGGAGTTTTAAGATAAAAATATTGCTCCGGGGAGTTTCCTTGAAAAATAAAAATCTCCCCTTTTTGAAATTGTTTCCAAAAATGTGTTGAATAACGCCAATTTTTTGTTGAAATCCTATATATGTGAACGAAAATGTAGTGATGTTTGTAACTTCATCGTCATGCAACGATCACTGCTGCTTTCAGATCACTTTTACATTGTCTACAAAATGAACTGTTCCTATTATTCACCCTAATTACAAGGGTGAAAGACAAAAGTTTAATCTGGGTTATATTTTTGTTTGAAATCTATTAATGTATTGTTAATCCCAATATGTTATTAAATTGTCACACTATTGTTATACTGTACTATTGTATACTCAGTGTGTGTTATGGGTGGTTATAGTTATGTTATGCAGAAATTAGATACTGTAAATCAATATGTACTACATACTGGAATAATATACTGTAGAGAGTAAAATAAATCAGATGAGGAAGAAAATTGAAGCAAAGTTATGGGCTATGGCCCCTTGAAGCCTCTAGTACATTCCTAAATAAGCGATTTTTATCATTCCAATTATTATCCTATAAGAATAACATGGGGGCTGAGTACGCAACAAGGAACACAAAATATGGGTTTTTATGCAAATATGAATATAACTAAACTAGGCGAAGCCACATACCAAGTTTCATCAATACACATTCAGTAATAAGCAATAGCCTATCTGCTATCACTAAAAAAATGTTTATGTACAGTACATTGTTTTATAACTCCACTTAGTGAAGGCACGTACCAAATTATATTAATTTATGTTCATAATTAAGAGGCATATAATATTTGACTTATTGTTCATAAGAATAACATGGGGCTGAGTACGCAGGTTTGTTGCAACAGGAACCTTTGGTAAAAAGGGCGTTTTTGTGAAAATAACAATATACCAGAACCAGGTGAAGCCGTAAACCAAGTTTCGTCTGTATACGTTCACAAATAAACAAGATATACAATTGTTCTGATTATTCAGAAGAACAACATTGGACAACGTACAATTTGGTCACCCTACCCTACACCATAGATTAAGCATACACTAAGGAGTATGCTTAATCTATGCCTACACCTGTACAGCAGCGAATCAACAACCTGCCGCCGGGATTGGCGGGAAACAGCGAAGTGATTGGGGGAGGAGAGGAGAAGTGATGTTCTTGGGGTATCGACGATGCGCGTGCGGGTGCCTGCCAAGGCCGCGTCTCCACCACCGGGCAGCGAGCTAAAATTAGAAATAGAGGGGCTACATGTGATGGCTGCGGAGTGTGATGTGCGTCCGACTCGCTGTGCAGTGGCATCGCCCCGAGTCCGGCGTCAAGACACATTTCCTCTTATCCTCTACCTTTATTATAAAAATAACCCCGTTGCAGCAAATCTGCATACTCAGCGAATTTCAAATGGTACTTCACTAAGTCATAAAGCTACTTGCCAACTGTTAGCAAAGCATATTCATACATAAGCGAAATATGACATTTTATTTGTCCACAAAAACACTCCTGGACACTGTAGTACACCCATAGGCGTAATTCAGGGGGGGGGGGCACGGGGGGCCAGTTGCTAGATGGATATTGTTCTTGTTCATTGTTAGATAGAGATATTAATGCAAATGTAACTGAAATTTTTACTTCTCGACTTACCAAATAAAAACATATACTTCTACTTTCATTTCGATTCCCATCATTCTCGTCCTCGGATTCAAATAATTGTTTCTTTGTTTTTTTACGTTTCAAGAGAACACATCTAGTTATTATTTACATATTTCAATAGTGAAACTTATTGTGAATTCATGTAATAAGATTGTAGAGGTAACTTAATAAACATTAATATTTAATATAATTCAAATACTCTAGACTTTATATTAATATTTAAAAGGGATAAACTTAAAACCTTTTGCATCTCTTATTTTAATATGTCGATGATTATAGTTGTTTGTTGTGGAATTGCTTGTTGTATGCAAACAACAAGCCTACAAAGGAATTATTTCGAAAAACAAAATGATTAATGAACGGGTTTAAATATTAGTTTGCCATTCAAAACAATAATTAATAAGTACTGTACTTATAGCTGAATTTACTAATTCGTAGGTAAAGTTATTTATTTGAAAATTACAAACAATCGCCTACAGTATAATTTGATAGTGAATTTCCTTTTGAAAGTGAACTATTAGCATGACCCGCACGGTGAAACTTAAGCCCGGGACCACCATAGAAGTTCCTAACGTGACCCCCTGAACACGTTTTGGGGGGTCGTTCAAAATTGTATATATATAACAACAAAATAAGCATGAAATCTACGTATGCTGAGCATCTATTGGATTCAAATCGTAACGATGAAAATATGGACACAATAAATATCACGGTACTACAATATATGAAAAAAGCTAATAAAATGGATTCAAAAGAAGTACTACATATATTCATGAAGTACAAAGAAAATCCTCAAAATATACTAAATTCATAAATACCCGTTACAAATCCAATTTTTAATAAAATATGGGAAATGAGACAAGAACATAAATAGATAGAATAGATATTAAAGAAACTCCCAACCATGCTATGATTATACATATGTTTTTAATTTAATTTAATTTTACTCTGATTTTATTTGTTTACATTTTATTAGCGAATTTCCCCTATAGGGAAGAAGCTATTACCGTAGGTCTCATGGTAAGACTTAAGCCCGAGACCATGATAACTTTTTGTTTTGAGGTCCCCAGATGTCCAAAACACTATTCGTTCAAATTTATATATATGTATATATATATATATATATATATATATATATATATATATATATATATGTGTGTGTCCGTGAATGCGATAACTTGAGTAAAAAACGTCTGATTTCGATGAAATTTGGCTCAAATGTGTAAACTGACATTTATGACTTTAAGTTCGAAAACCAGAAAAATCGGACCATGGGAAGGGGGGTTTATGGGGTTTTTAAATTTTTCAAAAATCAGTTTTTTGCATTTTTCACCCTAAAATTTTTAAAACACTTAATTTTGGTTTTGACCATGTTATAGAGCTTAAAAAAACAAGTAATATGGTATTTTGAATTATTAACCTAGGTTAAGTGGTTGCGGAAAAAATCCAAAAAACATGCTCATAAAATCTCCCATGTTAATCTTATGGGAAAAAGGTTTTTGACTTTTCCTCAGTTAATTTTACTTTAAACTTGACATTTTATTTTACCAATCACTTCAGCTCTACAAAACAATCATTTTGGTGTTCAAATTGTGATTCTACGTCAAACCGTTGCAGAGATATTCAAAGTGCTAAACACAGTACGTTGTCCAATGTTATCCTTATGGAGAATAAATAAAATTTGATATCTTGATTATTTATGAATGTATTTTGATGAAATTTGGTATGTGACTTCATGTTGTACTGGTATATTGATATTTTCACAAAAAGTAAATTTTTTGTTGGTTGTCCCCGTAGCAGCTAACCTGCATACTCAGCCCTAATGTTATTCTTATGGAGAATAAGTAAAGTTTTATATCTCCCTTAATTATGAACATAAATTAATAAAAAATGGTAAGTAGCTTCACCTGGTTCAGTTATATTGATAATTGCATAAAAACCCATTTCTTATCTTCCTCGTTGCAGCAAACCTGCGTACTCAGTCCTAATGTTATTCTTATGGGGAACAAATAAAATGTTATAAATCACTCATTTATGAATGTATTTTTGTCAATCTTGGTGAGTGGCTTTATGTACTAGTGAGAAACATATACTGTAAATGCATTGGAAATTCGCTGAGTACGCAGGTTTGCTGCGACGGGGTATTTACTATTACTTCTTTTATTGTATAACTTAAACCAAACTATGTGAAATTTATCAACCTTGAAAATGGCCTTAGATGCCGAAACATGTTGGTTTAAAATATAAAACTCATAAACAAGGGTACTCAGTTTTGATGTTATTAATTTTTAATATAATAGTAGCCCTTACCAGTGAATCGAATACAAATTTCACATATATATAAATATATATATATATATATATGTGTTTGCACTCTAGCGGTCACATTTTTTGTCCGATTTACTTAAAATTTTTTAGGGACGTTCCTTTCTGTAATCAGTTGGACAAGTTGTTGGGCAAAACAATCGGAGAGCTCTAAACCCCTTTTTTGGTGATTAATCTTTCAAATTTTGAGTTTTTGGGCCCAAAAAGGGTCAGAAAAGCCCCGTAGGTAAAATTAATGCACGAAAAAGATGGGAATTAGAGAGGCGAAAGTTTTAAGCCCTCTCTCATGATACTAGCATAAATATTTACCGAGTTATTAAAGAAAATGTGTATCGACCGAACACAGTACGTTGTCTTATGGGGGTTTTACGCTAGAAAAGCCTGTTATTCCTTTGTTAGAGTATTTGTATCATCCCCAGCAACCTCACGCCTACTTTCAAGCCTGTCTGGATATTCTCCTAACCTTATAATGCGCAAAATTGTATTCCCAGCTCTGCTAGTAAATTAAACCAGGAGTGTCAACATTTGAGGTGCCAAATTAAAGCTATTTTTACGTAGATTTGACAATACGTCTCAGAATTTTAAGAAAGGGCATCACTTTAACACAGTACAGTATGTCTTAACACAGTTTTTATCTGTTCAAGCTTTTCATTCGGAAGTTCGTCTCTCACACCGCAGCGTGCTACGTGCGAACCATAGAACTCGTTTACATAATTTACAGAATAATAAAATTTCAATTTTTTCTTTTCTTAAGTTATTTATTGTCACTTGTAAAACAATATAAAAAACTCGTCGTTAGTAAACTAAAAATATTACTGTATTTTCGTTATAGTTGACCAAATCATTATTTTCACTGTTACATATATTTTACTAGGCTTATTTAAATAAATAAACTAGACTAGACATTATATCGGCTCGTGCCTACGCAAAGGTATTACCTATGCAGGTTATAATTACTTGTAGGCCTAATTACATATACATTTGTCATGTTTTTTACAGTTTGTGTGTTAATTCCATAAATATATTTGAGAACTTTTCAAATAAACAAGTTAAAGTACCCCCATATAATTTATTAGGCCTACTAGGTGTTTTGCGTTGTAAAACCAGTTAATCAATTTTTTCACACAAGTTATAGCAGCTTCAAGAAAGGAATAACTGTCGTCTTCCCATTACTGTAAAGGGCTGAATTTTCGGAACAGTGGCGCTCTCTGATGGCGGAAGTCTAAACTTGTTGTTGATTGAAATCATCCGTTGTTATCATTATTTATTAAAACCTACAGTTTAGAAGACGGGGCAGTGAAACCACGTGATGTTGGTACCACTGCCAACGCGTAGTAAACGGCCGTCAGGGTGCCAGCGCAGAGACTAAATAAGTCCCGCACGCCCCTGCCCGCCCCTCTATGTCACTTTCCAGACGTAATACAATGGTAACAACACAGGTAACACATTACCAAGACGATGAATGTGATTAGATTAATTAATTTGATTTAAAGAAATTTCTCGGTCATAAAAAAGTTTATTTTCAGTTTCATATGGACTATTTTCCCTATTTGATGTTGATTCGTATTAGTTCCACGGGCTAACCACAGGATTTAGCACACACAACTATCCTAGTTTACGCGGTCAAAGCTGCAACGTGTCGGCTAGTAATTTAAGAAGTTAATTTTGATTATTACAAAAATTATGTATGTATCGTCTCTTTCATCAACCTAATGTAGTTGTACTAATGTAGGATGTGGCAAAACTCTATGAGTTTGTACATAGCAATATTTATTTATTTATTTAAAGTGCTTTAAATTGTATGTCTTGTAAAATTTTGTTTCAGTTGCTAGTGTTCATGAAATTTGACTTTGAAATATTTAAATGGCCGCCATTTTGAAATTTGATAAGTTTAATAAAAATTATTTTTGGAAAATGTTAAAAACCAGAAACTTAATGTTTATACCAAGTTTCAAAAAAAATCTTGAAGGATTTTTGAATTATTAATTATTTTCAAAAAAATACAAAATGGCGGATTACGCCTAAACTAAGCCGAAATCGAACAAATTTTACTCTACATTTTTAACTTGTTTTTGTATTTAGAATATGGTTCTGCATAGCTCGCTACGCATTTTTGTGACACCCTGTATAGACCTGATAATGTCAACATCCAAGATTAAGGCTCCACCCCCTCAGGTCCTATAAGTTCCAATGCAAATCTTATAGAATTGTATCATTTATAAAATTACCAGCTGAAGTTGATTCTCAGTTAGGGCATAGAAAATCAGATGGTAAAAAAATTAACAAAGATTCGATAGTGCTGGTCAGGTTATTATTTTTTATGTCTTAATTTGTCGCGAGCAAAGCCGCGGGTAGCAGCTAGTCATATGTATATAAAATATAAATCATATGTTAGGTCTGGTAAAGAATTTACATTAAATTTGACTAATGAAAAAAAATTTAGTAACTGGAGTATTATAATAACTACAAATTACATCATTTTTTGCCTTCAGGTTCGCTCAAGCAACATGCAATGATTCTATTGTTGGATACTATGCAACACTTAATAATATTTAAGTTTTGGACACTATGCAACAGCCTAACTGATTTGGATACTATGCAACACTAAATGTTATTTAATTTTTGGATACTGTGCAACAGAATAACTGATTTGGACACTATTAAACAGCATTTAAAATAATAATAATTATAAAATTTAGGCTTGTTGCATAGTATCCAAAGAGCACAATATCCAAAAGTACAGTCTCGTTCAGGTTTTCTTTTCTAATCATTCTACTTTTGAAATAGACTGTACCTTTGGATACAATGCTATTTGGACACTATGCAACACTTAATAATATTTAAGTTTTGGACACTATGCAACAGCCAAACTGATTTGGATACTATGCAACACTAAATATTATTTAATTTTTGGATACTGTGCAACAGAATAACCGATTTGGACACTATTCAACAGCATTTAAAATAATAATAATTATAAAATTTTGGCTTGTTGCATAGTATCCAAAGAGCACAATATCCAAAAGTACAGTCTAAATAAGAAATATGTTTTCTTCCTCGGCATTCCACTTCTTAAACAGAGTGTACCTTTGGACACTGTGCTCTTTGGACACTATGCAACACATAATAATATTTAATTTTTGGATACTATGCAATACAATAACAAGTTTTGGATACTATGCAATTGGACACTATGACATAGACCCGTCAGAATCAGTTTGCTGAGGCCAAAATAAAACACAGGGTTCATGGATTGGATTGGACCCTTAAGGAATCAACTCCTTATATGAAGAGAAATCCAGGTAAAATTATATTAAAAAATTCTGCTTATTAAAGAAGGTAGGTTAGAATAGGTACAGTACTATGATATTAAGTGCAGTAGGCTTCTTCATTCGATTATGCAAGAACTAAGATAGCCTTGACACCTATCAAAGTTATTACAATTTAGTTACTTACACAATTGTCTGAATGTGTCATAAGTTAAAATCACTGGGCCTATAATATAATTCTTCATTAGTAACCAACATACATTCAAAGTTGACAGGATCGGTTAATTTTTTGTGAGTTATATGGTCAACACTGATTTTGCTACTTTTTACTTATGTCTATTCTATGTGCGTGCCAATGTGAATCTTTAAACTGAAAGAAAACAATATTTTAACTAAAATAACACCATTAATCCATTTAAAAACATGATTTTTCGATTCCAATTCAAAGGTTTTAAAAAGTAAAGGCTAGGAACAGCACCAGTACTTCATTCTAAGCCAATGGGTTAAGAGTTAAGCCTTTATATCTCTATTATATATGATTGTATATTGATGAAACTTTGTAAGTTGCTTAGTTGTGGTCTATCGATATTTACACAAAAAGATTTTTTTCTGTCTGCGTAGCCGCAAACTTGCTTACTTAGCCCTAATGTTATTCTAATGAAGAATAAGTAAAGTTTGATAGGTATCTCCCTTAAATATAAACTTAAATTAATAAAACTTGGTATATAGCTTCATCTGGTTTAGTTTTACTGATAATTGCATAACAACTCATTTCTTATCCCTGACAGCAAACCTGTTACTCAGCCTTAATGTTATCCTTATGGAGAGTAAATCAAATTTGATATCTCGATTATTTATTAATGTATATTGATGAAACGTGGTATATGGCTTCACCTAGTACTGGTATATTGATATTTGCACAACAAATTTGTTTTTGTTGATCACCCCCGTAGCAGCAAACCTGGATACTCAGCTATAATGTTATTTTTATGGAGAATAAGTAAAGTTTTATATCTCCCTTAATTATGAACACAAATTATTAAAACTTGGTATGTAGCTTCACTTGGTTGAGTTATATTGATGATTGCTTAAAAATACACCTCTTATCTTTCTTGTTGCTGCAAACCTGCATACTCAGCCCCAATATATTATTTTTATGGAGAATAAATAAAATGCTATATATCACTTATTTATAAATGTATTTTTATGAAACTTGGTAAGTTGCGTTATGTGGTAGTGAGGAACATATAGGGCTATATGCATTATAAATTCGCTGAGTACGCAGGTTTGTTAAGATGGGGGTATTATTCATATGGAAAATAAGTAAAAGTCCCTTAGTTATGAACTTAAATTAATAAAACTTGGTATGTAGATAGTTAATTTGTAACTTGGTACCTGGTTGAGTTATATTGATTATCACAAAAAAACATACTTCTTATCTTCCTTGTGTCAGCAAACCTGCATACTCAGCCCTAACGTTATTCTTATGGAGAATAAATAAAATGCTATATATCACTTATTTATGAATGCATTTATGTGAAACTTGGTAAGTGGCTCTATGTAGTAATGAGACACATATATAAGCATTGGAAATTCGCTGAGTACGCAGGTTTGCTGCGACAGGGGTATTTTTGGATAAAATATTACCCAACGCTACATGCAGTATTATCTTAATGTTTTTATTTTCAGGAAACGAGACCATGATGAAGATAAAAACAGAGAAGGAATTTAATCAACTACCACTACTTACTGTGTTTTTATGTACCCTGGTTAATATAACTTACATTTTGGTTTTATATAAACTTATTTTTACTGCAATTACTGCCAATTTGTTTGAATTCATTACCGTATTATTTAAAAAATCCTTAATTGTTTGTATTACATCACCAAACAATTATTAATTGGAATCCATTCTTCAGTTTTTGAAATCTGTACTTTTTAGTTTAACTTTTGTTCTGAGAAATATTTAGGCCTACATATGCATATAATCATTTTTTTATAAACTTGTTAAAACAACGATTTGAGAGATTTGAGAGGTTAAAACAACTTGTTAATCAAGATTTGTGTAAATTTTAATAAAAAATTGTAAGCTGTATATATATTTTTAGTGTCAATCCAATTAAGTACCTATAATCACGACATTTGTGACACTTTTACAATTAAATCATGTGATATTAATGATAAAAATTAGCATAAAATGTGACAAAGGTAACAATATAAAGTTGTAAAACATGATTTTAAAGTATTTATTCTTTTGAACTGTGATGACACAATTTAAAGTTTTGTAAGGGTCTGAAGATTACAAAATTATCTTTGACAAAAAGTGTCATTCATTAAAAATATATCCTAGGATCACAAAGCATATTACAGGTATTTAACGTTTATTCACTAGTCAACCTGATTCAAAAACAACATGAATATGAAGTCAAAACTTGTGTTTCTATGTGCAAGCTGGGCATGGGCAATTATAGTATTATTTATAAAAGGACAATTTAAAGTTATCTTGTAATTTATTTTAGAACTGTCTTCCTATCAGATTGTGTGACCATATTGAAAGGTGTCCCATTATTCAATCAGTTTGAATCCCCTAACCCCACAGATATCCCTGCCTACCCCATGATAATTCTGCAGTCATCCTTAGAAGGCGATATGGCTTCAGGGTACTCACTACCTATTACTAGGAGCCTTATGTCCTCCTAAGGATGACCACAGAATTATCATGGGGAGAAAGGGATATCTGTGGGGTTATGGGATTCATACTGATAGAATAATGGGACACCTTTCAATACATGTCAAAGACATGTCTCCAGTAAATCCTGTGGGACATCCTGGGGATGTCCTAGGGCTTCAGAGTACAATGTCCCTTTGTGGACCAAGGGATGTCCCCAGTACATCCTGTGGTACATCCTGGGGATGTCCTAGGGCTTCAAAATACAATATCCTTTTGTGGTCCGAGGGATATCCCCAGATAATCCTGTGGTACATCCTGGGGATGTCCTATGGCTTTCATTATCATGTCCTGATTAGGTCCAAGGGACATACCATGGTCATCCTGAAGGATGTCCCCAGGATGTCGTGGGGAGAGGACATTTTTGTGTCCTGGAGACATCCTGAGGGTATCTTGAGGATATCATGGGATGAGATAGGGATGATCCTGGGATATCCTGCATATCCCACTGGATGTCCTTGGGATGTCCTGGGGACAATCTTGTGCTGTGTGGGAATAAACGCAATCAGTTTAATCTAATTTGCTAGGTACACACAGTGGTTTAAAGAGGTTAATTGCTCCACCTCACCCTCCAGGGTTGGATGGAAACGTATTCCGCATATTCTCTATTCATTGTTGCTAGATTAGGAAACCCCAGCATAGCTGCTATAGGCACGTTTTCCACAAGCGGGAATTTTGCGCAGGTTACCAGAAGGTTAGGATATAGCAGGAAAAGAAAGGGTGGGATGGGACTAGCAGCCAAATTGGCCTTTCAGAGTACCAACTCCCGTGCCTTGTGACAGCTGTGATCAGGCTCAATGTAGACCCGCTCTGCCCTCCAACTGGCCAACTCAACGGATTGGGTATCCATGTACAACAGCCAGGGACCATACATTCTCAGGTTGGGGACCAACCCCTGAGTTTCCGCCCCGAGCCGCTGCAAGTGGATAGGGACCAAAGGTGAAAGGGAAGTTTGTCATAATGGACATCCAAAAAACTTCATATGTAATGACAATTTCATTTGCTGTACCCAATGTCAGCATCCAAACTGGTATAGACCACTTTTAAGGTTGTCCTAGGACGAATATTCTCTATTGGTCAATGCTAACACACCAAGTTTTAATAAAATTAATCAGTATACAAGAGGTATATGTTTTTTATTTCTTATAAGAATAACATCGGACAATATACTTAGTTTACTGCTGAATGGAAATTGAAATATTCTCCACAACCATTAGCCGAATAGCCTACTAACGAAATACTAATTTAACCGTGTGAGGATTGGAGTACTAATTTTTCATCTTTTAGAGCTTTTTATGGCAATGAGATAAAACTGTTGAAACCTGTTAATAATATGTAAAGTTTATGGTACTAAGAAAGGTAAAAAAAACTGAAGTTTGGGATCTCTTAAGCCCTGTAATTTCTGAACCCAAATTTTTCTAAAAAATCAGGTGGTATATTTTATTAGAAACCTAATATAAACCACCAAATAACAAATCCAAAGATTTCGAAGGCGGCTCCTCAAAACTGCTCCAGACCTATATACTACGTTGTTGGGTACCAAAATATTATGGATACCTCTTTGTTCTTCCCTCAGGGCTCTGCCTTTACTATCACTCCCAACTTTTAATTTTGACGTATGATTCGTTGGATTTATTTTGTTAAAGCAGCATCTCCTGAAAGATGTCCCCACGTTTGATACCCCGCCCTACTCAACCATAGACCTCCACCGCACAGGAAAATCTTCTATGTTATTATTTACGCCTTTTTTAGTAATTTTAGAAAATTTTCAATCATACAACAAATTGTTGTTATTTTCTTTTAACCCCGACCTTAGAGCTCCGCCTCGCTGGCTTTAAAAGTTGCCTTGTTAAATTCATGGAGGAAAGATGATCCTTGGGTAAGCGTTCGGGAGTTCGGGTCAGCGTTTGGGTTGAGTACTACTAGCTGGTCAGACAGACATTATTCTGTCCTAATGTCACTGAATTTGTTTTATGTCAAAGATTCTCGTTCTTTTTCAAGATGAGCTCGTTAGCTACGCTCACTTGCCTATGTTTATATAGAGCTTGCTTCGGTATTAACAATGAGTTGCTATTCAAATAGATTTATTATTTCTATAATAAACATATGTTTATATGCTTTTCAAGTATGTTTAGATATCATCCTTATAACAGCTGTTTGATGAAACTAAATAACTAACATACAATCCCGACTTTGTTTTATGTGGAAATATTACAGTGACTTTGTGTTTGTTTTTTATCTGTGAATTTTCCAAAGTTAAAACGTTATTGGTTTAAGTTACTCGCTACATTACTTACGAACTTTATTTTTTTTAGTTGCTTCTTTTCCTGTTATTTAATTTTTATAGTAATCGTCAAATTTAACAAAACGTCTTTGTTCAAAAAGAAAACTAACCTACAAGTATCTTCAGTTCATGGAATGACAACATCTGTTGTAAACAAAGTAAAGTTTAAATGTGATATCAAACAAGGTAAAATGCCAGAATTGCTTGGTAAGTCTAACGAGAATCTCAATGAACGCAATGACAATTTTGTTTTTCCAAATAAACGGAAGTTTATTGCAAGTTCGGTTTCTCAACCTAAACGATATGTTTTAGATTCCAGTCAATTATGCAAGGACAATAAATATCAGGTTCTTTCGGAACATTCATATGCTTCCCCCAGTAGTAATGAAAACCATACCGAAGATATGGATGATTCTGTCCCCAATGACCAAACAAACAATCCTAAGTTAAAAATCCCTCCTATCTTTCTACACAATGTAAACAACCATCAGGAAATTATTAAAGATGTGTAAAATGTAGCAAAAGCCTCTTTTTCAACTCAAGTACGTGGCCAGTCTCTTAAAGTTAATCTCTCCAATATTGACGATTTTAGAAAATTAACTGCGTTTTATGACACGTCTGGCATCAAGTACCACACTTTTCAACCACTCCATGACAAAAAGCTAGAGGTAATCGGTAGAAACGTTCCCACTTCTTTGTCGGAAAATGAAATAAAACTGAAATAATTGATCAGAACTATCCCGTTATTAGAGTAACTAGATTACTAAATAAGAATAAACTTCCACTTCCTTTGTGTGTAGTAGACTTGGAAAACAATGATGAACAGCAAAGCTATTTTTAAACTTAACACACTTTTTTATGCAGTTGTAAACGTCGAAGTGAAGAGAAAACCCAGGCAAATCCCTCAATGCACCCGCTGTCAAAGATACGGACATACAAAAAACTTTTGTAAATTAGATCCTAGATGTGTTCGGTGCACTGGACAGCACCATTATTCTGAGTGCCCAAAAAGTAAAACTGAAACTCCTCAGTGTATTAACTGTGGAGAAAATCACACTGCTAATTACAGAGGATGCCAAGTGTATCAGGAAATCCTTAAAACAAAAGAGCATAACAAAAGTCCTTTAAATCGATCACAAAACTCAAATGATCGGAATGAAACTCTAATCTACGCCCACCTGATATAGATTCGTCTGCTCATTTCCCTTCAATCTGTGACAATGACTCAGTTAAGGCTCCTCCTAAGTTTAGAGTTCCGTTTGCTAAAGCTGCCGCTTCTAAGCAACGTGACACTGGTTCTATTTCACCAGAATCAACTGATTATAATAATACTGATGTATCTCTATCACAAAGTTTAGAACAAATAATTTTAGACATAGTCAAATCTTGTATTCCTGCTCTTAGAAAAATAATAAGTAATGTTATTTGCTCTATTCTCTCTAATGGATCAGTTCAATAATTTCCAAGTGCATGGTTTAACCCTCCTTAACTGGAATGCTAATGGACTTCGAGACAAAAGAGCTACTTTTGTTTCGTTTATGGCCAGACATAGCATTGACATTGCATGTATCAGTGAAACGCATTTAACTGCTGTTGAAAGTTTTAAAGTAAGTGGGTATTCTGTATACAGGGAAGACAGACCGGATCCAGTAGCATCAGGTGGTGTTGCAATTTTCGTACGAAGAACTTTAGACCATCACCATATATTTTTACCTACTCTCGCTTCTTTAGAATCGGTTGGTGTTAAAATTAATTTGAACAATGGTACAAACTTTCGTGTTATATCAGTGTACAAATCCCCTAACAAACGGCTCCACTTCAACGACTTGCAGATTATTTTTCAAGATGGCTGTTCGACCGTTGTTGTAGGTGACTTAAACTGTAAACATCAGGTATGGGGCTGCCGTAAAACTAATCCAAATGGGAATCGTCTACTTCAGTACACTAATGATTCAAATATAATGATTTCAGCCCCAGACGAACCTAGCCATTATCCATGGCAACCAATTTACCAACCCGACATACTTGATTTGGTATTACACAAAAATTTCACAGCACCCATCATTCAGGAAGTTTTACCTAAGCTAGATTCTGACCATTCGCCTGTAATAATATCCTTTTTCACACGACCTCAAATGAGTTTACATCCTCAACGACTGATTAATGGGAAAGTTAATTGGGAAGTGTTTAGATTCGAATTAGATAAATGTTTAGAAAATAATCAAACCTTAACATCTTGTCGTGAAATTGAAAATTCAATCCAAACCTTTACGGAGACTATAAAACTTTGTATCAATAAAGCTGTTGTAAAACCGGCAAATTCAAAGTCTAATGACTTTTATCATCCACCAATGAGAATCATGCACCTCATTAAAGAAAAACACAAAATTAGACGACGTTGGCAGCGGCACAGGCTACCCCATCTAAAGAGGCAATTAAATGAATTGAGCAGGCGAGTTAAATTAGAACTTGAAGAATACAGGATAGATTCATACAAGAAATATGTTTCTGATATTCACCCGAGTGATACAAACATGTGGAAAGCAACAAAACGCCTTTTAAATACCCGTACTGTTATTCCTACCTTGAAACACGATGACCTAGTATATGAAAGTGATTTACAGAAGTGTGAACTGTTTGCAAATTATTTTGAAACTGCTTTTCAATCTAATGACGTGGTAGATCATAAATGCGAGGTGATGGTAAAAGAGACAGTGAGTGCAAACATTTTGTCAGGTGAGCTACCTATAAAGTTTGCTTCTCAATCTGAATTGAAGACGGTAATTAAAAAACTTCCTTTTCGAAAATCACCCGGCCACGATCTTATCCCGAATGTTGTCTTAAAAAATCTTACTAATAAAGGACTTTCAAGATTTACTTCTATAATTAACGCATGCTTGTCTAAAACTTACTTTCCAGTCATTTGGAAACATGCAGAAATAACTGTCATTCATAAACCCAACAAGCCTAATTCATCCCCATCAAGTTACAGACCCATCAGCTTACTCTCAACATTATCAAAAGTCTTTGAAAAAATCATTTTAAAACGAGTGTTGTGGCATATTAACGCTGCAAATATAATCCCTCCACATCAATTCGGTTTTCGACTAAAACATTCAACAGTTCATCAAATTCTACGAATACATGAAACGATAGTGAACGGGTTCGAAAGAAAAGAGCATACAGTGGCGGCTTTCCTTGACATTGCACAAGCATTCGACACAGTATGGCACGATGGTCTTGTGTTCAAACTAATAAATTTTGGTTTCCCAATGTACATAGTAAATATCATCAAATCATTTATTCATCAAAGAACATTCTCTGTGAAGATAAATTCCTCTCTATCAACATCTCGACCGATTGGGGCAGGGGTCCCACAAGGATCCATACTCGGCCCTGTACTATTCAATCTATATATGGCTGACATTCCTCTTCCTGAAAATGCTTCACTAGCTCTTTATGCAGATGACACTGCTATATTATGTCAAAACTCTGACATCTATGAGGCTGCTTATTCTCTTCAGTCGTCCATAGATATTCTAATTGATTGTTTTTTTCCAGTGGAAATTTAAACTTAACTCTACAAAATGTGAGGCAAAAATATTTTCTCTAAAAAAACATGTGTTACCTCAACAAATACAAATTTATGGACAATTTTTACCATGGAATCCTGACGACCAGGCTGCAAAATATCTAGGAGTCTGGCTTGACAAGAAAATGAATTGGAACTTTCATGTTAACAAAAAGTTAACTCAGGGCTACACTCGCCTAGCTAAACTTTTTCCCTTAATAAACAGAAAATCAACTTTAAAACCAGAGTGTGCAAAATTAATCTACAAAACAATAATTCGGCCTTTAGTTATGTATGCCTGTCCTGTCTGGGGTTTGGCTGTATCTCATAATAAACTTAACAAAATTCAAGTTCTACAAAACAAAATTCTCACAATCGCAGTGAATGCTCCTTGGTTCGTTAGAAATAACCACATTCATGAAGAGCTCGGAGTCGAACCAGTATTAAAATTTATAGAAAATCTTCTCAAAAACTCCTCGAAACTTTGGACTTTGTTCCTGGTGCTGTGGTATTCAACATTGGACAAATTACAATAAACAGGAGGCTACGAGCGAGACTTCCTCAAGATATTCTGTTCAGAATGGATTGAGAGTATTTTTATGTTTTCTTTTGTATTTTTTTAGTTCATGCCTGATGTTTTGTTTCAAGTATTTATTATTTTTCCATGTTCCAGGGTGATCCTAACTAGGACGAACCCGATAATGTAAATATGTGTTCGTAAAATCATTGTATGTTAAAAATTCTGTGAATAATGACATGTAACATTGAACCAGAAATAAATAATTGTAAAAACAATTGTTTTATGTATTTAGATAATGAAAATCACTTAATAATATCTTGCCATGACAACGTTAATATACACTAGGCAGCAATACGGATTTTAGCAATTTGAAATTTAAGTAATTGCACAACGCCATCTGTAGAGCCTGATATAAGCGTAGGTTATATTATATAAATCAAACAGGAAAGTTGGCCGGGCTGGTAAGGGCCCGCACTTGCATTTAGGGTGTAGACCAGAGCATGTACAGACCTAAATTCAGCCCTGGCCGTCTGTATGCAGAACTTCAAACATGCTAGAATCCAGAATCATTGTCCCTCTCTCGTGTACATTCTATGTGCCTAAGAGTAAAAATATGTTATAGTCAATCAATACAAATGCTGAATTATTTTGACTCAATCCTATCCTACACTATAATATTAGTAAGGTTTGCATGCTCGCTTGCTTGGTTGATTGCTTTCAACACTTATCTCAAAAACGGCTCCAAAGATTTTCTTGAAAAATAACTAATGTGTCCTTCCAACTCCTTGTGTTGTAAAACCTGATATCTGGGTTAAAAATAAGTTCTAGACATGTCCCATCCCCCAAAAAATCAAATAATGTAAAAAGCCGCTATGGAAAATTGAAAAAATCACATTGGGATTTTGGAGATTAAAATAAAAGCAAAAGAGTCATAACAGCTGTTCAAAATCTTTCAGCGAACTCTCAAAGTTATACTCATATAGTTTAAGTACTACCTGGGGCTGAGCTTTGCTAGGGAAAGGTCTATCTTGTTTATGACTTGGAGTTGTTTTTCACCATGTACCCTACTAACGAGCACTTTTGAGGTCCCAACAGTTGTTATTATAAAGCACCTTTGAGTCATTCTGGATATGACCACTCTACATGTAATCTTCATTCAAAGGATTTATTATCTGATTTTATGGAACCACATGGAACTCATGTTGTTTATGATTATTAACATGTGGTTTCCTGAGAGCAGAGATTAAAAGATTTGAGAGAAGATTACATATATAGAGTAGTAAAATAAATCAAAGGGATATTTAGCTATAAATAACAACTGGAGTGACCTTAAAAGTGTAGAAAAGAGACAAATGAGTTATACAAATCTGATTATCAGTAGGGGGAAGTGGTGAAATATGCTCCAAGTCATCTAAACAAACTGACTGGTCTTCCCCCGAGCAAAGTTCGGCCCCCAGGTATCATATACTCTAATATGAGTAAGGTTTGCTTGCTTGCGACACTGATCTCAAAAACGGCTCCAACGATTTAATTCAAATGTTCAAAATAACTAATTTCTGGGATAAAAATAAGTTCTAGACAGGCCTCATTCCCAGGAAATATCAAATAATGTAAAAAAACTAAAATGATAAGGTTAAAAAAATTAACATTGGGCTTATGGAGTTTTAAATCAACACAAAAAATGTTATCAGCTGTTCATAATCAACCAGGGAACTGTCAAAGTAATACTCATGTTTTTTATGATTATTAACATGTGGTTTCCTGAGAACAGAGATTAAAAGATTTGATTGAAGATTATATATATAGAGTAGTAAAATAAATGAAAGGGACATTGAGCTATAAATAACAACTGGAGGAACCTTAAAAATGTAGAAAAGAGGCAAATGAGTTATACAAATCTGATTATCAGTAGGGGAAAGTGATGAAATATTACTCCAAGTCATCTAAACTGACTGACTGGCCCTCCTCCGAGCAAAGCTGGGCCCCCCAGGTACTGTTGTGTTAAAACGGATATGAGAAGGGTGTTACCACTCCAGTAGTCAGTAGTATTTTTTATTTACATTAGTCCTAAATTATCTGTTCTTGTCATTGTGGAGTTAAAACGGATATTGGAATGGTGTTACCATTCCATTAGTAAAATGTTTGGTTTATTAATTATCTGTTCTTGCTGTTGTGGAGTTAAAACGGATATCAGAAGAGTGTTACCAATCCAGTACCTGCCTACAAATCTTTAAAGATTCAGTCTTCGTTCATCCTCTTACGGGAAGAATGAGCGTACACCTAGTATAGGTACAGATTCGATATTATTTTAATAGCAGACGAAACAACAAAATAGGTTCCAGCTGTAGACCATCATCCGTGTCAGAATCATCATCGTCTCCAGTAGATCTATTCAATCGCTTCCGTTTAGCATCGTTAGATTTTCTCCCCAACCAACTTTTTATTTTACGGGGCATACTGATTCAGACCTTATGTTGTTGATTCTAATATTACACAATATTTATCATAAACAAAAAATGATTATTATTAATCAGCTGTTAAATTAAAATCACATTTAAAACCGTTATAATACAAGTTGGTCAGCACTGGACCTTTGAAAACGCCCTCTAGAAATAAATCAAAGGCTAGGGGGACGAAGTCTTAAACGCAATGACCTTTTTAATTATCATTGGCCAGTGCGCTAGATCATAAGCTTAAAAATTACACCTAAATCGTAAAAATTGGTTAAGTAAAACAGGGGAAAAGGGATGTAACAGAGAAAACCCTTAATTGTATTAAGTATATATATATATATATATCCCCCCATTTTTTGAGTTCCTTCCTTCAGCAACCCTGCATACTCAGCTGCCATGTTATTCTTATGGAGAATAATTAAAATGTCATAAATCGTTTATTTATTAATGTATATTGATGAAACTTGGTTTGTGGCTTTATGTGGTATTAAGATACATAGATATGAATTGGAAATTCGCTGAGTACGCAGGTTTGCTGCTACGGTGGATTAAATCCAACTATGCAAATATAAATGTTGTTCAGGTTGTCCAATTTCCGTCTCAAAATAGCGGTCAAGGTAGGAGTTAAAAAAATATAAATCCAAATGTTTTAAATAAATTAAAGTGAACCAATGTCTTCAAGCAGGAGAGTACGCAGTTGACAGGTAGAATGAGTAGTAGAGCGTTCCGCCAACGGCGCCAACTGGGGTGCCTCTTACTCTATTATATATGTGAGCGCGAGCGCGCTCGACCAGAGAAGTGCAGATTGAGTGGGGGAATTAGGTGAGAGTGGGGAATATTTGTAGTTCTGATTGGGGACCATTATTATTCCACCTGGCAACACTGCTCACGACCAACACCACCACAGGTGACTTGTTTTGTTCATAGTAATAATAATTATATGTAATATTTTTCTGTTGTCAATTAAGATTGATTAATTCTAATCCTAGAGTGTGGAATGCAAAGTAATTATCTTCCGTGTAGGTTGAAATAAAATTTTGATGGCGTTTTAGCGAATTTCCCCTATAGGGAAGAAGCTATATTTAGTCTATCGCAGTATCGCAGGTAGAAGACCCAATATTTAACTTAGGAGGTTAGAATAGTAGGATGCATCAAATGGTAAGTAAATAATAAAATTATTACTTATAAAGTCAGTAATAAACCTAAAAATAGTTGTTATAAAAGTTAATCAATTAACTTAAGTGTTTTACAATAATTCTAATGGCTTTTAATTCAAATATTTCCATAGGCTGGGTTAAAGGCCAGTCATCCAACGCATTTAAATTTGGAAAAAATCGAGTAAAGCTGATTTTAGCGAATTTCCCCTATGGGAAGAAGCTATTACCATAGTCAGCATGGTAAGACCTAGGCCCGGGACCATGATAACTTTTCGTTTTGAGGTCCCCAGACCCCAAAAACACCATTCGTTCGAAACTGTATATATATATATATATATATATATATACACATGTATATATATATATATGTCTTATACACGGACATATATATGTATATATATATATATGTCCGTGAGCACGATAACTCTTGTAAAAAATGATCAGATTTTTATGAAACTTGGTATAAACGTGTAAAGCAACATTTATGACTTTAAGTTCGAAAACCAGCCAGATCGCTCTATCTGAAAGGGTATAATGGGGGGGTTTTGTACCCCAAAAATGGTTTTATTGAATTTTTTACATATTATTTTTGAAATAGTCAAATTTTAGTTTTCACACCATTGGATTCTGCTTAAAAAAACACAATTTGGTATTTTGATCATTCCTCTACGTCAATTGGTTACCGAGATATTGAAAGTGCTAAACACAGCACGTTGTCTAATGTTATTCTTATGGAGGAAAAGAAGATTTTTATATCTCGCTTATTTGTGAACGTATACTGACAAAACTTGGTATACAGCTTCATCTCGTTGTGGTCTATTGACATTTTCTCCAAAAAATATTTTTTGCAAAAGGCTTCCGTAGCAGCAAACCTGCGTACTCAGCCCCATGTTATTCTTATGGAGAATAATTAAATGCTCTGTCTCCCTTAACCCTAGCAGTGGCCTAATGTTGAAGTGGGAAATGGCCAGCAGATTTGGCGATTTTGCAGACCTTTTTTTAAAAATACGTATAAACTACAATTTTGGAGTAAACCTATCAATATGCATACTCATTTTATTCAGAAAGACCAGGGGAATCTGAATATATATAAAACAAATGAATCTGGAAATGTATTTTTTATAAAATAAAAAAAAATAAAAAATTCAAAAATTTTCGATTGAAATTTCAAAAGTAAAGTTTTGTAATTTGTACATTAGATTTTTTAGGTAAAAACCATTATATACATTTTGTAGTAAATTCAATTCCCTACATATAAATGTATAACAAATGGGGAAAATATTTTTTTGTGCATGTGTTATGTAATAAAATACGAAAATTCACAACTTTTGTCGAGTAAGACGAATAATTAGTGAATCGGAGATAACTCATGTAAGGTAATTATTTATAATAATATTGTACATATATTTCTTTAGGTTATGAACTAAGGAAAACAAAAATGTAATATTGTGGGGAGTAAAAAAATTATTATTACCCGTTTACTATACAAATAACTAGAAAATTAGCATTTACGTAAAAAAAATTTCCGACACATTGAAGTACAAAAATCTTGTACAGATTTTTTTAGGCCAAATATATTATAAACATGTTGTAGTACATTCAATTCCCTACATAGAAATGTATAACACATGGGGAAAATATTTTTTGTACATGTGTTATGTAATAAAATACGAAAAAATCGCAACTTTCGTCGAGTAAGACGAATAATTAGTGAGTCGGAGATAACTCATGTAAGGTAATTTTTTATAATAATATTGTACATAAATATTTTTAGGTTATGAACTAAGGAAAACAAATATGTAATATTGTGGGGAGTAAACAAATTATTATTACCCGTTTACTATAAAATAACTAGAAAATTAGCATTTACGTAAAAAGAATTTCCCACACATTGAAGTACAAAAATCTTGTACAGATTTTATTAGGCCAAATATATTATAAAAATGTTGTAGTACATTCAATTCCCTACATAGAAATGTATAACACATGGGGAAAATATTTTTTTGTACATGTGTTATGTAATAAAATTCGAAAAATCGCAACTTTTGTCGAGGAAGACGAATAATTAGTGAATCGGAGATAACTCATGTAAGGTAATTATTTATAATAATATTGTACATATATTTCTTTAGGTTATGAACTAAGGAAAACAAATATGTAATATTGTGGGGAGTAAAAAAATTATTATTACCCGTTTACTATAAAATAACTAGAAAATTAGCATTTACGTAAAAACATTTCCGAGACACTGAAGTACAAAAATCTTGTACAGATTTTCTTAGGCCAAAAATATTATAAACATGTTGTAGTAAATTCAATTCCCTACACAGTAAAGTATAACACATGGGAAAAACATTTTTATTTGCATGTCTTATGTATATAAACAAATATACACGCGATACTATGAATGATAGGCCTAACTATCGTCTAACATTATGCTACAACACACAAAAACATTAGACTCACTTTCACTTCACCAATTGACTAATTTATCCCTTTCCAGTAATATTTATGCATAAAGATTACTGTTATAAACACACAACCACTACACTGTCACTATAAACTCCGAATTTAGAACAATTTCTGAAATAATCGCGGATAAAAATTCACTTACAAAGATGTAGGTTATACTTGAGGTTCATTTGACAACAGCAAGAATCGGCCAAACACCTGCCTAACTGATATTTACTTGCGTTGCTGAAGGTTGTGAGAGTGACCAGTGCTGCCATTTGTCAAAACAAAATTATTCTACGTTTCTTCTGCTACAATTTGACACAACTATTGACTAGTTATAAAACTTCCTATATATATTTACAGCGTTTCATAATGGTCGCCGGGCGACCATTGGCCATTCGTTAGTTTTGGCAAAAACACCTGTTTTATAAAAATCATATGCTCTTTGTTATCAATGTATCGTTCAAATAATAAATACGATAATGTACAGCAACTCTTCTGCTGTCCAGTGGTACCACCCGCTACTCCATACGACGAAATTTACCCCAGTTATGTTATGTTGTCCCAGTCCATTTTGACGAATTTCGACGTGTCAGTTGCAGGTATTGATTTGCACTAAAAAAACCATTCACTTTATATAGTCGTTACGTTCTTATACAACTGCTATACGGTTCATTTATATAATAAAATGAAAGTTCAGAATGTCATCTTTCAAATGGTATATAACTTGTCCACTTTCGAGTTAATTATAAATTACTTTTTAGCATTGGAAAACTTTTGGACCTTAATGGTCGCCCGGCGACCATGGCCATTTAAAGGGTACGATTTCAATGGTCGCCGGGCGACCATTGGCCACTGCTAGGGTTAATTATGAACATTAATGAATAAAAATAAACGAATTCACCTAGTTGAGTTATATTGATATTAGCATAAAAACCCATTTTTGTGTTCCTTGTTGCAGCAAACCTGCGTACTCAGCCCCAATGTGATTCTTATAGAGAATAATTAAAATTGTATATATCGCTTATTTGTGAATATATTTTTATGAAACTTGGTAAGTGGCTCTATGACATTATAGTTATGATTGTTATTATGGTTAAGACATTTATATCTCCATTGGAAATTCGCTGAGTATGCAGGTTTGCTGCGACGGGCGTATTTTATATGTTGTGAGGATACATGAGAGTAGTGTAGTGATGTGCGATACGGCCGTGTATTGCGATACAGCGATACGATACATATCGGTGTCAGATATCGTATTGGTGCTATGTATCGCCATACACGTATCGTATCGCTTAACATAATATTGCATAAACGATACTTATTATACACTGCAGTTAAAAATACAGCCATCAAGGTTTTTCCACTTGTTTTAATTGTATTACCACAGAAAGAATACTTTGAAGAATTCTTGTCGAATATAGATATTACCTCATTGTTAATAATATTGAAATATCGTGTTATGTGCCGATACAAAATCAAGTATTGTTTTAGGCGATAACGATAGGTATCGTTTAAAAAATATCGTACCTGTCGGCCCTCGCATATCGCGATATTTCAATACGATACGATACTTATCTCACATCACTAGAGTAGTGTGTCACCAAGTTTGCAGCTTCGAAAGCCTTGTGCTCTCCGTCTGGGGGTCGAAAAATCCCGTTTTTTCAGACTTTTTGTAGATATCTATAAAACCATTCATCCTACAGAAATGGTTATTACCACATGATTTAAAGACGATAAAATTCCAAGCAATTTAAGTGTAATTGCAACTCTGTCGCTTTTTTAAAACTGGAAGTAGGGCCCTTCAAAGATATGTGATTTTTTTCATAATTTGTTTTTGAAAAAACAATTTGTTGTTCCTAAATGTGAGATTAATTGTTATCTTACACTTAATACTGTCTTATGAGATATAGATGTGATTCCTTGGCTATTACCCTACAAGAAAATATATAGTTATATGCATAGTAAAAACAGTCGCAAACAAACGTACTGACGTTCGTCAGTAGTTAAGTTGCAGTAGCCTACGTAATACAATAACAACACCGCACGAGATGTACTTTCCTTTGTCTGCACATTCTTTCCGTTAGTGATCAGGGTTACCACCATAACATATAAATATTCTGTGTTTTCCTCTTTCATATGGTATAACAAACAACCTGTTATATGATTTTAAAATAGCCTACATGTAAAATCAGTGGCGGTTCCAGCATTAGAGTCAGGGGGGAGCGAACTTAGTGGTTGAAAACCCCCCCGATTTTTATTGTTACGGATAATAATTGTACTATAAAAAAATAACCAAATACTATAAATAACAGTTAAAACCATCATGTACTAAAGTAAACTGAACTAAGAAAAGGCAGAACAGCGTTCATGCGCAGTGTAAGGGTGTGATGACTAATAATATCACGTGGACACAGTGGATGCGTGGTAAAACTCCCGTTGCCATGATAACGTCACGTACACACTATTCCGCGCCGTCCCGCTCACTCGAGCT
The DNA here is from genome assembly GCA_963675035.1 of Allygus modestus. Taxonomy (NCBI): domain Eukaryota; kingdom Metazoa; phylum Arthropoda; class Insecta; order Hemiptera; family Cicadellidae; genus Allygus; species Allygus modestus. The sequence goes on from OY776112.1 coordinate 199,746,108, forward strand.
ACCGCTGTTGTATCAGAGATGTGATTGACACATTGACACTCACAACCAGAATGAACGCTACACAACATTAACCTTGACGTTTGCCGCCTCTACACCCCAGTAACGCAATGGAGCACCGCGGTGGTTTCGTGGGTAAAAAATTAGGGAGGAGGGCAGTCGCGTCGTCGCATCAGTGCAGCCAGGCATCATCAGAACAAAATGATCACTCCCACTAACTGTTTAAGCTTGATTCCACAACTTTATTATGCATACATACCGTTTAGAAAAATAACCTATGGTAGACAATGCATAAAATGGATTGGCGATAAAGAATTTAACCATATGCAAATTAAATAACTGCACTATTTTTATACAGTATATTACAAACATTTTTGAGCTTAAGGCGGGGGATCCCCCCCCTCACCCCCCCTTGGATCCGCCACTGTGTAAAATGCATTATTCAGTTTGACAATTAATTGTTTTTTGTTTAATATTCATTATTGGTAATGGTGAGTTTGTTATTTAAGAAATTATTGCGGAAATTTTCCATACCTGATTAGTAAAAACCAGTTTCACGACGTTTCGGACATCTGGAATCTGATCCCGTCTTCAGGTGAATACCTATAGAACATAAAAAATTACTCAAAATATTAAAGGCACAATCCAGGCAAGGCTGGAAAAAACTCAATAAAGCTAAATCTCAAAAGAACAGTAAAAGCAGTCAAAAAGGAAAAATCAAATCAAACACAAAAGCCATGCACAAAACAGAACACAAGGTGCGTTACGGGACTGCATGACGCGACTATTGGAACGAGAATGGTAGCCCGAGGGGGGGGGGTCCGGGCCACGTGACTAGGCGCCTCACTAGCGCGCACTGTGGCAGAAACCTGAAACAGAGAACAAAAGCGATGGAAAGTTCCCGACCGTGTCGTATGTGACTTATTTGTTTACCTGATGACTCTCTCGGGCCTTGCTAAAGGGTTAACATAATGTGTTAATTTTGAAGAGTGTTAAATGTTTCCCAATTTACTGAAGTTTTATGTTCCCTATTTTTCAATTCTTTGTTAAGTATAGGCAGCCATAATGGCCTTATTTCAACTGAAGATTGGCTGATGGGTTGGTATGCTAGTTTTATATACGAAGCTTCAATTAATTTGTATTTAAAAAAATGAGGTTCCCGATATACTATTTTTGCTTCTTCAAAATTCATATGGTGATTTTCAGACCAGCAATCTTGAGCAATTTTGGATTTTCCTACTAAACTCTTTCTCGTGTTTTCCCTATGTCCTTTGATTCTAGAGTTAAGTGGTCGTTTTGTCTCGCTGCAATAGGGCCGTCATCTCACCTGAAGACAGGATCAGATTTCATATCCCGAAACATTGTGAAACTTGTTTTTACTAATCAGTAATGGAAAATGTCCGCAATAATTTCTTAAATAATATAAATTTATGGTTGATTGTCAGTTCCAGCGCTAATGTAAATCTTGACCAATTTTTAAACTTTTGGCGTGTCGGAATGTTTATAGTTTGACATTATATTGAATAACGGTACCACTAAAAAGAAAATTTCTTCTCAATTCCAGTGGGACCACTTGCTGCTCTTAGATCTGAGCAAAATGTACTGCGCCATGATTTTTCTAAACGTATTATGATCAGCTGTTGCGCAACACACTGAAGGCAAAGTTGACATCACACGGAATTTTCATCTAAATTAATCTAAAAATTTAATTGATCTCGGGTTTCAGGTCTCGGGTTTTATCCCAGGCCGGCCATTCTGAGAAAAGTTTGTACGGTTTCTCATCTCACTTAGGCCAATGCCGGAATGGTTCCCAAAAAAAGGCCGTACCCCGCCAGGAAGGGAAAGATAGGACTCAGGCCTACCTTACCTGGTTACAAGATTTCCCCATAAATTTTCTATTTCATTGAAAATTCCAATACTTTGTAAAACATTGTCACGGAATAAATATTATTATTTTAAGGAAGTGAATAGGCCTATGTGTTGCACGGGTTCAAGATCTACCTTTGTGTAAAGTTTCAGCCCAGTCGGTTCAGTAATTTTTACGTTTACCCGGAACAGCAGACAGACAGAGAAACCACCTATTCTTTATAATATTATTGGTAGATACCGGTAATGAAAGTTTAGAACCTCATCTTTCGATAGGCTATGTATATAAATTGTACCAATAAAAATGCATTTACAATGCTTTTATTGCAGTTATTAAAAAGTGACCCGATAGTAATTCGACGCTTAATTATGTCGATGCCATTTCAATATAAAGCATGTGAATTCAAAAAATAATTGTAGAATGCCACTTTGGAGGGTTGAGTCCTAGACTTTGCTAATTTTTAGGTTGTTTGTTGCAAGTTAAAAACTTTAAAAAATTCCAAAAAATCCTAAAGGTTCAAAAATTGAAATTTTGTTTTGGCTATTTCTCAAAACTACTGGGGCTAGAAAGCTGGGACAGGTGTCATATTCTTCAGTTATTTATGCTCTTTCTTTTAATTTCCAAAAACTTTTAGGCCTAACGATTATTTTTAAATTAAGAAACACCCCTTTTGATTTTCTAAACACATTAGCCCTATTCTTACATGTGCTGACTCAGTGTGTGCTAAATTTAAAAGTGGTGAAACAATGGGTTTATGAGACATAGTATTTTAACTATCAACATGTAGGGTACGGTACATTAAAAACAGAGTCAAGATCTGACCATATTAGGATTTACATTGTATAGGTAGGCCCTTTTGTTTTGGCTACTCTGACCCAAAATAAATGTTTAATAAATTTAATAAATAGGCTAAATATTACAAATACAACATTTATCAGTGATAAATAATACCTCACCTAAAAACCATGTCTTTCAAGAATAGAAATACAACATTTTAAATTAAAATCCTTCCTTATAAATGGACGGGGTGAAGAATTAAGTACTATGGGAGAGTTGAAATTTAAAGAATATAACTTATAGGCTGCCATTGAAAAATTTAGATTTGATTGAAAATGTAAGATTTTAAAATATCAAAGAAAAAAAGATAAGTATGGATATACAATTATCTTTTAATTGGAAGATTGTAAAGAACATCAAAACACCCATATAGCAGTTAAAATACTGGATCCAGCTGCCATTTGAATTAGTAATGTACTTTACAAGTTAGCAGCTCTTTTTTCATAGTCATAGTGTCCATAATTAAAATACTAGACTTACAAATTACTACTCAGAATGCCATATAGATTATCTCTTTTTGAAAAAAACATTGGTACTGACTTAGGCTTAAAATATTATCAGAATCCTGTTTTATTTTGGAACAGAAATAATCTACATAAAAGGAATTTAATATAGGCTGCGCACCTCTTACAGGAAATATTACTGTGCCTCTAATTCTAACAGGTATGGCCATGGCGCCGACTTTTACAAATTATTGGGGGGCGTAAAAGTGATTGATGGGGGGGTAGGGGTCACGGTTGTCCTTTTACCTGGATTGTCCTTTTAACAATAGTAAACAGTTTACGTTTTGCATTGCTAAACTTCTTAAGATTTATTTACAAATTAGAATAAAGCTACTCTCACTAATGACATTACGGTTCATTGTGCATCGACACTTAGTGAATAAAACACATCGTGGTTGTAATTAATTTAAACTAAACCTAAACACTAATTTTAAACTCAAAATACCGATAGATTGAGGTTACTTCGAGAGGCCGCAGGTGCAGACGACTGAACGAGTGTTTTTGGCTGCCAAGGTGCCAAGTTATTAAAGCATTTACCCAGCATATCTCATTGGGCTTAATATTCTTAGTTAAGAGATTGAGCTTAACAAGTCAAGATTTTAAAATAGCAAGAGTGTAGAATGCACAGCTTAAGACGATAACTTTCAAAGTTCAAAAAGGTAGTATTTAAAATAACATTTTTAGAACACCTCTAAGAAAAGTTTATTGAATAAAATAATTACACATAGAACAGGAAGTAAAACAGAACTAGAATATTACGCATTAAATATCAAGGAAATGTACTGGTAACCCATAGGAACTCTAATATAGTTGTACATCATCCAACGTACGGTAATATAAATGTACTAGCATCATATAAGAACTTTTAAATTGCACAGTAGCCTAGTTTTTCATCATATACATAAAACAACAATACATTAGTAGATTGGGTAGTACATTTTAAGTAAATATCGTCCTTATAACTTCCATGAACTTTGACATCCTTCAGTGGTTGTATTACATAAGAGATTAATGTAAAGCAAATGTAAGAATAAATATAATGAGTCTAGAGGCCTAACAACATTTTAAACTCTTTTACAAAATTATAAATGGCAAAAAAGTAAAAATTGTATATGGTATAGAGTTTTGTAAACATAAAATACCCCCGTAGCAGCAAACCTGCACACTCAGCAAATTTCCAATGCATATAAATTTATTTTAATACCACATAAAGACACATACCAAGTTTCATCAATATACATTCATAAATAAACCATTTATGATATTTTAACTATTCTCCATAAGAATAACATGGCGGCTGAGTATGCAGGTTTGCTGAGATAAGGAACACTAAAAATGGGTTTCTATAAAATATCAATATAACTCAACTAGGTAAAGCTACATACCAAGTTCTATTAATTTATGTTCATAATTAAAGGAGATAACACGTTACTTATTCTCCATAAGAATAACATGGGGCTGAGTATGCAGGTTTGCTGCTACAGGAACTATCGGACAAAAAATGGGTTTTTGTGAAAATATCAATAGACCACAATGAAATGAAGCAATATACCTAGTTTTGTCACGATAAGGTGATAAATAAGCGAGATATACAATTTTTCTTATCCTCCATAAGAATAACATTGGACAACGTACTGTGTTTAGTACTTTTAATATCTCAGTAACCAATTGACGTAGAGCAATGATTTAAACACTAAATTGTGTGTCTTTTTAAGCTGATTCTAATGAAAGAAAATACAATTTTATTTTTTCAAAAATTATATATAAAAAACTCAAAAAACCCATTTTTGGGATACAAAACCCCCCAAAATACCTTCGGATAGGTCGATCTGTCTGGTTTTCGAACTTAAAGTCATAATTGCTGCTTTACACGTTTGTACTAAATTTCATCAAAATTGGACCTTTTTTACGAGAGTTATCGCACCCACGGACACATATATAATATATATTTATATATATACAGTTTCGAACAAATGGTGTTTTGGGGTCTGGGGACCTCAAAACGAAAAGTTATCATGGTCACGGGCCTAGGTCTTACCATGCCGACTACGGTAATAGCTTCTTACCTATAGGGGAAATTCGCTAAAAACTGTCTTTACATTAGTTCAATGAATTTTCAAAAACAATGAATTCGGAATCAGTACAGAGCAAACATTGAGCGACGCACTGCATTTCGTTTCACAAAATCATTGACCAGCGGTCTCAGGTCAAGGTCATCTAGTATTTCTTGATGTGCGTTGAGAACTGCAATACTATTTAGATGCCTCTGAGTCATCGTCGTCCTGAGGTAGCTCTTGAGACGACGAAGCGCACTAAAAGGTCTCTCTGCTGGTGAAGTTGACACGGGAACAGTGCGAAGTAGTTTTATACATTTGGTAGCTTCAGTTAACGCATTTACTGCGTTAATTGTGTATATTCAGGATAATTGCATTTGTTTCCTTTTTAGGCAACTGCGGGAAATCCGGCGCGCCGCACTGAACGTGTTAATAAACTACGCACACTACTGTCTGATTGTAAAAATTTCCTCATTTCGTATAAGGATGTAACTGGCACTTGTTTTTGAGTGGCTATGTCCCCGAGCATAGATGTAAAGCAAGTCGCTCAGTGTGCACATCATCTTTAAAAAATGCTTTAGTCTTCTACAGTTTTGAGTTATTGTCTGTTACATCAGAAACACATTCCTTTTCAACTAATAATAGCTGCTATAATCCAGTGTTATGGTATCTTTATTTTACGCAGTTGTTAACAACGTCTACAGTTTCATTGTATACCTGTAAAAAGTAGTCTTTAGAGGTTAGAAAAGCGTGCTGTTCACTTGCTCTTGGTGTATCTATTTTCGTTGGTACACGCTTTTTACGAGGCAGTGAAGGCTCATCAACACAGAAGGTTTCCTTTGTAACGTTTCTGCCCAGAATTTATCAAATTTTAAACGCTTCTTGTCAAGTATGGTTGCCAGATTTTCCAGGTTAATTTCAACTTCAGTGGATCTTCGTGTTGATTTCTTCTACAGGAGCCATGACGTGGTAGTACAAGGAGATGAAAAAATATGTCTGAAATTGCTGCATTTTTTCAGCATATCCCGCACACTTTGATGCCCCATTACTGGATTCTTCGGTGGAAAACCTCTAAAAAAACTCAACAACTAAATCATAATTACTTATGATTTGTTTGATACTAGATGCTCTCATAGTCCATCTTGTCGGGCACAGTGGGAGAAGGCCAGTTGTAAACTTACCACTTTGAAATTGGACCTCTTGAAAAAAGTTCAGCCGTTTCAGCGACTCTCTAACTGTGTTGATCAAGTCTTTGGAGAGATTCGTAATATCTCTCATTGCCGGCAAAAGGCGTAAACTGTCTTCTACTGCCAAGTTGATTGAGTGAGCTGTGCAAACGTCGCTCTCGCTTGCAAATCTTTGATGAGTTTCTGCAGTCCATTGAATTTTCCAGACATTTGGGAGGCACCATCATAGCACTGACCTCGAAGATTTTCTAATGATAAATCTAACCTAAACAGAATGTCTCTCACAATTTGAAATAAAGTGTTTGCTTCGGTATTTTTGTTTCATAAAGTCCAATAAAATCTTCAGAGATGTCAAAATTTTCATGTACGGTCCTAAGGCAAAACGTTACTTGTTCATGAACTGAACTTTCACATGTTTCGACGATCATAATAGAATAATATTCACTTTTTTTAATCTCCTGCACGACCTTTCTCAAAACACTATCACTCATCAAATTTATTATTTCATGTTTTCTCAGCTCTAGTAACTGACGAAAGTTAGAATTAATTTCATCATGCCCTCTTATTGCCAAACCTTGGCGGCACAAGAACCTCAAAGAGGTAAAGATAGCATCAGGCAACACCATTTTGGATTTGATTTGGTCGTTTAGTTTTGAGGCCACTGTTTTAGCTGATAAGGAAGCCAGTTTACATAACCCTCTTTATGTGCATTTGAACGTTCGTGAGATCGAAACTTTTCTAGCGCCTTTTTCCAGTTGAAAAAGCCAACCTAAGTAAAAACATCTTCTTTTTTCATACTGAAACTCAATAACGATTTAGCCTTGGCCTCTTTGCAGGTTTTACAATAAACCCATTCAACTGTAGCATCATATTCAGTCCAGATAAAACTGGACTCCCATGATTTTTGAAACCTTCTATTGCTTTTAGTAGGTAACTGACTTGCCTGACTAGCTTGATTTATAGCTCTAGGTACCGGTATGTTACCTTGGCAATCATATGAAGTGCCGGGTTTAGGCGACAGAGCTCTAGGTAAATCTTCCAAACGTGGTTTTTTGACAATAAATCTGTCCATTTCGTTAACTAATACAAACCACTCATAATATTATACTCAACATCACTTATAATATCAGGCACAGTCACAGTGAAAGTCAAGCTACAGAAATACGGCGACGAACTGAGTAATCCACGTTGAGCGTTGAGTATTCGTGACTGTAAATCTCCTGTCAACCTGACGTGCGCCCCCCTCCCCCACTCAGTGCCGCTAGGGTTGAACCACGGTAATCCCAGTTCTAGCTACCAGTGTTGCCAGTGATGGTGCGTTCACGCGCAAAATGGAAATTCCCCGACTCCCCCAAAGTTGCTTGATGTTTGTTTTCCACAACAAAACTTTATTACATTACAAAGGCTTTATTCATTCGTTCAATTGAATAAATAATTTTTAATTTTAAAAAATGTATCAAATATTACAAAAGAATATAGATACGCAAATTTTTGTGCAGTTTTTAATAGTTTGTTTATGGCTTTAATGGTACTTTTTTGGGAAGGGGGCTAAGCCCGCCTTCCTGAACATTGGGGGGGGGCTGAGCCTGCCTTCCTGAACATTGGGGGGGCTGAGCCCCCCTTCCCACAACATTGGGGGGCTCGAGCCCCATGGGCCCCATGGAGTCGGCACCCTTGCGTATGGCAGCAGCAGTTGTCATAAAAAAAGTCAACTACATTTTTGGGACTTTTTTGTAGTCTGTAAACTTATAAAGAGAAACCAATTTTTAAAAATTGGTAGCAAAACTCATAGAAATTAAATAAATAAATTTCGGTAGAGAATCCTCAACAATATTTCCTAGCCTATTAAGTTTTTTGCATTTTTCCAGGTGTGATCCCAAGATCCTTGAAGAAAGTCATAAAGGAGTGTCATAAAGATGTTAGGAAAACCCACTCAACAGGAATCTCAGTTAGAGAAGGCTGATTACAAATTAATCGTCAAACTTGAATTAATATATTGTAATAGGCGTGCCTCAGATTTCTGGTGCTATGCACAAAACTAACAAAACAACAACATATGTGAGATGGTATTTTCCAAATGAATAATAGGTGGAGGATATTGTATAGTTACCGTATTATGCCAAAGATTCACTTAAAAATAAATCTTTATTACCTATGTTTAATTTAACCAAATAAAATGGAGGCTGAACAAATAAATGACACAACCAAAGATGTTAATAATAAAACTCATTTGTTTTCAATTAGAATTAAAGAAGATCCAGATCTATACAGTGACATGATAAAAAAAGAAGCGATAGAAGAATGTGACATTACAAATCTGAAAGTAGAGGACAGTCATGATTTTATCAACTGTACCAGTGGTCTGCAAAGAGATATTAATCATATTTTTGAATCCAGTATTGAAAATAATGAGATAAATGTAGGTAATAACCAGGTGTTGCATAAGGTAAAAAATGAAATCGATGAATTTTCTTCTAATGTTGAAAATATACCATTGAAAAATAACAATGAATTTATTCTTGAGGATATATTTGGAACGGAAAGTGAACAACAATCTCAGGTTAGGACTAACAGTGAAATACGCAGATTGGAAACCCAGACAAATCCTATGGATAAACTTCCTTTTAAATGTAAAAATTGCAGGTATGGAACAACCATACAAAAGAATTTACTGTGTCATGTAAAATACTTTTGCAAAGTGAAGGGCAACCCAATTGAAAAACTACCATTTAAGTGCAATGACTGTTCTTATGCTACTTCATCAAAGAAGAATTTAATTTCCCACATGCGGATACATTTAGGACCTCCAAGGTACCAGTGTGTTTTATGTGACTACTCATCTAAACAAAAGAAAAGCTTGAACATGCATCTGCTATCTCATGCAGGAGAAAAACCGCTGAAATGTGATATTTGTGATTATAGCACTGCAAATAGGCAAAGTCTTCAACAACACAAGCTATTGCATGATGGCAAAAAACCATATGAATGTAAAATTTGCGGATACAGTTCCAACTTCAACTCCGCGTTAAGGTCTCATATGTTGATCCACAATGATGATAAACCTTTTAAATGTCCTTTGTGTGATTATCGGTGTAAGCAAAAGTGCAAATTGAAACCTCACATGTTAATGCATACAGGGTATAAACCGTTCATGTGTGAAATGTGTGATTTTCGGGCCTCTACAAAGCAAAACCTCACAAATCACATGGCGTACCACAGTGATGAAAGGCCTTTTCATTGCAACCTTTGCGATTACAGTGCAAAAACTAAGAATGAACTGATGAAGCATATAAACAGGCATAATAATGTGAGAAAATTCAAATGCACTTTGTGCAATTACAGCGGTATCCGGAAATGCTACTTAACCATTCACATGACCACGCACACGAGAGATAGGGAGCGACCTTTTCAATGTCCATACTGTGACTATGGTGCTTACACAAGGTTCTTACTCAAACAGCACATTCTAACACATTCTGGGGACTCTCCTTTTAAATGTTCTGATTGTGATTATACCTGTAAACAGAAAAGCAATTTGAGAAGTCACATGGTTCTACATTCGGGACTTCGCCCGTTTAAGTGTTCAAAGTGCAATTTTAGTACGTTTACGAAGAGTGGGTTGAAGCATCACTTGAACGTGCATTCTAACATTAAACCATTTCACTGCTCTTATCCGTCATGCGAGTTTAGTGCGAAGACCAAATACGAGTTGGAAGCTCATATAAAAATTCATTCACGAGAGGAAACATTCATCTGTTCCACTTGTGGGTATGCATCAGTGACAAAACAAAATCTAAGAAGACATATGTTGAAGCATTCAGATTACCGCCCGTTCCAGTGTGAACAGTGTACCTACAAAGGGAAAGACAACATCAGCTTAAAGCTTCACATGTTAATTCACAGGTATGAAAACTTATTCAAATGTGATGTATGTGACCATACGTCTCTAACAAAAGGTAGACTGGAATCACACATGATGACACACAGTGTAGACAAAAGTTTTAAATGTTTGGATTGCCCTTATGAAGCCAAGCACAAGATCAATTTAAAATATCACATTATCATGCATCACACCAAGGAGAGAGCTTTTAAGTGTGAGGATTGCAAATTCAGGACGATCAACAAAGCTAGGTTGATTCGTCACCAGTTGAGACACGAATCAGGAGATAAACCGCTAAAATGTTCCTTGTGTGTTTTCACTACTCGGAGAAAAGACTCCCTTCAATGTCATTTGTCGAGACACCGAGGGTGGAAAAATTTCAGAAATGTGAAAAAAGAAATTGTGTGATAGAAAACTAGTCTGAAGTAAAAGATAATAAATAATTTCTACAGGAGCATTTTCAGAATATAAAATCACAGTACTGTAGGCTATTGTGCATTCTGAGGTTAAGAGTTCTCACAAATCTTACAATAGATTTTGTGATCTTTGACTCCTTAACCTCGACTGCCACTCCTTGTGCCATGTGTTTGTCTCAGTTTTTCCTCTCTTGGGAAACAGGTCTGTCTCAGTATATGACTATATACTTTATTAAGCCCAAGCCAAAACGTCAAGTGAAATGCTTTAGTTTGTGATGATTATTTACCTTTGAACTCATTCTCTTCTTATTGAGTGTTCAATAATTAATACCTATTCCAAAGCCTCATAAGAGCACCATATACAATTAAGTAGTAGTAAATGTCACATAGTATTTTATGTGTTATATCAGAGATGTTATTAGTTTTTTAAAGGGTTCAGAGTCATGTTAAATTTTCTGTTTAATTAATATCATGAGTTGATTTATTTATTTAATAAACGCCTAAATCAATCAATCTTTACTTGCCTTAAATAATAATTGTTAACTTACATTGTCAATTATCATTGATTGTTGTAATATTTTAAAATTAAATTATGAATTAATGGTGTCAACAATAGACCAAATTGTATATTTTTAGTAATTATAAATAAAATAATATTAATAAAATAAATTTAATAAATGCAATTGCCATTAAAATACACTACACTTATGCCATCACATATATTTAATTAAATGAAGTAACAGTCTAAGGGAAAGGAAGGTTAGTTGTTCATTCATGGCTTTCGTTTTATAACATTTAAACCTACTTTCATTTTAAGCTGATAAGACAATCTTAGTATTAACTGTGTCTAGTCCATTGCTATCCAGTGTAACAGCTTCGTCTTTAAACATTGTCCTGCAAGTTGCATGGGCAAAGGTCGCCTAGTCCAATAGAGACATTTGGCTTAAGCAGTTTGAATGCTAGTCTTCTAGGTTAACCTAATTTATCAACTGGTATTTTACACATGAAATATGTTTCCTAGTTAGCACTCCTATTCTCCAAGAATGTACAAGTCAGGTTACAAATTCTTATACTTTTAGCAATTTTTTTATGCTTGGCATGCTAGAGACAAAGTTCTGTAGGCCTACTTAACACTGTCTTTCTTAAAAAACTTGAGCAAGATTTATGCAATAAACTATGCAAGTTGTGGCAGATATTTACTGATGCACAACCACTCGGTGTTCACTGCCCCAATAAAGCTGTTGGGATCAGACTTGCTTACACAGTTCGTTAAATATATCCTGTACGACTTCTGTAAGGAGGTCGCTTACTCAGCTGCTCAAATTTAAAACGCATGTTCATAAATTTAATTTCTTATTAAAAACATACAGCATTCCGATTTGTTTTATTAATATCAAGTTCTTATTGTGGGATGATCGATTGTCAATTGTTAACTACCATTTGCTATTTTAAAATGTATATGTTGTTTTTAATGTGATCAGTGAATAATATATGTCTGCATTAGTGATTTCTCGATTAACTTAGATCACCACTACCCGAAATCAAACTGACAATGTCAAAGTCTCAAACTATGTTTCTTGTTAAAGTTCAGAACTCGCACAGGTAAAATAAGAATTCTATAAGAATTTTGCCCATAAGGCCTTAACGTTTATGAATTCATTGATTTATATTCATGAATTTACATGGCTTTGAATTATTCCAGAATATGTTTTACCAAGAATTGGTTATAATTGGGATATTGTTATGTACAGTTTATTATTGTTGGTATAAGTTATCAGGAAATAGTAGCACAGCGCTTAGATATTTCAGTGAAAGAAAAGTATAGGTTATATCTAACTCACCATATAAAAGAAATAATGAGATAGAACACAATACACACACATTAAATAAGTAATATTCCAGATATGCTGAACTTTCACAGAATGAGAAGGCATTCTTTGAAAGTTGAAAAGTAGGAAACACAAACTGTTCAGCTTAGTCGAAATACTACTTATTTTTGGTGTGTGTTAGGTGTTCTATCTACTCATCTATTCTTTTGTCAAGCGAGTTGGCTGTGTCCTTTCCCCCTTCACTGGAATATTGTTGGTTAAACAAATGTTCCTATAATTTTGCCATTTTTCTGAGAAGGGTTATGTATTTTAGTTTTAATGATGAGAATTTAAATTTTCATCACTTCATTTGTTTAAAGTGTAGTAAAGATGTTGGGATTTGTTTAGACACAATGTTTGTAGTAGTTTGGATTAACAAATGTTCAAACATAATTCCTATAATTTTATGTATGGCTTTAAGTTTATATGACTAGAGTTTATTTCTTAAGTGTATGCCTAAGTGTTAACAAATTTGAGTTTACATGTCAAAGAAAGGTTTACTGACATATATAAACCATTTTATGTGTTTATCCAGACCAGGTAATAGAGGATTCCTGGGGTCCTGGGCAAGCTAGGAGGACAGGCTCCTCTATTTCTCTCCTCTCCCCCCTTCCCTTGACAACCTCACATTAATAAATAATTTGTATTAAAACTGCTTTGGGTACCATTTTGCGAGATTACCGCATTATTATCAACTTAATTTGTTGAGAAATGATGCACTAATTTAATGATGATTTGTGCCGTACAGTACTATAAATTGTAATAAAGTTTTAGGATGGCACATTTTAGTATTAGGCTACACTTGGCTGTTGTTAATTAATTTTTTTAAACTATTTTACAGGTATAAGGAATTAAAAATGGTGTTTTATAATAATAATGTAAACTGACAATATTAAGTATGTTATCATTATAACAAGTGTAATGCCCTGTACCAAAACCCTTAATTTTTAAATTTAATTGAAACGCCCAGTCCATGAGACCCTTTTATTTTTAGGTAATTTATTAAATCAATCAATCAAATTAAAATCATCTTTATTACATAGACTTCTCAGAACCATAATATTAAATATATAATATACCATAACCATAAATACATTTTAATGGAAATAGTATCATATTAAAATTAATAATAATGAAATTGACTTAAAAAAGGGAAGATGACTGACAGGTACTAAGGAAAAGAGCAGTTTTTCAATCACCAGTTCCACCAATTCAAATTTTTTAATATGATATGTGGTCTGTGAGTCTAGAGTTTTGGTAGAAGCGTTCAACAGGTCAGGCGCCCTAGCAGCCCTCAGGCCCTTGGGCATTTGCCCCTCCTATCTCACTCACCCCCGGGGTCCCCAACCCTGGTTATATCTTTTATATTTGTATTTTTAAAGGAAGGATAGAAATAATGACTTTGGTTTTGTACTAAAATCAAAGTAAAGTTAGTGGTCATTAAAATAAAGTAGAACCCTTGGTAACAGTGACCTTCGAAACTGACCCATAGTCGATACATGAAAAAGGACGGATAATCAAAGGAGCATAAAATTATACTTTATAACAGAACTAATACAGCCATATTGTCAAAACCCAGTCATAACATTATAAATATATGGCCAGAAGCTCACCGGTGTTGTTTTTATGAAAAACTATTGTCTTAACTTTAAAGTAGAGGCAGGCTTAGCGTAGCAGAGGAAGTGAGGTGACAGTAGATCATCCAGAGGTCGGATATGAGGGGTGTTATTGTATACGTTTTATTGTTTAGGCTATGACCAGTAGGGTCATAAAATGCATTTGTCATAAATATTGAGGATGTAAATCACTCAGGCTGAATTCTCGCCGAGTCATCTTCTAGTGAACATGCATAAAGTTTTTGGTACAGGCTAGGAACTATGTTTATATTTAATAGACAACCATTACCCTCTGTTTTAAATACAGTTTATAAGTGAAAGTTCAGAGTTAACACATTTAAGATGAGGGAGAGAGTGAAACTATGTTTTTTAACAATTCCGGTCTTAAAATTTGAAATTAATATTTACTAATTAACTATTACTAATAAATATTTAAGGTATTGTTTCTGATATTCGCTTTGCCATAAAATAAGTTACCGATAAGTCATATTTATCACCAAAGATTTCATAGATAATACCATGTTTTTTTTCTGTTGTTCTCATTAAATATTTTGTTGTTGTTATTGAACAGTTTATTTAGTTCTCTAAGATTCATTATGATTTGTTTAGTTGATGTATGTTGGAACGTGTTATGAAAATAAATTCCATGTTTTTCCTGGGAACATTTTCTTTCTTGACAATTCCTTTCATTACCGTAAAAAATGCTTTTTAAAAGATACGCAAATGCATTGTGAGTGGTGAAATATCTCAGAAATTGAGAGACTGTTGTGGAGAGCCATGAGTGTTGTATTTTAACAAATCGAGCTTATGGTTTGAAATTTTTTTTGAAATCAGTGTTTATATAAACCACATAAACAATTTGGGTGTCATCAATATAATTACTACATCGAAGTTGCCTAAAGCTAACACTCGACATCACAAAACTGGTGGTTTTTAACATATGGTAGAAGATGGAAATATATAAAAGTAAATGTAATGAAAAAAGTAAATTCATAAGTCAAATAAGTGACAACCAGAGATTGTGTCTAGTGCAATTGTTTTCAGACACTATATTTTCACTTATAAGGTGTTGAAATAAATATAATTGATTAAAGTCACAATTCACCTCAATTTATTTTACAATTCCATTTTTACATCTTTTACAAAATCCAAATACTCATTGTTACAACACTCTGACTGCAGTGAAAAACCAAAATACAATAATAAAATATAACAATTATTACAAAACCATGAAAACATGTCTGGGATAAATTTTTAAACTCAATCGATAAAGCAATATCCATCCCACTTATAAAATAGCAGTCTTGAAACATATAAGAATGAAACAACACATGTTCCTAAAGATAACTGAGAAATTAAATGCAATACTTAAAAGACTCCTACAATGCCTAGAAAATATTTTGTTGATGAAGTACAAAATAAATTATCAAACCCACGTCTAGAATAAACACGAGACAAACTCAGTGTGCAAGTGAAAGGGAATTCGCAGCAGTTAACGAACATTATGTGCAGTCACATAATGTTCGACAGCAACTGTAGTTATACAAAGACGTGTTCTTGATGCAAGAACCGTGGCCGTTGAGGTGGGGAATGTTAGTGAGCATGTTTCTTGCGACTGGCCGCGATTCTCGCCAGCAGCTGGTTGCCACAGAGGAACGTGACCACTCCGAGACCCAACAGGTACTTCAGGGTCTGGAACATGTTCAGCTGCAGCCAGAAGAACCCAAACAGGGTGAAGATGGCTGGAACACCAAACGAAGAGCTGTTAGTTGGCAAGAGTGACAATCCACAGGGATTTAAAGGGCATTTTTTCAGTTTTGCCAGGCTTAGATAATGCAAAAGGGCAATACACAACTGTTAGTAACAAATTCAAAATCACAAAAAATTTTTTTACCAACACTTAAATTTGTTAGATGTAATATTAACAAGATACAAGGGAAATGCTAATGGAATGCACTGTTATTCATACCCTTTAATGTATGTAGAAGTTGCCCCTGTAGGACATTTTTTCTTTGCACATCCAAGCGATATTGAAAGTTATACAAACTCACCTAAATTGAAAAATGTTAAGCAGATAGCATATTTGTCAAAATTTGTTCCTGGTTTTCCATTTTAACTGATATTATGTAAGAAGACAACACTAAGAAAACATTGGTTCATTTCAAACCTTTTTCAAGAAGGGAAAAAGACTGTTAGGGGGAGGGGGTGAAAATTTGAAAGTTTTCTTACAGTGTTGTGTTTCTGTTACAGCCTATACACATTCAAGGTGAGGTTATATCACTTTACCTCTAAAATAATAACCCCTTGAGGATTTATAAAAAAAGAACAAGACATTAACGGAGGAGACATTAACAAAACTGCCAATAAGTTTAATCCATGCATGCAATTTATACTATAATGTTGTAATGGTTTATACCATCCTAACTTTCAGGGACGGACTTCCATAACTGCCGCACCCAGGCACTATTTAACAGCCCCCCCCCCCCACGTAGGCCGTCCAGGGGTGGCACCTGAGTGTGATGATTTTACCACTTTTACTCACGCATGCACATCAATGTAGCCGACCGGCTCATGTACGACTCATCTAACGGGCCGGTCGGCTGCATTTGTGTCCGAGGGAGGGTAAGCCCCGCTGGACGGCTGAGTGTAGGAAAAATCTTGCCTGTAATTTTAATTTTAGACAGTATTTGCAGATAGATTTATAAAAAATGTTATCTAAATTGTGGGGTTAATGTTGATAAAAACTAAAAGTTAATGATCTAAAATGAATGGCTCCCGCCAGTAACATTGTAAGTTGTAAGAGACAAAATGCAAATTTTTCAGGAAAAAAACAACAAATAACCGGAAAAATAACATTGGATGATATGTTTATTTTGGTCACATATGTATTAAATAGTACAAGTGGCCATTAAAATAAATATTACATAATATCTCATGTAGTAATTAAGTTATGACCAGAATTGCAAAAACGTAAACGACAGTTGTTTACAACATTTTTACGACTTTTTAGGTTTAATGGCGGTTGCAACGTTATTGGGTAAAAAAAGATAAGAGCTGTTATGTGTAGAAAATTTTGTTAATACAATAATAAATACATACTGTACATGTCCTAAAATGGAAAAGTCAAATAGTTGCCTTAAACTAACAACATAAAACTGGTTATAATCAATAAAAGTTAAAAGATTTACCTTAAAACTACATTTATTTGATGGCAAAAGTAAACTAAACAAAATACTTAATGTATAACATAAAATTAAATAAAACACATTTCTTGTAAACAGCCTTGAGCCCTTTAATTATTAACCTTAAGACTTGTAAAACTGGTAATGTTTAGTTTTATGATAAACAACAGTTACTGCACGTACCTAACGTGGTGGCAATTTTCGGGGTACATGTTTTTTCTTTTCACTGATGTAGGGATCCCCGGCATTCCTGACTACTTTTCAAACATTCCTGGACCAGTTTTGAATGTTAATTGGACGTTTTTTATTGTGGTTAAGCCGAGTTATATCCGAGGGCGAAAGACTCGCCCGCGGTGGTGTTGCCATCCCGAACACATGCAACGTTACTGCACGGAGGGACCAAAAACTCATGGTTTTCCACCAGTCCTAGTACTGCCAATTTAATAGATATCAACAAATAAATACCCTGCACTAGTTTAGGATGTCGTTTCCAACCTTACTGCATAGAAATCTCGATTTTGTAAAATTTGACACTTAACAACGTTACCACTGACTATAAATACTGAAGGAGACATCCCATCCATATGGCCCAGCTGTCCAACTTTTAGAGTATGCTAGAATTTAAAATTGAAGTAGTTTGATTAGGTCACCGACAGATTGTGCTGCTGTCAACTTTTTATTTTAGATATTTACGTTAACTTTTAAAATATCTCCACCCCAGAAAGCAAGTGATAATCAACTTATGTTTGCTTCCTGACACACCAACTGTTGTATTATCCCCTCCTTGAGAAGATAAGTAATAGTTGACAGCAGTATACTCTGTTGGTGATTGTTGTAAACTACGACCTCTTTCAATCCTGGCATACACAAAACTAGGGACACATTTTACAATGGCAATGAGAAGTCTATTTCAGTATTTATAGTCAATGACGTTACTGGCGGGAGCCATTCAAGTGTGTTTGACTACCTAAGGATTAAGAATATTCTTACAAATTGACAGATATCCAATAGGCTAAATTTACGTGATAGGCCTACACAATTTTTCTTTACCCTTTGATAAAGTTTTAAAGTGATTGTTAAGCATCTATAAAAACAAGGAAAACAGTATAAGCTATAATAAATAATACGTTAATTCTATTGAGGATTTTACAATTTGTAAAAACTTAATTCAATGTTTATAATTAAGAAAATAGTAGATGTTTTAAACATAGAAAATCATAGGTTTTACATAGGTTTTCTCCTGGAAAATTGAGAACTACTCTATTTCCTACTAAAAATTTGTTTATTTAAATTTCTGGCTTAGTTGCCAGAATCCCTTTTAGAGTTTTTAAACTCACAATCCGTATTTTGATTAATTCCTCTGTGTAATAATACTTTGATTGAGGTGTCATTTATTTCCCACTCAATAAATTTATATCGTCACTAACAGTAAAATTTATATCAGTTTGTAGTGAGGCAGTACGTGTTTGTGTATTATCGGAAGTTTGTTTTTATTACTCAATATAGAATTATCCGTTTCAGGGGCACCTGTTGCTTGATCATTATTTTAATTGTTTGCATCTCTGTCGGTGACATTGTACTGTTCCCAAGATGAGCAGCCTTCTCCACTCAGTCCCCTCTCGTTGGATTTTTCAAGAGATTTAAAAAAAACTGTCAACCTTCTTAACGCTTAACGTATTCATGTTAAGTTGTTAACGTTACCACGTCGTTCACACTGCTAAGATAGAGTAAGTGCATTATAATTTTATTTTGTTACAATGTTGACCTAAAAAAAATACCAACAACAATGAGTGTCAAATGTCGGAAGCTTAGTCCATTCAGGTTATCGCAAAATTACAAGTGAAAAATAAACTATCCTTTTAAAGTTTATTTTTCACTTGCAATTTTGCGATAACCTGAATGGAATAAGCTTCCGACGTTTGACACTCATTGTTGTTGGTATGTTTTTTAGGTCAACATTGTAACAAAATAAAATTATAATGCACTTACTCTATCTTAGCAGTGTGAACGACGTGGTAACGTTAACAACTTAACATGAATACGTTAAGCGAACGACTAAACCAGGAGAGTGAGGTTTGACAATCTGCTATAACCCCACAATGTTGCCAGTACAAACAACCCTTGTTGCGAACAGTTGAACTACCAGCATAACCCAAGTTAAATAATACAAAACTTTCACACTTGATTTCTAAAAGATAATTTTTAGCTATGAATTGTAAGATTTCAAATATAAGTGAGAAAATGCAAAGTAAGCTCCCTTTCACTGCCTTTCTCGGTCACCGCGCCCGGCGCCGGCAATTCACCTGATACCACGGCGCCCGTCAGCCATCAGGCCGTGCCGCCCCCCAGACTGTACCGCCCCTAGGCACGTGCCTAGTGGGAAATACGTCCCTGCTAACTTTAAGCTTAAATTATTAAATATAAACACAATAAATCAAACTTTAATTTCACCTCTGTTTTTTAGAACACCAATTAACAAATAAATAAGATATGAATTATAATTCATAGTGTAGTTACTTTTTATTCTTCCCGACTTGTTCACAATTTATAATCACGTAAGTATTTTAATTTATTTATCACAGCAAATAGCTCAAATACCGGTAGCTGCAAATTTTGACTGTGACAAAACACAACATTGAAATTAAAAGAGCTACAGGCGTACTTATACATGTTGAGATAGTTCACTTACCTCCCAAGCCCAAGTGGAACCCGAGGGCAGACAGAGAGAAGGGGAAGTTTGAAATGTTAACTCCAAGTTTAGCCCACTGAAACAAAAACATTATATACATATATATATACTGCCTGTGGTAACTCCAGCTTAGATTATCTTAGTAACTATGGCAGGTATTGGCTTAATAATTTGCACAAATGCACAACTGTCATGTCTTACTGTGGTATTAGGTCACAGGTTCATAGCTTTTACCATTTCAAAATGGCAGGAATATATTTTCAGAGCTAAATATTTTATAAACCAGAAAGTAAAGCCAAATTGCACTGCAAAGGAAAAGGTGTAGATTTTGTCCCATAAAAGACAGTATAAGGATTGTGAGGATCGGATAGAAAATTATAGTTGGAAAACTAAAAGCGCAATAAGTTCAAACTTTCTCACAGCTTATACACTTTTAGCAAAGTTCGCCTACAGGGAATAAGCTATTAGCATAGTCAGCATTTTCTTTTTTTATCTGGTACTAGTTTTCACAACAAGTAATTGTACTTACCAATATCAGTAGAATGAGGAAGGGGACCGCAACCAAACCCGTGAAGAAGGTGGATACAACGACTGGGGGTCGTCTCTCTGGCTCTCGGAACAGATGCTGCGGAGAAGAAACAAATAAGGATTAAGGATATTACATTAAAATAACTCAACCATCTTCAATGTTAGAGGATTATTTATGTGCGAGTTCATATGAATGGTTAATGATATTTATAATATAATGAAATTTATATATAATTTAATATATATATAATTTAATATATATATATATATATTTGTGTCCGTGGGTGCGATAACTCTCGTAAAAATGGTCCGATTTAGATGAAATTTGGTACAAATATGTAAAGCAACATTTATGACTTTCAATTTGAAAACCAGGCAGATCGCTTCATCCAAAGGCAGGGTTGCCACCGACCAGGAAAACCGGGAATTATGCCCGGAAAAAGTGTGTGGATTATGCGAGAATTTTCGGCCGAACCGGGAATTTCAGGTCGCGATCATCTCCTGGATCTCAGTAGGCTGGACATTAGGCGGATCACAGGTATGATTACGGGCCATGGTCACCTAAGGAAACACCTCTCTCGGATGGGTGTCTTCAATGGTGACACTGCATGCAGGAAATGTGGGCAGTACGAGGAGACTGCAGACCATCTGCTCTTCGATTGCGATGAGCTTAGGGAGGTAAGGGCTTCAACTCTGGGATCTATGGTCAGGGGTGGATACCTGCCTCCTGAGGAGCTCGTCGACAAGATGATGCAGTTCATCAGGCTCTTGAACCTGGAGGAGTACTGATACCTTCTCAGATCTTTCTTTCTTTCTTCTTTTCGGGGGTGCGCAATAAGCCCAGTGTGGCTGATGTGCCTTGGGACCTAAGTCCGCCCCTTTTGATGATGATGATGATAGCGATGCGTTCCCGATGGTCGGCAACGTTAGCGATATGTTCTCGATGGTCGGTGACGTTAGCGATGTGTTCCCGTTGGTCGGCGACGTTAGCGATACGTTCTCGATTGCCAGCGTCTTTAGCGATGCGTTCTCGATGATCGGCGACGATAGTAATGCGTTCCCGATGGTCGGTGACATTAGCAATACATTCTCGTGGTCGGTGACATTTTCGATGTGTTTTGATGGTCGGCGACGTTAGCGATGTGTTCCCGATTGTCGGTGACATTAGCGATACCTTCTCGATGGTCGGCGACATTAGCGATGCTTTCCCGATGGTCGGCGACGTTAGACATGTGAGTGTGAGAGCTATTGTTGAGGAAACTTAACAAAATGCAGTCTTGACTGTCGGCTAAATTTTTAACAAGCTCAATAAATTAATTTAATTTTATGTTGTTGCAAACAGTGGGTAATAGAAGTGGCTCATTTTAAATTAATTTCGGTCTGGTTAAAATTTGTAATCATTGATATGGAGCTCAGTTTCTAATATGCAGTCTTTGGAGTCACTGGATAATTTGTTAAAGCATAATTGGCTGGGTAGTGTATGTGGTCAGGGCGGTCGCTTCATAATCTGAGGATTGTTGTCAGATTGATTCCTAGCAAAACTCATGAAAATGTTTGGAAAGTTCAAAACTGGATCCAGCTGCCATAATAATGCTTTCTAAGAAAATGTTTGATTTAGATAGTAACAAGTCCAGAGTTTGGGTCTTCTCCCTATCAAGAACATTGAAAAATATGATTTTGTCATCGATGACACACAAAAAAAGGATTGGTGTATACTATTTTCTTATTCTTATAATAGATAGTATATTGCCAAAGTAAAATGGAGTGTTACATGATTGGGTGTATCTGTTGACAATTTCCCCCTCCTATCAATTGAAATATTGTAATGTTTTTATGTAGAGAGAAAAAGTTCATTGGCCCAGCGTATTTACCCATTGTTTGTAGAAAGCACACACAAAAATGAGATATAACTTTAGTAAACAAATAATGATATGCTTTGTAAAAAGTTACCATTTTTTGTTATAACAGCACTTTTATTTATATTTTAAATCGTTATAGGTGCACAAATCATAAAAAATGCCACACAAGTTTACCTGGAATTTTGAGATTCTGACCTGGAAAACCTGGAATTATGCATGAATTTTGAAATGCAACTTTGGTGGCAACCCTGCTACAATATATAACATAGTTTGAACTTACAATTTCTGTGCATTCAAAAGTACAGTATTTTTAGAAACAGATACTATTCAATGTAATGGTGCTGTTATAGTTATGCTACTTCAATAGACCATACTTACGTATTTACAAAAACTAACTAATAGTTTCTATATACCAACACAGACATTCCTTATTACCAAGGCCAGGTTATGGGCTGTTTCCTATCAAGATGTAAAATGTACAAATTAGGGATGGGTCGGTTGCATTTTTTATCAGTTCGGGTTCGCTTTTGGTTCGCATTTAAAAAAAAAACGGTTGTCGGTTTAGGTTATTTTTAAGAACTTACCATAACTTGTCTCATCCATGCTCTAAATTTAAGTTCCACCTAGATTCTGAAATTTTGCCTACCATAACTTGTCTCATCCATGCTCTAAATTTAAGTTCCACCTAGATTCTGAAATTTTGCCTATCTTACATCACAGGGTCATTATCAACTCACAAAAAAAATTACCAAACTCCCAAATTTACCAAACTTTGATTATATAGGTACCTATAAATACCTATTTCAGACTTTGTTTCACTGGTTTACATAAATATTGCTGCAGAAACACTACACAGGAGAGTTGGTTAAAAAGTCACAAGTAATCAAAGACAAATCAAATGAATTAAAATTAAATATTATGGGGCATAACAAACAAATTATCACCTCATAAAAGGCTTAAAACCACGTTTAGACAAATAATAACAAAGTTAGCCTAGGGCAGTACCGTAGTCTAAGTAATCTTTTACTTACTGTTCAGATGTTAAGGTTTAAGTTTATCCTACTGTAGGCCTAACCTTAAAAACAAAATAAGTCTACCTGATTTTGCTGATATTTTATTTTTGCAGACTTTTGAAACCCTAGAATCTTTTCCTACAGGAAGGATATATAATTGTAAATACTGTAGGATTTATATTTACGGAAACACTGGGACTAGAACTATCTCCCACATTGCTAATAACCCTGACCCCGGGGTCAGGGTTACGAGCAATGTCAATGGGGCTGAATGGTAGATCGTCGACTAATTCTTCTTCTGGCATTCTCGACGATATTAACAAACTTTCTTAATAAAAATGTCCGACTTTATTTAATACACAGTAAAATTGACAGTAATCCCGTAGACCCTCTTAGATGTTGCATCGTCTTCTGATGGTGAGTGATGCGAATGATGGGATATGCACAATCTGATATAAACCAATACACTCGCAAAGGTTTTAAGTGAGTTGTCACCCGAAGACGCTGACGATCCTGATGTCTGGAGTCGAAAACACTAGTGATCATGGCGATTGGAGGGCGAATATCGTGCTTCTTGCCGTTCTTGTGTTGGTTGTAGTTTGTATTCTCACCACAAGAGCTAACGAGGCGCTCTTGTTCCGGGCGGTAAATTCATAAATGTAACTTAAAGTTGTGATGTGCGTGTATGTAACGTATTGAAGTATCGTGATAGAGATGATACGATACATATGATGTGTCACTGTCACTAGCAGACTAAGTCCGAACTGCAGTTGATTAGTATTTAATTTCTCAAATAAAATCTGGCATTCTTTTTTGTGTTAAGATTAACTCATTATATATGTTCTTCTCTTTTAAGTTTAAACTGTTTATTAACTTAGAAATAAATAATTTTGAATACGATATTGCAAAGCCGAAACGTTTTTAACAACACAGGTATTGCGATTCAGTATGTTCAGACTCGATATGTTACGGCAATACTTACGATATCGAATCAAATTCAATAAGCAGTAAACTCTGCACTGGTTGTTATACCAAAGTGAGATGACATTAAAGTATTGGGCTTATGTATCACAATACACGTATCTCTTTTATTGTACAATTTTTTACGTATCATGTCATTACTGATGTATGATATGATTGTACTGATATATCTCATCGACTGGGTTAGGAGTTTAAGCGATATTTGGACAACATTATAAAGCTTATTTCCAATACAAACATTTACTGACTGAAAAACCGAAACCAACATTTGACCATTGATTCTCGGTTTCGGTTATTTTGTAAAAACCGGTAAAACCGACAACCGACTTTAAGAACCGACACATCCCTAGTACAAATGACACTGAAGACATACAAAACAAAAAATGTGATCCACAGCTTTGACTTTAAATCAAGACTTCCTTCCAGGGTTTTAAAATCTTATCAAATGAATGAGGAAAGCCTACACATTATTAATGATGGAAATCCAAGACATTATAATTATCAACTCCGTGACCAACCTTGATCTCCGGCTTCGGCTGATAGATGGAGGAGGAGGGGGGAGCCTGGCTGGCATCCAGGGCCAGTCTGAGCCTGACGTCGGCCAATGGCCATGAGAACGAGTTGGACAGGATCACATCGCCCACGATCAGGTACAGGGAGTACACTCCCGACAGCTGGCCGAAGTCTGCTGCCTTCGCTCCAATGTCCTGCACACACATTGATAGACACCGTCAGAAATATTTTAGTGGTTTCCTGTTTATATTTATTTGTACCAAAGACATTTTCAATTAAATTTTGAACTATTATTCAATGTTAATAGGGTTAAAGTCATAATTTCACACAATATAATCAAATCTTAAGGTAACCTATCTATCTTGGTTCAAGATTAAAATTACTGGGAAAGATATGCAAGGACATTTAGTCAGCTTAACTAACTCATCTAGAATCAAACTCCAACCACCCAAATTAATTTGTTCCAGGCACTTACTAAGTCGGATGTATGCAAAGATCAGATATGTTAATAATACATCAGATAGTAAGTTAGCAAAGAAAAAAAATTCAGTCTGTGAAGTTGTATGCAAGACAAGAATATATCAATTAATGTTATCAACTTACAAGTCTCTCTTAACAAGTATATCATCAGATAATTAATCTATACTTATTTAATAAGCGAGCAGGTTTTTTGTAACAATCACTCCTCCTAAACTACTGAACCGATTTTCATGTTTTTGGTGTCATTGGAAAAAGCCTAATATGAAGTTGTGCAGGAAACTTTTTTTATAGAGACATAATTTGTGTGTGAGGCCCTGGGGCCCCTTAAAGTTGAGTTTTTCCCCTTAAGCTTAACATTGGGAAATAACTATGTTTTAAGCAATCAGCTGAATAGAGTGAACACAGTTAATCAGCAGGGCATGTTGGCTTTGGAACGGTAACACAATATTTATACGGGAATGTCAGTATAATATTACATTGTGATCGCGAGCGAAGCCTAGTATAAACAATAAACAACAAGAAGGTCAATTTATTATTTCACAGAATCACAGCCGATGCACAGGCCTATGTTGCCTATGTCTGCTGATTCCCATGACCATATTTTTTATATTTTTGTTACAACAGCTTATTTTAAATGTTCTAATTAGTTTTTTCACAGTAGTATTGATTTTAGTAATAGTTGTATTAGCCTATATAAGTGAAATTGGAATAAACATTTTGTCATTCATAAATCACAATATAACACCAATATTGATATTTCTACTGGTCTTTTTTGATTTTTTATTTACATACCAGCAGCTTCAGCCAATTACAAACAATACATTGTGGTGCAGCAATATATATTCAAATCCATTAGCCAAGAAATGTGACTAATATACAATACAAATCACTACAACAATGGCATAGCAAATAATATCAAGTTAATAATTAGTGCAAAATACATATATGCAAGTATATCTAAAAGAAAAAATATATAACATGCAATCGAAGATGATTTTAGATGCAGAGCTTAACGTTGTTGCTATACACAAAATGACTATTAATGCTGACACATTAGTAAATAACCTGAAGAAAAACCCAAAAACATTAATAGGAAAGAACATGTTATACTTAAGTAGTGCAATAATAATTTATTTTGATGGGCCTATATGAAAATACCTATATGTACATTAGACTTCATCCGACCATGAACAACAACAAAGTCAACCAGATAGCTTCAGACACCAGCCAGGATATCTCTTGAGTTCTCACAGTGAAATAGTTGTCAGTAAACAAATCGACTTCCCTCGAGATGATATTTCCGAAGCGAAGAAATCTAGCCAAGGACAGTTATAGTCATAGACTGTTTCTCTTGTTCGAAGGCCAAAGAGATCGCGCAATCTTTTTCTGGTAGGCCCTCTAATGTCAATCAAGGCTAAGAGCTCAGGACAGCAGAGATCACCACGCAGAAGTTTCCAGAGAATCCCCACATCTGCAACCATGCCTCTCAACTTAAGTGGTTCGATGTTCATCACTTCTTGGATATCCTGAACAGGCACTTCTCGATATTTGTAGCCGAACCGCACTCCCATCAATTTATTCTGCAAAGATTCAAGACGCAGGATGTTCTTAGCCGAGTATGGAGTCCATATTGGTGAAGCATAGTCAACACCCTGTCAAACTAGTGAGCCGTAGAGTGTTTTTAAAGCTGCCCCTCTAGTAGATCACATGATGAATCCAATCATTTTGTTGGCTCTGGAAGATACAAAATTGAAATGTTTTTCAAAGTTAAGATCAGAACTAGACATGACTCCAAGGTCCTTTATGACTGAATTTCTAAGGACTACGTCATTTTCTATGGTATAAAGAAAAACAACAGGATTTTTGGAACTTCTTTTGTATATCGCCTCCTTTACTACCGATTTGGATAAATAGATAGTTCCAAATACCTCGGAATTAGTTGATTGGGTTTCTAATGAATTAAGTACAAGAAACACAAAGCTTTACAGTTAATTTCGAAATAAGTGTATCAATGTTGTTTTCTAACAGCAGACTAACTGTCAACATCTGGAAACTTACATGATAGCACTGCTAAACTTAGAATGAACATAATTCTTTGTAAGAGATAGGATTTAAAATATAGCTGTGTACATTAACAACTTGTTTTAACCTTACAAGAATTTCCAAAGAACTCTGGGGACTGCAGCTCTCTAGAAACATCCCCTTACAATATATTGTCCTAAGATCCAATCTGTCTAAAGAGTCACCCGATGAAACCCACCAGATCAATCCGGTATCCCTGGGTGTTGGGGTCCACCTCCGACACGAAGATGATCTCCTGCTGCGTGGCCTTGTTCTCAAACCGCAGGAAGGCCTGGTGCACGCTGAGAGGCTTCCCGCTGTTCTTGTCCTTGAGGACGAACCTCACGACGAGCTTCTGCTGTGTGTCCACCTCCAGCACTCGGCCCAGCTTGGTGGGGAACACCACCCTGTCAACCGGGACAGAGTCATGAATGTCAGCATCATACTTCGGTGTCATAAACTAATTATAACTAATAATATTGACTGTTAACAATTCATATTTGCATTCATTGATTATTTTGCGTCTACTTTTTCTACTAGATTCAAGATTCAAAATTTCTTTATTCTCAGTATACAATCGTGTACATAAATAGTATCAAAATACAAGGTTATTTCAAATACCCCGTCGCAGCAAACCTGCGTACTCAGCGAATTTCCAATGAATATATATGTCTTAATAACACATTAAGCCTCTTACCAGAATTCATAAGAAATATGTTCATAAATAAGCGATATTTAAAATATTCATTATTATCCATAAGAATAACATTAGGGATGAGTACGCAGGTTTGCTGCAACAAGGAATACAAAATAATGGGTTTTTATGTAAATATCAACAGAACTCATCTAAGTGAAGCCATATACCAAGTTTCATCCATATTCATTCATAAATAAGCGATATATAACATTTTTATTATTCTCCATAACAATAACATGGGGACCGAGTACCTAGGTTTGCTGCTACGGGAACCATAGGCGAAAAATTGTTTTTTTTGTTCAAACAACAACAAACCACAATCAGATGAAGCTATATACCAAATTTAGTCAGTTTATGTTCATAAATAACCGAGATATAAAATTTGTCTTTTTCTCCATAAGAATAACATTGGACAACGTACTGTGTTTAGCACTTTCAATATCTCAGTAACCAATTCTCGTAGAGCAATGATCTAAATACCAAATTGTTTGTTTTTTTAATCTGAATTCAATGGTATAAATTAAAATTTGATTTAAATAACCATTACATGTGAAAACTCCAAAAAAAACATTTTTGGGGTACAAAACCCCTCTTCGGATGGTGCGATTTGTCTGGTTTTAGAACTCGTTCAAATAAATGGTACCTTACATATTTGTACTAAATTTTATTAAGATCGGACCTTTTTTACGAGAGTTATCGTGCTTACGGACACACACACACACATATATATATATATATACATATATAAAAATTTGAACGAATGATGTTTTTGGCATCTGGGGACCTCAAAACGAAAAGTTATCATGGTCTCGGTCTTAAGTCTTACCATGAGACCTACAATAATAGCTTCTTCCCTATAGGGGAAATTCGCTAAAACAGTAAAATAACAATGTGCCAATAACTAAACTAATAACTAAACCAAACTGGACTAATTAGGTATTAATGCGTATACCTAATTAACATTTTCAAATTTAGCATTAAGTAATTTCTCCATACTATAAGGAGCCAGATTAAGTAAATATAATTGTAGCTTCTGTATGACCTTAACTTTGTTATCTTCCTTTTTAACCATGCCAGGTAGATTTCTTAAGAAATAATTTCCGACGTATGAGGGGTATGAGTCAAGGTAAGTTGAAAGGTCATTCATAGGCTGGCGTGGCGACAGTGTCTCGACTATTCCATCTCGTCACGTATATGCGTTTATGGGGCTT
This sequence comes from Allygus modestus, assembly GCA_963675035.1. Taxonomy (NCBI): domain Eukaryota; kingdom Metazoa; phylum Arthropoda; class Insecta; order Hemiptera; family Cicadellidae; genus Allygus; species Allygus modestus. The sequence goes on from OY776112.1 coordinate 199,775,547, forward strand.
AGCTAAATATCGCAACAAGAAACAGAGAGGTAGAAGTCGCCTTCATTTAGATTCTGACCTCACAGATTACATGTGGCAATCGAGAATAGGAGCTGTTGGCGGAAATCCATTTCAATCCCTCCTGACGATGTTGCTGTCTTCTGGGAGTCTCAGAAATGTTACGAGTCATTCAAACAGCTAATTTGTAGGCTAGATAAGAAAATGACACTACTTTTAGCGAATTTCCCCTATAGGGAAGAAGCTATTACTGTAGGTGGCATGGTAAGACTTAAGCCCGAGACCATGATAACTTTTCGTTTTGAGGTCCTCAGATGCCAAAAACACTATTCGTTCAAATTTATATATATGTGTGTCCGCTACCGCGATAACTTTTGAAAGAAACACCCAATTTTGATGAAATTTGGCACAAATGTGGAGAGTAGCATTTATGACTTTAAGTTCGAAAACCAGATCGATCACACTATGGGAAGGGGGTTTTATGGGGGTTTACAATTTTCCAAAAATCGGTTTTTTGCAAATTTGACCCCAAAATGTTAAAACACTCAATTTTGGTTATAGCCAATAGCTTAAAAAAAAAATAATTTAGTATTTTGAATCATTAACCTAGGTTAAGTGGTTGCGGAGAAAATCCAAAAAAAACGTGTCCCATGTTAATCTTATGGGAAAAAGGTTTTTAGATTTTTCTCAGATAGTTTTACTAAAAACTTCAAATTTATGTTTATTAATGTGTTTAGCTCAACAAAACAAACATTTTGGTGTTTTAATCGTTGTTCTACGTCCAACCGTTGCAGAGATATTCAAAGTGCTAAACACAGTACGTTGTCCAATGTTATCCTTATGGAGAGTAAATAAAATTCTATATCTCGATTATTTTTGAATGTATATTGATGAAACTTGGTATGTGGCTTCAACTAGTTGTGGTATATTGATATTAGCACAAAATAAACGGTATCAGGAAATTGACACATACTTTCTCCCTTTTAGCCCAACTTTAATGAATAAATTACTTTTTATTTACTAAATATAGAATACAAAGCACAGTCGAATGTACAGAAAATCTTGTAAACAAGTTGTTTTAAAAAAACATCCACCCAAATCCCTGCTTTGGAGGCACTACAGAATCCATTGCTGCACTCGTGGTTTTAAGAGGGGAAATGCCCCCTATTCCCCCCCAGGGTTATTAAGGGGCAACATATTTTGAATTTCCTCTGTTGGTCAATACTAACTTGACAAGCATATCAAGTTTGAATGAAATTGATCAGTAAATAAGAGAGAAATAGTAATTTTTTTATTCCCCATAAGATAACATGGGTACAACGTACTGCGTTTACCGCAAAATGAAAATCTCAATTTTCTCCGAAACCAGCAATCGTAGAATAGTAATTCAAAATACTAAATTATTAAGTTTTTGAGCTCTTTTTAATGGTGAATAGTAATATTTTTTTATATTTACGTCTTTTTATGAAAAATCCAAAAAACTGAATTTTTGATGTTTTAAGTCCTATAATTTCTGAACCCGAATTTTTACAGGAATGCGGGTGGTGCCATTTTGTTGGAAAACTAAAGTTCTACAAATGACTAAAGGTTAATCAAAATCGTTAGAGCCGTTTTTTAAATACGGTTTTTTAAACGGTTTTTGGATTTTTCATGTTTTTTGGCGGTTTTGGGGGATCCTTAAAAAACAAAATTTCAAAAAATGAAAAAACGCCTGGAGATATCGTGGATTAATACCTACATGCCAAATTTCATAAAAATCGGCCCATTGGTTAAGGCTCTAGCTCTGTACACATCCACACAGACACACACACACGGACACACACAGAAAAACATCACGTAAAAACCACTTTTTTGGGTTCAGGGAGCACCAAAACGAATATTTCCACTAACAACTCAAATTCGAAAATTTTTACGAAAGCAATACTTTCTCCATATACTATGTATAAGGGGAGAAAGTAAAACAAGTTTTTTGTTGATAGTCCCCGTAGCAGCAAACCTGCATACTCGGCCCCCATGTTATTCATATGGAGAATAAGTCAAGTTGTATATCTCCCTTAATTATGAACCTAAATTAATAAAACTTGGTATATAGCTTTACCTGGTTGTTATATTGATAATTGCAAAAAAAACATATTACTTATCTTCCTCGTTGCAGCAAACCTGCGTCCTCAACCCTAATGTTATTCTTATGGAGAATAAATAAAATGCTATATATCACTTATTTATGGATGTATTTTTGTGAAACTTGGTAAGTAGCTCTATGTAGTAGTGAGTCACATATATATGCATTGGAAATTCGCTGAGTTCGCAGGTTTGCTGCGACGGGGGTATATATTGTTTCAATATAGTTTGTAATTTTCTCCTAAAAGTTGGTGGTCGATATATTGCATAAGTACCGAATGAGGCTTCTTTTTTGAATAGTTCTACGAGGTGGTGTTTATAGATTAAGCACTAAGCTTATCCCAAAGAAAAGTTTTCATTTAATCAAATCACTCATGTACAGTTTTTTATGTTTCTTTTGCGGATTAAGTAGAAATAAATTTACCAGCATTATGTATTTCATTAACAAATATATTTTTAAGAAAAATACAAATTTGGATAGATATAAGTATTAAAAAGATGAATCTGTAACCCGACAACATTTAACAACTTTGCATGAAAAATTAATTATCAAATTAAAAATTTGTATAATTTGTGATCTCAAATACTCATAAGTATGGAAATTTCATTACATAACAGAACAAATCTTACCAAATAGAAAAATTGGTCTGAGGACTAAAAGGCACTGAAATTTAAATTTAATAACAAGTGATACTTTACATTTGTGTCAATAGTGGTCTTACATACATGTATGAAGGTGTTGATGAATTTAGAGGATGGAGATATAAGACAAATTGTAAATATTAAAATTAAATACGGTATGAGGTAGCATATTGCTTTATACAGTGGAGTCTCATAAACTCGACACAATGTGGACTAAGACCCTGTCGAGTTATCCAGAATTACTTTGGGAGGGGAGGAAAACACATTATTTAGCTGTAAATTGTATACTGTATTAGATTTTATTTAAACACATTATAGTATAAATGTATAATGATACTGTATTACAAACTTAAGAAAACTATACAAATTAGATAAATACTTAAAAGTTGAGAATTAATAACTAATTGTCCTCGTTTCCAAAATATATAGTCTTGTAATACATGTACTGTATAGTAAATGAGGTGTCGAGTTTCCCAGAGTGTCGAGTTATCGGGAGTCGAGTTTGCGAGACTCTACTGTACCTTCATATTGTAGAATTTAACATTATTTTACTGGAACAGTGTGGTTTACACAAATGGTTTGTACTACAAGTATCATAGCATTAATTGTCTCAAAATTCAAACATATTTATGCAATCTCAAGGTTCAAAACTATAAATAACAGTTGAAAAAACTAATTAAGGTAGCCTATAAAAATGTTTATTGAGGTTTTTTGTTTTTTGTTTTGGGGTGGGGGGGGGGGGGTTGTTTGGGTGCTTTACCGAGCACTTGTAGTTCATTTCAAGAGGGCAACTATCCGTGCCAGTAAAAATGTATACCTATATTTTGCATTATGTAATTTCATGTTTTTTATAATGCAAGCAAATGTGTTATATTTACCATTGATAACTTTGCAATTAATACATTTAAGCAAAACTATTTTATATCCATGGGCAAACAAGAAAATAAATATGTAGACCTATATAAAGAAGTCCTTAACCCATTGGCGTAGACATACGAGCTGGTCTCGTTCCTTACTTGTTATTTTATTAATCTGTGAATTGGAGTATAAAATTGGTGTTTTTAAATGGATTAATGGCGTATTTTAATTAAAATATTGTTTTGTTTCAATTTAGAGAGTCGCATTGGCACACACACAGTAGACATAAGTAAAAATTAGCAAAATCAGTGTTGACCATGTGCAAGTCTCAAAGAATCAACCGATCCTGTCAACTTCCAAGCAAGACTGCCACTGTTTGTTTTACTTGGGCCCTCCCACCCACAGACCGGTTAACTCATTGAGAGTTGCACAACTGGTCAGTTTTGGTTGTGTGCGGGAATCGAATCCACGAACATCGTATCACTACCTGGCCATCCACGACGTAGCCAACTAAGCTAACACGACCAAAGGCCTGGCGGCGATATTAAGGTTTTTCAGTCAGTCCGCGCCCCTAGCGGATAGAACCGTAGACGCCCGCGGTCATTAGTTACATATTTTGCTACTAGAGTGCAGCACCAATCAATTCCCGTTACAGGCTACTGCAAATAGAATAAAATTACTACCTCAATGGGTTAAATACTGTACCCAGCCTGCCAATTCATTTATCACCCAATACATTTAAATACAGTAGTTTTATCTGCTTTCAGGAATTTTGATCTGTAGTACCTAATCTGTTGTACTTTCCTTAAAAGATCGCTTACCCGATAATTGTAAATTATTGGTGTTGGTCTATGTTCCCAATAACTGAAAATTGCTGTAAAGTCAACTTTAAAAGGATGTACTTTTACCGTTTTCCTCAATTAATCTCTTACACTGGTAAGTTAAATTTTATAAACCCTTATCGATTCCAAAATCTTAATATTAAAAAAAATATACCATTAATTATATTTGGTACCAACATATACCTCTTTTTAAAGGAAAACAGTCAAAACTCATTGTGTTTATGTAAATCCCAGAAATCAAACCAATGTACCTCCTAATCCTAGACGCAACGTGCTAACAAGACACCTTAAACTTACTTGTCAAACTTGGGCTGTGTAGTCTGGTCCGAGTCGCCTACTCCGATTTCAAAGTTCTCCACAGTAACGGTGGCCATGACCTTGAGAGGAAGGGTGACCCCGATGTTGCCCACCAGTCTAGGGTCAGGCTTGGCCGGCACGGCGCTCACTGACAGGCGGTACAGCCCGGGCTCTGGCTTACTGTCCATCAAGTTGACACTGAACACCGTCCTGCACACAGGGTCCAACTTGTCACAATCAAACTCAACCAAGGAAGAGGAAATACTGCTTTTACCTAGGAATATTATTTGCAACAGCTTTATTTATATGACAAAGTGTCAAATAAGCCATATCGTCTTAAAGGAATTCCTGCTATGTGTATCATATGCCAGAGCAGATTACAAAAAAGTACTGTATACATATTTGTATTTGGTAATTTGGGAGAAGAATAGACACTTAGCTTACCTGAAGAGAATAATACCCCTGTCACAGCAAATCTGCATACTCAGCAAATTTCCAATGGTCTTATACTACATAAAGCTATTTACCAAGCTTCATTAAAATAAGCGATATATACAGTTTTAATTATTCTCCATAAGAATAACATTGGGGCTGAGTACACAAGTTTGCTGCATCAACGAACACAAAAAATGGGTTTTTATGCCAATATCAATATATAACTCAACTACGTGAAGTCATGAACCGGTTTTTATTAATTTATGTACATTATTAAGGGGGACATAGCATTTAATTATTATCCATAAGAATAACATGGGGCTGAGTACGCAGGTTTGCTGCTACGGGAGCCTTTAGCAAAAAAAATTTTTTGAGTAAATATCAATAGACCACAACCAGATGAATCCATATACCAAGTTTCGTCAGTAAATGTTCATAAAAAAGTGAGATATTAATTTTTTTCTTTTCCTCCATAAGAATAACATTAGACAACGTACTGTGTTTAGCACTTTTAATATCTCGGTAACCAATTGACGTAGAGTAATGATCAAAATACCAAATTGTGTGTTTTATTAAGCTGAATACAATGGTAAAAACTAAAATTTGACTACTTCAAAAATGATATGTAAACAATTAAAAAAAACATTTTTGGGATACAAAACACCCCAAAAATATCCCTTCGGATGGAGCGATCTGGCTGGTTTTCGAACTTATAGTCATAAATGTAGCTTTACACGTTTATACCAAATTTCATCAAAATCGGATCATTTTTACGAGAGTTATCGTGCTCACGGACACACACACACACACACACACACACACACACACACACATATGTGAAATTGTTATTCGATTCACTCAGCTTTTATTTTATTAATTTTTAATATATATATATTAGAGATGTGCGAGTACAGGTTTTTTAAGTCGAGTCGAGTAAATGGCAAAAGATTCAAATCTCGAGTTCGAGTCGAGTATACAAATAAATACCCCCGTCGCAGCAAACCTGCGGACTCAGCGAATTTCCAATGCATAATATTTGTCTGAATTCCACATAAAGCCGCAAACCAAGTTTCATAAAAATATATTCACATATAAGCGATTTTAATTATTCTCCATAAGAATAACATTGGTAATGAGTATGTAGGTTTGCTGAAACAAGGAACAGAAACAATTGGTTTTTATGCAAATGTAAATAGAATTTAACTAGGCGAAGCCACAAACTAAGTTTCATCGATATTCAATCATAAATAAGCGATATATGACATTCTAGTTATTCTCCATAAGAATAACATGGGGGCTGAGAAAGCAGGTTTGCTGCAACAAGGAACAGAAAAATGGTTTTTTATATAATTATCAATATAACTCAACCAAGTGAAGCTACATACCAAGTTTTATTAATTTATGTTCATAATTAAGGGAGTCAGTACATTTTACTTATTCTCCATAAGAATAACACGGGGGCTGAGTACGCAGGTTTGCTGCTAAGGGGAATAATAAAAAAAATTTTTTTTTGTGCAAATATCAATATACCAGTACTACTTGAAGCCACATACCAAGTTTCATCAACATACATTTATAAATAATCGAGATATCAAATTTTATTTATTCTCCATAAGGATAACATTGGACAACGTACTGTGTTTAGCATTTCGAATATCTCTGCAACGGTTGGGCGTAGAATCACAATTTAAACACCAAAATGATTGTTTTGTGGAACTGAACAGATTGGTAAAAGCAAATGTGAAGTTTACATTAAAATAAACTGAGGAAAAGCCAAAAACCTTTTTCCCATAAGATTAACATGGGAGATTTTATGAGCAAGTTTTTTTGGATTTTCTCTGCAACCACTTAACCTAGGTTAATAATTCAAAATACTAAATTGTTTTTTTAAGCTCTATAACATGGTCAAAACCAAAATTAAGTTTTTTAAAAATTTTGGGGTGAAAAATGCAAAAAACTGATTTTTGGAAAATTTAAAACCCCCATAAACCCCCCTTCCCATGGTCCGATTTTTTTGGTTTTCGAACTTAAAGTCATGAATGTCATTTTACACATTTTAGCCAAATTTCATCAAAATCGGACGTTTTTTACTCAAGTTATCGTGTTAACGGACACATATATAGATATATATATAAATATCTATATAGATATATATATATATATATATATATATATATATATATATACATATATATAAATTTGAACGAATAGTGTTTTTGGCATCTGGGGACCTCAAAACAAAAAGTTATCATGGTCTCGGGCTTAAGTCTTACCATGAGACCTACGGTAATAGCTTCTTCCCTATAGGGGAAATTCGCTAAAACACACATAGGTCGAGTTTAATTGGATCAAAACAGTGTATAGGGTTCCATTTATACATGTTGTTATTAAAATATACTTTTCTAGTCACTATGCCCTGAAAATAACAATAGTAAGTCAAATATATGGATTCCTGCTTCATTAAAAAAAGATAAGTACATTTATCTGAAAATAAATCATACCAAAGTTATTGCCTAACATTTTGCCATGAAGGTCAAATACTTTTAATATTTTGGTATTAAGGCTTTTATAACCTATACATGGTATTAATTAACAGTTTCATTAAATATAATTAAGTTTTTTATTTTATTTCCTATTTTTTATTTATCCTACGTTTTATTGCATATTATCTTAAGGCCTAAGCTACATCTTTCTATGAATGGAGGAAATAAAATTACATTTAGGCCTAAAAGTTAAAATAAACTTTATGTTAATATTTAAAAGGCCTATTACATGGTAAAGCTTTAACCTACTTACCACACAAAATGTATTTACTAACATATCTTAGCACTAATTTTAACACTAATAGTCCTGATAAGAACAATCAGTTAATAAAAACTTGAAGATACCATGTTTGAAAGTGCCCGGCAAATCAATTGATAAAATTGAAGCCATGTCTTAAATAGAGTTTCAAAATATTAAGAATGATTTCAAAAATCATTAATGAAACTTAAACAAAGCCTAAACAAATCACTTGTCTTTAAAATCCTTTGTCCTTTTTTGTGTAAAGAGTAGGCTAACACAAATTTATAAGCCACAACTTACTTATTTATTAATAAAACACTAAAATTCACATCACAACTAACTCACAACTAACTAATGCGTTGACACTCAATTTGAATTTAGACGACGCGCTGCCGCGGACTACGCGCGGCCGCGGACGACACGCGGCCGGGACGACCCGTGGTAGCGCGGGTAAACGGCGGGAGTAAACTCGCTCAAAACCTTCGAGTTTCCGAGTTTCAGAGCCGAACTCCGCTCGAACTCGAAATTTCGAGTACTCGAACATCTCTAATATATATATATATACAGTTTCGAACGAATGGTTGTTTTTGGGGTTTGGGGACCTCAAAACGAAAAGTTATCATGGTCCCGGGCCTAGGTAATAGCTTCTTCCCTATAGGGGAAATTCGCTAAAAATACACCCATCGCAGCAAACCTGCGTACTCAGCGAATTTTCAATGCATAATATATGTTTTAATCTATAATATTATAAAGAAGAGATGGTTTCTGTCTGTCTGTCTGATGTTCCGGGTTCAAAACTATTGAACTGACTGGGCTGAAACTTTGCACATAGGTAGATCTTGAACCCATGAAACACATAGGCCTATTCACTTCCTTAAAATCCCCTCGGGCTACGCCCTGTGAACGTCCGAAGTTTCAATGTTTACATTTCAGAATAAAGTAAACATTCAGAAAGTGTAATGCGAACTACACTTTAGTGAAAGTGCAGCTGTGGATACTTCCGTTTTACAGCTTAAAGAGCAGAAGCAAGAACAGCTGTTTCAAGCTAACTAAAAAGCAAATTGCACTGACTAAAGAACGGGTAAAGAAAACCCCTGTGCGAAGAATGGGTACGTCAGCTAGTACCACATAAACTCGCACACCAAGTTTCATTAAAATATATTCACAAATAAGCGATATATATATAATTTTAATTATTCTCTATAAGAATAACATTGGGGATGAGTACGTAGGTTTGCTGAAACAAGGAACACAAAAAATTGGTGTTTATGCAAATATAAATAGAATTAAACTAGGTGAAGCCATATACCAAGTTTCATCAATATTCATTCATAAAAATAAGCGTTATATAACATTTTAATTATTCTCCATAAGAATAACATGGGGGCTGAGTAAGCAGGTATGCTGCAACAAGGAACACAAAATATGGGGTGTCATTTAAATATCATTATAACTCAACTAGGTGAAGCCACATACCAAGTTTCATCAGTATACATTCATAAATTAGCAATATATACCAATTTGATTACTCCCCATAAGAATAACATGGGGGATGGTAAGCAGGTTTGCTACAAGAACACACAAAATAATGGGTTTTTATGCAAATGTCAATAGAGCTTATCTAAGTGAAGTCACAAACCAAGTTTCATCCATATACACACACAATGCAGTGTGCATTCAATGAGATATCCCTCTGCCCACGTCCTTGATGAAAAAAATTATGTGTGATGAAAAACACACTTATGTTGCGTTGATGACAACCTTTTGTGAAAAGATCCACGACACGATAGCCAGCCTCATGCATCATATCGTCTATAATCACAAGTACCGGCTCATTACCAGAAAAATCCTCCAAGTTTGGCAGGCCTGCTATGTGGTTAATATTAAGTTATTTCAGTCTCCTCCTCCACTACCATAATGCCAGTTTATACTGGTAAATTTTGTGTCACACATTTTGGTAATGTGTTTTATAAACTTTGATACAAACTGTGACTTACCACAACCCAAAGGTCCCGCCACAATGGCTGAGAACGGATGTTTCCACATCAAGCTCATGATCAATACTGAGCTAAACACCTCAAAATTACCAAACAATTAAATTTTAAACTTACAACTAAAGGAGATTTGTTTGGGGTTAAGTGCAATAATTAACACAGTGGTTATGTTCTGAACGGGAATATAAGTATTGTCTACGAAAACTAATTTACAAAGGTATTTACATAATCTTCAAGTCTTGCTTTACATAAACTCCAAAGGTGTGAATCTGCTATGGTGGTCCGTGCAGCTGTTGCGCGCAGGTGTTCCATGCAGGTGTTCACACAAAAAACCAATGTGTCGAGACCTGTCTGGGCAGCTGCTCTAATTGATTGATGGTGTTGTTCGTTTCTTACGCACAGCTCTCTTCATCGGTGTTGATTGTGAAACTGTACTGCGTTGTGTAATAGTTTGAGTTAATCCTGTAATTTTCGGTACTCCTGTTGATTTATCAATCCACATCTTTTCCACTTTATCAACTACTTGTTTTAACACTTTTGTGCATTTCACTATCTTTGTCCAAAAATAAACCGCACATTTTTATAGGTTATGTCAAAAAGCGCAGGGACCTCTGACAGCACACTAGGAAGCATGTCAACACTATCGCACAACCACACACTGTGAAGTATAGCCCAAGAATGAGATCGTGTGTGTTCGACAATTGGGCTGCGGGATTCAATCAATTTTCAATTTTTCGGAAAACATAATGAGTGTTGTGGATGGTGTCGGGTGCTCTAGTCGAAGCGTTTCCCATGGGCTGACGCAGCTGCAGCGTCTTGTCTAATTAATTCGGAGAAGTGACTATTGTTAATGACCGTCTCCGGGCAAAATAAACTCACCCTCTGTCTGGGAATGCGGATGCGCAGCTACAGCGCAGGTGTCGGCATAACAACCACCCTTGCCTAATTAATGTAAAAATAAAACAACCCCATGTCTGGGAATGTTGGGGTGGCTCCGTTATCGGTATATCATTATCATTAATCACTGTCATGGTCAATGTGTGGTCGGGATGCAACAAAAAAATTAGCCCCCCCCCATTGACCCACCAAACCCATCACACACAGAATCGGCTAATGTACCCTACTCACACCCCTAACCAAAAGTAAAGCAAAATTTAAGTTGTCATAATGGAAAGCAGCTTTGTAGCTGCCTTGCAGTGAACAACTTCAGTTTTCCATCAAGGACAAGGGCGGCAGGATATACAGCGTGGTAGGCAACAGCTGTTGCTGGCTGAGGTGCATTTCCTGCCCATCCGAACCTATTCTAATTTGCAAAATTGCCCTCTCAGGATTTTCTGTCATGGGATTAACTGGGCTTCCTCATCCCCCCCACAACACAAACTCAATTAAACGTATTCCCTATTTCTCAATAAGACATAATGACCATATATTAAATATCTTAGACAACTTATAGCCTACCATATTTAAATTATTAACAATTAAGGGGTCAAACTCACTTATCAGCGGTAGCCTCAAACTTCTTCTTGGACAAGACGACAACATCATCGGCGCTCCTGGTAGCAGACTCGACAGTAACGGAGAGGTCAGAACTGAGCGGTTGTCCCAGCAGGTTGGTAACCCTGACTGAAACTTTCGGCTGCTCCTGTGACACCACTCCAGGCCCAGCAAGGCTTACCACCACGGGAATGTGGTACTAGAAACAAGACAAAATAGAATCATTTTAATTTTGGTCCCTCAAATGTTACAAACATATTTTTAACTTATGAAATGTTTTACTAAAGTAGATGATAAAATAGTAGTTTATAAAAGCACAAACTATTGTGTTATTTAATATAATAATTATAGTTATTAAATAATAACAGTATATTTAATTCCAAAATAGAAATTTAGAAAGGGGAATTGTGGACATTTGGTTAATTCCAGGGCAATAGGAGATGGCCCAAATTAAGGCTTTGGCCTGAGGAACTCGGGGATAATAGTTTTTTTATTGCATGCCAGCCACAAATAAGGACACACTAGTGGATGCCCGACGAAATTTGACATCTACAATATTAAGGTTGAGTAATCTCATGGTACCATGTAGGAGTAATCACCTACAATTAAATAACTGCAGTTTTTAATATATACCTACTGAAAATATTACAATTTATGAAAATGCAACTTTATATGTGGCACGATACAGTTAAAAAGTCACAATATCACAAAACTAAAAATTAACACTTACTAAATTAGTTACTTTTTAAAGGTTACATTTGATGTTTACGTTAATGTTTGCTTCAGGCAAAAATAAATCAAAAACTTGATTTGCGGACCAGTTGTTTGTTGTGAACAAAACGTGCTAAAAATCCCACCAAAACGGTTTGTAGACATTTTTATTTTGTATCATTTAACAAACTTAAAAGGAGAACGAGCTGCTCCCCCGAAATATTTTCGTATATGATCCTTATAACAGCTGTTTATTGAATCAAGAAAAAACACATGTGACATAAACCAAATAAAACTCTCCTCCATATGAATAACATGGGAACTTGGAAGCCCCGTGGAGCAGAGTCCTGGGGCCTAAATCAAAATTCTGGCTCGACAGTGACTTAGAACTTAAAATTATCTTTTAAATAAAAAAGAATTATCAAAATCAGTTAAGTATTAACTTCAGGAAGTGGGTGAACAAAAAGCAGGATTTTTTTCAAATATGTAGATATTATAAATTTGACAATTTTAGGGAGTATTGGAATGTTTCAGCTTTAAATTGGTATAAATCCCATAACCACACGTTATCTGGTTTTCTCAAGCTAAGGCCGAGTTCCTGGTCAAAATTTCTCCAATATGAATAACATGGAAACATTTTACGACTTTTTACTTTGTATCATTTAATAAAATTAAAGGTAGAAAATGATAAATCTGACAATTTTGGGGAGTATCGGAATGTTTAAGCTTCAAATTTGAACAAATTCCATGACCACAGGTTGCCTGGTTTTCTCAAACTAAGGTCGAGTTCCTCAAAATCCTAGATACAAATTCTCCCATGTGAATAACATGGAGAAATTTTAGGACTTTATACTTTGTACTTTAGTAGTTTTAAATGGCTTTAACGAACTTAAAGGGAGAAAATGGTAAATCTGACAATTTTGGGGAGTATCGGAATGTTCAACCTTCAAATTGGCACAAATTCCATGAAACCAATAATTTAGTATATGACCACACGTTGCCTGGTTTTCCTAAACTAGGTTTTAACTAGGCTTTAAGGTTTTCCTTAAAAAATATTCTCCCATTTAAATAACATGGAGCAATTTTTTTGATGTGAATATTTTAAAAACTAAAGCGGTATTTTGAGTTTTACATTTTACTGTTAATCTGCAATGTAAAAGCTTTAAAATGACATATCAATTGTCCAAATTGGTTGAAAAATAACGACGTAGTGGGCCGAAAACGAAATTCCTTAGTTAATTAATATATAAGACTAGCTGCTATGCCCGTGCTTTGCACCGGGTGAAAATTCAGAGTAAACAAAATGTAAACAAAACAATGACAGTCTGTAGTTAGATATACTCCTTATAACAGTTGTTCATTTAAATTAATTGAATTAGGAAACACATATGTGACATAAACCAAATAAAAATCTCCTTCAAAAGAATAACAAGGGATATTGGAAGGTCCCGTGGGGCAGAGCCGTGAAGACATTTCTAAACGGCGATAGGCCTATGACACTCCTCGGTCCATAGACTACATTTGTGCAAAATTTCAGCAGGATTGGACCAGTGGTTTTGGCGTTATGGAACAATAGACAGACAGACAGACCCCACCTCATTTTTATGATAGTAGTGATGATTATCATCATATGAAAAGTATGAGAGTCTAAAACACCTGATTTGTTTAATGTTATCGGGCATTTAAAAACAATCTTAAATCAGTAGGATAGGCCCGACGAGTCACTACTGTAATCTTTATATATAATTCTGTAAGCAAAATTTGCTAGTCAAAATTGTGGGAGTTCGGAAAATCGCAGGATGATGGGAAACGGCTCGAATTAAAGGTCTCGATCCCAGGGACTCGGGAGGAATAGTAGTATTTCCAAAACGTTACTAGCAAACAAGAAATAACGTAAAACATCCCACATAAGAAAAGCATGGAGATTTAAAAACGTCTGCTTTGTTTACACTCGGTGTACGCTCATTCTTCCCGTAAGAGGATGAACGAAGACTGAATTTTTAAAGATATATTTGAATAGACATGTTACGTATTTAGCTTTGTTAACTTACACCTTTTTCAACCAAACACTTTTACAATAGGTCAACACATATCTAGACCATTTTCAGCATATCTAAATAATTGTAATTTGTTTATATTGTAATCTGACAGAAAGATCACAATGTGTGAATGTACGAGTACAAATACTAAATATTTCAAAAGTTTACTTGTATTTAAAAATACTTAGAGCAAATTTGTATTGATAAATTATAAAACCAAAGAGCTTGGCAAAGGTCCAAGGTCCACAAGCATACGTTAACGTGTCTACTAAAATATGTTACAGCTTTAAGAGATACTTAAGAGACACCCGACAAAATTTAGTACCAGCTCTCATACTAATCCTACTTATTATAAATGTGAAAGTTTGTATGTTTGTTTGTTTATTAGTTTGTGGCTCAATAACGCTCCAACTACTGAAACGATTGAGCTGAACTTTGGTAGGAAGATAGCTAATATCCTAAAGTAACATATAGGCCAAATTCACATTTTAAAATTCCTTTATGGTTTAGCCCCAATGGCTATTAAACTTCCCATGTTAATCTTATGGCATTAACATTTACTGGATCAGATTATAACTAAAACAGTTGTTATGCATTTTAGATTTGAGTTAATTTATTTGTTTATATTTTTTTGCACGTTTAACTACGAAGGTGCCAGTATCACAATAATGCCGGCGAAACGTAAATTAAAGTGGTTGGAAGTCAAGAAACTTAAAACACAAATGGAAATCTTTACGGTAGGCAGCACACAGAGGAAAAGAGACGCCAGAAGAACAGCAACTTGGACGTGAAGAACAAGCTCAGCGGCAGGCTCAATTTGAGAGTAACTGAAATGGCACTATGGCAGAGCAGTGATCTACAGAAACTATTGAGGAAGCTGAAGCTCGCACGAGCTACTGTTATAAGGGCTGTGCCCAAAGACAGCAAACGATTACCAGAAATACGTAAGGCATCTTTGAAATTGCTGCCTTGACGCGACTCTTAGTCGGCTAACACATATATTACTAACGCTATGTAGTGGGTGTGAGCGAAGCCGCAACGGGTAATGGCTAGGCTTCTAATATGTATACATCCGCATGTGTAAAACACCCAGACATATGAATTCTAGACCACTTCCAAACGAGCTAGAAACGTGAAATTTAGCATGAAGGTAGCTTGTACCTCTAATAGCTTCTTCCCTATAAGGGACATTAGCTAAAATGTTTCAAATCACCGACACCTCATGAGAACTCCATTGTTGTTTCAGCTTTACAATGTATTTCACAGAAATATACACAGAACTTGAAGATCAGTGAGGTCTGAAATTAAAAAGTCAGTCAGTCAAAGAATAATCAGAGTAGTTACTCGCCCCCTCAGAAGCGGGGGGAGGGGGAGGGACAAACGCCCCAAAAATAAAGGTAACATTAGAGAGGAAAATGAGGTCTGTCATTCCAGGTGATATTGAAATGGTTATTTGAACTTTTTATTACTGGGAGCACCAGACCCCCCATTTTTATTGTAGCTTTATTTTGTTGTTCAAATTTATATAAATACGGAACTTCAAGAATAATATATTTGTTTAAATCCTACTTAAAGCATTGAAAAACGTCCTTCAAGCAACACACAGTAAGTATAACTACTCCCTCGGATGGGCACACCACCCTGTTCCGACCTTTTTATATTAATTTCAAAAAATGTTAAAATACAAACATATAAATCATTTGGAGGACAATGACGTTCAGAATCCGTTGTCAGTCAGTCAGATCGATCAGTCAGACAAAAAAACAAACTGATTTAGTAATTTGATTTGGAGGGGGGTACAAAACAATACAGACTATTATGGAGAAGGAGGTCCACATCATCCAAGACATTTTTTTGGGGTACCATAGTTATTTGAACTTTGGTCCACTGAAGGGATATGCCACTGCCTATTATTATTGTAACTTGAAAATATTGTTTAGAAACAAAAATGCTTATTGACATTTTTAGATTTATGAGCGAAACCAGTTGCTCGAATCGAGAAAAAATATTATTTGATGATCATTCAACTCATATTTGGTTCTAATCGTTTATACTGCGATGCCATTCTAGATGTTAGCTTGAAACAGCTGTTCTTGCTTCTGTACTGTTTTTTTTTTTTAGTATTAACAGCTGCTGTTAAATAGTCATAATAACATTAAATATAAGAAGTACGGTAATTATTTGAACTTCAGTCCACTGAAGGGTATACAGCTGACGCTTTCGTCCGTTTTTAATGTAGCTTGAAAATATTGTTAAAAAACCATAGGCTTTTGTAACAATTCGCAGAGCCTAAACTACTGTTAACATTTTTGATTTATTGTTTCCCCTATTACTTTTTGAATTTCTTTACTTTTAACATTTTATCTACGTTATAAAACGTAACTAATTCTTATGGAAATATAGAAACTGAAGAATAAAGAGGTTCAAGTGAAATCAATCGGCCAAACAAAGAAGATTTACAGTACGGTTAGGCTATTATTTTGCTCAAGGAAGGTCAATCAGTTTGTACAGATGACGTGGAGTAATTTTCACCACGTCCCCCTAATGAGGAGCAGAATTTCTTGGCTCATTTGCCTGTTTTCTAAATTTTTAAGGTCACTCCAGTTGTTAATATAGTTTTATGTCCCTGTGATTCATTTTGGATATGACCACTCTGTATGCAATCTTCATTCAATCATTTCAGTCACTGTTTTCAGGAAACCACATGTTAACATATACCCTAATATGAATAAGGTTTGCTTGCCTGGTTGGTTGCTTGCAGCTCTGATCTCAGAAACGATTTCCTTTAAATATTTATGATACCTAATTTCTGGGATAAAAATATGATATAGACCGGTCTCACACCCAGAAAGAAATCAAACAATGTAATAAAATAAATTGAAAATCTAAAACATTGACATGGGACTGATGGACTTTAAAATCCATATATATATATATATATATATATATATATATATATATATATATATATATATATATATATATATATATATATATAAAACAAAAGAATTATAACAGCTGTTTATAATCAATCAATTAAAACAAAGTGCATGAATCGATGTTATGCTCATACAGTTTAAAGTACCTGGGGGCCGTGCTTTGGGGAAGGTCAGTCCTGTAGTTTGTTTAGATGACTTGGAGTAATATTTAACCCTAGGACTGCCCTGGGCCGGATATCCGGCCCTCGCATGTGTGCGCTGGCTGCCCCGGGCAGCCATTTGCAAAACTGCTCGGTGCCCTGACATTTTTGGCCATTCTGCAGAGGTTTTTGTAACAATTCGCAGAGCCTAAACTACTGTTGATAACGTAGTCATAAGCATACTCGTTTTGTTCAGAAAAAAAGGAGATTATGAATAAAATAAAATGAATCCCTGTTGGTTGTTCTTTTGCAAAATGTGAAAAACCTACATTTTATTCAAATTTTTTAAAATAATTTTCAAAAGTAGAGTCCTAGCATTTTTACACTATTTTTTACAGACAATCAAAGATATACACAATGTAGGCAATTTATTTCCCTACGTGAAAATGTGTTTGATTTATTTGAAAAGTTTTTTTTACCCGAATTACGAAAAACATGGAAACCGGGGAAAATCAACAAACTTACGCTATACATTTGAAAAATAAAAATAAAATCAAAAATATAACAATAATATACTAAAACTTTTATATTACTAAAGGTAACAATAGTTACTATAAATAATGCACTTTTGTACAAAGTAATAACTGTTTTTATGACTTTATATGAGTTGAAAAACAAAATTTGAGTTTCGCCGAAAGCCAAAATTAGTTAGTTGAAGCTCGATATAATTGTTGTACTTTATTATAATACGATAAATGGTACATATATTTATGGTAAATATATTTCTGAAAAAGAATATATATATATATATATATGTATATATATGTGTGTGTATAGAGAAACTCGCTTCGCTCGCTGGGGGCTCCGCCCCCAGACCCCTGTGGGGGGCTTCACCTCCAGGTAGCTGTTTGGCCTTAGTATAAAGTGGTGTCATATAAAGTGGCCCATAACCGACACATTACAACTCCTCATACTATGAATTCTTCAGACAAATCAGTAGATATTTAAAATTAGAGGGGGTTAAATATAGAAATATTATGTTTTTAGGCCCACAGGTCCATAATTGGCCTCAGATTAAAGTGTTTATTTGAGTGAATTGACCCTTGAAGTAATTCTAGAGTAAACAAGACAAATTTAAGCAAACTAAAGAATTGT
Source organism: Allygus modestus (assembly GCA_963675035.1). Taxonomy (NCBI): domain Eukaryota; kingdom Metazoa; phylum Arthropoda; class Insecta; order Hemiptera; family Cicadellidae; genus Allygus; species Allygus modestus. The sequence goes on from OY776112.1 coordinate 199,793,995, forward strand.
AATTTTTTAAGGGTTCATAACTTGTAATGCTGAAATGGCTCGTGTAAAATACATGCCATGGTGAGGGGAAAATGTTTGCCAATCAATAAGGTATAATCAATAGGGTATAATTTAAGTTATTGAAATAATAAAATATCTTTGACAGATTTTTGAGTCTAGTCTATAGGAAATTTAAAACCACGAAAGAAATCTTTGAAAATTGTCTACCTAAAGGGTAAAGGAGACGAGATACGACAAAAAGTCATAAGACCAAAAATGCAGATCTTGCGAAATTCGGGTGGCGTGGTGGTATCCGTTTCTCGATAGGTGCATCCATTCGCCCGCTAGAGCCCAAAAATAATAAATCTAAAATAAGACTTTTTTTAAGGAATTTTAAATCAGTACCCAAAGTTGTATAAGAAAGTGTATGCATTGGACGAATGTAAAAATATACAAACAACACAATACGACAAACATGAAAAGGCAAATCATTTCGTTGATAGGTTTTAGTTGTTAATAATGCGTTAACAATGCAATTATAACCGCTGTTGCATGGATGGATACAAAAATTCGTAGATCCACCAACAGTTATATTTGTACTAATAGATTTTTAAAGATCAACAAGTACATATCAAACTTATAATATAGAAAAGAGCATGCATTAGAATTTATTTATTCCTACATACCAGTCTTTTGTGAAAGATTTTGTTTATTCCAAGGGTTTAAATCATTACAAACAACCAAAAACATAGTAAATGTCGAAGCTATTGTTTATGTGTAATTCGCGTAAACTAAATAAAAAAGCATACAATAACCTTGTATTAGAAATTTATATAATAAAACCTGGTTAAATTACTACTGCTGGTCTATATACTAAGTGTAAAGTATCATGTGCAAAGAATTAGGCTTCTCACTACAATATTAAAGTAGACAAAAACTTTAAAACTACGAAATAACCGTAGAAGATTCTTCGAATTCGGTCAAAACTTAACCTGAAAATCCTGTAGAATATGTGGAAATAAAACAACATAGAACCAGTAAGTAACCAGTAATTAGAGCGACAAACAATTCAAAACCACGAAGAGACCATCACGAAAAGCCAACATTTGAAAAATGTAGCGTTACCAATTAAATGCAGTGCCACAAATTCTACTTTAAAGGAACAATAGTAGTAGCTTGAGCTTTACATCAGGCATCTCTTCGTGGTTTTGAATTGTTTCTCGTCCTAGTATAGTTCTTAGCAGCATACTATCTTGACACACATAATGTGTAAATCGTACTAAGTCTTTATCGGCTGTCATACAACCAGTTTTGATGATTTAAATAGCCAACAAAATCCTAATCCTTAAACTTTTACATATTTGTACATTGATTTTGTTGTATGTTTTGCACACAGTGATCAACCGAATGTAAAAGTAAATGCGTGAAATAATTTTTATCCTTACTTTTAACTGTCCTTATTTGACAACATTTGTGTTGTTAAAGGGAAAAACACTATAATAACATAACATATTATGTTTGTGCTGAATGAAAGTAATCTGTAACAGATATAACCTAATTCAAGTGGGGCTTTTCACACCGATTACGACCAAAAGAACAAAAAATCCACAACAATTCAGACATTTCTTATGGGTTTTTAATAAATAAAATTGTTCCTATGACTGCTGTTGGCCCTGACATGTAGACTTATTGTGTGTATAGGTATATGCACCCATATATTATTAAGGGCTTGTGAATAATGAAAATAAAATAGAACATAATGTTTTGATTAATAATTAAACATTGGGTGTTTTTTTTCAACTTTCCCGATAGTTTATAGTTACAATCTTCACTGTATGTCACGTTCCTAGCTCATCCGTAAGTGGCCAAGGCAAGTGTACAAAATGTCAGTCCCTAGTTAGTTCATCTAGAAGTGGGATAGAATTCGTATACCTGAGTCAGTTACACCATGAGCCCGAATACAACCGGTCGCAATCTACGATAATATCGTCAATGGCACACATGCACAACCATAGATTAAGTATATCCCTAAGGAGTATGTTTTATTTATGGCACCACTCACCCCCTAGCACAAGCAGAATTCGCCATGCACTGCGCGTAGTTGCTAAAAGAAGCAAGCTGAGAATAACCCTAGTCCTAGTAAACTGATCCACGGGTAACGCAAGAAAACGTCATGGCTACCAAAAATACGTAAAAACTGGACAACACATCACCGAAGGGTTCAGTTCAAGGGATGTTATTGACTGAATCATCAAAGGGGGTGGTTGAAACAACAAGTTTTCTTACCAGCGAGAACCTAAAATTATATGTTTCGATGTTGAGCAATAAGTAATCTTGAGTTAATGTAAATATATTTAGTTAGGTTTAAAATTATTAATATTTAATAAAACACACATTTTTTTGTGACTGGATTGCCACATAACGCTTACACGAGAAAGCCGATTTAGATTTTTGTAAACTACATTACCAAAACGGTTACAATATCAAAATAATGCATGTCGGTAACGTAGTCTACGTAACTAATATATTTTTAACTATTTTTTTAAAAATATTTAATAATTAAAAATTGTGAGTTTTGGCAATTATTCTGGGGGTTACAAGGTTAAATCTACCTGCATGCAAAATTTCACGTCGATAGCTCTTCTAGAAGTGGTCTAGAATTCGTATACCTCAGTGAGTCAGTCAGTTACACAAGCGGCTGTATATATGTTAGATATGAACAAATAAAGGTTCCATAAGCACATATTGATTTTTAAACCTAAATTTATAGCATAGCCATATTTGGGCAAAATCTGCAGAGGTTACTTCAAACTGTGTCTGTGTCCAAACCATAAAAGATAACCCTGTCATATGCATACTCTTTTTGTTCACAAAAGAATAGAAAATTAGAAAATACCCCCCGTAGCAGCAAAACTGCGTACTCAGCGAATTTCCAATGCATATATATGTATCTTAATACCACATAAAGCCACATACCAAGTTTCATCAATATACATTCATAAACGAGTTCGCACGCAGCACACTGACGTGAGGGAAGTGAATTTCCACATGAAAACTTGTAAAACTCAAAATAAGTGTAAAAACATACATTTGTCCAATTTTTATTGAAATCTGAAAACACTGATTTTTTGGCTGTTCTGATACTCCTGGTTTCATTTAGTTGCAAAGCTGGGAATACAATCTTGCGCATTATAAGGTTAGGAGAAGGTCTAGACAGGCTTGAAAGTAGGCGAGAGGTTGCTGGGGATGATAAAAGTACTCTAACAAAGGAATAACAGGCTTTTCTAGTGTAAAACCCCCATAAGACAACGTACTGTGTTTAGTCGATATACATTTTCTTTAATAACTCAGTAAATATTTAAGCTAGAATGACGAGAGAGGGCTTAAAACTTTCGCCTTTCTGATTCCCATCTTTTTACATGCATTGATTTTACACCTGGGGCTTTTATGACCCTTTTTGGGCCCAAAAACTCGAAATTTGAGAGATTAATCCCCCAAAAAAAGGGTTTAGAGTTTTCCGATTGTTTTGCCCAACGAACTTGTCCAACTGATTACAGAAAGGAACGTCCCTACCAAATTTGAAGTAAATCGGACAAAAAGTGCGACCGCTAGAGTGCAAACACATATATATATATATATAAAATTTTGAACGACCCCCCAAAACGTGTTCAGGGGGTCACGTTAGGAACTTCTATGGTGGTCCCGGCCTTAAGTTTCACCGTGCAGGTCATGCTAATACAGTAGAACCTCCCATATCCGACCATGACGGGACCGGGCCGTGGTCGGAACGGCCAAAAGGTCGGATATCGGGAGGAGCGTAAAATGCCGTTCCCAGGTACAAAAAATGCCACACAGGACTGTAATACAACTTTATTACACCTTTAAAAATATTGTGTATACATTTCAAACATTTTCTGACATGAAATTAAATACGTAAATATTGTATATTCAACTTGCATAACTATTGATTATCATTTACAAGTAACGATTTTACATTTCAAACTTTTACTGTTATGAAATTAATTACAGTACGTTAATGCATTACACTTGTAAAAATATTGATTACAGTACATTTACAAGTAATGATTAAACATTTCCTGTTATGAAATAAAGTGCGTAAATGTATTTCACTTACAAAAATATTAATTAATATTTAGGCCTACACATACAGTAATGATTAAATATTTCATTATAAATATTTTTTTCCAGTCTTTTACAGTTGTCACGCCTACACCCAACTCAGAAGCTAGCTTAATAACAGACTCACTACGGTCCAATCGTTGTAACATATCAAGTTTTTGTTTAAGTGAAACACAAACACGTTTACGTTTTTCAGTTGTCATTGTCACACACGTAACTCGTAACCTCAAACTAAAAAACTTCACACTCCGCAGATTATGGGAAAAATCACAAACAAAACAATATTGAAATAAACGCACAAACTGACATTCCACATCAACAACCACGGCTAAACTGACAGTTTTTTACCCAAAAGTAAAGCATAGTATCGATGAGTCACTTTTTCAAGTCTGTACAGGCTCGCGAACGGAAACGGACCATGAAAGCGCGAGTAAACAATAAACAGACGGACGGTCGGACACTAGGTCGGATATCGGGAGGAGTCGGATATGGGAAGGTCGGATATGGGAGGTTCCACTGTAGTTCACTTTCCAAAGGAAATTCACTAATAAACAAATTATGACATTTTAATTATTCTCCATAAGAACGACATGGCGGCTGAGTATACAGTGTTGCTGAAGCAAGGAACACAAAAAATGGGGTTTTATACAAATATCAATTTAACTCAAGAAGGTAAAGCCACATACCAAATTGTATTAATTTATGTTCATAATTAAGGGAGATAACACTTTACTTATTCTCCATAAGAATAACATGGGAGCTGAGTACGCAGATTTGCTGCTACGGGAAATATCGGCCAAAAATGTTTTTTTAGTGCAAATATCAATAGGCCACAACGTTATGAAGCAATATACCAAGTTTCATCAGGATAAGTTGATAAATAAGCGAGAATACAATTTTTCTTATTAGAATAACATTGGACAACGTACTGTGTTTAGCACTTTCAATATCTGTAACCATTTGACATAGAGCAATGATCAAAACACCAAATTGTGCGTATTTTTTAAGCTGATTCCAATGGAAACAACTAAAATTTGGCATTTAAAAAAATTATATGTAAAAAACTCAAAAAAAACATTTTTGGGGTCCCTCCAAAATACCCCTTCGGAGAGGTCGACCTGACTGGTTTTTGTCATAAATGCTGCTTTCCACGTTTATACCAAATTTCGTCAAAATCGGACAATTTTTACGAAAGTTATCGTGCTCACGGACACACACACACACACACACACACACACACGCACGCACGCACGCACACACACACACACACACACACACACACACACACACACACACACACACACACACACACACATATACAGGTTTGAACGAATGGTGTTTTTGGCATCTGGGGACCTCAAAACGAAAAGTTATCATGGTCCCGGGCCTAAGTCTTACCATAGAATAAATAATACAGAGAAGGGCAGCCAAATAGGACTTTCCATGCTACATTTTCAGGTCTGCGCTCTGGTGGAGAATCGAGAACTAGGCCTAAGAGGATGCTGCCATCACGCGGCGGCCTTGAGCACTAAACATACTGCATTACCATTCTGTCAGCCCGGATATTGTAACGTCGCTTCGAACGTTATCGCTTCCGTAATCTCGACGCCACTCTCCAGGTTCTTGAGCTCTCAGAAACTAAATAATAAACTGAGGCTCGTGTCCCGCACATATCGTGTAGGCATGGTTCTCTGCCTCAGAGACTAAGAGGTTACTTTTATTCGTTTAGATACTTAAATATTGAACAGCACGGAAGGAATTGCATTATCAAATGTAATTAGTTAACTAAGTAGCAATAAAGGAAACTACCAGTTATAAAAATTAACGTTATAGTCATCTTTATCAATTTTTATATTTCCTGATATAGTGTTATGAAAAATTGACCCGTATTACATTGGGTTTGCATTTCAATTATTTAAACTTTGGTTTAATTTGAAACAGACATAATTTAATTATTGGTGCACTCGGGTAATAATTATCAGAATATTATTTTACCCTGAATTGAAAATCGTTATTTTTAAAATTTTATCTTTTTGTCACCGACACTATAGACATAAATCAATTGTTCCACAAAATATGCTTATAACATGTATAATCTTCCAGCTGGTGTCTGTTCCCCATAATCTTGTTTTGGCTGAAGGCCAGATTTAGTACGGTATCTACTGACTACCGGTAACTCAATAGATATAGGGACAAGTCTCCGGTTACAGTGATGTGATGTGATGCGTAATCCTAATGTTAAGTAAAATGTCATCTATAATTCTTTAATGTCAGTTTTTCAATGGTTTGTAACGTCCACTTCTACTAGAGCTTGTGTATGTAATTATTGTAATTGAAAAATGATGTATGCCGTATATGAATAACTGAAATGAAATAAATTAATAATCCTCCAAACTCTTTCACTACGCCGAGCGGCACAGGTAGCGCTCATGGGTACACCGGAACAGCCTAAATAGTAATTTTTTGAGTTCATGGGGACGGTGGATATTAAAATGACCTAACACTTGTGTTTAATGAAAAGTGGGAAAACGAGCATTAATCAAATACGGCAACACTTAAAGCTGAAATCCAACTTACCAAATTTAATCTTAGGTTATTCATCAAACATACCGATACTGATATTTTAAAATGGAGATCCGGCTATTGTAAGATGTAGCTTTGTCACGATACCACTTTCGAACTGGTGTTCCCTTTTGATCGCCGCTTTAAATTCATATAAGCTATTGCAATGTATACGATCGTTAATATAGAATAAGATTTTGTTTTTGTTAACCAAGAGGTTTCCCCTAAGTTAATGACGTTAACTTGTAACATTATTTTTTACAGGTAATGTTACAAACAAACTTTTCTTCCTGTGCTAAAAAACATAGGAGATTTAACGACGTTTTTGGTGGATCTAACTAATACTAAAAATAAATGTGGCAAATATTTAATAATTTCTGAATTCTTGGTTATGACGATGTAAGTGTCACAAACATACGCCCTCTCACGCCTGGTACGGCATCGCGGCAGCGGCGACGACGGAGTAGTTCAAAGAGGGGTGTCAGTTTATGAGGGGTTGTAAATCTGCAGTCCAGTCCATTCGCACCTCACGCATCGCACTGGCATTTTTAAATTTTGAACTCTCGGTCTTAGTCTAGTGCCGATCTTTGAGCGAAACGGTTCTGTTTCAACTTATTCTCGAGACAGTGTGTTATTTTTTGCTATATTTTTAAAATGAGTTTTGTGTGGAACTATTTTAAGTTGCGATATTTTTAGTCGCATAATCAAGTAATCTAACTGTGATATTAATATAATTTAAAATTAAATTTACCTTATTAATAGTGACATGTGTATTTGTTATCACTCCATATTCTCATAAATATGCCGGGTGTTAAAAAGTGTGCTTTTATTTCGTGTACATCTACAAAGAAAACCAATCCTCCCCTAAGATTTTTTAAGTTCCCTGTGAATAATCCTGATGTTTGTGAGCTCTGGGTTATAAACTGTGCGAATGAACAACTTACTACTTTGCCACAGTCTGCCCTCCGTTCTCGAGTTGTTTGTGAAAGACATTTTGAAAAATCTTGTTTTAAAAATCTCTCAAGAAGCAGTAAACTCAGAACAGATGCCGTGCCTACAATATTTAGTGTCGTCTCCGAAGAACAAGAGGTTCAGGCAACCGTACCCACATCAGCGGCTGAAGCGTTAATTATTGATGCCGATGATCCACAACCTCCCTTGACATGGTTTCAACAACAGAATGCGTCCACGCAGCCCAGCACGTCACAAGCTCCTCCGCCGACGCAGCCCGGCACATCACAAGCACCTCCGCCGACGCAGCCCGGCACATCACAAGCACCTCCTCCGACGCTGCCACTGCTGCCAGCACTCCCGCAGCCCAAGCCCCCGCCGCCTCCGCCACCGCCACCCCCTCAATCACCACCTACCATCAAGAGGATGAAGATGAGCTCGGTGTCGGAGACATCACAGTCAATACCGTCCCCTTACACCCCAGCAACGAGAGCTAGAGTTTCAGGTAAACACTTGTCTCCTGATACACCTAGAAAAATAAAATTAAAGAAAAGACTTTTTAAGCACAAACAAACTATTCACAAAAAGACAGAACAGGCTAGGCGAGAAAAAATGAGAAAAATCCCTAAAGAGAGAGCATATTCTGTTGCGAGTGAATATATTCAGAGTGACACCTTTAAAACATTGCTGAGAATGCAAATGTTGCACAAGAAAGGAACTCAATGGACAGAAAGTGAAAAACAACTATCAATTGAGTTGCATTACCGTTCGCCAGCTTTGTACGCCAACTTGATATCGGACAAACAGTTCACCTTACCAAGTCGTCGAACGATATCAAGTTGGCTGAGTGTCATTGACTTAATGCCAGGTATTTCTAATGACGTCCTCGAAAGAATGAAATCAAAAGTTAACACTATGAATGAACAAGAGAGGCAAGTTGTCCTGATGTTCGATGAGATGTCGATAAAAAAACACCTATCGTTTAACGAGAAACGGGATGTTATTGAAGGATTTGAGGACTTGGGATCCCACGGGCGGTCACCTCGCATTGCAACACATGTTCTCATGTTCCTAATGCGTGGAATCTACCACAAATGGAAAATGCCTATTGCCTATTTTTTAAGTGGCAGTGTTACAGAAGGCAAAATTCTCTCTGAAATCATCAAGGAAGTAGTCAGAGCAATTTCAAGTGCTGGGCTCCGAGTGCGAGTTGTTGTTTGTGACCAGGGGAACAACGACGTGAAAGCTATCAACTCGCTCAACGTTAATAAGGACACACCATTTTTCCACCATGAAGGAAAGAAGATTTTTGTAGTTTACGACACCCCTCATCTAATTAAATGTGTTAGAAATAATCTGATAAAACACGATATTATCTTCAAAGACGGCGGCAAAGCTTCGTGGCAGCATGTCAAGACGTTGTACGAAATTGACGTATCGTCGACTAAAGCCCGTGCTTTGTGCAAATTATCTACCAGACATATTGCACCTAATGCGTTTGACAAAATGAAGGTGAAATATGCCACGCAAGTTTTTAGTCATTCCGTGAAGGCTGCCATGACAACAGCAGTTGAAACAAACGAGCTACCTCCAGAAGCAATAGAAACAGCTGAGTTTATAGGCCAGTTAAATGACATTTTTGATTGCCTGAATAGTAAAATGTTGTTTGACAGCAATCCACTCAGGTGCGCTCTGTCAAACAGCTCAGAACAAGGACAGATGGTCCTAGATAAACTACGCAGCGCTTCGTCCTGGATTACATACTTGCAAGTAGAAAACTACAAAAAGATAAAGGATGTAATTGTGAAAAAACTGACTAAACCTCCTAGTTTTCACGGCTTCGAACTTACCTTAGTTGCTGTGTTGAAGCTGTGGGACTGCGTAAGTGCCGAGGGGGTCAGCTTTCTCATGACCAACAGACTAACGCAAGACGCGATAGAAAACGAGTTTTCTATGTGCCGTCAGAGAGGAGGCTTTGACAGAAATCCATCTGCCATGAAATTTAGACAGAGTCTACGACATAGAATTCAAGTCGCCTTGATGAAACCACCATCTACAACCAACTGCGAGCTAGACGACGAAGAACTGCCTGTATCCTCAGAAGCTGCATCGACGGTGGATGAAGATACACATCCAGCAACGGATACCGAAGATGAAGCCGATGACGTCAGTGAAGTTGGTTCGAGTGATGACGAGCCTCTACCCCTGGATGCTGACGATGCGGAAGACTCTGACGTCGAGACAGGGGTTTCCATCGCTCCTCCTCTAACAGCCACTGTCCCGAGCGAAACAAGTCATAGTCTGGAGTCTTGTTCCGTTGAGTAAGTACAGTAATTATGTAATTATGTATTATTGCATTCAACATTTGTATTCGCAAATTATATTTAATCACGATGACGATTTATGAGTTTATTTTATTTTTACATTATTAATTATTATAAAAAGGCTTTTCAAAATATATTACTCCTTACCATGTGATAAATCAGCATTTTGTATCAGTCTAAAACATAATTATTCTGTATACCGGAAAATGTTTTGGCAACTGCCTGGAAATGATAATGTTTGCTTATGGAGAGTTGTGAATTAAAGATATAAACAATGGTCGAAATATACGAACATATTTTAAACTAGTAACGGAAATTGTTAAACATCGCTTAAAAACTGTCAAAAATCACAAGGTAATGCCTATTTACTGGTCCGGCCATAACACAAATTTCAAATATAACATACTTCATTAATATAGTTGAACTTCAATGATTATAGTTACTCTTGTGGGTGTAGTGAAAATTAATATTTCCGTAAAACAAATGTTCTTGTCATACTCCTTAATTTGCAACGTTCTTAACTAATTGCAGGTATGTGGCGGGATACATGGCAAAAGTAGTAATAGACAAATATCGCTGCAATATGTGTAAGGAAGATTTAACAATCAATGCTGTTTTATCTCAACCCAATCAGCTGCTGATTCTGTATAAATCGTACGGCACTAAGGAGGGAATTTCACACCTGACTGCCCCTTCTAAAATTATGGTTGCCGTCACTGAAACCATCCTCGACACTTTTCACAAACACTTTTCTTCCATCATGTATAAACGAAGTGTTAAGAGTGTTCTTGTGGACCTTGCTGACGTGGAAATACGGAAAGTGAACGAACTCTGGTTGGACCAACAACACCCGTGCCACGATCACCGTCAGTTCATTATTAACTTTTTGGTCCGGTTGAAAATAATGAAAACTGTTTTGTGGCAATCAAAGGAACTGAGAATGCCCCGATCTAGACCCTCCCGTTCCTCACCATATCAAGACAAACTGAAACTAGTCCAAAACCTGTAATTAAAGTGGTCTTCGTAAAACATGTGTACATATTAAGTAGGCCTATTTTTTATATTTAAGAGTTGTCCCAGCTTTCATAATTTCTCTTTGTACTGTGGTGTATTTATTTACTTTATCTAATGTATATCGGGTAGTTATTAGAGTAAAACTACATAAATGTTTACAATTTTTTCCAAATTGAGTAACATATGTACCTTTTAGTTGTGTATATAAACAGTTTTCTTGGATGTTTTGATTAATTACAAAAATTGTACATGTGTATCAGGTAGAATATCCCATTTTCTGTCATTTGTATTTTTAGACTTATAAACCTTACGGTAACAATGTATGTTTAATAAGTCCATTTTACTGCTGGATTGTCATTTATTTTTATTTTATCAATTATTAATTTGCTGTAATATATAAAACTATAGCAACAATTTATTTCAGTATTATACAACTTGTTTACATATTTCAATACGTGTATAAATGTAGTGAGTAGTTTTTACAATATGATATATGTACATAATCAATCATACTACACTTTTTTAGTTTATAGATTGCTAATTTCTGTATGCATATTCACTTTTTAGTTGTCATACACCAAAATTCTTTCTTAAAAAATGCCGAGCAATAAGGTACACATCATTTAGCCATATCACTGTTATGTATATATATTTTTAGGCTAAATAACAGTTATGATTTATTCCATATCACTATCGATTAGCTATTCATGTTATTTTATATTCCTAAAAGTTACTTTTTTGTCATGGGAATTGTATTTTTAACTGATTTTAAACTGTAGGTATTTATTTTTATCTCTGATGTATGTGTGTCTTCGATTTAATGTTTTACTATAGTATTTCATTTAACTTGGATATTGCAATCTGATAAGATTTAGCTATGAACTATTTGGTTCTTCGTCTCTTAGAGCGATTGGGTGCCTATCTCTAAGAGAACTTCTTTTCCAAACTTAAAAAAAGAAGTACTCTGTTGAAGATGGAAACTTTGTCGCAGTAACAGGGCTTTAAAACCAGTATCCATCGGCACTCACTTTTATAATTAATCTACATTGATAAAATATGTTTTCTCTGGAGGACTTTTATTCCCTTAAAGGATTGTTATGTCTAAATAAACCCATTTAAACTACTCTGCGTCGTTCCCACCGCGCGATGTGGTTGTAGCGTTGTAGCCGCCAGGGCCAGGCCAGGCCAGCCAGCGTAGTCGCGTCGTTGAAGGGGGAGGAGGGGAGTGGACTGTGTACTACGTTACCGACCCCCTTACTTGACGTGGCGCATTCTATGTAGGGGCCACCCAACTAACTCGGGTGGCCCCAACTAAACGACGCATGATTCTTTAGCCGCGGCTGCCCTTCTCTGTATTATTTATTCTATGGTCTTACCATGCCGACTACGGTAATAGCTTCTTCCCTATAGGGGAAATTCGCTAAAATCAAAATAAATAAAAATCCGGTTAGGTAGATTTTTAGATAAAGTCAAGAAAAGTGAACATTTCCAAATTTTGTAGGCCTAGACTAGAAAATACTCATATTTTCAATAAAGCACATTTGAACGTAAATAATAATATTTTCCCGCAGTAATATGGATAAATATTACTAATAACACACACCACACGACAATACACTAGTTTATCACTAAAACACTAACATGGGACTAAAATACGGACCTACTCGCACTAAAGAACCACACGACTTTGGTTTGGCTAGCAGAAATAATCTCTGAATTGTTATTATTTACACGAGTCACCTGACGTTCCATATAGTACATCAGTGATACAAAGAGGAAGAACCTTTTGTTGGCTTCAAATTGGTATGACTTACGTCACGCTAAATCATTTATCGAGCTATTTATTTTGGATTTAGACTGGGTCGGATTTCCGGCCCTCGGGGCAAATGAACAACTCACATAACAGCTGATTTCAAAAATTATTTCTCAGACTTCCTGAAGTCGTATGACAAAGTTCTTGTTACGAAAAGAAACAACCACTCATGCTGCTTCCAATGCTACCAACCGTTTCCTGTTTGGGCCAAAATACAGACACTGCGATTGTTTTAAAGAACACATATTTTACGAGATTTTGCCGCTCGCGAGTCAAAAATGTTTCGCACGCTAAATTTCATTCAAATTATAATAGCAGTTATATTGATCTATTACTGCTACGAGGTTTTTTATATATGAAAATTAAAGTTTAGAATGTCCTCTTTAATATGGTATCAATATTATTACGTTTCTGGTTCATTTTCAATGTTTTATAAGCAGTTTTAAAAAAAATGACCCCGAGGGCCGGATTCCGCCCCTCGAACAGTCGGTGCCCACATGCGAGGGCCAGATTTCAGGCCCGGGACACCAAGCAATCTAGCCAAAATCAATCCAGGGCAGTCCTAGTGTTAACCACTTCCCCTTACTGATTAGCAGATTTGTATACCTCATTTGCCTCTTTTCTGCATTTTTAAGGTAATTAATAGCTCAATGTTATTTATAGCTCAATGTCCTTTTGATTTATTTTACAACTCTATATATGTAATCTTCACTCTAAGGTTTTAGTCACTGCTCTCAGGAAACTGCATGCTAACCCATTGAATACTTTTCACAGAACAGTTCCGTGATGGCCGTTTTGGCCCAAAATCTTTATCACGGAGTGGTTCCGTGATGATGTAATACCATATGTTTTTTTGACAATTTTTTATTTTTTACGTTTTTTATTTTTTATTGTTTTTACTTTAAGCTTATATCCATGAATGATTTTTATAGGTAAAATATTGCACTGTGATCCATTTTTGGCAAACGGGTAAAAATATAAATTATTCAAGAAAAAAGTGGTTTTGCAAAACAATCATAAAAAATTTGTTTTTTTATATAAAGTAAAAAACTAAAAAGCTTTATGTAAGGAAATAGTTTTTTCACTTTACTAGACAACTGATTAGACATTTATTTTTATTTTTTATTTTTACTATATTTAAAAAAAAAAATTAAAATTTGTTATTTTTATTTTTTTAACAAAATATTTTAAATATTATTTATTTATTTATTGTTTTCTATTAACATATTAAACAAAAAATGTATTCAGCTTCAAGAAAAATACTATGTTTGCCCAATAGTAGCAAAAGAAAATTTTTTACAGTTTATTTACTAAAACACTGCCAAATATTGGAATTTAATTGGGTTTCTGGGGCCATGCAGTAATTAACCCTAGGAGTGGCCGATGGCCGAGATTCGGCCCTATTTTGTGCAGCCTACTGTGGCAGGGGCCGAGATTCGGCCATTCGGGACCGAAAATTTTGTAACATAAAAAAACACTAATAATCAACTCAAAAGTGAACAATATTCTAAAGATAATATTCTGAACTTTCATTTTATTACATAAACAAACCCTGTAGCAGCTATACAATAACGTCACGACAATTAGAAATCAAATGAATTTTTGGCGCGATGCGATTCTAGCAGCCCAACACTAGCACAACACTACTTTTTTGAAATTACCCAGCTCGGGTAATTTTTGTAGTGGGAAGTTGCGGTTGGTACCAATGCACTGCTAAAGAGATGCGCTTTATTTTGGTATTGATGTTTTGAACGAAATATTGGTTAGACAGATCATATGATTTTTTGAAAACAGGTGTTTTCTGTTTTTTTGTACAATGGCAGATGGCCGAAAAATCATCAGGAAAATCGGATTTATATCTAGTGTAAGTCATAGTTACTAGTCAAATAATATGTTATTTTGAAGAGGAAGGAATGTAGAGTAATTTAGTTTTGCCATGAGCAGCACTGTTTTATTCTGAAAATCATCACCAAGGAATTGTTTCATTACGTCACATTTTTGCCTAATCGGAAACTGCGCAGCTGTTTGCTGTTTACGAAGTCTCAGTCAGTTTGTTTGGCTCGCTCCAAACTGTATTGTATTTGGTATCACTGTAAACAGCAGATTTCAGGCTTTCTTCTTATATCTGTCTCGAAGTGTTGTGTTTTTGTTGACAGTATGACATGACATTTGAAATATGCAATGTTGAAGTCCCAGTCCAAAATGGCGTGCTATGTTTGACTGCTGTCAGTTGTGTAAGATTGTTTTAGTTATTTATTTAGCCGAATTTATGCAAAAATGGATTGTAGTGACATTTGGGGTGCTCTTGAATAAAGGATTAGTGACGTTGATGACGATTTAGAGGGTAATATAGGCAGTGATATTGAGATGAACGACTTTCCTGATGTTGCGTCGTAGGCCTAGGCTAATTGGATTATTTATCTGGTAGTGGTGAGTTATATATTTATATGTATGCTCCTATGTATTCTATGTATAACATGTTATATATTTCTATGTAGGGAATTGAATGTACTACAACATGATTATATTGCTTTGGGGGCAAAACATTAGACAAAAAAGTTATATACTAAATACTGTGAAATCTTTTTTTCCAAATACACAATAATAGCAAAACATTCTTTTATTTACATTTATTTATAAGTGATAACAATTTTTTAATATCAACTTTACGACTTTTTTGGATTCCTTGCTTCATTAGATTTACAAATATGTATATATCATTATTATTATATAGATATATTACATGACTTATTTACAACACAACCTAACACTGTACAGTTTACATATATTTCGGGTTTCCGTTTATTATTATATTACACCCCTAAAACTTACAAAACAAATTATTTCCATACCATGTTATATATTTCTAAGTAGGGAATTAGATTGTTTACAAAATGTAAATAACGAATTTTCCATAAAACATCTGTAGAAAAAATTTCACCGAAGCTATTTTTGAAATTTCAAAAATAAAATTCTAATTGTTTTTCTTCTTTTCACTTTACCGAAAAAATTACCTTTCTAGATCTTTATTATTTTAGTATTTCTAGATTCCCCTGTTCTTCCTGATCAAAATGAATATAAGGTTGGCTAGGTTTACTTCTACGGTTGAATCTATACGAATTTTCAAAAAAAGTCCGCAAAATCGACAAATTTAGCCTGCCATTCCACACTTTAGCATTGGGCCACTCCTAGGGTTAAAAAACTAAGTATCCAATGGGTTAATAATAATAAACAACATGAGTATAACTTTGACAGTTCACTGATTTATTATAAACAGCTGTTATTTTTTTGTTTTGGTTTGAAACTCCATAAGCCCAATATTAAATTGTTTAACTTTTCAACTTTTTTTTACATTATTTGATTTTTCCTGGGGATGCGTGAGGCCTGTCTAGAACTTATTTTTAACCCATAAATTAGTTAATTACAACTTTTGAAGGAAATCGTTGGAGCCGTTTTTGAGATCAGAGTTGCAATCAAGCAAGCACACGAGCAGGCAGCCACGCAAGCAAGCAAACCATACTAATATTAGAGTATAGGAATACCTGGGGGTCGAGCTTTGCTCGAAGAAAGTAAGTATGTTTGTTTAGATTCCTTGGAGTAATTTTTCATCGCGTTCACCTACTGAAGAGCAGTTTTTTTTTCGCTCATTTGTTTCTTTTCTGATTCAGGTTTACGGTCACTCCAGGTTTTATTATAACCCAATGTCCCTTCAGGTAGACCATTTATATGCAATCTTCATTCAATGGTTTTAGTCACTAATCTCAACAAACTTCAAACAATCATTTGTAATCATCAAACAAAACCAAATATTTTTATAAAAAACATCAGCGTAAAATAACATTGTTTCTCGAACTTTTTTCGAAAAGTCTAACAAACACACAGTTTAAAATACTACCATGTAATCAAAAGCCCATTAAATTAAGCAAACAACCTCTCAGATTGCACTTTAAAATATCCAAACCAATCACATTGCATCACATACTAATGGGACGAAAAAATCTCTTTTAACACAAATTCATCCGTAAAAACATTTGACAAAGAACCAACCTTGTTGTTGGTCAAGATGGTGAGAACGTCCAGCAGACTGTATGCGCCTTTGGGGGTCTGCACAGACCTCCGACTGAGGAAGTAGTTGGCGAACTTGACAGCCTGTTCGCCCGTGATGGGCGGTGGCTTGTTGGCAACTGCGGCCATCTTGTACGCCCCGCTCACGATCAGTGCTGACAAACATTGGGCTTTTACAGTTGGGGGTACTACACAATTGATCAAGGTGCTCCTGTGATGGTCAAGCAACCTTGTCACCGACCAAACATTACGAAGCCACTCGTCATTAATAAGACATGATTTAACATGTGAAAGATACATTCTCTGCAATAATATTAATTTAATTTCCAAAAGGTAAACAGCTTTACAATCATAAAAGATGTACAAAGTACTTCAGGCTCAATTACTTCTGTCCACAAATCTGTACTTCCCTCAAGCATTATTTGTTTGAACAAAATTTAATTGACAAAACCTATCCAATTCACCACATTCCTATCTGTATGTAATGTCACTACAATAGGCAATGTTATGATTATTAGTTAACTATCCAGTAACTCGTTCTCTTCACTGGGATCTCAAATCCCGCAGACATAAAGCGCAATTCAGTATAATCTTAAAAGGTAAAAATCACAGTGACTGTTTGTAGTTAGAAATCTTTCTTAAAACAGCTGTAAATTAAAAAAATAAGGTAACAATAACACACAAATTAAAATAAATAAATAAATATAAACCCAATAAAATATTTTTCACTAGGCCTATATAATAATAATAACACAGTTCTGGACTGTGAGGGCCAGTGGGACTAGGGGTAAAATCAACTGCATTCAAAACATTAAGAGGAAACCCCTTTTAATTTTACCCCTCAAACGTCAAAATCAGTCATGAAATAAAAACAAAGCTCACCACCCATGAAACTCCTGGGAAATAAATCTTTAATAATTAATTGGGCTTAAAGATTCGTAACAAGATTCGTAACACTCTTAATTTAAGATTTGGACTATCAGTTTGGTAGTCACCATTTGTATTATATATTATTGATTGGCAGGCACTTTCCTTAAAAATCAAACTGAATACTAAAAAATTAAAATTACTAAAATTTTAAAATTATGTCGAAGTGAAAGTTAAATTCTGAAAAAGTTGTTAACAAAGAGGTTGACAGCTTTTTTTGCCTTTCATCCAAAGAGGCTACAGATCTGTGCATGGAATGTATCCAGCACAGTAATGGGGTCAAGAATCAAGAACTTTTTTATTGCCTTTAAACACAAATTTGTGCAATTGACAAAGTCATAAATTAATCTACAATTTTACTGTTATAAACTGTACATAAATACAAAGGATGTTATTAAGTGAATTTCAACAATAAAAAAACCCAACAATAATGGTAATTATAAAAGTTAATAACAACATGAGTAATAAATTATTGGTTCAAAAAGTAAACTAATCAAACTTAACAAAACACAAATAATCTAAATCCTTAACATACTAGTATCACAGGCCAAATATTCATCTACAGCATAAAATACGTTCTCCCTCAATCAAACTTTTATTACATTTTCAAACTTTTTTAAGGGTACACACCACATACTTTCTGGCAGTTTATTAAATAATTTGATTTTCATGTAGAGATGACTATTCCTAGTTTTTTCCAGTCTAACTGAAACTAAGTCAAGAAGGTAATTTTTTCTGGTTGAATAGCTATGGGTGTCTTTTCTAACAGGATATTTACACAAAGACGCCTTTACATCCATTAGGCAGCAGAATATATAGATATTTGGAAGAGTCATTATTTTAAGATCTTTAAAGAAAGGTACACATGATTCTCTGTCTGCTGCATTTTTGATTACTCTCAGTGCTTTTTTTTGCCATCTAAAAGCAATCTGTGCACTGCAAGAGTGGCCCCACAGAGTTATGCCGTACCTTAAATGTGAATGAAAAAAAGCATAGTAGGCATTTATCAACATACTCTCAGTTACACAATTTCTTAGTTTTCTTAACAGAAAGATAACCCTACTTAATTTTTTACACAGTTGTTCTACATGGTTGTCCCAACTTAACCTACTATCTAGATGTATACCTAATAACTTAACAGGCTTATTGTCTTTATAAATGTCATAATTCAGGGAAAAAACTATATGTTCTGTTTTTTGATCGTTGACAATAAAAAAGTTTGACTGAAACCAGTCTAATGCTATATCTAAGGCTTGTCTTTCATCCCTTATTAGCTCATCCAAGTTTTCGTTACAGTTAAAAAGTGTTGTGTCATCTGCGTATAGCATTGATGTACAAGGAACATTAAAAGCAAAATCATTAACAGCAATAATAAATAAAAGAGGGCCAAGGACAGATCCTTGAGGAACTCCCATCTTTATCTTTTTGATGTCAGATTTATCATTACCTTGAACGACCATTTGCTCTCTATCATTTAAGTAGGATATGAGTAAATTGAGTTCCTTTTCTCTTATACCATAACTAAAAAGCTTTTTTGCTAAGAGCTCATACAATCAAAAGCTTTAGTTAAATCGATGAGCAATGCTGATGATAACAGTTTATTTTCAAAATTTATTAACACTTTATTTACAATATTTTCTACTGCCTTAACTGTATTTTTACCTGACATGAAACCATACTGTTGATCACAAAACAAATTATTAGTTTCAAAAAATGTGTTTAGCTGTATTTTAATGGATTATTCAAATATTTTACTAATTATAGGGATTAGAGAGATTGGGCGGTAGCTTGAAGGGCTTAACTTTTCGCCTTTTTTATAAACTGGTATCACCTTTGTTAGTTTTAGTGCTTTAGGATATACACCATTCTCTAAAATCAAATTGAATAGTGAAGTTAATGGCACCACTATCACATGAATAATTTCTTTCAATACCTTATTAGATAAGCCATAGTAATCCTCACTACACGAGGAACTTAAACTAGCAACACTTTTTAACACATCTTTACTACTAATTTTTTGCCACCTAAAAAGGATGCAGTCCCTTTTTTTATCAATTACAAACTTATTCACTAATTCTACAGCAGTGTTATTGGATCTACTATTACCATTAGAAACAACTAAATTACTAACTGTATCAACAAAATAGTTATTATAAGTATTAGAGTCGATTAATATTTCTTGCCTACTTACTTTACAACCTGACTCTGTTTTTATTAAATTCCAAGCTGCCTTACATTTATTTGAGGAATTTGAAATGAACTGTTCATTTGCAACTTTCTTACAATAATTAATTTTATTTTTGTACCTTCTCTTTATATCCAAATATTCTTGTTTGAAAAGTAATTCATTTTCTGTACCCTTACTGTTCTTATATCTATCATAGAAAGCCGTTACGAACTCTTTAAAATTCTTCAACTCTGGTGTATACCATTTAATGTTAGGCCCTCTACCAGTACTCACTTTCACTTCCTTAATTCTACAGGATTCGTTAAATGAATTTGTCAATAATAAGTTAAAATGATCAAAAGCTAAATTTACCTCTTTAAAATTATTTAACTCTAACCAGTCAATTTGTGATAATTGTTTTTTTAAATTAAAAACAGCCCTAGGAGTTAAATCTCGTACTTTCTTTTTTAAAACATTGTCAGGAATTAAATTGTGCCCAAAAACATCTAGGAATTGTGCATGTACTCCAGAATGATCCGATAAATGTGGCTCTATAACACAGCAATTGACTTTTTTTTTATCAAAATTAGTTAATATATTATCTATACATTTATCACCTCTAGTTGGCTCCTCATTCAACCAGTAAATGTCAAAAGAACGCAATAAATTTAAAATGACTCCTTTTCAAGTGATTTTGTTAAAATATTTATATTACAATCAGCTGATATAATGTACTTTAATCCAACATATTTTCTACTTAAGTACAATAAAAATGATTCAAAAACATTTAAAAAAAAGGTTAACATTGGAATCTGGAGTTCTATAAAAGGTCGATACAACTACATCAACATTTGGTAAAAGAATGGCGGTTACTTTGAAAATGCTGTCATGATAAAATTGTTCTACATCTATAGCTTGAGTCGTGAGACCATGCCTCACTAAAATAGCACTTCCGCCACCTCTTATTTGTAAATTATTTCTAGTACATATATTAGCTAAATAGTATCCACAAGGAATATATAGTGAAGATTCCTCCTCAAATAACCAATGTTCATTGATAGTCAAAATATCACATTTTAGGCTTGTTAAAAACACATCAATTAAATTTAACTTATTTCTAATCGATCTAATATTACAATGATACATGCTAAGTGTAGTTGGTGAATGTTCTAAGGCTGCTTGTCTTGTGTTGACGTAGAGAAGTTTCCCAACAGAGACTCCGTTCCCGGAACTGGTGGCTGGTCTTCTCCTGGCTCCTGTAGATGTTTTCTTGCACCGGATAGTGAAGCAACTTGTTCAGCAATCTGATTTGATAACCATCTCTTGCCCTTTTGATTAAGATGTTGTCCATGACTTGTATGTAACTGCCTGAGGGCTTCACTTGCCTTAACCACTGTAACATTACTATAGTGCTCACTAATTTCAACCAGACGCTTATTAGTTTGTGTTATCTCTTTATTTACACATGACCAATTTGTTAGGTCATACCTCATTGGAAGATCGACTAAAATAACATTTGTGTTCTTTGTCTTGTCAAGAGTTTCTTCTAAGGTCTCTAAAACTTTATCTGCTTCATTTTTCGCCACATCATTACTACCACAAAGCAATACCAAAACATCGCTTTTGTTTAGATTCTCTTGTATAATATTTCTTTCGTCCAGAATTTGTTTGGTAAGACCACCAGGCTTTACAAAACCTACAGCCTCATGACTTTTTTGTAACGAGTTTAAATGCCATGCCAAATCACGGCCATGGCTATCGGCACAGATAAGTATTTTTTTCTCACTTATTCCGCTAATGGCCTCAGCACCAGTGAATTTTGTAGGCCTATTATTTTCTTCCTCCATATCAACAACCTATTACTGAGAGCGCTTTGTAGCGATTACTTGTTTCAAATGCTTTATGCACAACAACCTGATGTTTTAAAAGACTGTGTGCTGAACCTTTTACTTCTAGTTTCTGGTTCTTTGGTGTAGAGTGTATTACATTAGGAAAACTTCTACTCAATTGTGTGTCCCTACTTTTGCTTTTTATTGTAGGCCAGACAGGTTTCCTAACAATTATATTTAGTTCACTAATTTGTTTCTCTAGCATTATAATAGTTTCCTCTTTTTTAATACCAAGGTTTCAAGCTGTGTTTTTTGAGCCTTCAAATCCCTAATTTCCTCGTTTGCTAGATTGAGATCCTCATTCAAGGTTCTTATTATCTCATTTTGAGTTTCCAGTTCTTGTCTTATATCAGCATTTAGTTCTTTGGTTTCCTGTTCAACTCCTAAAGTGACATCAAGCGATTTACAAGAGTCGCAAGTCCATCTTATACCCCGTTTGTATATTTCATTGAATTTATCTGTAGATAGTGTAGTACACTTAAAATGATACCACTTACAGCACATACTTTTACACAGGAGAGCTTTACCCCGACTAACATTTTTGTGACATTTTCCACAGGGATACTGCTTTTTATCCACCATTATTCCTATATAGTTAAATAATCACTTGTGCAGCAAAATACAGTTAGAAAATAAATAAAGTGGCTGCTCAATCCACCACATAAACACTGTATTCTTAAACAAAAAAGTTATTGTTTTATTTGTGTGGATGATTTCAGCTAATTATTTTTTATTTATGAGTAATTTTCTTGATTTTGAAAATAAAATTTGTAACTGCTATAAAATAAAGATTGTGTATATATTATCTACTTGAAGACAGAAAATGGAAATAAAGAATTTGTAAACAATTTCCTTGTAAATCATTTTATGGGTGAGCTATAATGGTACAAATTGTACAGTACTGATAAAATTTACTTTACTTGGCAGGACTGGGATTCAAACCCATGACAGGTCTGCTTCAATGGTTTTGGAGTATGTCGCTTTGACCAAACTACAACTAATGACTCGCGCAAATACAGTTTTTCAAAGAATAACTTTTTTCAAAGATTTAACAAAAAATAATCCTTTGTTGCTAAAACCAAAGAACATGCCCAAGTTTTCCTTAAAGATATTTAAATCCATTTTACTACATGACTCTGTACTTTACAAATCAAAATTACTTTATTTTACTAATACTAAAATTACAACACTGGGCACCAACCAGTTATGCTGAGTCCTCCTTCAAACTGTAAGAACTTTCCGTCCACCTCATCGGCTTGGACAATTGCATCTTCGATGCGGTTAAAGATGACATTCACATCTCCACCCAATAAAGCTGCAATGTGGAACGCATAACCCAGACTGGAAAAATTAAAAGTACTTAAAGTAAAAGTTGTGAAATATTATATCAGTCACCAAAAGAACACAAAAGTTTTGCAAACAATAAACTGAAATAGTGTTTCTAATAGAATTAATAAACTTGAAGGTAGGAGATGTATCAGTTTTAGTAATGAGTGGATTAGCTAAAATAAATAGACTTCGTCCAGAAAAATATATTCAACAAGTATTTATCACATTATAGCAACATTGACTAGTATTTAGTAAATATCCATTCAGACATGAAACACTTTTTATGCAGATTATTGTCCTTGTGACTTAATTACTACTTAATAATTATTGTCATATTATATTAAGAGACTTTATGCTAATCCATTGTTAAAAGGAGTGCCACAGCATCCCCAAACTATAAAACACAAACATATGAATAAAATGGTGGAATATGGTACATTTTGAGGCATCACATCGCTGTCCTTTCCAGGAATATCTTCCAGATTTTTACATTTTTATTTTAACCAAATATTATGAAATATAATCTTGATCGAATTTTGAAATTAGTCCGTCAAAGTGTTTTGATAATGTCAAATAAAATCACACATATTCTTAAATTTTCTCATCATAAATTAACAAGAGTTTGTTAGTAAGCTAAATCCAACTTGGCTTCTCTCCAGTTTTCTCTGGGCCATATTAACAGCATAATCAGTTACCTAGCTGTGCTGTCATCTTTTTTCAGAGCAGCTTGCAAGTTCTTGAGGATCTTGGCTGGCTCAGCAAGCTTCTGGCCTAGACTTGTCAACCCCGAGGCAGCGTAGTAAAGATCAACCACACTCGAGCTTTCAACCTCCAGAACCCCTGTCAAGGCCTAATAAAAACAACCAACATGTCTAATACATTAGGTATGTATGATCACACTCTTGATACTGTCAAGATGATTTTATTGTTGTAGTAAAACATCAGAACGCTTAGATTATTGGCAAAAAAAGATTACAATTTCTGTTTATTGGAAACCACTTAGCATGTATCCATGTGTCAGATTTCATCTGACTCTGAGATACGCGAGAGGGAAAGTAGGCTACAGACAGCAGCGGAGGGGAGCAGCTTTCCGCTACTGCTGATGCTGTTTACCACTTCGCATCCTAGACTCAAAGGTCATATATAAAACCTGATGGCATGCACCTAGAAGAGCTTTTGATTCATCATAACTAATGGTAGATAGGATAAACATATTTATATCAACTCACTAACTTGGTATTATTAAGGAAATAATATCTAAATATTAGGGGTGTGCGAGTACTCGAAACATTGAGTTTTCGGCCGAGTATTTTAATACTCAAACTCGACTCGAAGTTTTGAAAACTACCCGAAAGTTCGAGCGAGTATTTTCTGCCGATTTTCGGACAATCGCTAACGATTGCGACCGGCCAAAACGCGTAGTAACGGCCGCAAAAGGCAATTGCATTACGTAAAATCCGCCGAAAATGACGATCGGACAGCGTAATTTCGGCCGTAACTAACGATTTCGTCACTTAATATATTGATTGAAAGCGATGTCTGGACCAGGTGATATTGGCCAAATGACAACCGGGCCGTGTTTCATCGGCTGGAAACGAATGTCAAACCATGTTTTTTTTGTCAATACGTAATCCAATTTGATTGTACTGACCAAAACTTTGTATTGCTACTCATGTATTATTTAGAAACCATGTTTCGATTATCAAATCTAGGGTGGTATCCAAATCCCATTACACTATTTTAAACTACCAACTGATGGCATATACTCGCTCGAAAATACTCGAAACTCAAAAATAATTGGCACTACTCGACTCAATTAAATAATCACTACTCGCACACCCCTACTGAATATTCTAAAATACGACTCACCTTAACAATACTGGCAGTGGGAAGGGTTCCGGCACAATTGCCCAGACCTTTCCACGTCCCAGCAACATAGAACAGAGTCTCCGGGGTTGGTGTACCTCCTGCAGCTGCAATCAGGGTTTTGCAGATCTCCTACAATAAATTGAAAAAAGGAGTTTATTATATGAGAAACATTTAATAATCACAAAATAAACAAGTCATTTTTAGGCAAGACACAAATTTTATATACCGATGTTCAAGCAATTTTTGTGCGTATTTTGTTCAATTTACTAAAAGCAAGAATGTTACCGGTAATAAAAAAATGAATAAAGCTTAAAATCACAAATATAAAATATCCGTATAATATTGGGAAGTATATCAAACAAAACTGGAGCAGAATATATTACAAGAAAAGTACAATTTATTTTTCAGAGTACAATTTTTATACTAATGTGGACTTTACTTCACTAAACTTTTTCAACCAACCACAAAATATTCAATAGGAAATAACGGGTGACATTAACAAAATATTTTCTTCAATTAATAACTATACACGCCTAACAAAAGAAACAAATACACAACGGTGTTGTCAGCTGGGAAAACTATGACGTATCAGTTATGAGTCCATTCAATACTGCAGTAAATATGTCAGGCTACCATTCTAAATCAAAAAATAATTTAGTTTCTTCCTCCTCAACATGATATCGGATTAGATATGGATAATAAATTTACAATCACTAAATTACATTGTTTGAAAATCGGTTATTTCAGCCGATTTGGGCAATAGCCCTGCTTGTAAAAACTCAGCTGATTTATTCTGTTATAACATTCCTTCCTGAAGACATAATGACTTAAACAAGCATGTCAACTTAAAACCATTACAACCCACATTCGGATAGAAGCAAAATATATCACGCATTGCATTTTTGAATCATACTAAATTTTGGCACATCGGCAGAGGCGTTCAACACAGAAAAATAGAAAATGCTTCGCAAATTTAAAGTTCAGTAAGCTATTTCAGAATAGCTTAAAGTTAGAAAGTGTTTTGAAACACTATGATATTGAATCCGAATGTGAGTGCAACCAGCTAAAAACTATACCAATTAATTGTAATTTAGGTGAGCCTAGGGATGATCCTTTTGTAGCCAGAGTCAAAATTGGGGGGAGCACAAAACTATTTGAAAGAGATTCTGGTAGTCAAGTCTGTTGATTTTCAGAGCTTAAAGCTGGATATTGATTTAAAACCCTCAAAGGTTAAGATTCAGTCTTACACTAATGAAACTTTCATACCTTTAGGTGTAGCCAGGGTACCAATCAAACACAAACAGTACAAAAATCATGGCAATTTATATGTCGTTAAAGGAAACTACACTCCTATATTAGGTAGGGGCTGGATTAGGAAACTAAATATAGAACTAACAGATGTTCATTTAATCACAAGTAGCAATGTAGATCCAAACAAGAATCAAATTGACTCAATCAAAGCCGAGCTATTCAATAAGTATAACGATGTATTTCAATAAAGTGTGGGTGTTATTCCAAATTTTAAATGTTCTTTGAAACTCAAGGAAAATGCAAAACCCATATTCATGAAGCCAGACCTATTCCTTATGCATTGCTAGATAAAACTAAAAGAGAAATCAAGTCTAGTTGAACAGGGGGTCCTAGAGAAAGTCGATCATTCGGCGTGGGGAACCCCTTCAGTCATTGTTCCTAAACAGGACCAATTCGTAAGAATTTGAGCAGATTACAAAATTAGTTTAAACCCCCAACTTTAAGATACTCATTATCCTATTCCCAGAATTATTGATGACTTCTTAAATAAAATAAATGGAGGGAAATACTACCGTGTTCTTGATCTCCACAAGGCTTATTTACATGTACAACTGGAAGAAGAAGGTCAAATGTATGCTGCAGTTTCCACTCCGTGGGGCACTTATAAGGCAAAAAATCTCTTTATGGGAATTGCTAACGCGCCTAAAGAATTTAACAAAGTCATTGACCAGGTAGTCGCTAATTTGGAGGGAACTATTGCATATTTTGATGATTTTCTTATCCAGGGTCACTCTTTTGAAGAGTGCTATCAAAGGCTTGAAAAATGTCTACAGATATTAAGAAAATATGGTTTATATGTAAACAAGTCAAAGTGTAAATTGTTTCAAGCTGAAATAACCTACCTAGGCCATCGTATTACCAGTCAAAGTGTATCTAAATGTCCAAATAAAATAGAAGCTTTTACTAAAGCACCACGTCCTAAAAATGTCGAGGAAGTTAGATCGTTTCTTGGTCTGGCGCTTTACTATGCCAAGTTTATTTCAAACGCATCAGCAATACTAAATCCTTTAACTCAGCTTCTCACAAGAAAGACGTTAAGTTCAATTGGAACAACAAATGTGAGGCATCATTTAAACGAATCAAACATGAAATCACTAGTGAACGAGTTTTGACTCCATTCAATCCAGACTACCCTGTTACTTTGGCTACGGATGCAGGGCCTGTTGGTCTTTCAGCTGTTCTGTCACATATAATACATGGTGAAGAAAACCCAATTGCATTTGCTTCCAGATCCTTGACTAAGAGTGAATTAGCATACAGCCAACTTGACAAGGAGGCTACTGCTGTTTACTGAGGGATTAAGAGGTTTTATCAATACCTTTATGGCAGAAAATTTCAATTAATTGTAGATAACAAGCCAATTGAACAAATATTCAATCCAAGAAAACCAATGCCAGTGATCTCAGCTCATCGACTCTTAAGATTTCCTTAATTCTCAGTGTGTTTGATTATGATATAAAACAAAGACCATCCAAAGGACATACTAATGCAGACTACTTTTCTCGTAACCCCATTCCTCTTGATGTAAAGATAGTAAATTTCCTTGAAGATTCTTATAAGATCAATCAGATGACCCTAGATACGATTACAGACACTAATGTAATCACAGCTGAGATGATTAGATTATAAACCGATAGAGACAAGGAATTGCTTAGTTTAAAAAAGAAGCTTCTTACAGGAGAAGTAAAAAACCCAGAGTTAACACTTCATTCTGGAATTGTAATGCGAGGATCAAGAGTTTTTATTTCTGAAAAGCTTAGACCAGCTGTGTTGAAAGAGTTGCATTCATCACATATAGCAATAGTAAATACCCCCGTCTCAGCAAACCTGCATACTCAGTGAATTTCCAATAGATATATATACATGTCTTTCTACATAAAGCCACTTACCAAATTTCATAAAAATATATTCACAAATAAGCGATATATACAATTTCAATTACTCTCCTTAAGAATAACATTGGGGCTGAGTACGTACGCAGGTTTTTTGCATCAACGATCACAAAAAAAATGGGTTTTTATGCTAGTATCAATATAACTCAACTAGGTGAAGTCATATACCAGTTTTTATTCATTTATGTTCATAATTAAGGGAGACATAGCATTTAATTATTATCTATAAGAATAACATGGGGCTGAGTACGCTAGTTTGCTGCTACAAGAGCCTTTGGCAAACAATTTGTTTTTTTGAGCAAATATCAATAGACCACAACCAGATGGAGCCATATGGGTCATTACCACCAAATGGGATAATTTAGGTCAAGGAAAATTTTTAAAATTAAAATTGTCAAATTGTCTTCTACTATTGATTTTTTAGTCTCATACATTGTTGGGAACACCCCAATGTTGCAGCCGAGCACAATTTTCATTTTTTATAAGAAAAACAAACATTTTCAGTACCATCTCAGGGATCGGTCACACTCACTTAACCTCCCACTAAAAATGAGTTTAAGACATTTTATGCAAACAACTGACGGAATCTTTCATTAAATAAACAATAACAAAAAAAAAGTGTATTTATTTCCTGATTCCATCATATTAACCTTTAAAAATTATAAAATGGTATTGAAGTTGGAAGTGTATCATAATTTGGTACCTAATACCTAAAATTTATTCGTTGAAAAACATTTTTAAATAATGATTTTAGTATTGTGAGATGTGACTACATTTTTTCATCAGTTTTATGTAAATATATATATATATATATATGAATAAAAATATATTATCGTCGTTTAGTTAGTATTTTTACCCCGTGACCGTTTGGTAAACTCACGTGACTTATACAACTAAAAGGTAACATAATACATCTAAAAGACAATAAAACTTATTCATTACTATAAAATGTGAAACTTACTATTAAACTGTATTTTTGAAACTCATAATAGCGATGGATTTGAATTTATTTTTTGATTTATTTGGACTTTACCACGATGCAGAACAGGTAATGTATTGTCAGTTTTTCATTTGTTCGTATATATAAATGTTGTGTTAGTGTATTGTATTCGATTTTTTGTATATATATTTGTTATCTTTCTGTTAGTCAAATTAAATTGTAAAGGAAAATATAAAAAAAAAAAAAATGTAGGTTAGTTAGGTGTGATATAAATTTTGTGTTAGTGTATTGTATTTGATTTTTTGTTATCTTTGTGTTAGTGTAAATTAGAATGTAAAAGAAAAATCAAAAAATCCAAAAAAATGTAGGTTAGTTAGGTGTAAGAGTTTGATATTTAGATGTAAGTAGGGTTCACTTGATAACGGGAGGAGTTTCCTTACCTCCCGAAACGTAGTGTAGTTTTAAACACTAGAAGCGATAGGTAAAGTCCAAATAAATCAAAAAATAAATTACTATTAAAGTTATAGATTTCTTCAAATATCTACAAAACCAGGGAAGAATTATATCGTACCTCAATCCACAAACAATACGGTCACACTTATAAATCATAACATGTTATTCTTTTATGAAAAAGCTAAATATATCATAACAAGTTAACAAGAACTAATCACAACCTCAAAATGTGGTTAGCCTACAAAGCTTAACTGAATGACTATTAAAAATAATGTCTCAAATATACAGATCGGTCACACTTACCAGTACCGGTCACGTGAGAGATCTGTTTGTGACCGATATGTATATTCGCGACATTATATTTAATAGTCGTTTAGTTACGCTTTGTAGGCTAACCACGGTTTGAGGTTGTGTTTAGTTCTTGTTAACTTGTTATGATATATTTAGCTTTTTCATCAAAGAATAACATGTTATGATTTATAAGTGTGACCGTACTGTTTGTGAATTGAGGTACGATATAATTCTCCCCTGGTTTTGTAGATTTTTCAGAAAATCTATAACTTTTTCTGAAAAAAAAACTACACTCATCAAACAAACTATCAAATGTTAGAAGAATAGATCAGATGATTCCCGCTCTTTTTACCGCCACACCTTTTTCTGGACACTCCATTAGTTTTACGTGTCCTTGAACCACGGACATTCGGAGACATTACTTGTCAATAGGAAAAAACCATTTTCCCACTCAACTTTCTCCAGACCGATGTTAACGTGTAGAAGTACAGGTTATGTTGGCATTGGTTATACACCACAGTCATTGGAAAACGTCTGCTTGACATATTTATTTTGATCAGCATAACCTCCAAACCAGTTGGAGAAGAGTGACCGATGGGTAAATAAAGGCACATTTCATCTTTTACACTTTATTTATTTATTATTTGGAATGTAGGATAGGGTTGAAAGGTAGGAAAAAAGGCTGTTTATACAAAACCATAAGGTTTTGAAAATATATCATTTAATTTTTCATTGTTCTCATGGAGACCTAACTTATCCCATTTGGTGGTATTGACCCATACACCAAGTTCCGTCAGTATACGTTTATAAATAAGCGAGATAAAAAATTTTGCTTTTCCTCCATAAGAATAACATTAGACAACGTACTGTGTTTAGCACTTTCAATATCTCGGTAACCAACTGACCTAGAGAAATTAACAAAATACCAAATTGTGTGTTTTTTTTAAGCTGAATCCAATGGTTAGAACTAAAATTTGACTATTTCAAAAATGAAATGTAAAAAATTCAAAAAAACCCCCCCCAAAATACCCTTTCGGATGGAGCGATCTGGCTGGTTTTCTAACTAAAGTCATAACTTAAATGTTGCTTTATACCAAATTTCATCAAAATCAGATCATTTTTACGAGAGTTATCGTGCTTACGGACACATATATATATATATATATATATTTATATATACAGTTTCGAACGAATGGCGTTTTTGGGGTCTGGGGACCTCAAAACAAAAAGTTATCATGGTCCCGGGCCTAGGTCTTACCATGCCGACTATGGTAATAACTTCTTCCCTATAGGGGAAATTCGCTAAAATGAAAAACATTACAAGATCATTGTGCTACTGGCCTGGAATAGATGCTGCTATTGAAAACATTGTTAAATCTTGTAAAAACTGTGCAGAAGTAAAGAAAAATCCAGTAAAAGCCCTCTTCACATTTGGGAAGGACCACAAGAAAATAGGCAAAGAATTCATATTGATTACGCCGTTCCTTTCAAAGATCAGTACTTCTTTGTGGTCATTGATGCCAAACCTAAGTGGCTGGAAGTCACTATGTCGCCTAAGGCCCCTACATCAATATCTACAAAACATACACTTTAAGATCTATTCTCTAGATATGGACTACCATATACAGTTATGTCTGACAATGCCTCTATATTTAAGTCAGAATAATTCAATCAAATCTGCCGGGATAGTGGAATTAGCCAACGTTTTTGTACACCAAACCATCCCGCTACTAATGGTATTGCTGAACGATCAGTACAAAACTTGAAACAAAAACTAAAAGCAATGACAGAAGATAAAGGAAGCCTCAAAGATAAACTTACAATTTTCTTATTTAAATATCGATCAAGATATTTAAATTCCATTACTAGGTAATGGAAAAACATCTGCAGAGCTATCTAAGAGCAGAACTCTACGAACTAAACTATATCTCATTTGTTCAATAGAAAGAACCAGGAAATCAATGCCAAATGATCATCTACCCCAAGTAAGAATCCTAAAAGAAGGCGATAGAGTACAAGCCAGAAATTATGTGGGCCCGTCCCTATGGAAATTTGGTAAAGTTATTAAATGTTTGGGCAAACTTCACTACATCATTCAGTTAGACAATCAACAACAAATCAAGAGACATATTAATCAGCTCAGAAAAACAGAGGTGGAAGCTTCTGAAGTGTCGAAGATTCCAAGTCGATTCCCCAGACTGTTTCAGGAAATATACAGAAGTTCAGCCAGCCCCAAGAGAATTATCATCACCATCATATTATGTCCCTAGTTTTCCAGAAAATGTTACATCCCCAACTTCCTCTGCCTCTCCAAAACTGTTATAGCTAAACCTCCATTGAGTTCTCCTAAGTTAGGAAATATCGTGGGGTTAGATGATGGAGAAGTGACACTTTCTCACAATACAGTTCCATCTTGTTCTGATCACCATAATATGGAACGGCTAACTGAATTGATTCAACCAAAAATATCTCCGCCTACACGTTCTTCTTTACCACTGCAATGTTCTTTAAGAACTAAGAAATCACATTTTAAATGTAGTGGTTGCAAGTGAGCTGTGAACTCTGAAGCTGTGAAATGAAGTGGGTAAGATCTGTTATATATAAATGAATCAATTCTTATTTAGAACATATTTATTTAATCATCTGCTTAAAAAAATAACTTTGTTTTTGTTTACATTTTTAATTAATGCAAAAATCATTCAATAAGACTAGTCCATCAATTTCATATTTTTTTTACAACTTCTTTAATTCATGCGAATTATTGATAAAATTAAATATACTTATTTGTTTCAAGAAGTATAGTTCTTATTTATGTATAAAACAGGGCCTTGGACGAATGTTTAAACTAACCTTGTCATTAGGAACAGGAGCTCCTTGTGATTTGAGGCCGAGAACAGAGTAATATGTGGTGGCGAGATCCTTGCCGTCAACTGCAGATGTGAACACCTGATGCAGCCGGCTTCTCTCTGACGCTGACAGGAACGATGTGGTTGTGGTTGCACTCCACGTCAGCTCAGACAGACAAACTAGAGCTAGAAATACTAGTGGACCTATGAAACAAATTTAGTAAGATTAGGTTATAAAAAACGATCAAGAAATGTTACCTTTTTTAAAAGAGAGAACTTGTTACAAAGAATAAAAGATTAGGATTGAGATTAAAAAGGAATACTTCGTGAACCTCTACTGGTAATTTTAAAGTGAACATTCTTTTAGACATATTGTCATCAAAATAATGATTAGGCTAAAAAGAGTCTGAGGATTTTAAGTAAATTTTTCTACCTGATGTCATTTCAAGCCCTTCTTGACCGGCGACTAAGTGGTGAATCCAGACTCAACTATGCGTTATTAGTTTGTGGTTGGTTAAAAAAATAGACACTAATGAAATTTGTGTGTAGTTCTACTTTTTATATAGAAATACAGTAGAACCTCACTTATTCGTAATTCAGGGGACAGCCAATTTATTTCAAACTAAAGGCAGTTTAAAATATCGAGAGTTTGAATTATAGAGGTTAATGTGAATGAAATTTGAATTATAGACGTAAAGAAAACAAACGTCAATAAATTCAGATCTGGGGGAAACTGAGTAGGCCTATACGCATTAGTTCATGTTTCAATAGGTTTGTTTTTTGCACTTAATTCAAATTTCAGAGAGGTACGTTATCACCGTTTGTACTGTAGAGGTTGACTTCGAATTTGAGAGGTAACGTTTCGAATTACAGCAACAAAATTTGAATTCTAAAGGCCCAAGAGTAAACATATTAAAATTTTAGGGGCTATTTTTATGTGTTAAATAAAACACTTTTAATTATCGGTAGGCGATATTATTTTCCGAATATTAGAGGTTTTCTGAAGGGAACAGACAAAAGTTACTAATTATAGAGATTTTGAATTATCGAGGTTCGAATTAGTGAGGTTCTACTGCTTATACTAAGTTATTTTCACTTCTGTCAAGGAAATAATAACTGAGCACAATACGTTTTTATCATTACTGGGTTATTGGGTGTACAGGCCTCAACGGTACCTCAAAAACAATCACCAGAAGAGGGGGAGGGAGGGAGGATACAAGATAATGTTGAACATGTCAGTTGGAACTGTTGTATTTTAATGGAGAGTTCAAAAATCACATTTGTTGTTGCCAGTAAAGTGAACAAGTTAAAACATGAATTTTGTTTACCTAGGTACCTGGTGAATCGAATGATATCTTTAAACTGTCTTTTGTCTCGATTTTGCAAGGCTCCTCTCAAGAAGATGTTCAGAGGTAAATGAGTCATTCCGAAAGCTGCCGGTTTGGTGCCACTTGTAAAATTTCCGTCTAACTTATTGAGCGGAGCTTTGCACGATTGAGATACTAGTCATTGGGAATAAAAAATCATTGGAGTACAGCATTATAGCACTGGATTGAATTGAAGTGGGAATGTTACACTTGTTTTGCATTACAATATTGACATAGTATCCACGGGTATCTTTAAGTTGGGCCTATCGCCTAGTTTACAGGGAAAGGATATAAGAGCATACAAATTGTATGGAAGCCCTGGTTGCTGGCCTCCCAGGTATCTAGGTTTGGTTGAGATATGTGAGGCACTGCTCTGGGGTACAGTTCCGCAGGCGTCCTACAGTATGATATCGAATGGAAATATCAATTTATACTAAATATTGATTGAAAACTAAGTTTTATCAATTTTAAATATCGATTGACACCTAGTTTACATATGATATATTTACAATCGGTTTTTTATTATTTAGAGTTTCATACATTGTATTATTATTATATTGACTCCTATATAAATAAGTAGGCTACCTATATTTAAATAAAAACTAGCAATTTAAATAAACATTTATTTTAAGAAAACTAACAAGGAAAAGCGCAACTGATCATACAAGGAAGATATTTAGGGTACAGTAGGCCTACATTAAGCATCCACCAAAACAATCGAGTATAGAATACCGGATTACTACTGATTGATACATCAATAACCATATTCCCATTTGATTTTTAATGTTAGCGAATTTCCCCTATAGGGAAGAAGCTATTACCGTAGGTGGCATGGTAAGACTTAAGCCCGAGACCATGATAACTTTTCGTTTTGAGATCCCCAGATGCCAAAAACACTATTCGTTCAAATTTATATATATATGTATATAGTATATAGTATAGTATGTATATAATATATAGTGTATATATATATATATATATATATGTCCATTACCGCAATAACTTTTGAAAGAAACACCTGATTTTGATGAAATTTGGCACAAATGTGGAGAGTAGAATTTATGACTTTAAGTTCGAAAACCAGATCAATCGCACTATGGGAAGGGGGTTTTATGGGGGTTTACAATTTTCCAAAAATCGGTTTTTTGCAAATTTGACCCCAAAATGTTAAAAACACTCAATTTTGGTTATAGGCATTTTATAGAGCTTAAAAAACAAATAATTTAGTATTTTGAATCATTAACCTAGGTTAAGTGGTTGTGGGGAAAATCAAAAAAACGTGTCCCATGTTAATCTTATGAGAAAAAGGTTTTTAGAATTTTCTCAGATAGTTTTACTAAAAACTTCACATTTCTGTTTATTAATGTATTTAGATCAACGAAACAAACATTTTGGTGTTTTAATCGTTGTTCTACGTCCAACCGTTGCAGAGATATTCAAAGTGCTAAACACAGTACGTTGTCCAATGTTATCCTTATGGAGAATAAATAAAATTCTATATCTCTATTATTTATGAATGTATATTGATAAAACTTGGTATGTGGCTTCAACTAGTTGTGGTATATTGATATTAGCACAAAAAATAAGTTTTTTGTTGATAGTCCCCGTAGCAGCAAACCTGCATACTCCGCCCCCATGTTATTCATATGGAGAATAAGTAAAGTTGTATATCTCCCTTAATTATGAACCTACATTAAGAGAACTTGGTATGTAGCTTCACCTGGTTCAGTTGTATTGATAATTGCAAAAAAGCACATTACTTATCTTTCTTGTTGCAGCAAACCTGCGTCCTCAACCCTAATGTTATTCTTATGGAGAATAAATAAAATGCTATATATCACTTATTATTGATGTATTTATGTGAAACTTGGTAAATAGCTCTATGTAGTAGTGAGTCACATATATATGCATTGGAAATTCGCTGAGTACGCAGGTTTGCTGCGACGGGGGTATTTTTAAAACACGATCATGTTGTGATTTACTTTACAGTCGTCTATGGCCTATGGCGATAGGTTAGCTTTAATTAACATAAACCGTGATAAACAAACCTTAGAACCTAACTCTGCAAAGCACTATTTTTATCATAATTTGGTTGTTTTCATTTTGATTTTGATATTCTCATCAATATCCTCATCTCGATATTTTATATTACTATAGATTATTTTGATCGACGCTTATAGTACTGTACTGTATTTTATTGTACCTACTGTATTTAAGTCCTTTCTGCTCAGGAAACTCAGAATTGAGATCACGGAAGATTATTTAATATGGATTTACCATGGCCTATTCCATAGTAGACTAAGTTATAGACTGGAACTCTGGGGTCATGCTGCAGGATTTGCTGACGTCCTCTTCTTTAAAAAGAAGGCGGTAAGAATTGTTACCTTTAGTCCATCACGGGAGCACTGTAGGCCCATTTTCATCCATCTGGGCATTCTTACAAGTCAGTAGGCCTATATCCTCAGCCTGTTGTATGTGTGGCAAAATATTTCAAAATTCCCAACCCAGGCTGGAATCCATGGGCACAATACTCAAAATAAACATGATGTAGAACTGCCATACTGCAGGTTGAGCACAACAAAGTACCGCTTTCCCAACTTAGCTATGAGAATGTTTAACCTTCCAAGTGTCTTTAATAATGGTCTTAATGTTTGCCTATTTTTTGTGATTTTGCAGCATTTTATTCAATAAGATTTATTGTAGCCATTACGCAATACAATTGTTGCAATAGGCATAGTCATGTACATTAACACATTAAACATATTATACAGTATTTTACAACAAATAAGTGTATAACTGTTAATTTATCATCAGGTTCTCAAAGAAGATAGTTTGTGGTTTAGTGCCAATGGTTTGGTTTTGAATCAGGACAAAATCCAGTGTTTAATTTGCATTCCAAGGAACAGACATAGGTAATGAGTCAGAGAACAATTTGCATGATTCAAAATTTTAGGTTTGTTTAGTGATAGGAATTTGACTTGGTATCCCGCATATGTTGAATTTGTATGTAACAGACTTGCTCGAGTAATTTATTTATTAAGTAACCTTGTTAAGTTAGTTCCTGAAACATATGTTCTCTTAAGTTATGGCTTGATCCTCTGGGGAAAAAGTTGTCACATTAAAAATGTACTCTTACTGCAAAAAAAGGCAATCAGGATTGTTTGCCTAAATCTTTCTTTGAGCACTGTAAACCACTTTTTGCTAGAACTAAGGTTCTGACGGTTGTCAATCTGTATATCTTTGTATGTTTATTGCATGTAAAGAAAAACTCTGCTGACTTCCCCCTTAGAATGGATGTTCATGCATATAATACAAGAAAACAGTCATTCATTGATGTGCCATATAGCAGATTAAGTGTTTGTGCCAATAGTTACCCTATTTTATGTCTTAAATTATCTAACAAGCTGCATGTTGACACAAAGCTGCTACCTTTTCGTTCTTATAGAAATAAGATCTGTGATTGGCTAACTCAGAATCCATTTTATGATATAAGAGTTTTTTTAGTCTGATACTGTATAAGGAAAAACTCGCTTTGCTCGCTGGGGGCTCTGCCCCCAGACCCCCGCTTGGGGTCGCTCCAGTTGTTATTATTGGTCAATGACCCTTCAAGTATTTTTTATATAGTATACTATTTATATTCATTATGGTTAAATCCACTCTAGATGTTTTCATTTGTCAATACTGTAGTTCTATAATTTGTTTATACTCTACCATGTGAAAGTTGCTTTGACAGTTAACTGGATATTTGTTTACAGCTGTTACGATTTCTTTTGTTTTTATTTGAATCTCCATAAGCCCAATGTTAAAATATCCAATTTTCAAGATCAAAATTAGTGGTTTTAAAATTAAAAATTGTATATTTTGGCAATTTTACCGGGGTTTTAAGGTACAAGCTACCTGCATGCTAAATACCACGTTTCTAGTTTGTCTGGAAATGGTCTAGAATTCATATGTCTGGTGTGTTACACATGGGGCTGTATATATATTAGATAAGTATTAGGGCTTGGCCAATTTTAGAAACTTTGCCAAATCAGATGTTTTCATTGTTCAGTACTTACGCTTAAGGATTTTGCATGTACCATTTTATTGTTATTGTACCTGTATTTTGTTATTATGTATGTTTGTCCTAAGTCTGAATTGCACAATTTTGTTTCTAATCGTAGAGTGCTTGTCTACTCTCTTTTGAAATTGTATTGCTGACTGTTGACTGTAATTGCTCATTTGGACTTATGGATTGTTATGCATGTATTTAGGTTATTATTCTATTACCTTGGCCTACTGCTTGTTTTTATGCTTGTTCTTATTTCTTGTTTTATTTTATAACTAAATTTTGAACAATTGCATGTATATTGCCTGACCATGTCTTTTGCATGATTGTAGCGCTGTCTGACAATAAACGTTGATTATTGATTATTGTATATGTGTATCATGTAGAATCAATTAACTCAAAAATCCAGATCAGATAAGTTACTACGAAGAAATTCTTCCACTGAATAAAACTCTCTCAGCTTTGACAAATGTTCAATTTTCCTTTTAAATGGTCTTAAGGACAGTTCTCTAACAGAAGCAGGCAATTTATTGAAAAAAAGGTACTGTAAGTAAATGTGACTATTTAGTTATTTTGAAAGCCTAATTTAAGGAGGGACAAGGTTACTTTTGTGTCTAGTATTGTATAAATGAGAATGGCTGAGAAAATTAACAGGATTGTTTTTAATGTGTATTAAATTGCAAAGAATGTACATGGATGCTAAAGTCAAAATCTTTAAAATATTGAAAATTTTCCTCTACACGATTCATGACCCTGCAAGCCCAACATGGCTCTAAGGGCCTTTTTTGCCAGATAAATGCTTTCTGAGCAAAATGAGAACTACTCCAAAGACAAAAACCGTACTGAAGTTGTGAATGAAAAATACCATAATAAGTAGTTAACAATACATTAAAAAGCTAACACATGATTTTAATTTTCTTAAAAGATATGTTATTCTTGTTATTCAATGTTTTACAAAGGTGAGTAATATGATCATCCCAGCTTAACTTGCTGTCAAGGTGAATACCAAGAAGTTTAACTGACTGAAATACATTGTCAAAAATTGTCTCTTTTTTAAGCGAAAAATAAATTAATTCAGTTTTTTTATCATTTATGGTCAAATTATTAATTTTGAACCACGTTTTAGCACACTCAAGAGCATCACTGAGCTGGGATTTAACAGCTAAATAGTTTAAGTTTTCACAGAGCAAAGTGGTGTCGTCGGCATAAAGTACCGAGCGAGCAGGAATGTTAAAGCTAAAATCATTTCTAAAAACTAGAAAGAGGAAAGGGCTTAAAACTGATCCCTGTGGAATATCTGCTTTATCTAAAATATCTGAACGTTTTTGCCCTAAAACCACTAGCTGCTTGCGGTTCTCAAGGTAGGATTTAACAAGACTTAATTCAATATTGTTTACACCATAATAGGATAGTTTGTCACAAAGAATTGAATGAGAAATTGTGTCAAAAGCTTTTGAGCCAATGACCAATTTATTTTCAAAACCACTTAAAATGTAATCAACTATTTCCTCCACAGCCATAGTAGTTGAAAAATTTGTTCTAAAACCATACTGACTTGTATATAATAAATCATGTTGAGTGAAATAGGTATTCAATTGATAAAATAAACATGATTCAATTACTTTGCCTAAAATTAGCACTAAAGCTACAGGGTGATAATTAGGTGACTCGTTTTTGTTGCCTTTTTTACTTTCTCCCCCTATACATAGTATATGGAGAAAGTATTGTTTTCGTAAAAATTTTCGAATTTGAGTTGTTAGTGGAAATATTTGTTTTGGTGCTCCCTGAACCCAAAAAAGTGGTTTTTACGTGATGTCTGTCTGTGTGTGTGTGTGTGTGTGTGTGTGTGTGTGTGTGTGTGTGTGTGTCTGTGTGGATGTGTACAGAGCTAGAGCCCTAACCTATGGGCCGAATTTTATGAAATTTGGTATGTAGGTACTAATCCACGATATCTCCAGGCGTTTTTTTCATTTTTTTGGATTTTTGATTTTTAAGGGTAATTATCCCCCAAAAACCGCCAAAAAACATGAAAAATCAAAATTTCTCAAAAACGGCTCTAACGATTTTGATTAAACTTTCGTGGTTTGTAGAACTTTAGGTTTGCAACAAAATGACACCACCCGCATTTCTGGAAAAATTCGGGTTCAGAAATTACAGGACTTAAAACATCCAAAATTCAATTTTTTGGTTTTTTCATAAAAAATTATAAATGTTAAAAAAGATTACTATTCACCATTAAAAGGAGCTCAAAAAACTAAATAAATTAGTATTTTAAATTACTATTCTTCGATTGCTAGTTACGGAGAAAATTGAAATTTTCATTTAGCGGTAAACGTAGTACGTTGTCCAATGTTATTCTTATGGGGAATACAAATATAACAATTTCTCTCTTATTTACTGATCAATTTCATTAAAATTTGATATGCAGGTCAAGTTAGCATTGACCAACAGATGATGTTCGAAATGTGTTGCTATTTAACCCTGGGGGGGGCAAGGGGGCATTTCCCCTCTCAAAACCACTGTGTGTGGCAACGGACTCTATAGTGCCTCCCAAAAAGGGATTTGGGTGGATATTTCTGAAAACAACTATTTTAGACAATTTTCTGTACATTTATCTGTACTTCATATTCTATATTTAGTAAATACAAAAATGTTCATTAAAATTTGGCTAAAAGGGAGAAAGTATGTGTCAGTTTCCTGATACCGTTTATTTATTATGAATTGGAGTGACTTGAAGTTTTTAAACAATCAGGAAACTTGCCACGAATAAGCACTAAATTAATAATGTGGGTAAAAGGAACTAAAATGAGGTTAATTATGTGTTTAAGAACTAACTTGGAAAGCCCATATATATCTTCACTACGAGAGTTACTGAGTTTACAAACTATAGCATGCACAGTTTCCTTATCTACTAAATTCCACTTAAAAACCTTTAAACAACTGGCAGTTGGCTTAGGAAAATTCTTTAACATGTCACTGTGAGAAATGTTATCTACAGTGCTAGGCTGATTTCTCACATTATTATTATTTGAAACACCTACAAAAAACTCATTAAGGGTATTATGAGACAGAGGAATATTAGAAAATGTTTTAACTTGACCAGATTCTTTTCTGATTATTTCACAAGCTTTTTTACAGGCATTTTTAGATTGTGAGATTTGTTGGTCATTTGATATAATTTTAGTCCCTCTAATACTACGTGTATACATTTTCTTATACCTCTTAAAAATAATCTTATCATTTATAATTTTACTGATTTTCCACTAATCATATAAAAATAATAAGTAGGTACTTGCGCCAAATTTGAATAAATTAAAATAAATAAATAAGTTTTCAAATAAATTTAACAAAAAACAAACAAAATACCCCGTCGCAGCAAACCTGCATACTCAGCGAATTTCCAATGGAG
The DNA here is from genome assembly GCA_963675035.1 of Allygus modestus. NCBI lineage: Eukaryota > Metazoa > Arthropoda > Insecta > Hemiptera > Cicadellidae > Allygus > Allygus modestus. The sequence goes on from OY776112.1 coordinate 199,835,581, forward strand.
ATAAAAATGTTTTAATATTACATAAAGCCACTTACCAAGTTTTATAAAAATATATTCACAAATAAGCGATATATGCAATTTTAATTGGATGAAGCGAGCGAAGCAAGTTGAATCCTTCATACTCGTGTTTAGTCACACTCTTGTTACGCTAACTCCTTTTTAACAGTTTAATGAATTGCTTTGAAATTTTCAGGGTAGCTCTTAATTGTAAATACCCCCGTCGCAGCAAACCTGTGTACTCAGCGAATTTACAATGCAAAATATAAGTCTTAATTCCACATAAAGCTGCATACCAAGTTTCATAAAAATATATTCAAAAATAAGCGATATATCAAATTTGAATTATTCTCTATAACAATAACATTGGGGATGAGTACGCAGGTTTGCTGCTACAAAAAACAACAAATATAGGGTTTCTTGTAAATATCAATATTACTCAACTAGGTGAAGCCACATACCAAGTTTCATCAATATAAGTTCATAAATAAGCGATATATGCCATTTTGATTATTCTCCATAAGAATAACATGGGAGATAAGTACGCAGGTTTGCTGCAATAAGGAACACAAAAAATGGGTTTTTATGCAAATATCAATAGAACTCAACTAGGTGAGCCAACATTCCAAGTTTTATTAATTTATGTTCATAATTAAGGGATACATTACATTTTACTTATTCTCCATAAGAATGACATGGGGGCTGAGGACGCAGGTTTGCTGCTACGGGAATTATTGGTAAAAATCGGGTTTTTTGTGAAAATAACAATTGACCACAACCAGATGAAACCATATACCAAGTTTTGTTAGAATACGTTCATAAATAAGCGAGCTATAATTTTTTTCTTATTCTCCATAAGAATAGCATTGGACAACGTACTGTGTTTAGCACTTTCAATATCTCTGTAACCATTTGACGTAGAGCAATGGTCAAAACACCAAATTGTGTGTCTTTTTAAGCTGATTCCAATGGAGGAAACTAAAATTTGACTTTTTCCAAAAATTATATGTAGAAAACTCAAAAAACCTATTTTTGGGGTACAAAACCCCCCCAAAATACTCTTTCGGATAGTTCGATCTGTCTGGTTTTCGAACTTAAAGTCATAAATGCTGCTTTAAACGCTTATACCAAATTTCGTCAAAATCGGATTATTTTTACGAGAGTTATCGCACCCACGGACACACACATATATATATATATATATATATATATATATATATATATATATATATATATATATATATATATATATATATCGATATTAATGTTTTGATATATATATACAGTTTCGAACAAATGGTGTTTTTGGGGTCTGGGGACCTCAAAACGAAAGTTATCATGGTCCCGGGCCTAGGTCTTACCATGCCGACTACGGTAATAGCTTCTTCCCTATAGGGGAAATTCGCTAAAAGGGTGGTAATAAACTATAATTGGATTATTATTTTGGTATATTTCTGTTTTTTTCATTTTCCGGAAATATTCAGATGTGTCTTGGGTTGGGTAGTAGATGGTAAGCAAACAGTCGCTCAACTGATTTTGCAGTCAAACAAACTACGGCCAGATGTTGACAATAGTAGCTAACCAAAACAATTGATTATGTCGTCTGTAGTCTGTGGTCTCCTGGCCGGCAGTGGCCGGTTAGTTCAGTAGTTCAGTTCATGGAGTTTGCGAATAAATGAGTTTTGAATCAAGAATTTGTAATAGAATCATTCCACATTTATTTGTTTTTAAAACAAAATTATGTATTCAGTGTTATAATGAAAGTACCTAAACGATATAATGGAAGTTGTAGGCCATATGGAATGGCTACACAGTCTGTGTCTACTCGGTTACGACTGTAACCTATGTAAGGTACGTTACGATGTAAACTATGGTTCAATAGATCTACAGCTTTCAAAAATTCTGATAGCCTATCACACAAGAATTCCAAACTGTCCTTTTAAAATAGAATGGGTTGATTTTTAATTTATAGTTTTCAGTAAGTAGGCCTAGTATGGTAAGTTTGCGTTAGCTCTATTACTTGTCAGTAGTGTATTTCTTTAGGACTGGTAATTTTGTATATAAAAATGAGTTAAGAATCTCCTCTTTTAATTTATTATGAGGATCACAAATGAAGAAAAGTTAAATATGAAACTATGTTTACAATAACTAACCTATGAATAACCTACCTAGGCGCTTACAAAAATTGAAATGTAGTAGGATAGAAATCTATAGCCTATTTATAACTGAAATAGGCCCTATTTGTAATTCTGATAAAAAATTATGAGGAGATTCTTAACTCTCATTTTTATATAAAAAATTACTTCTTAGCAGTAACGGATCAATATAGCCTAATTGTAGTTATAATTTGGACACAATTTTGTGCGTGAGACTTGTAAGTGCTGATATCTTGTCTTCAAAAATCGTAGTGTCAGTAATTTTGGTTAAATCGAAAGTATTTGGTGCCATTAGAAAACGCCATTAGTTTTTCTTGTTTTTCATAACTATTATTTTTTTAAATCAGCTAACATGTCATATGTTCAAATAACATTTTGGCTTTTGGGAAAAATCAAAGTTTGTTTTTCAACTCATATATCGTATAAAGTCATAAAAACAGTCATAAGTTAGTTATCCTAACATAGTTTCATAGCTATATTAATTTTCGATTTTAACATTACATTAATGTTTGATAATAAGGAAGGCAATGGCAGATTCTTGAAAGTAACATTGACTACAGTTATGCCTTAGTAGGTTCAAAGTAAGTGGGCTTTAAAGACTTACTCAAATATTTGCACATAGCCTACTATGGTAACCCCAGGCCTCTGAGCCGGAAATATCCCACCTCTCAGAGCCCTGGGGTTACCCCTATTATATTCTCTTAAACTTAACTCTATTCAAAGACAAATTTTAAGCAATGGTTATTCTGAGAGGTATATGTTGTATATGTTGTAAGTATTTCTTTTTCAGGGTGTATAAAATTTGTTATTTTGGGTAATATTTAGACTCTACAATGAACTGGAATGTGGAAGACCAGTTGAAGTATTAATGTGGGCCTAGGTGAGGTTTGGTAAGTTACTTGTAGTCAATTAATCTGCGACACGTTACAAATATGGTAATGTTTGTTTAGATTTCAACTAACGAGAATACTTTCACATTTGGCCTAGGCCTTACCGGATACTGTACTAGCTTTTTCACTGGCAATAATTTAACCCATAATTATTGCCTGATTCTCAAAAGTGACATTCACTGAAGTAGTGCATTGGTAGGCCAGAAGTAAGTGGGCTTTAAAGACTTGTTCAAATATATGCCTACTAGCTGTATACCCGTCCTTCGTACGGGTTGTATATAAATGGTAGATTAACTAAAGCAAATAACAATCCACACTATTTTACAATATTAAAATTACATTTTACACTTTTAAAGTATAAATAAATTAAATTTAACGAAATATACTATGGCAGATAGTTCGGGTACTGTTGCCAAGTCGAGGAACTCTGTCGGGTAGTGAACGGTGTGGTTTTTGCGACTCCAAATCGGTACGCGTAACAATTTGGATTCGATTTTAGAAATAAAACAACTCAAGTACAATAAAATATTTACCCTGTTTAATTTAACATTTTAAATACTCTGATACATTAATCTTTACATTCCAATAAATTAATAGTAATGTAACGAAACATTAAACTTTAAAAACATTGACAAACCACTTTTAAAATCACCATTCTTGTCAGGTCCTGTTTTCATTATAATTGTAAATAAACAATTTAAACTTGGAAAAATCATATGTTTTAAAAACATATGTCTACTTGATTTTATTTAAATAAATGTAAATTAATATATACGAACTGTTCTAACAGTGGTCATGGTTAAATGAACGGTATTAAATATTGCATATGTTCGTTCCTCCATTTGGAATAGACGTACATTTGTGTTGATCTCCGTTGCTTGTTCATTGGTGGACGTGAGGATGGCACAATCACAGAACCAGGCACTTTCCAGATTAAACTGTTTATGAACCTCGGTGTAACAAACTATAGTGCCGAATGAAGGATAGATGTTTCTGAGACCTTAATTTGTTTTTCAATGTCTCAATCTCAACTTTTAAAAGCGCATAAGAATACTGCTCAACCCCTTAATCTTCTCAAAAATACATTTTCATATTTACTGTTAAGTTCAGACGCTCAGTGGTTGGCTACATAAAATATATTTTTAGAGAGGCGTAGACTCGTCCACTCATGTCTCACTTACGACAACGGGTCTATGTGAAATCTCCATAGAACAACACCGTAACCCCATGATGTTGTTTCTTATTTCCTTTAAGGCATCAAATATCAGCTCTACTGGTTGAGTAGTTGGTGTATTATGACTAACACGCTTATATTAAAGGCCATTGGGCCAGAGTCCTTAAGTATATTTGTGTCTGGAGTAGGTAAATGTCTGCACTGAGCTATCAGCTACATTCCTACCGAATTTCAGATCCATCAGTCCAAGAGCATGTGCAAGATTTTTAAAATATTGTATTTTGAAATTCCGAGGGGCGAAGCCCTTAAACATTTTCGTAACAGGAATAGGCTTGAGTTTTTTTTCTGATGAATTACTTATGTTCCTACCGAAATATAACTTACAAAGTCCAATTAGCCTAAAACCTTCTAACGCGCATATAGAACATAGAAAAAGTTGCATAAAAATCGGTGCACCCGTTTTCCTGTGAAAAACGAACAAAACATGACCAAAACCGCACAAAATTATGTTTTTGAGCAGCCGCCATTATTTTTTTAAAAGGCGTATGCCAGTTTATAGTGCCCTAAAACCTTCTCACGCATATATAGAACAAAGAAACAAAGTTTCATTAACGTCAGTGCACCCGTTTTCCAGTGAAAAGCGAACAAAAACCCGTCCTTGAGCGTTACCGGCGGACAGACAGACATAAATTGAGATAAGATTTGTTTTGGTTTCCCTATGGTGTAAAACGTGAAAATATGCAAAAATTTCATAATTCCAAGCAATGTACAGACAAAACTCTAATTTTATTTATATCCTATACTCTAATATGAGTAAGGTTTGCTTGCTTGCTTGCGTGCTTGCTTGCGACACGGATCTCAAAAACGGCTCCAACGATTGATTTCCTTCAAATGTTCAAAATAACTAATTTCTGGGATAAAAATAAGTTCTAGACAGGCCTCATCCCTAGGAAAAATCAAATAATGTAAAAAAACTAAAATGAAAAGTTAAAAAAATTAACATTGGGCTTATGGAGTTTCAAATCAAAACAAAAGAATTGTAACAGCTGTTCATAATCAACCAGGGAACTGTCAAAGTAATACTCATGTTGTTTATGATTATTAACATGTGGTTTCCTGAGAGCAGAGATTAAAAGATTTGAGTTAAGATTACATATATAGAGTAGTAAAATAAATCAAAGGGACATTGAGCTATAAATAACAACTGGAGGGACCTTAAAAATGTAGAAAAGAGGCAAATGAGTTATAGAAATCCGATTATCAGTAGGGGGAAGTGGTGAAATATTACTACAAGTCATCTAAACAAACTGACTGGCCTTCCCCCGAGCAAAGCTCGGCCCCCCAGGAACTATACTGTTATATGAGCAATTTTTGCTTGATTGGTTGGTTGGTTGCACAATTATCTTGAAAACGGCTCCAATTTCCTTCAAATTTTGGAAATAACTACATTCTGGTATAAAAATATGTTCTAGACAGGTCTCATCCCCAGTAAAAATCAAATAATATTAAAAAACGAAATTTAAAAGTTTAAAAAATTAACATTGGGCTTATGGAGTTTCAAATCAAAAACAAAATAATTGTAACAGCTGTTCATAATCAACCAGGGAACTGTCAAAGTAATACTCATGTTGTTTATGATTATTAAAACGTGGTTTCCTGCGAGCGGAGATTAAAAGATTTGAGTGAAGATTACATATATAGAGTAGTAAAATAAATCAAAGGGATATTGAGCTATAAATAATAACTGGAGTGATCTTAAAAATTTAGAAAAGAGGCAAATGAGTTATACAAATCCGATTCTCAGTAGGGGGAAGTGGTGAAATATTACTCCAAGTCATCTAAACAACCTGACTGGCCTTCCCCCGAGCAAAGCTCGGCCCCCAGGTACTAGATTAATTATACGGCATATTGAAATAAATATATATATACTTGATGTACATGTTCTTCGCACAGGGGTTTTCCTTACCCGTTCTATAGTCAATGCAAATTGCATTTTACAGTTCGGGGCACAGTGCTTGGCGCCTGGTTAGCGTATGCTCTGAAATGACTTTTCGCCTCTATATGGCTTAGTACCGTTAGTGTTACAGAATACTTTTGTCAACAGAAACCAAAATTAAATAATTTAATGTTAAAATATTGGTTTTTGTTATTTTCGTTATTGTCTGCTTTTAATTATGAGAAGTTTGAGTTGGTTCTCACCTTTCCCAGGCGTCAAGCACCGTGGCGCGAACTGTAGTTAGCTTGAAACAGCTGTTGTTCTTGCTTCTGCTCTTTAAGCTGTCAAATGTAAGTGCCCTCAGCTGTTCGCATTACAGTTCCTGAATGTTTACTTTCTTATGAAATGTAAACATTGAAACTTAGAACGTTCACGGGGCGTAGCCCGAGGGGATTTTAAGGAAGTGAATAGGCCTATGTGTTGCATGGGTTCAAGATCTACCTTTGTGTAAAGTTTCAGCCCAGTCGGTTAAGTAGTTTTTGTGTTCACCCGGAACATCAGACAGACAGACAGACAGACAGACAGACAGAAACCACCTCTTCTTTATAATAATATAGATATAGATTGCCTATAGCCTATTTATATCCACTTCAAATTAACAATACAGAATTCAAAGACAAATTGTTTACACAATGACTATTCTGAGAGGAATGTTTACGTGGTAAGTAGTTCTTTTTCGGGGCGAATAAATTTTGGTTCTTCGCCTAATATAGGCCTACTAGATTCAACAATAAACAGGAATGTGGTAGGCTGGTCGAAGTATTAATGTGGGCCTAGGTAAGGTTAGGTAAGTTACTTTTAATTAATTAATCCGGCACCTATACTGCCTATTATGGTGGTATTACAAATACTCGCTTCATCCTATTACGGGACATAGGAGCGTATACCTAGTTATTCTCTATAAGAATAACATTGGGGCTGAGTAAGCAGGATTGCTGCAACAAGGAACACAATAAATGGGTTTTTACGCTAATATCAATAGAACTTATCTAGGTGAAGTCATATACCAGTTTTTATTCACTTATGTCCATAGTTAAGAGAGACATAGCATTTAAGTATTCTCTATAAGAATAACATGGGGGGTGAGAACGCAGGTTTGCTGCTAAAGGGAGCCTTTAGTAAAAAAATATTTTTTTTAGCAACTATCAATAGACCACAACCAGATGAAGCCGTACACCAAGTTTCGTCAGTATACGTTCATAAATAAGCGAGATATAAAATTGTTTTCTTCCAAAAGAATAACATTAGACAACGTACTGTGTTTAGCACTTTCAATATCTCGGTAACCAATTGACGTAGAGGAATGATCAAAATACCAAACTGTGTGTTTTTTAAGCTGAATCCAATGGTAAAAACTAAAATTTGACTATTTCCAAAATTATGTGTAAAAAATTCAAAAACCCATTTTTGGGGTACAAAACCCCCCAAAAATACCCTTTCGAATAAAGCGACCTGGCTGGTTTTTGAACTTAAAGTCATAAATGTTGCTTTACACGTTTATACCAAAGTTTATCAAAATCGGATAATTTTTACGAGAGTTATCGTGCTTACGGACACACACACATATATATATTTGTTCTCATAATGATAGTAAAATTAATAAATATATATATATATACAGTTTCAAACAAATGGTGTTTTTGGGGTCTGGGGACCTCAAAACAAAAAGTTATCATGGTCCCGGGCCTAGGTCTTACCATGCCGACTACGGTAATAGCTTCTTCCCTATAGGGGAAATTCGCTAAAACACTCCAAACTGCATTATTGTACAGTAGAACCTCGCTAATCCGTCACCAACGGGACCGAGAGCATGGTCGGAACACAAAAAAGGTCGGATTATCAGAGAAACAAAATTTTTCTCATAAAAACTTAATAAAACTCTAGTTTAAACTAAACATATTGCCACATGGACTGTTATTCAGTTCATATTATGTGTTGACAAACTACAAACAAATGTGATGTTAACTCATACAACTTAAACAAAAAAAAAAACTTTGCACAGTTGATTTTCTTGTTTACTGCATAAGATAACGTACTGCATCAACAGTCCACGGCCTACTGACTTACATACCCAGTGATGAGACATCGACAAGCGTCGACATGAACGGAGCGACGACCAAAAACAGAAAAAAACACCAGTAAGGATATGGTTGGTCTAAGCGAGGAGTCGGTCCATGAGAGGTCGGACTAGCGGGGTCCTACTGTATAGTTTTTCTTGTTCAGAAAGTCATGGGATTCAATTAGGCTATATAACATTTCATAAAAGTTATAAATAAGGATAATTTGTGATTTTAAAACAAAAATAAAAAAATTTCAAGTCTGCGCTCAATCAAATTATAAACGGTTCTAAAATATACAATTTTCAAAATAGCCAATTTGTTCTAAATTTTATAAGGATACTAAATATATAAACAAATAATCAGGTAAAGCACCAAATAAAAAAGTTACAGATGATAAACTGTTGTTGCGCTCTATAGCAAATGAGCAAAATAGCCTTGGCGACGTTACAGTCGGAAGGATAATTTACCTCGATATCACTGCCGCCTATTTCTCCAGGATCATCAACCCACCCTTCATCATCACTAAAATTTTCTTTTAAAGCCCCACACATGTCACCACTGTCCATTTTTACAAATAAAAACAACAAAAATCATCTCAACACAACACCATTCGTAAAGTGAGGTTAGCGACAGACAAAAAAACTTCACACTTCAGCTGTCTGCTAAAGTACGATTGGAATGGACGTAACATGCGTCTGCAGACATATATCGGGAGAAAGCTTAGAATCTGCCATAAACGGTAATACCAATTTCAATCCGGTTCATTAAGAGTCAATGTGCCCCAGAGCCTATTCCGTAAACGCTGTTTGACTGTCGATGCAGCGACAATAAACACCCCAGCGGATGCATTTTATGTCGCTATAGCAAACGCCTGGAGGGCATTCCCCACAGGTGTGGAGGACTTGGAACTGCCAAAGTTCAAAGAGAAAACCAAGAAAATGCTGCTTGAGAGACCATTTTATGCAATAAAGGATTTCTTCGAAGAAGATAAGATTCTAAAAGATTTTGTATGAGCACTGCCTCTTGCCTGTACATATAAAATAGGCCTAGTTCTAATTTAAGTTACAACAAATTCTGAAATATTGACACAGTCTATCCAGAAATCTGGTCAACGACGCAGGGGAAGGTAATTCAGGTACCGGTATTTACAATCCAGGGCATAATTTACAAACCGTCTTAACTTCACTTTTGAGAAATCGTTTCAGACTTCACCATGTTTTTCAACGGTTTGAGTGTTTGTTGGGATTATTAGATCTAAAGTTCCGTTCTTACTATGACTAACTGTGAAATTTTCAAAACCAATTGACGTTAACCAAAAATTAGACTTCCTTTCATCTGTTTCCAACCACAGTACCTATTAGGTTTATTGTGATATAATAGCAATGTGAGGTTTGCAGCATCATGTTTGTTCTTTAACCCTAGCAGTGGCCAATGGTGTAAGTGGGAAATGGCAGGCTAAATTTGGCGATTTTGCAGACCTTTTTTTGAAAATTCGTATAAATTCAACCGTAGAAGTAAACCTAGCCAACCTCATATTAATTTTGATTGGAAAGACCAGGAGATTCTAGAAATAGTAAAATAATAAAGATCTATAAAGGTAATTTTTTCAGTAAAGTGAAAAGAATAAAAAAAATTATATTTTTTTTAATTTCTAAAGCAGCCTCGGTACTTTTTTTCTACAGATTTTTTATGGAAAATTCATTATATACATTTTTTAAACAATCTAATTCCCTACATAGAAATATATAACTTGTGGGGAAAGAATTTTGTTATATGTTTTAGGGGTTAATATAATAACAAATGGAGAACCGATAAAAAAGAAAAGAAAACTGTACAGTGAAAGTTTGTGTTGTAAAAAAGTTACATAATATATGTATAAACTAATAATAACATACACATATTTGTAATGCTAATGAAGCAATGAATCTAAAAAGTCATAAAGTTTATGGTAAAAATGATTATCATTTATAATTATTTGTATACAAAAGAATGTTTTGATTTTTTTGCGTATTTGTGAAAAAATAAATTTCACAGTATTTAGTACCGGTATATAACTTTTCACCAAATTTTGTTACCCCAAACCAATATAAACATGTTGTAGTACATTCAATTACCTATATAAAAATGTATAACACCTGGAGTAAAGTATTGTTTTTATATGTGTTATGTAGCACTAAATAAATAGTCGCGGATTTGGCAAATTTTACTAGGCCTATGTAGGAGTAAACACAACACTTTATAAACACACTATTTGCCACACTTCAGTAATATTTATGCATAATATAATGCATAGATAGTACTGTTATATACACACTTCACTAACACTAATACTCTGAAATAATAACATTTAAATAGTAACAACTCACGAATAAAAATAGCAAACGCTTAGGTACCTAAATAAATACAAGATGGCCTTCAGACGTCAGACGAACTGGATAAAATATGACAAAATAATTCGATGATGCAGGAAAAAATACGTAATAGTAGTGCTGCCAATAGCACAACTAAATTCCTCTCCATTTATTCCTATTCAAAATGACATATGATTTGACTAACAATAACTTGCAATGCTCATAAATCCAACTTTCCAAACCCTTCAATTGTGACGGTTTGTCATACGTTATAGAAACAAAAAACACCTGTTTATATAAAATCATATAATCTAACCAATCAATATTTTGTTCGAAAAATCAATACCACAATGAAGCACATCTGTTTAGCTGTGCAGTGGTACCACCCGCAACTTCATGCAGCAAAAATTACCTGAGCTGGGTAATTTCAAAAAAGTTATGTTTTGGCGTTTTCCTAGCGTCGGCTGCAGGAATAGCGTTGGGCCAAATATTCATTCGATTTATAATCGTCGTGACATTGTTATATAGCTGCTACACGGTTCGTTTATGTAATAAGATAAAAGTTCAGAATATGATCTTTCGAATGGTATATATATTTTTCACTTTTGAGTTGATTAACTTATTAATGGTTATTTCACAATACAAAATGTTCGGTCATGAACCGACGCAAAGCGACGGTTGCCATTCTAAGGCGACAGGGTAAACCGACGCATAGCGACGGTTGGCCAGTGCTAGGGTTATACATATCTTCAATAACGAATAAAATACATCATCCTAGGCTATTCTTATTATCGATTTTCAATCAAGTAAATTGATCGATATTTAGAATCAAAATTTTCATTTGATCATATGTTGTAGGATGTTGCAGAATTGTAACCTTGCTCTGCATTTGTTCTTATTAAGTTATTACCTTGTAGAACGTAGACAGAATTACACTCTTTGAACAGGAAATTTATCTTCAATCAACTCTTGGACATGTTATTATACTTCTTTAACTAGAAATTACAGATTTGAAACAATATGATAACTTATGCCAGAACCGTAGAACCAATGAGACATAGTTGCCCACCAGTAGACACTGAGGATCCATGCCAGCCAGCCCACTCCAAATTATTTTATCCTTCCCGGATTGGGCCACTGTACATAAATTTAACATAATCTTGCTAATATTTTCTGATATAGTGACCAAACTTTAAAATATAACTAAAATACAAGTGAGTAAGCACTGCTCCAGGTTATAGGCTATTAATTACAGAATTGACATAACAATGATAGGCCTGAGTTAAATACCGAACCCGTGTTGCAGGTTAGGTTAATAAAAGGGCAATTACTGGAAAGTAGAAGGTAAACACAGAATACTCACCACAATTTTTTATTAAAAACATATCTTTCTTAATACTCAAGCCACGCCAACTTAACACTTCAAAATATTATAATCCTAAACCTAACTAGAAGATAGAAGTACACTCAAACTCAGCTTAGAAAATTGGAAGCCGGGCAGCTGAGCAGAATCGTAATCAGCCAATTGTATTCATCCACCATATATAATCAAAACGGTGACAACGTTGCATTATAATGCCTTCGGTAATATTTATTTTATAAATAAATTAAGTACTATATCAAATTTATATTTCGAGTCAATAATAATTAATTATACACGAAAGCGGTTTTGGCTTTGCTGTACAGCAAGAGAGAGTTATAAGAGAGACTAACTAAACAAATTAGTAAACGTAATTACTTTATAACAAAATGGCATTTTATGAGAAAGCATTCAGTCCATGATCATAATTAGCTTTTCAAATTCACAAATAGAAATTGGGAATCGATTATAAATACTTTAAAGTATCGCGTATATATATACATTTTAATTCGAAATAATTTTAAAATCCAAACAAAATGTTAAGGCCCGTTATTGTGATTTCATCGGGAAGTGAATCGCTTAAAAATAAGAGTATTAAACCGAGATTTTTATTGAAGACCGAAGTTGTCAACTTTGTTTAAAAGATGAGTTTTAGTTAGCTGTTGAAGAACACACCCTGAGGGATAAGTAACGTATAAACCTAAGTTTAATCAAGGAATTAAATTTTAGCGAATTTCCCCTATAGGAAAAAAGCTATTACCGTAGGTCTCATGGTAAGATTTAAGCCTAAGACCATGACAAATTTTTTGTAGGTCCCCAGATGACTAAAACACTATTCGTTCAAATTTATATATATGTGTGTGTCCGTGAATGCGATAGCTTGAGTAAAAAACGTCCGATTTCGATGAAATTTGGCTCAAATGTGTAAAGTGACATTTATGACTTTAAGTTCGAAAACCAGAAAAATCGGGCCATGGGAAGGGGGGCTTATGGGGGTTTTAAATTGTCCAAAAATCAGTTTTTTGCATTTTTTACCCTAAAATTTTTAAAACACTTAATTTTGGTTTAAACCATGTTATAGAGCTTAAAAAACAAATAATATAGTATTTTGAATTATTAAGCTAGGTTAAGTGGTTGCGGAGAAAATCCAAAAAAACCTGCTCATAAAATCTCCTATGTTAATCTTATGGGAAAAAGGTTTTTTGCTTTTCCTAACTTAATTTTAATGTAAACTTCACATTTGCTTTTACCAATCAACTCAGCTCCACAAAACAATAATTTTGGTGTTTAAATTGTGATTCTACGTCCAACCGTTGCAGAGATGATATTCAAAGTGCTAAACACAGTACGTTGTCCGATGTTATCCTTATGGAGAATAAATAAAATTTGATATCTCCATAATTAATGAATGTATATTGATGAAACTTGGCACGTGGGTTCACGTAGTACTGGTATATTGATATTTGCACAAAAAAATTATTTTTGTTGATTATTCCCGTAGCAGCGAACCTGCGTACTCAGCCCCCATGTTATTCTTATGGAGAATAAGTAAAATGTAATGACTCCCTTAATTATAAACATAAATTAATAAAACTTGGTATGTGGCTTCACCTTGTTGAGTTATATCGATATTTGCATAAAAACCCATTTTTTAGTTTCTTGTTGCAGCAAACCTGCTTACTCATCTCCCATGTTATTCTTATGGAGAGTAATTAAAATGTCATATAGTGCTTACTTATGATTGAATATTGATTAAACTTGGTATGTGGCTTCACCTAGTTAAATTATATTTATATTTGCATAAAAACCAATTGTTTGTGTTCCTTGTTTCAGCAAACCTATGTACTCATCACCAATGCTATTCTTATGGAGAATAATTAAAATTGTATATATCGCTTATATGTATGAATATATTTTTATGAAACTTGGTATGCGGCTTTATATGGTATTAAGACATATATTGTGCATTGGAAATTCGCTGAGTACGCAGGTTTGCTGTGACGGGGGTATTGTTATTTACCAAGACCTCCTCCTCGAAAGCCTAGACCATATTCAGTGCCGAGTTTATGATTAGTAGACGCCTTAGGAGCAAGGAGTGCTTAATGTTTTTTGTCATCTTATGGACATTATTGATTTGGTTATCATTTTGCACTGAATTATCTTCTTTAATTTCAGTTAATCGATAAGCCATTGGCAATGTAAAATAAAAATAAAATGAAGTAAAACAGGATATACATGTGGTACGGGGCCCCATAACTGCCCACCAATACATACTTTTTAGTGGTGCACCTTTTTATATGTTTAACACAAAAAGATTAAATAAATAACTTTTATTGTCGTTGGGCATTAAAAATAATACATGACAATCGTTAACAGAACAATAAATTTAGATACATTATAGTACATTTAATAACTTAAATTTATTCTGGGTTCAATAATTATCCTTCGAACATTCATAAATTTTTTGTAAGGACAGTCATTTAGTAAAACATTCTTAAGCTTCTTTCACTTACATTTTTCCAATCAATTGGTAATTTATTAAACATTTTGTTAACCATTTCATTGAAATTCCTTTTGCTTGTTGAGTATTTGAAACATCCCACACAGCACACGACGTCTCCGGGATATCCCATTTGTGTCCCACACATCCCATTGCCATCCCAGGATAAACAGGACATCCCTAGGATATCCTGATATGTCCCGGGACATTTGTGGACGTCCCAGGGATGTTCAAGAAATCCCGGGATAACGTGGATATCTTGGGGACATCCCACCGACATCCTCTATATCCCAGACCAATTTTAGTAATAATTAATTAAAAGTTGTATTTAGAGTTTTATTATTCAAACCAAATTGAATAACAAGGATAATGATTAGATATCTAAAATAACACATGTATAAAGAAAGAATGAATTTACAGTTTATACATCGATGAAATATGTATAGAATTCTTACAAATTATAAGAAAAGAAAAGAAAAATTGCATACTTTTTACCGGTACACCATTAAATTAATGGCCAATCCGATCTCCCATAATCCCCTTAAGAGCTAAGTGAAAAAATCATAAAGTGTATTGCACAATGAAAAACTAGGCTTTCCATACTTCCATAAGGCGAATGTTACAATTAACACTAGTCTTATGGGGGCAGTCTTGATTTACATTTATTTAATCATAAGAACACTGAAGACTTTTTAGCTTAAAGTTGTTGTCTTTACAAAATATATAATTCTTATCCATATGTGATGTATTATATTAACTCTGATAGTAGGTAACAGCCTTTTATTTTTATTATTCACCCAAATTTACAATTAGGCTATACCGGTACTGCGCACAGTTACCTTACCTAATGCGCGCTGTGACACACCAGTCAGGGAACTCGGCGCTTTTGCATACTTTGACTTATTAATTTCTGTACAAATAATGGTTGAATTGATTAAATTGGAATTTCCTCCTAAGAAACGAATAAGCTAAACGGGGAGCAGTTAGATGTTTTCGTTCAACTCAAAATGAAACAGGTTTACATACCTTTCCGTCGTCAATTCTTTGGTTTACTGGCAGAGGACTAGTTTCGGGACTGCTGTTCCATTATTAAATCTGGCGTCGATAAATTAAAATATGAACACATAGTCACAATATATACACTCAGTGGCGGATTTAAGCAATTGCCGCCTAAGGGCTATTAGGAAATCTGCCGCCCTCCCCCCTTCCTATAATCTTTGTCCTTTTCGCTGCCCATATTTACCCACATGTTATACATATTGTTTGGTTATTTTGTGACAGAATCTGAAAGTTACGAATTTACTGAATTAGTTTTAAGACATTTCTGTTACTTCTGAGTTTAAAAAACCAGTAAAATGATGTATAATTGACTTGATTCACATTAACACAGTACAATATTGCCTACTCAATGACAATCAACCATAGAGAGAAATGTTGGTGTTAAAAGCAGTGTGAAGCTGTGCTAATTTTAATAACAGGATAATCCTTCAACAAATAAGTCCTAAAAATCTCTTCTTATACTTCATTAATCATTAATTTTTACACCAACGCATTGACTACTGAAAATTATAATAAATAAATAAATAACCTATAAATAAGATATGATGACACTGTAGTCTTAAAATTCGTAATTCGGACCATTAGCCTCAAGATTCTGACTATTTTAATCCTGAATTAGCACTTTTCAATACAGTTTTTCAGTCATTTTGTAATTTATACTTGTATACAAAGAATTGTTTATATGTTTTAGACGATCAAAATTTAAAATTAATTGATATAGGCCTAATCTTAATAATACTCTACACATTTTCAAACATTCTTCTAGTTTCACCTCCATGATGTTGTAGATACAATTAATTAAATAATCCCTACAGGAGTCACTACTCTCTGACAAATAACCTTCATAAAGCGTGCCGTCATATTTGGTATTTTGTCCTATTGTGGTGTCAACTTGTTGGTGGGACGGTGTCATTCGACATACAAGGCGGCTTGTTTTGAACACTAATTCCAAAGCTATATTAAAAGGGTGTTTTCATTTAACTCAAATCGTAGCTTCGAGATAAACAATAAAATTACATATAAATATGTCTTAAAATTATAAATTTAAGTTTAACATCATGTCGCCTAAAATACGACAAGATATTAATTTAAAGACTTCAAATATTACAGTTTTTCACTTAATGAAATGGGACTAAGGGAGATTTTGACACCGTTCCACCAAAAACAAATATATAGTCTCGCCTGGAGTAAAAAACTGCAGCCTACATGCTGACCACCATTTTGACCCTCATCTATCAACTCCCATGGCAACAACCAATCAAATCCTCTCTTCATAGATTGTGACTTTATTTGTCTTTGGTCAGATGTTTTGATAAAAACAATATCCTCCAGAATAAACGATTATGTGTGGTAGCCGTTGATATGGTAAGTATACAACGGCTGAAATAACTTTTTTTGTTACCTTATTGAGATTGAAAATATCATTGTAGTCTAAATTTGTTTATTGTCATCTCAAATTCGATTGTTGCAACATTTCTCAGCCGTTGCCTTAGTCATTATTGATATTGTGTAACAAATAATTTTAATGCTATGCGAATGTACGGATAAACTTGGAAGTCCGTGAGTTGGACATAGTCATAGTGGCGCAGTGCCTGATGAGCGGAGGGGAGTTCGTGGCTTGCCGCCCTTTCTCTGTAGCGTAATCGTCTTGTCGCTAGTACGGATGAATGACAAATGCATTATGACTGTTTTGATGAACTGCAGTTGAGCGGCTGCAAGCATAATACATTATAGCCTCTGATTACTACCTTTACTTTTAAAAGGGCGGCACACCGTCATTGTCATCCGCTTTCGTCAAAATGTTCCCCGTTTCAATATTTCATTTGTAAACAACTTATTAATTTTCTGTAAATTTGCCGCCTCTAAAAATTTGCCGCCCTGGGCTACAGCCCCTATAGCCCCCCCCCTAAATCCGCCACTGTATACACTAACACAAGCCAAGGACAAGTCCAAACAGCGGGATACGAACATGCGGAAGGCTACAATGTGACAAGTACATTGGTAGGAGGTAGTCATGTAGGTCTAGGTATTGGAGGTAGTCACGTCGCAGCCTTCCACGTGTTCTTTTCCCACTGTCTGGACTTGTCCTTGGTCGGCCAAACCAAATAAATGTTTGTTTTAATCGTAGCGTCCGTTTGTGTTACGTTGGCGTATAGATTGTGGCTAAGTTATGTGTTCATATTTTAATTTAGCGACGCCAGATTTAATAATGGGACAGTAGTCCCAAAACTAGTCATCTGCTAGTAAACCAGAGGATTGACGATAGGGTATAAAAACCTGTTTTATTTTGAGTCAAACTTAGATCCTAGAGGGAATATGAATAAATTTAAGTTTAACTATAAAAATCTTTGAGTATGGTATAATGGATTTAACTTAGGTATGCCCAGTTTCCCCACTTGCCCCTAAATAGGGCCTTGCCTACATAAAGTAATAATTTGTTTCTTAATGATTATTTGTTAGCGCCTAAAACTTATGCAAATTTTTAAGAGAATATTGAAGAACACATTGAATTTTATCATTACCGTAGGTTAACTGAAGTGTGGTAAATCAACTCTTTATTTTAATATACTATAATCTTGAAGCGAGGTGGAAAGAAAAATCACCTTCATCGTGTACTTTAGTTACTATTGAATCAATAAAAAGCGTATGACGTACGATTAGGTAACTATATCAAATATTTAAAAACTCAACCTAAATTGCCATATGAACTGAAACTTACAGTGCCTGATGAGTGGATATGGTACATTAAAAGCAGGCATATGACGTGAATATGTGCTTTCAGGAAATTTTTAGGCCTAGTTTGTTTGCTAATCAATTAGGTATTTAAATTAGCATGTGTCTCTATTTAGGAGCTGTTCAGAATCAGTTTGCTGAGGCCAAAGTAAAACATATTGGTTTCATGGATTGGCTCAAACCCCAAAGGAATCAACTCTTTATATGAAGAGAAATCCAGGTAAAACTATAAAAAAATTCTGTATATTAAATAAGGTAGGTTAGAATACTATGATTAGGTAACGTAGGATACTTCATTCAATTATGCAAGGTCTAAAGATAGCCTTAACACCTATCAAAATGATCACAATTTAGTTACTTACACATTTGCCTGAATAAGGTGTCATAAATTAAAATCACTAATAGGGGCCTATAATATAATAACCATTTTACATTCAAAGTTGACAGGATCAGTTGATTTTTTGTGTGTTACATGGTCAACACTGAATTTGCTATTTTTTACTTATGTCTATTCTGTGTGTGTGCCAATGTCAATATTTAAACTGAAAGAAAACAATATTTTAACGAAAATACACCATTAATCCATTTAAAAACATTCATTCTTTCTAATCAAATTAAAAGGTTTTAAAAATTACAGGTCAGGAACGGCACCAGTACGTTATTCTAAGCCAATGGGTTAAGAGTTAAGTCTTTATATCTATTACCTGATTGTATATTGATGAAATTTTGTATGCTGCTTGGTTGTGGTTTATTGATATTTACACAAAAAGATTTTTTATTGTCCGCGAAGCCGCAAACTTGCTTACTTAGCCCTAATGTTATTCTAATGAAGAATATGTAAAGTTTGATAGGTATCTCCCTCAATTATGTACTTAAATTAATAAAACTCGGTATATAGCTTCATCTGGTTGAGTTTTATTGATAATTGCATAACAACACATTTCTCATCCTCGGACTTAAGCCCGAGACCATGAAAACTTTTTGTTTTGAGGTCCCCTCATGCCAAAAACACTATTTGTTCAGATTTATATATATGTGTGCGTTACCTCGACAACTTTTGAAATAAACGCCCGATTTTGATTAAATTTGGCACAAATGTGGAGAGTAAAATTTATGACTAAGATTGAAAACCAGGTCAATCGGGCTATGGAAAGAGGGTTTAAAATAAGGTAAAAATCACCTAGTACTGGTATATTGATATTTGCACAAAACATTGTTTTTTTGTTGAACTAACTTGCATACTCAGACATGATGTTATTTTTATGGTGAATAAGTAAAGTTTTATATCTCCCTTAGTTATGAAATTAAATTAATAAAACTTGGTATTTAGCTTCATCTGTTGAGTTATATTGATTATCGCAAAAAAAACATTTCTTACCTTCCTTGTTTCAACAAATCTGCGTGCTCAGCCTCAATGGTATTCTTATGGAGAATAAATAAAATGTTATATACCACTTATTTATGAATGTATTTTTGTGAAACTTGGTAAGTGGCTCTATGTAGTAGTGAGGCACATTTATATTTCATTGGAAATCCGCTTAGTACGCATGTTTGCTGCGACGGGGGTATTTTTGGATCATATATTACCCAAGGCTATATGCAGTATTAGCTTAATTTTTTTCTATTTATAGGAAGCGAGGCCATGATGAAGATGAAAACAGAGAAGGAATTTAATCAACTACCACTACTTACTGTGTGTTTATACACCCTGGTTTATATGACTTACATTTTTTATATACTTATTTTTACTGCAATTATACTGCCATTTTGTTTGAATTCATTACTGTATTATTTAAAAAAATCCATCCTGAAATTTTAAATCTGTAGTTATTAATTCAACTTTTGTTCTAAGAAATGTTTAGGCCTACACATGCATATATTCATTTTATTATAAACTTCTTAAAACAACTATTTTTAAAAGATTTGAGTAAATTTTAATAAAAAGTTGTAAGTTGTGTATACATTTTCAGTGTCAATCCAATTAAGTGCATATAATCAGGACATTAGTGACACTTTTATAAATAAATCATGTGATAGTAATGATAAAAATTAGCATAAAATATGACAATGGTACCGGTAACCAATATACAGTTGTAAAACATGATTTTAAAGTATTTTTGCTTTTGAACTGTGATGTGACAATTTAAAGTTTTGTATGGGTCTAAAGATGACAAAATTACTTTGACAAAACGTGTCATCCAATAAAAAGATATCCTAGGATCACAAGGAAGATTACAGGTATTTAACGTTTATACACTAGTCAACCTGTTTAAAAAAATAACACCAATATGAAGTTAAAACTTTTGTTTATATGTGCATGGACAATTATTGTATTATTTTTATAAAAGAATAATTTAAAGTTGTCCTGTAATTTATTTTAGAACTGTATTCCTATGAGATTGTGTGACCATATTGAAAGGTGCCCCATTATTCTATCAGTTTGAATCCCCTAACCCCACAGATATCCCTGCCTACCCCATGATAATTCTGCAGTCATCCTTAGGAGGCGATATGGCTTCAGGGTACACACTACCTATTACTAGGAGCCTTATGGCCTCCTAAGGATGACCACAGAATTATCATGGGGAGGTAGGGATATCTGTGGGGTTATGGGATTCATACTGATAGAATAATGGGACACCTTTCAATACATGTCAAAGGCATGTCTCCAGTAAATCCTGTGGGACCTCCTGGGGATGTCCTAGGCTTCAGAGTACAATATCCCTTTGTGGATCGAGGGATGTCCCCAGTACATCCTGTGGTACATCCTGGGGATGTCCTAGGGCTTCAAATACAATATCCTTTTGTGATCTAAGCGATATCCCCAGATAATCTTGTGGGACATCCTGGGGATGTCCTATGGCTTTCATTAT
Organism: Allygus modestus; assembly: GCA_963675035.1. Classification (NCBI taxonomy): domain Eukaryota; kingdom Metazoa; phylum Arthropoda; class Insecta; order Hemiptera; family Cicadellidae; genus Allygus; species Allygus modestus. Next base: position 199,856,730 of record OY776112.1, read on the forward strand.
CATGTCCTGATTAGTTCAAAGGGACATCCCATGGTCATCCTGAAGGATGTCCCCAGGATGTCGTGGGGAGAGGACATTTTTGTGTCCTGGGGACATCCTGAGGGTATCTTGAGAGGATATCTAAGATGAGATAGGGATGATCCTGGGACATCCTTCATATCCCACTGTGATGTCGTAGGGATTTCCTGGGGACAACCTAGTGCTGTGTGGGCCCACACAGTACACGACGTCCCCAGGATATCCCATTTGCGTCCCAAACATCCCATTGCCATCCCAGGATAAACAGGACATCCCTAGGATATCCTGCCATGTCCCGGGACATTTGTGGACGTCGCAGGGATGTCCACGATATCCCGGGATAACGTGGATATCTTGGGGACTTCCCACGGACACCCTTTATATCCCAGACCAATTTTAGTATTAATTAATTAAAACTTTGATTTAGAGTTTTAGTTTTTAAACCAAATTGAATAAATACCCCCGTAGCAGCAAACCTGCGTACTCAGCGAATTTCCAATGCATATATATGTATCTTAATACCACATAAAGCCACATACCAAGTTTCATCAGTATACATTCATAAATAAACGATTTATGACATTTTAATTATTCTCCATAAGAATAACATGGCAGCTGAGTATGCAGGTTTGCTGAAGCAAGGAACACAAAAAATGGGGTTTTATACAAATATCAATATAACTCATGTAGGTAAAGCCACATACCAAATTTGATTAATTTATTTTCATAATGAAGGCAGATAACACGTTACTTATTCTCCATAAGAATAACATGGGGCTGAGTACGCAGGTTTGCTGCTACAGGAGCCTTGGGTAAAAAATTGTCTTTTTGAGCAAATATCAATGGTCCACAACCAGATGAAGCTGTATACCAAGTTTCGTCAGTATACGTTCATAAATAAGCGAGATATAAAATTTTTATTTTTCTCCATAAGAATAACATTAGACAACGTACTGTGTTTAGCACTTTCAATATCTCGGTAACCAATTGACGTAGAGAAATGATCAAAATACCAAATTGTGTGTTTTTTTAAGCTGAATCCAATGGAAAAAAATAAAATTTGACTATTTCCAAAATTATATGTAAAAAATTCGAAAAACCCATTTTTGGGGTACAAAACCCCCCCAAAATACCCCTTCGGATAGAGCGATCTGGCTGGTTTTCGAACTTAAAGTCATAAATGTTGCTTTACACGTTCATACCAAATTTCATCAAAATCGGATAATTTTTACGAGAGTTATCGTGCTCACGGACACATATATATATATATATATACCCCCGTAGCAGCAAACCTGCGTACTATGCGAATTTCCAATGCATATATATGTATCTTAATACCAAATAAAGCCACATACCAAGTTTCATCAATATACATTCATAAATAAACGATTTATGACATTTGAATTATTCTCCATAAGAATAACATGGCAACTGAGTATGCAGGTTTGCTGAAGTAAGGAACACCAAAAATGGGGTTTTATACAAATATAAATATAACTCATGTAGGTAAAGCCACATACCAAATTTCATTAATTTATTTTCATAATGAAGGCAGATAACACGTTACTTATTCTCCATAAGAATAACATGGGGCTGAGTACGCAGGTTTGCTGCTACGGGAGCCTTGGGTAAAAAATTGTTTTTTTGAGCAAATATCAATGGTCCACAACCAGATGAAGCCGTATACCAAGTTTCGTCAGTATACGTTCATAAATAAGCGAGATATAAAATTGTTATTTTCCTCCATAAGAATAACATTAGACAACGTACTGTGTTTAGCACTTTTAATATCTCGGTAACTAATTGACGTAGAGAAATGATCAAAATACCAAATTGTGTGTTTCTTTAAGCTGAATCCAATGGGAAAAAATAAAATTTGACTATTTCCAAAATTATATGTAAAAAATTCGAAAAACCCATTTTTGGGGTACAAAACCCCCCCAAAATACCCCTTCGGATAGAGCGATCTGGCTGGTTTTCGAACTTAAAGTCATAAATGTTGCTTTACACGTTTATACCAAATTTCATCAAAATCGGATAATGTTTACGAGAGTTATCGTGCTCACGGACACATATATATATATATATATATATATATATATATATATATATACAGTTTCGAACGAATGGTGTTTTTGGGGTCTGGGGACCTCAAAACGAAAAGTTATCATGGTCCCGGGCCTAGGTCTTACCATGCCGACTACGGTAATAGCTTCTTCCCTATAGGGGAAATTCGCTAAAAGGATAATGATCAGATATAGACAATAACACATGTATAAAGAAAGTATAAATTTACAGTGTATATCTCGATCAAATGTGCATATAATTCAGGAAATAAAATAAAAATTGTATTCTTTTTACCGGTACACCAGTAAATTATCGGCCAATCCAATCTCCTGTAAGCCCCTTTGGAGAAAGAGAAAAAATCCAACGCGGCACGTGGCGCCTGCGTGGCATTGCAGCCGCAGCAATCTAACCCAAGTAACCCAACCCAACAGACGACACTACAGACCAGACGTGCGTTGTAACGGTCAAACTGTGTTTGGCTTGGTAAATTATGTCAGTTACTTTTTACTTAGGCTACCAAGTTTTAAGTTTTGCAGGTTTGAATTGAGCAAAATAACATTATCTTCACTGAAGAGTTACTACAGCTGTTTTGAATACAGTACTCTTTCTTGGTAAGTAACATACTTAACAGATTTAGAGGGTAACCCTATTTCATTTTTCTTCATAAAGCAATAAAGAGTTATTCCACTAGGATGGTTTGTTTATGGAATGTTACTGATTGTACAGAACTAACATATTTCAATTGTTTTTAATCACACTTTACTATAGCACGTAACGGTACTGAATCAGTTTAGTCAATAAGAACTACGATAACCTCAAAACTGCCCTTTTCCTTGGCCGGCCAAACCAAATTTTGAAAGTTTGGATGTATGTATGTATGGATATTTGGAGTTCCAACACGCAACAACTACTGGACCTGTTAAGCTATAATTTAGCAGGAGCGTAGCTTACATGCCACATCTACTTATATAAAGCTAGACGGGGAAAATTCAACTTTTCAATTTTTCCACTTTGAGCGTGTTTTGAACGGAAACGGTAAGAGATGGCAAAAAATATTAAATACAACAGTTGTAGAAAATTTAATTTCCAACTAACGATTTTTCGTCAGATTTAAGATCCGTTTCGCCCCTACTCATCGGAGAAGAAGTAATTTTGAGTATTTTTGCCCATTTAAATGTGTACAGTTTTGGAAAGCCGTTTAATGAAAGCATACTATCTTTGGCTAATACCACATGTTTGTATCAGCTGATTTAAAAAAAAACACCCGTGTAGGCGATACTAATTTGCTCACATGAGGTTATATAAATCAGCTGTTACAAAACAAGGTGAGCACATTATCGCCTACACGGGAGGTCCAATATCGCGAATATCGTTTGTTACGATATTGGAAAATGTAATCAACCGATTGTTTGTTCTATCAAATGAATTTAGCCCAGTAGCCCAGTGGATATGTTGTCAGATGATTCAAGATCATGTGGTCACGGGTTTGAATCCTACTTTTGATGCTTACTTTTTGTGGCTGCAATTTATTTCTGTTTAATGTGACTTGTTTGTTTTTAAAAATTCCTTTATTTGTAATTATGTTGCACAACGAACAGCCGCTATACATCGCTCTGCGGAGTTAGGTTACTATAATTTTGTCGTGAACTGAAGTCTAATTTGTGTTTTTTTACTCCTAAATCCATTTGTAGAACTCCAATTTAATATTGTAACCAGAACCTGTTATTTATATCTGATTGACTTTGATTGAGTGAGCACTTTATTTTTTACTTTTATTCACCTCGAAACAACCATCGTAGTTGAGAATTCGATAAAACTAACAAGCAGCCAGTTGGTCAAATGATTCGATATCGAGCCGATATGGGACCGCCTGTGTATGTGTTAATGTGCTCACCAAAGGTAATTTTTGTGTAGTTTTTCTTTGGTTAATGAACTACAATAGTTGAGTTTGATTTAAACTCGAGTTGACTGAGGAATACATTTGAGCGAAGCGAACTCCAAAAGGGGGTTTGGGGGCGAAGCCCCCAACGGCGAAGAGCCTAGTTAACATATATACAGTTCGCGCCACGGTGCTTGACGCCTGGGAAAGGCGAGAACCAACTCAAACTTCTCATAATTAAAAGCAGACAATAACGAAAATAACAAAAACCAATATTTTAACATTAAGTTATTTAATTTTGGTTTCTGTTGACAAAAGTATTCTGTAACACTAACGGTACTAAGCCATATAGAGGCGAAAAGTCAGTCCAGAGCATACGCTAACCAGGCGCCAAGCACTGTGCCCCGAACTGTACCTGATAATATCTACCTACGTCCAACATTAGGGCTCCACCCCACGGGCTTTGTAATATCCAATGCAAATCTTATAGGAGGGTATCATTTTTATAATGTTACCAGCTGTACCTATGTTAAAATGTTTGTCAGTGCCTGCAAAGGAAGGTGAGCACTTTTTCGCCTACGCTGAGATGAGGTTATCGCTTCGATATAAAAAAATTTAACCAACCTCTTGCATGTTTGTGTTTATGAACTTTCGATTACGATTGTTGTTTTGTGGTGGAACAGCATAAATGGTGATTCGATTCAAAGTCAAGCAGAAGTTAAATCAAAAGTTGTGGATACAATATTAAATTGGAGCTACAAATGGATCTGCGCAAACAAAATAATACCCCCTTAGCAGCAAACCTGCGTACTCAGCGAATTTCCAATGCACATATATGTCTCTTAATACCACATAAAGCCACATACCAAGTTTCATCAATTTACATTCATAAATAAACGATTTGTGACATTTTAATTATTCTCTATTAGAATAACATGGTGGCTGAGTATGCAGGTTTGCTGAAGCAAGGAAAACAAAAATCTGGGTTTATACAAATATCAATATAACTCGACTAGGTAAAGCCACATACCAAATGTTATTAATTTATGTTCATAATTAAGGGAGATAACACGTTAATTATCCTCCATAAGAATAACATGGGGGCTGAGTACGCAAGTTTGTTGCTACGGGAACTATCGGCCAAAAAATGTGTTTTAGTGCAAATATCAATAGACCATAATCATATGAAGCAATATACCAAGTTTCAACAGGATAAGTTGATAAATAAGCAAGATATACAATTTTTATTATTCTCCATGAGTAAACATTGGACAACGTACTGTGTTCAGCACTTTCAATATCTCTGTAACCATTTGACGTAGAGCAATGATCAAAACACCAAATTGTGCGTATTTTTAAGCTGATTCCAATTTGGTTAAAACAAAAGATTTACTTTCTCCAAAATTATACGAAAAAACTCAATAAACCCATTTTTGGGGTACAAAACCGCCCCAAAATACCCCTTTAGACAGGTCGATCTGGCTGGTTTTCGATCTTAAAGTCATAAATACTGCTTTACACGTTTATACCAAATTTCGTCAAAATCAGATTATTTTTACGAGAGTTATTGTGCTCACGGACACACACACACACACACACACACACACACACACACACACACACACACACACACACACACACACACACACATATATATATATATATATATATACAGTTTTGAACGAATGGTGTTTTTGGCATCTGGGGACCTCAAAATGAAAAGTTATCATGGTCCCGGGCCTAGGTCTTACCATGCCGACTACGGTTATAGCTTCTTCCCTATAGGTGAAATTCGCTAAAAACAACTAGGTTGCAGTTCACGACAAATTTATAGTAACCTAACCTAACCTAACTCCGCAAAGCGCTGTATGGTGGCTGTTCGTTGTGCAACATAATTAAAAATAAAGGGATTAGGATAAATAAACAAAAGTAAAATGAAACATAAATAACAACAAAAGTAAGATTTAACCCCGAAGTCAACTTTTACAAAAATTTCAGATTTCAAAAAGCAAACATCATAATTGAGATTTTAACACGGGACCTCATGATCATGGATCTGACGTCGTATCCACTGGGCTACCGAAGCCTGCCGATTAACCAGAAAGTCACAATTCATCAGGCAGTGAGCAACGATTATAAATTCATTCAATAAAACAAACAAACAATCGGTTGATGAAATTGTTCGATAATGTAACAATCGTAACAAAGGATAACCTCATCTCAGCGTAGGCGAAAAAGTACTCACCTGCAAAGTAAGTCATATGGTAAAACAATTTTTTTTTTTTTTTTACAACATTTATTTCCGGCTCAACAACTTATGTTATACACAGAATTATTAACAATAAATAAGTTATAAGTAACATTAAAAAAAAACATATCGGGCTCGCTCTAATCAGAGTCACCCATTAGCTGAATTGCGTTACAGTTCACAGCGAAAAAAAAACGAATAAAAACCATGTAAATAAAATTTAGAATCTGGCTAGAAAAATATTCAATTTTCAATGTTTGGCAAAATGTCTTGAAAAAGTCTTGCTTTTAATTGTCTATCTTGTAGCGGCAGTCCAATTCCAAAATGTTCTGCTCCAGGTACAAATATTAACCTATGAGAAAACTTCAGTGTCGTTTTTCTGATGTATTCACTGATTGTTTCTATTCCAAGTTCCCTATGTATTTGCGAATTTCGTACGTACCATGGTGAGTTTACAGCAATTCTTAAGACCTTGTTTTGAAATATTTGAATTTTCGAAAGCTTTTTACATGAAATTGAAAGCCTCCACACTTGACAGGCATACAGAACAAGAGGTCGGAGAATAGTTTTATAAATGAGAATAGTGTATGAAGACTTTAGAGTCGACTTTCTATTGACAATAGGAAATAGGATGGACAGTCGAGAGTACGCTTGATTTAATTTTGAATTTACATGTAGATCGAAATTTAACTTTTTGTCTAATAACACACCTAAATACTTAACTGCTTGATCTGGTGGATTCCAATTGATATTTGAATTGTTAATGACGATTTCAGGGGGAATTTGCGGTCTTCTTAAGGTGAATATCTTAGCTTCCGATTTATTTGGATTTAAGCATAAATTCCATTTGTTGAACCATTGCACCACTTCATCAGCCGCATTTTGAAGTTGTTGGTAAGCTTGCAGAATTTCGGTGCTTTGAGTGATGATTGTGGTGTCGTCTGCATATAGCGCTAAAGTGGAATCTTGCGGAATTGGAATGTCAGACATGAAAATATTGAAAAGTAAAGGTCCCAAAATTGACCCTTGTGGTACCCCAGCAGAAATTGGGCGATAGTTAGAAGTAGAAGAATTTATTTTTACACAGAAGTGTCTGTTACATAGAAAGTATTTTACTATTTTTTTCAGGTAAAGTGGAAATCCAAGAAGTTCAATTTTGTGAAGAAGGCCCTCATGCCACACCTTATCAAAAGCCTGTGAAACGCCAAGAAATATCGCAGCTGAGTGTTCCTTCCGTTCAAATCCTTTCACAATCGTTTCAACAATCCGCTGAACTTGGTGAGTGGTGGAATGTTTGGGTCGAAATCCGAACTGGTGTGGTGGAATTGCGCTCGATTCTTCAAGAAAAGAGTTTATCCTTCTCTGGATAATCTTCTCCAGCAATTTCGATAGACATGACAAAAGACTTATTGGTCTGTAGCTGGAAGTAGAGAATTTGGGCTTATTGGGTTTGTGGAAAACTATAACTTCGGCCTTTTTCCACGTGTCAGGGAAGAAGCTTTGATAAATACATGCATTAAAAATCGAAGTTAAAACTGACACTGCTTTTTAGGTGAGATTTTTAAGAACAATATTTGGAATAAGGTCGGGTCCAGGTGTTTTACGTAAAGGAAGTTTCTTGATCAGTTGCTTTATTTCTACTGGTGAAACAAATTTTATGGGAAGCTCAACTGTTGATGATGCATTTGTCATGGTACTGTTGACAAGACCAGCAGTATGTTCATCGGTCACATTGTTCGGTGAGAACGCCTCCTCGAAGAAGTCAGCAAGAATGTTACATTTATCAAGATCACTTTCATATACATTATCTTCGTGCCTGAGAGGCGGAATTACAGTTGGGGTGCGTAAAATCCGTTTGGTTGCTTTCCAGAGGCTGGAATCATTTGGATTTATGTCACTGACGTAAGTTTTATAACACATAATTTTATATTCTTCGATTTCCAGCCTTACTTGACGTATAAGCTGGTTCAGTCTCCGCCGCATGTGAGGTTGCCTGTGTCTAATCCACTGACGTCGAGCTTCATGTTTAGCTTTTAGTAAATTAATGATTCTTAAAGGTGGAGTGAGAAAGCTATTGGTCTTATTAGGAAATTTTTTATAAGTTGCAAGTTTGGTAGCTTTTTGAAGACACCCAGTGAAATGTTCAATAGCCTTGTTAATGCCATCAATAGAGCTCAGGTGTTGGGGAAACTGAATAAATCCATCTAACTTTACATCAAAGGTATGCCAGTCAACTCTTCCCGATATTAACCTAGGGGGAGGTGTGCTTATTTATGTATTATATATATATATATTTATATATGTATTATTTATGCTTTATGTGTCAGGTTGTAGAAAGAAACTGATTAAAACGGGGAGGTGATTGGAGTCCAATTCTGGTACGACTTTGTGTTGGATGGGAGCTGCAAAATTACGATAAAGAACAGTATCTAAAATGTCTGGTTCACAGTTCAATTGAAATGGATAAAACGTGGGCTCATCTGGTGCGGACACGTTTATCCCTTCGTCTGTGATAAATTGAAAAAGACGTGCACCATTTGGGTTAGTAACTCTACAGCCCCAGTTTTGATTTTTACAGTTTAAGTCACCAACGATTAGCGTGGGAGAATGTCCAGTAAATAGGTTCATAAAGTCGTTTAAGTAGAGCCTTCGATTAGGGGATTTATAAGCCGCTATGATATTTACAGAACTACCATCTTCCAGCATAACTTTTACAGAAGTAGCTTCAATTGACACTAGTTGAGGTAAAAACAAAGTGTTGTGTTGTATGGATCTTTTAATAAAAATAGCTACACCACCTGAGGCAACAGGGGCAGCCCGGTCTTCTCTATAGACATTGTATCCACATACTTTAAAATTTTGATTATCAACTAAATGAGTTTCTGAGACACAAGCTATGTCAACATTGTGACGCACTAAAAAAGCAGAAAAGATAGCTTTTTGTTTGTTCAAACCATTTGCGTTCCAATTTAGGATTTTTAAATTTTGAAACGCAACTCTATTAGGGGGAGGCATGTTTAAGAAAAGAACGTTAGTCAAAATTGTTTTAATCATTGGCACTATCGATTTAACTAATTCTACTATCAGTGCTTCTAAATTAGTTGAGCTTGATTGATCAGAACTGCACGGTTGACCCGATTTATTTGCTTGCTCCGCCAGAGTTGGAGGAGTGAACCTAGTTTTTGAGGGATGTTTATGCGCAGACTTACCACTTAATACATCAGCGTAGGAAGCCTCGTGTGTTTGGCGCTGTGCTTCCTCGGTCGGCGGGGTTTGAGCTACTGTTGCATGGACATGTATTGCAGGTGGCGTAGAATTCTCAGGTTGCAACCGCTTAGTTTTAGACAGGTTCGGATTTTTTGTCCTAGACAAGAGGCTTTGGTAATGAGAACAGCCCCTGAAATTTGCAGTGTGATTTTCCCCACAGTTACTGAAAAGCCAGCAACTCTGGCGACTTGGTATTTTATGTCGTGGGTGGGGAGTTATCGCACCCACGGACACACACACACACACACACATATATATATATATATATATATATATATATATATATATATATACAGTTTCGAACGAATGGTGTTTTTGGGGTCTGTGGATCTCAAAACGAAAAGTTATCATGGAACACTAATTTGTTTTTTTTAGCATTGAGGGGTGTCAGTTTTAGGTTTCGGACACTCTGAATAGTGGTGATGATCGGTACACCGTACACATCGTGTGTCTAACTTACAAAAGTTCTTCGTGTGACCAAATCTTTGGCATCGAGTGCACTGAGGGATCATTTTGGATTTCCTTTTCGGTTCGACAGATATAACTGCATAGCACAGAGTATTTAATTTAAAAATATCGTTACTCTCATCGTTTTTTACCAGATCAACAGTGCACAAGGGAATAGGAATTTTATTTTTGTTCAGCAACCTAGTTACTCTGGTTACTGGAAAGCTGAGACCTAACAGTTCAGATTTAATTTCGTCTTCAGTCAAAGAGGTTGGGACATTTCTAATAACAACCTCAAGTTTTTTATCTTGGGGTGGTTGAAATGTATGATATTTAACCTCAGATGAGTCATAGAATGACGTTAGGTTGCGGAAGTCATCGATGGTTGTTAGATTTACTTTCAGGGACTGGCCACGGACCTGAGTGAAAAAGGTAGCCTTAACTATGGTTTTAATGTCTTTTACTATTTCTTGATGATTGTTAACGTCGTGGAGGAAAATCGGAGGAATTTTAATTTCCTTAGTAATTTGGTTTTCATTAGAATTATCTTCCATTACTTCCGTAAAACATAAACAAAGATTTGATAGTGCTAGTCAGGTTTATATTTACAATGTGTTTGAATTTTTCGCGAGCGTAGCCGCGGGAATCAGCAATTCACTTATATTTATGAAAGTATTTTCATGAAAATTGATGAGAGTCTTTATGTGGTAGATATATAAATTGGCTTTGGAAATTCGCTTATTTTTCAGGTTTTCTATGTGGGCTATTTGTTGTTCTTTTTGTCTTGATTTTATTTTTTTAGAATATGCTAGGCTACTGGTACCGCATTTATCGTTTTATTTTTACGACAAAATTAATTATTAATACAATTATTTGCTCATCACCTTCATTCACTACGGTACAAATTTGAGGGTGCCCAAAGGGTCAGGTCTACTGGAAACTAGGGGTGATAATAGACTTTGCAACTGATTTGCCAAAATTGAAGACCACTTATGTTTTTAGCGAATTTCCCCTATAGGGAAGAAGCTATTACCGTAGTTGGCATGGTAAGACCTAGGCCCGGGACCATGATAACTTTTCGTTTTGAGGTCCCCAGTAGAGATGCGTCCAAGTATCAGTCACTGATACTTTGTATCAGTTACTGGTTTCTTTTAAAAGTATCAGTTACCAGCGAACAAAAGTATCAGTTACAGGTACTTCCTTTTTGCTTAACTGATACTGATAACGAAGCAGAGAGGTACTGTGGATCTGATACTGTAATCAATGTATCAACTTGTTTTAAAGTATCAGGTAGGTGCGCGCGCAACCATGGAGGACCCGCCAATATCAAGAAAAAAAGGCCCTCATCCTCTGCAGTGGTGGCGGGATAACCAACACTTATACCCTAATTTGGCTCAAATCGTTAAAACTCGATGCCACATTGTAGCCACTTCTACTCCCTGCGAGAGAATTTTTTCAAAAGCTGGTTGTACAATTAGCGACAGAAGAACTCGCTTAGCGACAAAGAAAGTGAAGGAATTAATGTTCCTTAACATTAACATTTAATAAACAATCAATGTGCCCAACAAAAAAATGAACTATTTTTACACATTTTTACAATTGTCTGTAACTAATTACTCTTACTCTAACAACTAATTACTTTAATTTTGTAACAATTTAGTTTTTTACCTAATACAAATTGTGTTTATTCTTAAACTGTACTTGAATTAATGCCCTATTTTCTGAATAGTCATATGTAACTAAATTCAACAGTATCAATTTATTGCAGTACTAATCGTTTAAAAAGTAACTTCTCAAATACCGGTTGGTTCCTAAATAGAAGATAGGCACTGATACCGGTACAGAGAGGTACAGGACTGAGCAATGAGAACAGTATCAGTTAGTAACAGTCACTGATACTTGTACCATGTTACTTTTGAGTACCAGTATCAGTTGTCACTGATACCGGCAAATATCACTTTAGTCCACCTCTAGTCCCCAGACCCCAAAACACCATTCGTTCGAAACTGTATATATCTATCTATCTATCTATATATATATATATATATATATATATATATATATATATATATATGTCCGTGGGTGCGATAACTCTCGTAAAAAAGGTCCGATTTTGATGAAATTTGGTACAAACGTGTAAAGCAGCATTTATGACTTTAAGTTCGAAAACCAGACGGATCGACCTATCCGAAGGGGTATTTTGGGGGGGTCTTGTACCCCAAAAATGGGTTTTTTGAGTTTTTTACATACAATTTTTGAAAAAGTAAAATTTTATTTTTTCCCATTGGAATCAGCTTAAAAGACGCACAATTTGATGTTTTAATCATTGTTCTACGTCAATTGGTTACTGAGATATTGAAAGTGCTAAACACAGTACGTTGTCCAATGTTATTCTTATGGAGGATAAGACAAATTGTATATCTTGCTTATTTATCAACTTATCCTGACGAAACATGGTATATTGCTTCATTTCATTGTGGTCTATTGATATTTGCACAAAAATCCATTTTTTGGCCGATAGTTTCCGTAGCAGCAAACCTGCATACTCAGCCCCATGTTATTCTTATGGAGAATAATTAACGTGTTATCTCCTTTAATTATGAACATAAATTAATAGAACTTGGTATGTGGCTTTACCTAGTAGAGTTATAATGATATTTGTATAAAATTCCATTTTTAGTGTTCCTTATTTCAGCAAACCTGCATACTAAGCCGCCATGTTATTCTTATGGAGAATAATTAAAATGTCATAAATCGTTTATTTATGAATGTATATTGATGAAACTTGGTGTGTGGCTTTATGTTGTATTAAGATAAATTAATATGCATTGGAAATTCGCTGAGTATGCACGTTTGCTGCTACGGGGGTATTTTATGTTTCTTTAAACACTTAATCTGTACCTCATAAATACATGGCTACACAAAATATTCAATGACATATTTACCAAAATATAATGTTAAGGGGAGATTAAATTTGCAATATTGCTTACAATTTTCTTTGACATGTTTCAACATTAATATTCATAACATTATATTTCATTTTAGTGTGAATGATTGGTGGTTACCAGTAACTGTAATATAATCATTAACAAGGCAACTGAAATGGCAGCAGCAGAAATAATATGAGTTTTCATGCTGTGACGGGGGTATTTTATTACTAGAGAAGAGATTTTTAATGTTTGGTCTTATTTACTTCTCAGTTCATTTCTATCTTTTTTTAGCGAATTTCCTCTATAGGGAAAAAGCTATTACAGTAGGTAGCATGGTAAGACTTAACGCCGAGACCATGATCACTTTTTGTTTTGAGGTCCCCGTATGCCAAGCACATAAGTTGTTTAGATTTATATATATGCGTCCATTACCTCGATAAATTTGGAAATAAATGCCCAATTTTCATTAAATTTGGCCCTAAATGTGGAGAGTAACATTTATGACTTTAAGTTTGAAAACCAGATCGATCAGGCGATGGAAAGAGAGTTCAAAATAGGTAAAAACCACCTAGTACTGGTATATTGATATTTGCACAAAGATTTGTTTTTTGTTGATTATCCCCGTAGCAGCAAACCTGCATACTCAGCCATGTGTTATTTTTATGGAGAATAAGTAAAGTTTTATATCTCCCGTAATTATGAACATAAATTATTAAAACTTGGTACAGTATGTAGCTTCACCTGATAGAGTTATATTGATAATTGCTTAAAAACACATTTCTTATATTTCTTATTGCTGCAAACCTGCGTACTCAGCCCTATGTTATCCTTTGAGAGAATAACTCAAATGCTATATATCACTTATTTATAAATGTATTTTTATGAAACTTGGTAAGTGGCTTTCTGTGGTAGTAAGAAACATATAGGGCTATAGGCATTAGAAATTTGCTGCGTACGCAGGTTTGTTGTGACAGGGGTATTATTCATCTGGAGAATAAGTAAAGTTTGATATCTCCCTTAGTTATGAACTTAAATTAATAAAACTTGGTATTTAACCTCACCTGTTTGAGTTATATTGATTATTGGAAAAAAACACATTTCTTACCTTCCTTGTTTCAGCAAATCTGCGTGCTCAGCCTTAATGTTATTCTTAAGGAGAATAAATAAAATTTTATATATCACTTAGTTATGAATGTATTTTTGTGAAACTTGGTAAGTGGCTCTATGTAGTAGTGAGACACATTTATATGCATTGGAAATTCACTTAGTACGCATGTTTGCTGCGACGGGGGTATTTTTGAATAAAATATTACCCAAGGCTATATGCAGTATTAGCTTAATTTTTTTTATTTACAGGAAGCGAGGCCATGATGAAGATGAAAACAGAGAAGGAATTTAATCAACTACCACTACTTACTGTGTGTTCATACACCCTGGTTTATATGACTTAAATTTTTTATGTACTTATTTTTACTGCAAATATACTGCCAGTTTGTTTGAATTCATTACTGTATTATTTTTAAAAAAATTCTTAATTTTTTGCATCACATCACCGAACAATTATAAATTGGAATCCATCCTTAATTTTTTTAAATCTGTATTTATTAATTCAACTTTTGTTCTGAGAAATGTTTAGGCCTACACATGCATCTATTCATTTTATTATAAACTTGTCAAAACAACTATTTTTTTAAAGATTTGAGTAAATTTTAATAAAAAGTTGTAATATATGTATATATTTTCAGTGTCAATCCAATTAAGTACATATAATCAGGACATTAGTGACACTTTTACAAATAAATCATGTGATAGTAATGATAAATACCCCCGTAGCAGCAAACCTGCATACTCAGCGAATTTCCAATGCACATTAATTTATCTTAATACCACATAAAGCCACATACCAAGTTTCATCAATATACATTCATAAATAAACGATTTATGAGATTTTAATTATTCTCCATAAGAATAACATGGCGGCTGAGTATGCAGGTTTGCTGAAAAAAAGAACACTAAAAATGGGCTTTTATACAAATATCAATATAACTCAACTAGATCAAGCCACATACCAAGTTCTATTAATTTATGTTCATAATTAAAGGAGATAACACGTTAATTAATTATTTTCCATAAGAATAACATGGGGCTGAGTATGCAGGTTTGCTGCTACGGGAACTATCGGCCAAAAAATGGGTTTTTGTGCAAATATCAATAGACCACAGTGAAATGAAGCAATATACCAAGTTTCCTCAGGATAAGTTGATAAATTAGCGAGATGCACAATTTTTCTTATCCTCCATAAGAATAACATTGGACAACGTACTGTGTTTAACACTTTCAATATCTCAGTAAGCAATTGACGTAGAGCAATGATTAAAACATCAAATTGTGCGTCTTTTTAAGCTGATTCCAATGGGAAAGAATAAATTTTACTTTTTCAAAAATTGTATGTAAAAAACTCAAAAAACCCATTTTTGGGGTACTAAACCCCCCCAAAATACCCCTTAGGATAGGTTGATCCGTCTGGTTTTCGAACTTAAAGTCATAAATTCTGCTTTACACGTTTGTACCAAATTTCATCAAAATCGGACCTTTTTTACGAGAGTTATCGCACCCACGGACACATATATATATATATATATATATATATATATATATATATACAGTTTCGAACGAATGGTGTTTTTGGGGTCTGGGGATCTCAAAACGAAAAGTTATCATGGTCCCGGGCCTAGGTCTTACCATGCCGACTACGGTAATAGCTTCTTCCCTATAGGGGAAATTCGCTAATAACACCAATATTAAGTTAAAACTTTTGTTTCTATGTGCAAGCTGGGCATGGACAATTATAGTATTATTTTATAAATGAATAATTTAAATTTGTCCTGTAATCTATTTTAGAACTGTCTTCCTATCAGATTGTGTGACCATATTGAAAGGTGCCCCATTATTCTATCAGTTTGAATCCCCTAACCCCACAGATATCCCTGCCTACCCCATGATAATTCTGCAGTCATCCTTAGGAGGCGATATGGCTTCAGGGTACACACTACCTATTACTAGGAGCCTTATTGCCTCCTAAGGATGACCACAGAATTATCATGGGGAGGCAGGGATATCTGTAGGGTTATGGGATTCATACTGATAGAATAATGGAACACCTTTCAATACATGTCAAAGGCATGTCTCCAGTAAATCCTTTGGGACATCCTGGGGATGTCCTAGAGCTACAGAGTACAATATCCCTTTGTGGACCGAGGGATGTCCCCAGTACATCCTGTGGTACATCCTGGGGATGTCCTAGGGCTTCAAATACAATATCCTTTTGTGATCTAAGGGATATCCCCAGATAATCTTGTGGGACATCCTGGGGATGTTCTATGGCTTTCATTATCATGTCCTGATTAGTTCAAAGGGACATCCCATGGTCATCCTGAAGGATGTCCCCAGGATGTCGTGGGGAGAGGACATTTTTGTGTCCTGGGGACATCCTGAGGGTATCTTGGGAGGATATCATGGGATGAGATAGGGATGATCCTGGGATATCCTGCACATCCCACTGTGATGTCCTGGGATGTCCTGGGGACAACCTTGTGCTGTGTGGGTATTATCTAATACAAAACCCAAAAGCTTAACTGGATCACTCCTTGGTACATCTGACAAAATACTAAACGTAATTTACTGAGTCTTGTTTCTTTCAAGGCTAGCTTATTTATAACAACCAGTGTTCAGCCAGGGCCATAGTTTCTTTCTCTGTAGACTTGGCCAAAACCCAGTTTTTGTCAGAGGAAAACTAAGTTGTATCGTCCGCAAAAAGAAGGACATACCATTTACATTGTAATGGAGGTCGTTCATTGCTATAAGGAAACAGTAAACATAATAAATATAGTTAGTAAACAGTATCTTTGACATAAATGTTGTGTTGCATTTGTTATTTTCAAAGGATATATGATTTGTTTAGTAGATTACTTGTTCATTTAAAAATAAATAATTGTAATGATATTTTGATTGCACTCAAGTTAGATTATTACGTTCTTTTACAAAACTTGACCTTATGTGTTCGCCTTTGTAGCCTACGCTTAAATCCGGCCCTGCGCATTGAGATATAGGGTATTGCTTGCAAGTAGTCGGGAAAATGGCGGCCCCCTTATAGGCTTTACCTTTTCTTGGGAAATTAACATGTGTTGCATACGCTAGCTCTATTTTATGATCGTTGTTTATAGAGCATTAAAAGGCTCGTTTTAACGGGAACATTGCTGGACGAGGAAATTTAGTCTATGGTTAGGGGGATATCTTAGATGACCTCAACGAGTTTAATACATCTAGAAGTCTCGTCTCGTGTAAATAGTGTAGCCTACGTGGTCAACCACCATTTTACCCCTCTGTAAACTCTACTCCCATGTCAATCACAAGTCATATATTTATTAGCTGACTAACATTTAACTTGAAAATAGGCAATTTGATTTCCACCGAGGTGGGTAGCTCCGACCCACTAGTGTGAAGGGATAGGTTAGGTTAAGGCTACATGCAATTAATTTCAACAGGTCAAGTGCCCGACGGGTGGCTGCGGCCTAGTGGGAAGGCGGCCTTAGAGTACCTGAAGAAATTGGTCAACATAAAGCCTTAACTTTTTTACCCAGACAAGACCTCTTGATATATTAATCTCGTTGAATCTATCCAACTATTTTGATCCGGTTAACGTTTGTTCAGGTACAGCCAGTTTACATTTTTAAACATACATATATAGTGAAAATAACCCGATAAAAATGACCAATCTATAACTAGGTATACGCTCCTATGTCCCGTAATAGGATGAAGTGAGGCAGTATGGGTGCCGGATTAATTAATTAAAAGTAACTTACCTAACCTCACCTAGGCCCACATTAATACTTCGACTAGCCTACTACATTCCAGTTTATTGTTGAATCTAGTAGGCCTATATTAGGTGAAGAACCAAAATTTATACGCCCTGAAAAAGAACTACTTACTACATAAACATTCCTCTCAGAATAGTCACTTTGTAAACGGTTTGTTTTTGAATTCTGTATTGTTAATTTGAAGTGGATATAAATAGGCTATAGCCCACACAGCACACGACGTCCCCAGGATATCCCATTTGCGTCCCACACATCCCATTGCCATCCCAGGATAAACAGGACATCCCTAGGATATCCTGCCATGTCCCAGGACATTTGTGGACGTCGCAGGGATGTCCACGATATCCCGGGATAACGTGGATATCTTGGGGACTTCCCACGGACACTCTCTACATCCCAGTCCAATTTTAGTATTAGTTCATTAAAACTTTGATTTAGAGTTTTAGTATTTAAACCAAATTGAATAAATAGGATAATGATCAGATATAAACAATAACACATGTATAAAGAAAGTATAAATTTACAGTTTATATATCGATCAAATATGCATATAATTCTGAAAATTTATAAGAAAATAAAATAAAAATTGCGTTCTTTTTAGCGGTACACCAGTAAATTATCGGCCAATCCGATCTCCCATAAGCCCCTTTAGAGAAAGATAAAAAAATCCAACGCGGCACGTGGTGCCTGCGCGGCATCGCAGCCGCAGCCATCCAACCCAAGTAACCCAACTCAACAGACGACATGACAGACCAGACGTGCGTTGTAACGGTCAAACTGTGTTTGGCTTGGTAAATTATGTCAGTTACTTTTTACTTAGGCTACCAAGTTTTAAGTTTTGCAGGTTTGAATTGAGCAAAATAACATTATCTTCACTGAAGAGTTACTACAGCTGTTTTGAATACAGTACTCTTTCTTGGTAAGTAACATACTTAACAGATTTAGAGGGTAACCCTATTTCATTTTTCTTCATAAAGCAATAAAGAGTTATTCCACTAGGATGGTTTGTTTATGAAATGTTACTGATTGTACAGAACTAACATATTTCATTTGTTTTTAATCACACTTTATTATAGCAAGTAACGGTACTGAATCAGTTTAGTCAATAAGACCTACCAAAACCTCAAAACTACCCAGGCCGGCCAAACCAAATTTTGAAAGTTTGAATGTATGTATATGAGGAGTTCCATCACGCAACAACTACTGGACCTGTTAAGCTAGAATTTAGCAGGAGCATAGCTTACATGCCACATCTACTTATATAAAGCTAGACGGGGAAAATTCCACTTTTCAATTTTTCCACTTTGAGCGCGTTTTCTACGGAAACGGCAAGAGATGGCAAAAAAAATTAAATTCAAAAGTTGTAGAAAATTTAATTTCCAACTAACGATTTTTCGTCGGATTTAAGATCCGTTTCGCCGCTACTCATCGGAGAAGAAGTAATTTTGAGTATTTTGGCCCATTTAAATGTGTACAGTTTTGGAAAGCCGTTTAATGAAATCATACTATCTTTGGCTAATACTACATGTTTGTATCAGCTGATTTAAAAAAAACACCTGTGTAGGCGATACTAATTTGCTCACATGAGGTGCATATAAATCAGCTGTTACAAAACAAGGTGAGCACATCATCGCCTACACGGGAGGTCCAATATCGCGAATATCGTTTGTTACGATATTGGAAAATGTAATCAACCGATTGTTTGTTCTATCGAATAAATTTAGCCCAGTAGCCCAGTGGATATGTTGTCAGATGATTCAAGATCATGTGGTCACGGGTTTGAATCCTTCTTTTGATGCTTACTTTTTGTGGCTGAAATTTATTTCTGTTTAATTTGACTTGTTTGTTTGTAAACATTCATTCGTTGTGTAATTATGTTGCCAACGAACAGCCACTATAGATCGCTCTGTGGAGTTAGGTTAGGTTAGGTTACTATAATTTAGTCATGAACTGAAGTCTAATTTTCTGTTTTTTTACATGTAAATCCATTTGTAGAACTCCAATTTAATATTGTAACCAGAACTTTTTATTTACATCTGATTGACTTTCATTGAGTGAGCACTTTATTTATCGCTTTTATTCCCCTCGAAACCACCATCGTAGTCGAGAATTCATTCGATAACACTAACAAGCAGCCGGTTGGTCAAATGTTTCGATATCGAACCGATATGGGACCGCCTGTGTAGGTGTTAATGTGCTCACCAAAGGTAATTTTTGTGTAGTTTTTCTTTGGTTAATGAACTACAATAGTTGAGTTTGATTTAAACTCGAGATGACTGAGGAATGCATTTGAGCGAAGCGAACTCCAAAAGGGGATTTGGGGGTGAAGCCCCCAACGGCGATAAGCCTAGTTAACATATATACCTGATAATATCTACCTACGTCCAACATTAGGGCTCCACCCCACGGGCTTTGTAAAATCCAATGCGAATCTTATAGGAGGGTATCATTTTTATAATGTTACCAGCTGTACCTATGTTAAAATGTTTGTCAGTGCCTGCAAAGGAAGGTGAGCACTTTTTCGCCTACGCTGAGATGAGGTTATCGCTTCGATATCAAAAAATGTAACCAACCGGTTGCTTGTTTGTGTTTATGAACTTGCGATTACGATTGTTGTTTTGTGGTGGAACAGCATAAATGGTGATTCGATTCAAAGTCAAGCAGAAGTTAAATCAAAAGTTGTGAATACAATATTAAAATGGATCTACAAATGGATTTGCGCGAACAAAATAATACCCCCGTAGCAGCAAACCTGCGTACTCAGCGAATTTCCAATGAATAAATATGTATCATAATACCACATAAAGCCACATACTAAGTTTCATCAATATACATTCAAAAAAACAATTTGTGACATTTGAATTATTCTCCATAAGAATAAAATGGCGGCTGAGTATAAAGGCATTGACTATAAACATAGTCAATGATAAAGGTTTGCTGAAGCAAGGAAAACAAAAAATGTGGGTTTATACAAATATCGATATAACTCGACTAGGTAAAGCCACATACCAAATGTTATTAATTTATTTTCATAATTAAGGGAGATAACATGTTAATTATTCTCCATAAGAATAACATGGGGCTGAGTATGCAGGTTTGTTGCAACGGGAACTATCGGCCAAAAAATGTGTTTTAGTGCAAATATCAATCAGGGGCGGATCTAGGAATTTGTTGAGGGGGGGGCGCACTTGAGATTTTTTTCTCACTAAACGATAACGTCCCGCAGCAACGGGAGGCAGTTGTTAGCACCATAGACTAACTAGCACTCGCTAAATTCAATTAAATCTTGATGCTAATAAATAAAACACCACATTATAACACTTATTTCGCAATGAAATGTGTAATATTGATGTATTCCACTGATACAATAAATAGTAGGTACATAAATATACACATTTTTTACAACTACTACCTCAAAAAACAACAATTTTATACCGATGTATTTACTTTCAGGCACTACTAAAGGCTAAACCAAAGCACACAAAATGGCTAAGGTAAGAACGTAAGGTTTCAGAAAAGAAGAAGATTGAGGAAGACTGCAGGGTCGGTGCTGCGGTGTGTGCCACTAGGGCAACCAAAGGCAATAGTCCGGTGCTGTGGTGCGTTACCTTAGGGATGCTCGGCACAAACCCCTAGGCCGGTGATGCTATGTGTTCCCCTAGGGTTGCCGAAGGCAATAGTCTGGTGCTGAGGTGCGTTACCCTAGGGGGATGCTCTCTCCTGGCCGGTGCCTGGCCTAGGGGTTGGGGCCTAGAACCCAACCCTATTAACGCCTATTATCAAACACAACTTACTATATGTAAGGTAAAGGCACCGGCCAGGAGAGAGCATCCCCTAGGGTAGCGCACCTCAGCACCAGACTATTGCCTTTGGTTGCCCTAAAGGCACACACCGCAGCACCGGCCTAGGGGCTTGGGCCGAGCATTCCTAAGGTAATGCACCTCAGCACCAGACTATTGCCTTTGGCTGTCCTAGGGGAACACACCGCAGCACCGGCCTAGGGGCTTGGGCCGAGCATTCCTAGGGTAACGCACCACAGCACCAGACTATTGCCTTTGGTTGCCCTAGGCGCACACACCGCAGCACCGGCCTAGGGGCTTGGGCCGAGCATTCCTAAGGTAACGCACCTTAGCACCAGACTATTGCCTTTGGCTGCCCTAGGGGAACACACCGCAGCACCGGCCTAGGGGCTTGAGCCGAGCATTCCTAAGGTAGCGCACCTCAGCACCAGACTATTGCCTTTGGCTGCCCTAGTGGCACACACCGCAGCACCGATCCTGCAGTCTTCCTCAATCTTCTTCTTTTCTAAAACCTTTGCGTTCTACCTTAGCCATTTTGTGTGCGTTGGTTTAGCCATAGACTAACTACAGTATAGACATTGCACCTTATGGGCCTTTGCGTAGCACTTTTAATCTGGCTCCTTTTAATACTGTAGTTAGTCTATGGTTTAGCCTTTAGTAGTGTGTGAAAGTAAATACATCGGTATAAATCTTTTGTTTATTGAGGTAGTAGTTGTATAAAATGAGTATATTTATGTACCTACTGTTTATTGTACCAGTAGAATACATCAATATTACACATTTCATTGCGAAATAAGTGTTACAATGTAGTGTTTTATTTATTAGCATCATGATTGAATTGAATTTAGCGAGTACTAACAACTGCCTCCCATTGCTGCGGGACGTTATCGTTTAGTGAGAAAAAAATCTCAAGTGCGCCCCCCCCCAACAAATTCCTAGATCCGCCTCTATTAGAACTACGTGGAGAATCCCGCCTCTTTTGTTATCAGACGGGCCCATAAGGTTTTTAGTCTAGTAAAGATACATAGTCAATACTATTACCATTAATTACACATTTTCTGAGTCCAAGGGGGGGGCGCGCGCCCCCCGCGCCCCCTGGCTGGATCCGCCACTGATATCAATAGACCATAATGATATGAAGCAATGCACCAAGTTTCATCAGGATCAGTTGATAAAGAAGCAAAATAAACAATATTTCTTATCCTCCATTAGTATAACATTGTGCAACGTACTGTGTTTAGCACTTTCAATATCTCTGTAACCATTTGACGTAGAGAAATGATCAAAACACCAAACTGTTCGTCTTTCTAAGCTGATTCCAATGGAAAAAACTAAAGTAAACTTTTTCAAAAATTACATGTAAAAACTCTAAAAAATTTTTGGGGTACAAAACCTCCCCAAAATACCCCTTTGGATAGGTCTATCTGGCTGGTTTTCGAACTTAAAGTCATAAATACTGCTTTACACGTTTATACCAAATTACGTAAAAATCGGATTATTTTTACGAGAGTTATCGTACTCACGGACACATATACGGTATATATATGTGACATATATACGGTGTATATATATACGGTATATATATATATATATACGGAACATGTATATATATACAGTTTTGAACGAATGGTGTTTTGGGCATCTGGGGACCTCAAAATGAAAAGTTATCATGGTCCCGGGCCTAGGTCTTACCATGCCGACTACAGTAATAGCTTCTTCCCTATAGGTGAAATTCGTTAAAAACAACTAGGTTGCAGTTCACGACATATTTATAGTAACCTAACCTAACCTAATTCCGCAGAGCGCTGTATTGTGGCTGTTCGTTGTGCAACATAATTAAAAATAAAGGGATTAGGATAAATAAACAAAAGTAAAATGAAACATTAATAACAACAAAAGTAAGATTTAACCCCGAAGTCAACTTTAAAAAAATTTCAGATTTCAAAAAGCAAACATCAAAATTGAGATTTTAACACGGGACCTCATGATCATGGATCTGACGTCGTATCCACTGGGCTACCGAAGCCTGCCGATTAACCAGAAAGTTAAAATTCATCAGGCAGTGAGCAACGATTATAAATTCATTCAATAAAACAAACAAACAATCGGTTGATGAAATTGTTCGATAATGTAACAATCGTAACAAAGGATAACCTCATCTCAGCGTAGGCGAAAAAGTGCTCACCTGCAAAGGAAATCATATAGTAAAACAGTACCTGGGGGGCCGAGCTTTGCTCGGGGGAAGGCCTATCAGTTTGTTTAGATGACTCGGAGTAATATTTCACCACTTCCCCCTACTGATAATCAGATTTCTATTATTCAATTGCCTCTTTTCTACATGTTTAAGGTCCCTCCAGTTGTTATTTATAGCTCAATGTCCCTTTGATTTATTTTACTACTCTATATATTTAATCTTAACTCAAATCTTTTAATCTCTGCACTCAGGAAACCCCATGTTAATAATCATAAACAACATGAGTATTACTTTGACAGTTCCCTGGTTGATTATGAACAGCTGTTACAATTCTTTTGTTTTGATTTGAAACTCCATAAGCCCAATGTTAATCTTTTTAACTTTTCAATTTAGTTTTTTTACATTATTTGATTTTTCCTAGGGATGAGGCCTGTCTAGAACTTATTTTTATCCCAGAAATTAGTTATTTCGATCATTTGAAGGAAATCGTTGGAGCCGTTTTTGAGATCCGTGTCGCAAGCAAGCAAGCACGCAAGCAAGCAAGCAAGCAAGCAAGCAAGCAAACCTTACTCATATTAGAGTATAGGATAAATAAAGATTTGATAGTGCTAGTCAGGTTTATATTTCAAATGTGTTTGAATTTTTCGCGAGCGAAGCCTTGGGAATTAGCAAGTCACTTATATTTATGAAAGTATTTTCATGAAAATTTATGAGTGTCTTTATGTGCTAGATATATAAATTGGCATTGGAAATTCGCTTATTTTGCAGGTTTTCTATGTGGGCTATTTGTTATTCTTTTTGTCTTGATTTTATTTTTTTAGAATATGCTAGGCTACTAGTACCGCATTTATCGTTTTATTTTTACGACATAATTAATTATTAATACAATTATTTGCTCATCACCTTCATTCACTACGGTACAAATTTGAGGGTGCCCAAGGGGTCAGCTCTACTGGAAACTAGGGGTGATAATAGACTCTGCAACTGATTTGCCAAAATTGAAGACCACTTATGCTTTTTTATGTTTCTTTAAGCACTTAAACTGTACCTAATAAACACATGGCTACACAAAATATTCAATGACATATTTACCAAATATAATGTTAAGGGGAGATTGAATTTGAAATATTGCTGACAATTTTCTTTTATATTTTTCAACATTAATATTCATAACATTATATTTCATTTTAGTGTGAATGATTGGTGGTTACCAGTAACTGTAATATAATCATTAACAAGGCGACTGAAATGGCAGCAGCAGAAATAAAATGAGTTTTCATGCTGTGACGGGGGTATTTTATTACTAGAGAAGACATTTTTAATGCTTGGTCTTGTTTACTTCCCAGTTCATTTTTATCTTTTTTTAGCGAATTTCCTCTATAGGGAAAAATCTATTACTGTAGGTGGCATGGTAAGACTTAACGCCGAGACCATGATCACTTTTTGTTTTGAGGTCCCCGTATGCCAAAAACATAATTTGTTTAGATTTATATATATGCGTCCGTTACCTCGATAAATTTTGAAATAAATGCCCAATTTTGATTAAATTTGGCCTAAATGTGGAGAGTAACATTTATGACTTTCGAAAACCAGATCGATCAGGCTATGGAAAGAGAGTTCAAAATAGGTAAAAACCACCTAGTACTGGTATATTGATATTTGCACAAAAATTTGTTTTTTGTTGATTATCCCCGTAGCAGCAAATCTGCATACTCAGCCATGTGTTATTTTTATGGAGAATAAGTAAAGTATATCTCCCGTAATTATGAACATAAATTATTAAAACTTGGTATGTAGCTTCACCTGCTTGAGTTATATTGATAATTGCTTAAAAAACACATTTCTTATATTTCTTATTGCTGCAAACCTGCATACTCAGCCCTTATGTTATTCTTATAGAGAATAACTCAAATGCTATATATCACTTATTTATAAATGTATTTTTATGAAACTTGGTAAGTGGCTTTCTGTGGTAGTAAGAAACATATAGGGCTATAGGCATTAGAAATTTGCTGCGTACGCAGGTTTGTTGCGACAGGGGTATTATTCATCTGGAGGATAAGTAAAGTTTAATATCTCCCTTAGTTATGAACTTAAATTAATAAAACTTGGTAATTAACCTCACCTGTCTGAGTTACATTGATTATCGCAAAAAACACATTTCTTACCTTCCTTGTTTCAGCAAATATTCGTGCTCAGCCTTAATGTTATTCTTAAGGAGAATAAATAAAATGTTACATATGACTTATTTATGAATGTATTTTTGTGAAACTTGGTAAGTGGCTCTATGTAGTAGTAAGACACATTTATATGCATTGGAAATTCGCTTAGTACGCATGTTTGCTGCGACGGGGGTATTTTTGGATAAAATATTACCCAAGGCTACATGCAGTATTAGCTTAATTTTTTTTATTTACAGGAAGCGAGGCCATGATGAAGATGAAAATAGAGAAGGAATTTAATCAACTACCACTACTTACTGTGTGTTTATACACCCTGGTTTAGACCCTATCATAGGATGAGATAGGGATGATCCTGGGATATCCTGCATATCCCACTGTGATGTACTGGGGACAACCCTGTGCTGTGTGGGAGGCAATAGGCATAAATTTGAACAAGTCTTTAAAGCCCACTTACTTCTGGCCTACCAATGCATAACTTCAGTGAATGTCACTTTTGAGAATCAGGCAATAATTATAGGTCAAATTACAGTAAAAATAAGTACATAAAAAATGTAAGTCATAACTTACATTTTTTATGTACTTATTTTTACTGCAATTATACTGCCATTTTGTTTGAATTCATTACTGAATAATTTAAAAAAATTCTTACCTGTTTGTATCACTTCACCGAACAATTATAAATTGGAATCCATCCTTAAGGCGGTCCCACACTACTCGCGAACACGTCTGAACATTCGGCCGAACATTCTCCAGAACATTCAGCCGAACATTCTACTGAACATTCACTGAACGTTCGTCCTGATGAAGCTCCCACACTTCTCGCGAACACCCACCGAACATTCGGGGGAATGTTCGGGCGAACATTCCCTCGAACATAAATAAATTCCAATCAGCTGTTTGCGCATTGTCCGTCGTGTCCAACGAGCATTGTCGTGAAAAATGGACAACTCTACTGATAATGTCACTGTTGTTGCATCTACAGTCGTATTTTTTCTGCAATAGCAGATACACCCCTGTTTGAATCTTTTAATCAGCTGGTTATAAACAATTGTTGGAAATCAGCTGTAATAACTGCTAGTTTGGGCGTTGGCGCGGCGATCGTCCATCGTTGACCACTCTTCAGTGTTCACAAGGAAACGCTTTGTATTTGACTTGTTTATAATTAATTCATGATAATCATATTAATAACAATGTTTTCGTTTGTTGGCAATTAATTAACATCGAGTAAATATGTCTTCTCCTGATGTAATAAATTATAAAAGGTGTAGAATTTATTCGTGTAGAAGAAACCAACGAAAACAGGAGAAGCCTATTTTTTACGAAGTAAAAAATCAAATATAAATATATCAAGTACTAGCTGATACCAATATTTTGCAGAGCTGATTAAAATCCTACTGTAAACATCTGTTTAAGTACTCACCTGAATCATTAAACCTATTGCCCATAAGAGGAACGTTGTAACTTTAAGGGTGACTGGGGCGAAGCCCTAATTAAGGGATTGCTAAGATGGGACGTTGAAACGGAACAGACAAGTCGACAGACAGTCACCATCTTTCTTTTATACAAGTATAAGATAGTATAATTCATTATAAAAAAAGGTTAACAAACATTGTACATTATTTTATTATCCGGCATAAACATTTATATATTAAGTTTATTAACAGTCAAGCTTTTACAAGTTCTTACAATAAGGAATATACTGAACAATAATATTAGTCAAGAGATAACTCAAAAAACTATTCTTTTCGGGAAAAATTTCAACGTGGGAATGACCGACTGGTTGTGCACCTGTACCACGCCGCCGATGCGATTCTTACCCCGGCGATGCAATTTTCTTGGAAACTTCTTATCTCTTGTTAAATACTTGAGGTAAATTAAATCGATTCCACTGTCATTTACTCAACTTAGATGACAGACTTATATTAATTTGAAAAAAAGATACGTTTGGGTGTTGTGACCACAAACAAATGTTTTTTTCTCCTTGAGTAGTTGACCCCCCTTCACCACTGAGACCGGCTCTGATTTTGGAGAGTGGAAGAAAATCAACTACTATTTAAATAAAGGATATGTAGGGACAATAATTAACGGTTCCGTATTAAAGGATTTATTTGTATCTTCTATAATCAGTTAATTAAAATGTCCATTATTAAGGTTGGCGACAATCTGCTGTCGCGAAAACGCAAGTGATTGTATGAACTGAATGATTTGAAACAACACATTGCCTCAACACACTGACAAAATAGTGCAGCTGAGTTGAAGAAGTGACTCAAGCCCTGAATCCTGCAGAATCCGTCGACAGTATACTAATAAATGTCAACCCCCTGTGCCTTAAAACAAAACTTAAATTTACACAATTTTTTTTATTTATAGCTATAATTATAACTGACATACGCATAGTATCTCAGTACAACTAGAGATTGACTATTCATTACCAATGACCACTTAAGTGGTATTCAATACTTACTTGAAAGCACAACAAATAAATACGGTACCATACAAATAAATACGCATGTTTTATAGTATTGTCTCAGTAGAACAAGATCGATGACTATCAATGATGCAGTGATACAATAATGCATGTTCGCGAACAGTGTGGGAGCCTGCGGAATATTCGTCGGAATGTTCGGCTGAACATTCGCCCGAATGTTCACTGAACGTTCACTGAACATTCGGTCCCGTATTCAAAGTTCGCGCAGCTCCCACACTTCTCGCGAATACTCCGAACATTCGGAGTTCGGCCGAATGTTCGGGCGTGTTCGCGAGTAGTGTGGGACCGCCTTTACATTTTTAAAATATGTATTTATTAATTCAACTTTTGTTCTGAGAAATGTTTATTCATTTTATTATAAACTTGTTAAAACAACTATTTTTTTAAAGATTTGAGTTAATTTAAAAAAAAGTTGTAAGTTGTGTATATATTTTTCAGTGTCAATCCAATTAAGTACATATAATTAGGACATTAGTGACACTTTTACAAATAAATCATGTGATAGTAATGATAAAAATTAGCATAAAATATGACAATGGTAACCAATATAAAGTTGTAAAACATGATTTTAAAGTATTTTTGCTTTTTAACTGTGTTGTGACAGTTTAAAGTTTTGTATGGGTCTAAAGATGACAAAATTACTTTTGACAAAACGTGTCATCCAGTAAAAAGATATCCTAGGATCACAAGGAAGATTACAGGTATTTAACGTTTATACACTAGTTAACCTGATTAAAAAATTAACACCAATATGAAGTTAAAACTTTTGTTTCTGTGTGCAAGCTCGGCTTGGACAATTATAGTATTATTTTATAAAAGAATAATTTAAATTTGTTCTGTAATTTATTTTAGAACTGTCTTCCTGTCAGATTGTGTGACCATATTGAAAGGTGTCCCATTATTCTATCAGTTTGAATCCCCTAACCCCACAGATATCCCTGCCTACCCCATGATAATTCTGCAGTCATCCTTAGGTGGCGATATTGCTTCAGGGTACACACTACCTATTACTAGGAGCCTTATGGCCTCCTAAGGATGACCACAGAATTATTATGAGGAGGCAGGGATATCTGTGGGGTTATGGGATTCATACTGATAAAATAATGGGACACCTTTCAATACATGTCAAAGGCATGTCTCCAGTAAATCCTGTGGGACATCCTGGGGATGTCCTAGGGCTTCAGAGTACAATATCCCTTTGTGGACCGAGGGATGTCCCCAGTACATCCTGTGGTACATCCTGGGGATGTCCTAGGGCTTCAAAATACAATATCCTTTTGTGGTCCGAGGGATATCCCCAGATAATCTTGTGGGACATACTGGGGATGTCCTATGGCTTTCATTATCATGTCCTGATTACGTCCAAGGGACATCCCATGGTCATCCTGAAGGATGTCCCCAGGATGTCGTGGGGAGAGGACATTTTTGTGTCCTGGGGACATCCTGAGGGTATCTTGAGGATATCATGGGATGAGATAGGGATGATCCTGGGATATCCTGCATATCCCACTGTGATGTACTGGGGACAACCTTGTGTTGTGTGGGAGGCAATAGGCATAAATTTGAACAAGTCTTTAAAGCCCACTTACTTCTGGCCTACCAATGCATAACTTCAGTGAATGTCACTTTTGAGAATCAGGCAATAATTATAGGTCAAATTATTGCCACGGATAAAGCTAGTACAGTATCCGGTAAGACCTAGGCCAAATGTGAAAGTATTCTCGTTGGTTGAAATCCAAACCAACATTATCATATTTGTAACGTATCGCAGATTAATTGACTACAAGTAACTTACCAAACCTCACCTAGGCCATAGACTAACTACTGTAGTTAGTCTATGCCTAGGCCCACATTAATACTTCAAGTGGTATACCACATTCTAGTTCTTTGTAGAGTCTAGTATATTAGGTGAATAACCACAATTTATACACCCTGAAAAAGAACTACTTACAACATATAACACCATACCTCTCAGAATAACCATTGTTTAAAATTTGTCTTTGAATAGATTTAAATTTAAGAGAATATAATAGGGGTAACCGCAGGGCTCTGAGGAGTGTGATATTTCCGGCTCAGAGCCTTGGGGTTACCATAGTAGGCTATGGGCAACAATTTGAGCAAGTCTTTAAAGCCCAGTTACTTCGAACTTACTTAGGCATAACTGTAGTCAATGATACTTTCAAGAATCTGCTATTGCCTTCCTTACTATCAAACATTAATGTAATGTCAAAATCGCAAATTAATATAGCTATGAAACTATGTTAGGATAACTAACCTATGACTGTTTTTATGACTTTATACGATATATGAGTTGAAAAAAAATTTAAGTTTTGCCAAGAGCCAAAATGTTATTTCAACACGACATGACAGCTGATTTAAAAAAAAAATTGTTACAAAAAACAAGGACAACTAATGGCGTTTTTCCAATGGCACCAGACACTTCCGAAATAACCAAAATTACTGACATTACGATTTCTGAAGACAATGATATCAACACTTACAAGTCTCACGCACAAAATTGCGCCTAATTATAACTACAATTAAGCTATATTGATCCATTACTGTTACGAGGTAATTTTTTAAATCAAAATGTAAGTTAAGAATCTTCTCTTTTAATTTATTGTCAGAATCACAAATGAAGAAAAGTTAAATATGAAACTATGCTTACAATAACTAACCTATGAATAACCTGCCTAGGCGCTTAACAAAATTGAAACGTAGTAGATTAGAAATCTATATCTCTCACTGAAATAGGCCCAATAAGGTTTTAAGTAACAATTTTAACCCACAGCTTAGGCATAGAACAACGACAAATGAACCTCCAGGCTGTTTGGTGACTTTAGTATTGTTGTTGGCTAGGATTGATTTATTTACTTTTCACAGTTTCTTTTAGTGTCAAAGTCATGACTTAAGTTATTCAAAAAAATAAGAAAGTCATAATAATTAGATATGTATAACATTAGACTAAGCCTAGGCCTAACCAAATTTTTCATAAACAATTACCTAGAAACGAATAAAAGTGGAATGATTCTATTAAAAATTCTTGATTCAAAACTCATTTATTCCCAAACGCCATTAACTGAACTACTGAACTGAGTGAACTGACCGGCCACTGCCGGCCAGGAGACCACAGACTACAGACGACATAATCAGTTGTTTTGGTTAACTGCTGCTGCTATTGTCAACATCCGGCCGTGGTCTGTTTGGCTGAAAAATCAGTTGAGCGACTGTTTGCTTTCCACCTACTACCAAACCCAAGACACATCTGAATATTTCCGGAAAATTAAAAAATAGAAATATACCAAAATAATAATCCAATTATAGTTTATTACCACCCTTTTACAATTAAGAGCTACCCTGAAAATTTCAAAGTAATTCATTAAACCGTTAAAAAGGAGTTAGCGTAACAAAGAGAGTGACTAAACACGAGTATGAAGGATTCAACTAGCTTCGCTCGCTTCATCCAATTATTAACGAATACTTATATGCCAGTTAACTTCTACAAAATAGTCTAATCATATGATTATTTTTGTTGACTCATCGATCGGTTTGCCATCCTCTGACCAGTGTACCAACTTTTGAATCTAGCGCATCATTGTTGAAGAGTGTCGTCTTCAGTGACACCAATTGGCCTTGGTTAAAACTATAGACTAACTACAGTTTATGTTAAAACTAAGAGCAGGGCCGGAACGCGCGCTTAGGGGCCTGCACTACACATAACCTCATTTAAAATCAGAAATCAGAAGCTTTATTGTCGTAAAACATTAATTTACAATGTATGGACAACGTCATTAGCATAAAATAACAAGGCAAATTATTGACAACGTAACAATCAATATAACTACCAGCAATACATAACAAATCATAATTTCAAAGTACAAATAAATCTGAGAAGTACTCAATTTAAGTTCTACACAAGTATAAAAGCTACTGGTAACTTACAAAATTAATTGAGAAGTACTCATCTACTTCATACAAAAATTCAATTTTCAGGATAAGTTTTATTCTAGTTTTGAAACATGTATTAAGGCAACAGTCTTATTACTAACGGCAGAGTATTGTGCAATTTTGTTGACATAAAATGGAAGTTTTTAATGTGAGCTACTATGATTTGGCTGCTGCACTGTCAAATTTTGTCTATTTCTAGTAAAATAGTTATGGAAATAGTTAGTTTGGTAGCTTATCTTATGACTATGAACATAACACTGTGTAAACAAAATATATAACGAAGATAAAGTGAGGACTCCTAGATTTCTAAATAAAAGCCTGATACAAGCAAGAAAAAAAAGTCACCAACAAGGGCCCGCACCACTGGTTGAGCTTAGGGGCCCACGGATCCTAAATCCGGCACTGACTAAGCGCCAAGATTACTTAAACTTGCATTATTTCGGGTATACTAGTTAATTTCCTGGTAATCATCTGGCAATTTCCCATCAATTACCCGGTTTTCGGGTATTTGAAGCTTGCGCGGTAATTTTGTGGGGATTACAACAGAATGACCGGGTAAAAGTGGGAATTTTATAGGTAGTTTGCGGGTAAAATAGCAAACCCAGTCTGTCTGACATCACGACGACGACATCACTGCTGATCAGTGTCTCCACTTTTAGGGTAATTACCCTTTTTTAGGGTAATTTTGCAGGGTAATGCTAGGGTAATGAGGTTTTTAGGGTAATTTTAGGGTAAAATCAGACTTCCAATATTTTAAATAAAAATGTGTTTTTTAGCCATATATCCAACATAGTCTTCACATTTGTATGAATTTAACCTAAACAAAATTATAAAAGTGAGTTTCAGTCGAAATCAGAGACTTACATTAATAACAATAATAATAAAATAAAAATAATAATACTAATTATAATCATAACTTTATCCTACTTTCAATGAGAAGGCCTAAATGTACTGAGAAACAAGATCTATTTGAGCAAGGCACTGTAGCAATACCGCAATTAAATGTAATTAAGATGAATTCATTCACGAGTCTTATCATCAAAATGTGCAGTGTGCAAATTAGCCACTTCTTTAGCTTGGTATATGGTACCTAAAATTAAAAAAATAAAAACTACAGTAATAAAATAGAAAAATTTGTAGGTCGCCGTAGTTATAAAAAATGTTTCAAAGCCAACACTTTACATAGCATCTTTAAACTAAACCTACGAATAAAAAGCTAAAACACCCAAAGTTTAAGAATAAAAACAACTTTTCATAAATGATGATTTTTACGAATATAATTTAATTCTATTCCTTATTCCTTCAGTCAATTTACTATTAAGAAAGTTAAATAGAAAACGTGTTGCTACTGCAAACATTTATTTATTAAATTTGAATCTTTTAAAACCTACACTTCATTTGTATTATTATAGTGTAGTTCCTAAAGAGCTCATTCATTAATCTTAGCATTACATATGCTTATTCTTAGTACTCATTATGGCATTAATCAAGTCATATTATCAAAGGAAGTATATTAAATTTAGCTTATTAAGATTTAGGGTAATCTTTAGGGTAATATGAAATTATTTAGGGTAATTTTTAAGGACCTTTAGGGTAAAATGATGTTGATGTGGTGGAGGCACTGCTGCTGATGACAGTTGATGCCAAAAGTTCTACGTGAGTAGTCAGTAGTTGATGACGGCTGTTTGGTGTTTGTAAGTGACATTCGATTGATAAGTTAATAGGTGAAGTGTAAACTCAGTTAAAATCACATTTATAGAAATCTCAGTTACATTGGACCAAACTATTAATTCTGTTAGTATTATTCTTAGCTTTCGTTCCTACTCAAGGACGGGGTAGTCACTGTAGTAGCAACAAAGTGATTAGGCCTATATAAAAGTTGTCCTAAAACCTAAATTAGGTTTTACGAAATAACTAGCGCGTGCTGTGGACGAGGATAAAGAGCAAAGTAACATCAGATAGCTACACTGCCTCGGGCAAAGCTTTTGGGCCAACTACTTCAACAGGTAGGTAAATGTTTACATTCATGTGTGTTGGTTATAGATATATCAATCCTAGATAAGTTAGTGTTGCCAACTTTTCGTTTGGCCAAAACCAGACAAGAGCCCCACTGGGGGAATACTCCCCAGTAGAGCGGGGGGACAGGGGAGTCCAAATTTTGTAGAATTTTATCCTAAATATAACCAATTTAAGCCTCTGTTGCTGCTAACAACAACACCTTTTTAACCAGAAAATAAAGTAGATTTTCTGATGAGCTGTTGTTTAAATTGGTAATGTGTAATCGATTCATATGAGTATTAAATTAAATTTGTAGTTTGGAATAACAGTTGTAAACTACTAGTGTTAAAAGCATTGCCCTTAAATTAAAACGTAAAAGGCAGGGTGTACAATCTATAAATAGTAATTTTTCTGTTTACTAAAACCGAAAAATAAATTTTAATTTCAAGCTTTATAAACTAACGTAAAATAACAGGTAGGCCCTAAATCAAATGAATAAAACTGTGGTTTCATGTGATTTTATGTTTACACAAAATTAACCTAAATATTAACCCTTTGCGGTCGAATGGTAAGTGTAGGTCGCCGCGCGCCATTTTCCCGAACGCTTGAATGGTGACCTATGCTCGCCGTGACGTTTAGCCCGTATGAAGTGCGCTAAAACTAAATGTAAAACTTAATGATTTTATGTCTATTTGCTTCTTATACATTTCTTATTACGTTTAACGTTAATTTTACTTACTCCATGAATTATTTTGTTCTGAAATAAATGTTATTTATTTGAACATGAACTATACTTCGCAATTCGCGGTGTCTTGTGTCATCTGCAAGCCTCTGATAGTTCCAGCTCCGATTGTTGTCCGTGGTGATGAACATTATGATAGTGATGTAAGTGGAGTGAGCATTGGAGACAGTGGCGGATTTAGGGGGGGGCTATAGGGGCTGTAGCCCAGGGCGGCAAGGTTTTAGGGGCGGCAAATTTACAGAAAATTAATAAGTTGTTTGCAAAAGAAATGTTGAAACGGGGAACATTTTGACGAAAACGGATGACAATGACGGTGCGTGCCGCCCTTTTAAAGGTAAAGGTAGTAATCGGAGTCTAATGTATTACGCTTGCAGTCCCTCACACTGCAGTTCCTCAAAACAGTCATAATGCGTTTGTCATTCATCCGTAATATCGACAAGACGATTACGCTACAGAGAAAGGGCGGCAAGCCACGAACTACATGAGGCACTGCGCCACTATGACTACGTCCAACTCACGGACTTCCAAGTTTACCCGTACATTCGCATAGCATTAAAATTATTTGTATACAACATCAATAAAATCCGTGTCACACGAAGGCACACGGCTGAGAAATGTTGCAACAATCGAATTTGAGATGACAATAACAAAATTTAGACTGCAATGATATTGTCGATTAATTTTCAAACTCAAGGTAACAAAGAAAGTTATTTCAGCCGTCTTATACTTACCATCAAAGGCTACCACACATAGCCGTTCATTCTGGAGGATATTTTTTAGAACAAAACATCTGACCAAAGACAAATAAAGACTAACATAATTTGTGAAGATAGGATTTGATTGGTTGTTGCCATGGGAGCATACAGACAGAGGGTCAAAATGGTGGTCAGCAAGTACGCTGCAGTTTTTTACTCCAGGCGAGACCTC
This sequence comes from Allygus modestus, assembly GCA_963675035.1. NCBI lineage: Eukaryota > Metazoa > Arthropoda > Insecta > Hemiptera > Cicadellidae > Allygus > Allygus modestus. Next base: position 199,892,743 of record OY776112.1, read on the forward strand.
TGTACATATTTTTTGAATGGGACGGTGTCAAAATCTCCCATTTCATTAAATGAAAAACTGTGTTATTTGAAGTCTTTAAATTAATATCTGTTCGCATTTTAGGCGAATCATGATGTTAAACTTAAACTTAACTTTATAATCTTAAGACATATTCTATATGTTTTATTCTTTATCTCGAAGCAAAGTTATGATTTGAGTTAAATGAAAACACTCTTTTAATATGGCTTTGGAAATATTGTTGAAAACAAGCCGCCTTGTACATCGAATGACACCGTCCCACCAACAAGTTGACACCACAACAGGACAAAATACCAAATATGACGGCACGCTTTTTGAAGGTTATTTGTCAGAGAGTAGTGACTCCTGTAGGTATTATATTTTAATTCACTGGATCTACAACATCATGGAGGTGAAACTAGAAGAAGTTTTGTTTTTGAAAATGTGTAGAGTTTTATGAAGATCAGGCCTACGGCCTACATCAATTAATTTTGTATTTTGATCGTCTAAAACATATGGACTTTGTATAAAAGTATAAATTACAAAATGACTGAAAAACTGTATTGAAAAGCGCTAATTCAGGATTAAAATAGTCAGAATTTTGAGGCTAATGGTCCGAATTACGAATTTTAAGGCTAAAGTTTAATCATATCTTATTTATAGGTTATTTATTATAATTCTCAGTAGTCAATGCGTTGGTGTAAAAATTAATGTTTTGATGAAGTATAAGAAGGGATTTTTAGGCCTTTGATAAAGGATTTTCTTGTTATTAAAAGTAGCACTGCTTCACTGCTTTTAACACCAACATTTGTCTCTAGGGCTGATTGTCATTGAGTAGGCTATATTGAATATTAAACTGTGTTAATGTGAATCAAGTCAATTATACATTATTTTACTGTTTTTTTCAACTAGGAAATAACATAAATTTCTTAAACGTATTCATTCAGCTAATTCGTAACTCCTTATTATTTTAATTATTGGATTTTTCATGAATGAAAAAACGGTGTAATTACTTCTTTAGGTACTGTCACAAAATAACCAAACAAGATATATAACACGTGGGTGTATCTGGGCGGAGAAAAGGACAAAGGGGGGAGGGCGGCAGATTTCCTAGTAGCCCTTAGGCGGCAATTGCTTAAATCCGCCACTGATTGGAGACGAAGTAAACATTGTGCAGGATTCTGGATTGGATGAACAGAATGATGTTGAAGAGGATCTGCTGTTCGATTATGAAAACTGTATGGAAATAGAAGATGAACCAAACCTAGGAAATGATATTTCTACTGCTGATGTTGAAAAATTTAGTGAAGTAAATGAACCATTACAGGTAGGACAAGGAGATTGTGTAAATAATGTCAGAACTTATTTGAGTAAGCATAGGCCTAGGCCCCCAGGCAAGGATTTGAGTGCAAATGAACCTTTGATAAATATTGCCAATTCACCTGATTTTAAAGAAACTAGGCTTATTAATGAAACTCATAATGTTTTGAATGAAGTCACAAATGAACCTCAAGATGAAAATGAAACAGGTGAAAATGTAGGGCCCGAGAATGTGCCAGTATATTGTGGAAGAGATGTTTCACATACAGTTAGGGGTAGAGGTCGAGGTAGGCCAAGTAACAGAGGTGCAGATAGAAATAGAGGTAGGCCTACAGGCAGAGGTAGAGGTAGGCCGAGGAGGGCAGTTAGACCGAAACCTAACTACAGGCCTACAGGCAGAGGTAGAGGTAGGCCGAGGAGGGCAGTTAGACCGAAACCTAACTACAACATCGAGTGGGAGCGCTGTGGTGAGAATGATGTACCCCCAGTAAAACATGTATATAATAACTACCCCCATTTTAGACCACCTCTGGGGAAACAAGTAAATACCCCCATTGCAGCAAACCTGTGTACTCAGCGAATTTCCAATGCATAATATTTGTCTGAATTCCACATAAAGCCGCGTACCTAATTTCATAAAAATTTATTCACATATAAGCGATTTTAATTATTCTCCATATAAGAATAACATTGGTGATGAGTACGTAGGTTTGCTGAAACAAGGAAGACAAACAATTGATTTTTATGCTAATATAAATATAATTTAACTAGGCAAAGCCACATACCAAGTTTCATCAATATTCAATCATAAATAAGCGCTATATAACATTTTAGTTATTCTCTATAAGAATAACATGGGGGCTGAGTAAGCAGGTTTGCTGCAACAAGGAACAAAAAAATGGGTTTTTATGCAATTATGAATATAACTCAACCAAGTGAAGCTACATACCAAGTTTTATTAATTTATGTTCAAAATTAAGGGAGTCATTACATTTTACTTATTCTCCATAAGTTAAGAATAATATGGGGGCTGAGTACGCAGGTATGCTGCTACGGGAATAACCAACTAAAAATCAATTTTTTGTGCAAATATCAATATACCAGTACTACGTGAAGCCACATACCAAGTTTCATCAACATACATTCATAAATAATCGAGATATCAAATTTTATTTATTCTCCATAAGGATAACATTGGACAACGTACTGTGTTTAGCACTTATTTGAGTTTCTCAGCAACGGTTGGGCGTAGAATCAGAATTTAAACACCAAAATTATTATTTTGTGGAACTGAACAGATTTCTAAAAGCAAATGTGAAGTTTAAATTAAAATAAACTGAGGAAATGCCAAAAACCTTTTTCCCATAAGATTAACATGGGAGATTTTATGAGCAGGTTTTTTTGGATTTTCTCCGCAACCACTTAACCTATGTTAATAATTCAAAATACTATATTATTTGTTTTTTTAAGCTCTATTACATGGTCAAAACCAAAATTAAGTTTTTAAAAAATTGTAGGGTAAAAAATACAAAAAAACTGATTTTTGGAAAATTTCAAACCCCCATAAACCCCCCCTCCCATGGTCCGATTTTTCTGGTTTCGAACTTAAAGTTATGAATGTCATTTTACACATTTGAGCCAAATTTCATCGAAATCGGACGTTTTTACTCAAGATATTGCATTCACGGACACACACACACATATATATATATATATATATATATATATATATATATATATATATTTGAACGAATAGTGTTTTTTTTCGTCTGGGGACCTCAAAACAAAAAATTATCATGGCCTCGGACTTAAGTCTTATCATGAAACCTACGGTAATAGCTTCTTCCCTATAGGGGAAATTCGCTAAAAGTGGACTAGATTACTGGCAACTTTTTTTCACAGATGAACTTATTGAAGAGATTACTGCTGAAACTAATAGGTATGCCAGGGAAAAAATTCAAAAAAGTACCCCTATGCAAAAAAGGTCGATCTGGCACATCTGGAAAGACGTTACGCCTACTGAAATGAAGGCTTTCCTCAGTGTAATCATCAACATGGCAATGCATGAAAAATCTGAAATAAGAGTGTTTCTCGGAAGACTGGTTGGACAAGCAGCCCTTTTAGCGAATTCCCCCTAAAGGGAAGAAGCTATTACTGTAGGTGTCATGGTAAGACTTAAGCCCAAGAGCATGATAACTTTTTGTTTTGAGGTCCCCAGATGCCAAAAACACTATTCGTTCAAATTTATATATATGTATATATATATATGTATACATATATATGTATATATGTATATACATATATATATATATGTATATATATATAGGTATATCTATATATACGTGTCCGTTAACACGATAACTTGAGTAAAAACGCCCGATTTTGATGAAATTTGGCTCAAATGTGTAAAAGGACATTCATGACTTTAAGTTCGAAGACCAGAAAAATCGGACCATGGGAAGGGGGATTTTAAATTTTCCAAAAATCAGTTTTTTGCTTTTTTAACCCTAAAACTTTTAAAAAACTTTATTTTGGTTTTGACCGTGTTATAGAGCTCAAAAAACAAATAACATAGTATTTTGAATTATTAACCTAGGTTAAGTGGTTGCGGAGAAAATCCAAAATCTACTCATAAAATCTCCCATGTTAATCTTATGGGAAAAATGTTTTTGGCTTTTCCTCAGTTTATTTTAATGTAAACTTCACATTTGCTTTTACCAATCTGTTCAGTTCCACAAAAAAATCATTTTGGTGTTTAAATTGTGATTCTACGCCCAACCGTTGCAGAGATATTCAAGTGCTATGAACACTGTACGTTGTCCAATGTTATCCTTATGGAGAATAAATAAAATTTGATATGTCGATTATTTATGAATGTATGTTGATGAAATTTGGTATGTGGCTTCACAAAGTACTAGTATATTGATATTTGCACAAAAAATTATTTTTTATTGATTATTTCTGTAGCAGCAAACCTGCATACTCAGCCCCATGTTATTCTTATGGAGAATAAGTAAAATGTAATGGCTCCCTTAATTATAAACATAAATTAATAAAACTTGGTATGTAGCTTCACTTGGTTGAGTTATATTGATAATTTTATAAAAACCCATTTTTTTTCCTTGTTGCAGCAAACCTGCTCTCTCAGCCCCCATTTTATTCTTATGGAGAATAACTAGAATGTTATAAAGCGCTTATTTATGATTGAATATTGATGGAACTTGGTATGTGGCTTCGCCTAGTTAAATTCTATTTATATTTGCATAAAAACCAATTGTGTTCCTTGTTTCAGCAAACCTACGTACTCATTATCAATGTTATTCTTATATGGAGAATAATTAAAATCGCTTATATGTGAATATATTTTTATGAAACTTGGTATGCGGCTTTATGTGGTATTAAGACATATATTATGCATCGGAAATTCGCTGAGTACGCAGGTTTGCTGCAACGGGGGCATTTTAAAGATGTATTTTCAAGGGACAGGTTCTTCAAATATTTTGGACCCTTCATCTGTGTGCTTCGACGACTGATGAGAGGCCAGGTAGGACCACTAGGGCCGAGAAGATAAGAAAGATCGGTTCTTATTTGGACTCTTAAGTTCCGTGAGCATTATTGCCCAGGACGAAATATATCTGTTGATGAGAGCACAGTTGGTTTCAAAGGCAAGGTTTTGTTCAAGTGCTATAACAGACTGAAACCAATCAGGTGGGGCTTGCGTATTTATGTTCTAAGTGACTCCACCAATGGTTATATTTGTGCAATGGAACCATATTTTGGATCTACTACAACTAACAACTTAGTCAGACCGGACTTACCTTTCACTATTAGAATCGTGCTCCATTTGGTTCACAAACTGATTGAAGATACCGACAGTACAGGCTTCCACGTATTTACGGATAGGTTCTATACCAGCTATTTCTTAGGGCAAGAGCTAATGAAACTCAATATGCATCTAACAGGACAATAATGCCAGGCAGACTTGGCCTCCCTGATGCTGTCAAGAAAGATGCCATAACAAATCTAGAGCATCATAAGACAGTTGCCCTTCGTAAAGACGAGTCTTTAGTTTTAGTATGGCGGGATAAGCGCAATGTAACTATGTATTCAGCTGCCTATGATAACAGTGCTGAGAAAATCACTAGAATTATAAAGTCTGGTATATCAGAGGAAGTGATGAAACCTAAAGTGATCTGTGAATATAACAGGTTTATCGGGGGCGTGGACATTGCTGACAACTACATAGGTATCAAGCTACGGTTTTACCAGAAAGTCCCTGAAATGGTGGAGAAAGTTATTTTTTTGGCTAATTGAAACTACAATAGTAAATGCTTACATTCTGTACTGTATGGAGACAGAAAAACCTAAGAGACACAGGGTATTTCGCAAAGATTTAGTGCGACAGCTTGTAGGCGAGGTTCGAAACACCCAAAATAGGAAACGGGGACGACCGTCATCATTGGACAACTCAAATGAGGTGAGGTTGAATGGAAAATTCCATGCAATCCACAAGATAGAAGGAGGGAAGACACGGGACTGCAAGGTGTACAGTGATAGGAAGACTTCAGGAGGAAGGAGAGAGTCCTCAACTTACTGCAAGTCGTGCCCAAAGGAGCCAGCGCTGCATGTTGGAGAATGTTTTGAGAAATACCACACTCAGAAGGATTACAGATAATTTTATAAGTACTATCTCATATTGTCACTATCTTATATTGTCTTCTCAAGCATAGTAATAATTAAGAGGTAATTTTTTACTGGATTTGTGTGTTCATTTGACTTACAAATAAATATAAATGGGTTTTTACTCTCGTAATCTGTCACATATAGTACATATGTACTAAACATATATGGAAGAAAAAATAAAACAGGTATACATTTTTATTTTTATTTCATCAATATACAGTATGTAATCAAAGTGCCTTAAAAATAAACCCTCATAAATGCATTTTAAAATTAATTTGGGTAATTAAATGTAACAATAGTAAAATATATACAAAATAGCCAAAATTAATTCCGTCTCAGGGTGTCTGGGTGATTTAATTTAATCGACCTCAAAGGGTTAAATCTAAACTTTACCCTTTTTTAAATCAATGCTTTATTCAGTCTATTCCAATCTTGCTTATTTAGGCCTAGTGGTAAATAAGAAACAAAAATACCAAAGTTTATATTATCAAGCAATTTGTAATATTTAAAATAGATTCCTAAAGGACAGTTCAGGAGTTGGGTTTAGCTAGTCCTCATATATCATTAGTCCCTGACTATCGCAGACTGTGAGTCAAAAAGGTTTGGAAGGAGTCTAGGCATAAATTCAATAAACTCTATGGTTTATCCTATGATCCCTGAGATATTTACTTGAGAATTGTTTACCTGGTTTAGCAAGGCTAGGCTGAGGGTCCCAGCACTAATGAGGGGTCGAGTGGAGACCCTCAGTGTTCTCTTGCTCTTAGGATCATCATCGAGTATGATAGGTTAACTAGAGACATCAATGAAAGCTCTCTTGCCCCATCTTCTCCACCTTGGAACACTTATATTTGCAGTAGATTATACTAATGGCTGCAATCCCTAATATGGTTTTAACTCTTTGTTAGAGTTATAATGCAATTTATAGTTTAAACAAAACAGAATTAAGAAGCACATATTTTTAATACAACAAAACACATTTTAATCTCAAGTATTTTCTTATATGGCTAGTTTGCTCTTTTTATCATGCAAGTGCAAGGTTTCCTAAACTTTGTGCTTTATTTCATGCTTGTTGTATTGATTTAAAAGTGGTCAAGATGTAGATTTGACATACTTACAACAGGAAGCACGTTAAATGGCAGGAGAAGAAATAAACTAACTTACCAATTGCCTTTTTACAAAACACATAATATAAAATACGTACATAGGTTTGTTACAACAGAATTGCAGATATGAATAAAACTCTGACAAAGATTTTTGTGGCGGTTGCAAATTTAGGAAAGAAATCTATGAAGTCTTGTAAATATTTGATATTTGGTAATAGGGCAATACAACCTGGTGACCAGGCGATGATCTCCTTTTTAAGGTTTGTCCTCCCGGCTTTTGAAAAATATGAACATTGTCTAGTTTTTACTAGGACATCATGTATTCATAAAATAAATTACACATTAAGCGGAATATCTTGACTTGTGGCTTACTCCACTGCCGGAGTGACTGAGATAGGCCTAACCAGCTGGGCTGAAAACAGTTCCCACATGTCAAGATATTCTGCTTCAAGTGTAGGTAAATAACATTTTCACGAGACTATTGGAATATCAGCTGCTTTTCCATTGTGTATATTGCCAGGTAAAGTTCGTCATATCCCCACTAGTGAGGAAAAATTATATTATCACTAGTGAGGAAAACTCAGCCTAACAATACAATACAATATTGAAGTAATGCCCACCTGTTTAAAACATTGTGTTGGTTGTTGTGTTTACTTTACTTCATATTTTGTTTATATTTTTTGCTGTGTATTGTGAAAACTAGTTCAAAACTCGTAGGAAAATGATTTTTCCCACTAGTTGTGAAATATACTATTTATTTGGTATATTTTAATAAGCCATTCTGAATTACAAGACGACACTGTTAGGAGAAATAGTTCTAAATCCAGTGTGGAAAGAGAACTTTTTAACATCAACGTATGGTGAAGAAATGAAAACAAATTTAATATTGAAGCTGTCAGAGGAGTACAATTGGTGGCTTTCAAAATACAATTTTGAATATGAACATATTAAACTTACACAAATATTTTATGTATATCCCCAGGATTGCTAAGGAAAATGTCTTTTAAGTAGGCTATTTGGAGTAGGCATTTTAGGATTATCTATCCTAAACATTTGCCTAAAAATTCATAAACTAAACTAGGAGTATGCTTAAATATTCGCGTAATGGGATGACCAACTCAGGAAAATGGTATGTGAAAGTTACTGCTGTTAACGTTAGTTCTAACCGAAATTCCATCACAAAATATTAAATAAATAGTCTTGGAGTCTAAAAGAAATATCTACTTTCCTTTTGGTTGATTTTAGATCATAGGATAAATAATTCTTAATTATATTAAACAGGGGTAAATTCTTCAACAAAAAATAACACGGTAATTTGCCTATGCAGTGAGGTAGGTACATTGGAAACTAGCTGGGTATGCAAGTTTGCTGTGACGGGGGTATTTAAATATCATAAACTGGCAAAAGAATACAGCTGGCAGAATTAAATACGAAATAAATGGCTGCTGCAATCTAGCGGATAAACTATTAACTCACACACATAACTCACATTATAGGAGAACCTTATCTTTATTTGTAATAACTGGTATGATATTAGTTTTTTAATCTAAAAATTTCAAAACCTTTCAAAAGTTTTCAAAAAGAAAAGTCCTTCTTTTTCATATAATTTGTATTTGGTGTCCTGAGTACAACTAAAGAACAAATTAAACTTATTCCGTTCAATTCTAATTTTTTGTAGTTATACGTATGCCAAACACTGAAATGTAGCCTCAATCAACTATACAAAAATTATGCTAGAGTTATATTTTAAATATATAAAATTATTGTACTGTTCTCGGAGATGTCTTAAGACTTTTAGAAAAACATAAAACTCTAAGAAATACAATACAAAGTTAATAGCGACTGTGAACGCAAAACTATCTTGATATAGGAGATAAAGGCAAAGTCTTAAGCATTGTATAACTGCTTTACACGGCTTGACAGGGTGCCCAAGCAGTGAGGGCCCTGAGTCCAGCCTCCTTAAAATCTTTTACAACCAACCCTTAATCAGTTACCCTGAGACCTTCAGTCCTACAGTTGAAATGTTTTAACATTCAGTTTGCAATTGCACTACACTTTTTTACAACCAACCCTTAATCGATCTACCCTGGGACCTTCAGGCCTACAGTTGAAATGTTTCACATTCAGTTTCCAACTGCACTACACTTAATCAGCTGGATGCATTGTCATGACATTAGACTCGGCCGGAAGTCCACGCAAGTTAATTGTGATACCAAAGGTAACATAATAAGACTGAAAGTGGATGAATATTGAACCACAAACTTAGTTTTAAATAATAACTTTAGATTTAGATGGTGGGAGGAGAGGGGTGGCCTTGGGACTACTGGTGTGGCAGTTGCTCAAGCGGTATTTACCATGTACATTCTGGTTCTGGTGTGGGCTCAGTTTGGCCGGTTTGTGATCGGATGGTCCGTTTGTCTAGTGGTCGGATGCTGAGGCCGCACTCCGAGGCCTCGGGTGAGGTGGATGACTGGCCCTGGGCCCCGGGGCGCTCTACGGTGGGGGCTCAAGGTCACAGCGGTAACGGTACGGAACAGGTCCGCAGCTCAGACTCCAAAGATCTCATCTCCCTGAAAACACCGGCCTTGTGCAATCTCTTCTGGGAATACGACCGCGACGTCAGTCGTTCACTTTATGTGGGTATTTTCGTACTGCAACCGGATTGAAAGATTGGTGCGACTTTAGTCGCAGGATGTACATGGATGACCTTGGTTTGACCTGACGACCTTCCCGATTTGGAAACGAAATCCTGGTTTGTGAGCTATCCGGAGGTTTCATAGGTTAGCTTTTTATGCGAGAAAATCTACCTCATTGTGTATTAACAACAGGTAACACACAACAAACCTAACACCACAACATGGTTTGGGAACTTGATGACCATTCCGATTAAAACTGGTGCTACGAAAATCAAATATATGTACCTAAGAAGCAAATTAGTTTATTCATAGGCCCTACTCAGCTCTTTTTCAGGGACTGCACTCTGGACTGAGTGGATGGATTGTAGTTTCGGAGATCCCTTGCCGTGTTCATCCCAGAATAGAGAAGAAACGGAAATAGTCGGCATGCGGAAACGGCTTTTAGGCGGTTACAAAACGATGGTTGAATTTATAACGGCCCTGGCTTGAATTTGGACAAAATTAGAAAAACAGGACGGCCACGCGCCGCTCGCTGTGGGGCGTATAGCGTATGTAAATGGTTCTGTTTTGTTTCCTGTTTGTCGTAAAGTGGTAGTTGTTTGTTATGATTTGCAACACAAATGACACGTGGACTCGTGGAAATCAATGTAACTGGTTAATTATGTATTTAGTGGATCCGCGATTGCAATGTAAGCAAGTAATTCGTTAAACAAATTGAACATTATTAAGTGAATGTCAAAATACGGTGTTTACAATTTGTGGACGTCTCTTAGAGGTAGAGGTCTAACAAATGTACTTGTTTGGTTTACCTAATCCTGTATAACGCTATACAGCAGAATATCGATTCGAACCAAATTTAGATCAAAATCAGTGGTATACTGGTTGATGGCAGTTTTTAAATGAACTAAATGGTCATTATATATTCCACCTCCCACGGAAATACACAACGCGGAACGGAAAAGTGCAAGCTGCTCAGATGTATTCTGCGGGCAAGGCCTTGCAGTTGCATTAGTCGATGACCATAACGGGACTGGCGATGTGGCGATTGAGTTGTCGACGGTCGGGTTACGTACGAACGGACAGACAGGTTGCTGAATAATGCCGGACACTCGCACAACGGTACGCTGGAAGTGGGTCGCCCACAGACCCATATACCTCCCATTGCTATTGTACTCTGTGCGCCGGCTATGGTAATGATACACGATACTCTATGCCGTGCCGGGCGCCGCGTCACGTCACGCGGATTTTCCGCGCTCGCTGTTGCTGGGTGATTGGTGATTGGCGGTTGGCGTCTGGGTTTATGATGCTATTAAGGTGGTTAGCAAGACTGTGAACTCGAAATAGGAAGAGAATACCAAATTAATTTCTAGGTTTAGAGGTTTGGCCTGGAGATTGATTGGGGTTTCGTCTGTTTTTATTGTACAGATAATGTGTTCTAAGCCAGAGTTTGCTATGAACATATTTTGGAATTTACAATACAGATATTTACAATTATATAATAAACATATTTATTTGTTAGGATTATTTAAGTAATGTAATAACTATTCATTTCAGACATAACTATACATACACCTATAGAAGGCGAAGCCCTCACCCACTCATCACGAATTCTCCTACTTTCCATTTACCTAGGGAGTTGGAATTGTGTACACTGATTCTTTAGGCATAAAATAGGAAAACTAAATGGTTTGCATGCTGATCTGACCTTAGGGCTCCGCCAGAGACCCAGACAAAGTTCCCATGTATTCCTTACGAACTTGCATTTTTGTTTGAGCTGATGAAAATACAAACAGCTGATCTTGATTCGTAGTAGGTCCACGGGCTAATCACAGAATGCAGCACACACAACTAACTGTCATCCATAATATTATAAAGAAGAGGTGGTTTCTGTCCGTCTGATGTTCCGTGTGAACGCAAAAACTACTGAACCGACTGGGCTGAAAACATAAGTGTAGATCTTGAACCCATGCAACACATAGGCCTATTCACTTCCTTAAAATCCCCTCGGGCTACGCCCCGTTAACGTCCTAAGTTTCAATGTTTACATTTCAGAAGAAAGTAAACATTCAGAAACTCTAATGCGAACAGCTGGGGACACTTCGATTTGACAGCAGAAGCAATAACAGCTGTTTCATGCTAACTAAAATGCAAATTGTATTGACTTTAGAACAGGTAAAAACCTCTGTGCGAAGAACGGGTAAATCAGCTAGTTTATCTATAATATTATAAAGAAGAGGTGGTTTCTGTCTGTCTGTGTATTAATGCCCCCCTCCCCGATATTTTTTATTTTTATTGTACTTGAGGTCTTTTATTTCTAAAAGCGAATCAAAGTGTTACGTGTACCGATTTGGAGTCGCAAATTACACGCCGTTTATTACCCGACAGAGTTCCTCGACTTAGCAACAGGACCCGAACTATCTGCCTGTATATTTCGTTAATTAACTTTGATTTAACTTTACATTAAACGTGTAAAATGTAATTTTAATATTATAAAACAATGAGGATTGTTATTTGCTTTAGTTAATCTACCATTTATATACAGCCCGTACGAAGGACGGGTACACGCTAGTAATACTATAAAGAAGAGGTGGTTTCTGTCTGTCTGTCTCATGTTCCGGGTGAACGCAAAAACTACTGAACCGACTGGGATGAAAACTTTACATAGGTAAATCTTGAACCCATGCATCACATAGGCGTATTCACTTCCTTAAAATCCCCTCGGGCTACGCCCCTTGAACGTCCTAAGTTTCAATGTTTACATTTCAGAATAAAGTAAACATTCAGAAACTGCAATGCAAAAACAGCTGTGCATACTTCCATTTGACAGCTTAGAGCAGAAGCAAGAACAGCTGTTTCAAGCTAACTAAAATGCAAATTGCATTGACTAAAGAACGGGTAGAGAAAACCCCTGTGTGAATATCGGGTACGTCAGCTAGCTATTAATTAATATTAATGAACAAATATTAATGTGGCTTCTTCTGGTTGTGGTCTATTCTTATTTGCACAAAAATTTTTACCGATACCTCCTGTACCTCTCCCACCCCCCGATTTTATATTTTTGCTCCCCCCCCCGGTTTTTGTTTTTGCCCCACCCCCGATTTTACATTTTGCTCCCCTCCTCTTCGATTTTATATTGTTATTTTATGCTCCCCATTTTATATCTTTGCCCCCCACCCGATTTTATATTTTTTGCCTCCCCCTCTTCGATTTTTTATTTTTATGACCCCCATTTTATATTTGTGCCCCTCTCCCCGATTTTATATTTGTTTGCCCTCCCTGATTTTATATTCTTGCTCCCCCATTTTTATTTTTGCACCACCCCCAATTTTATATTTTGCTCCCCCCCTATTTGATTTTATATTTTTATATTATGTTGTCCCCCTTCAATTTATATTTTTGCCCCCCCCGATTTTATATTTTTTCTCCCCCTCCGGTTTTTATTTCCCCCCCCATTTTTATATTTTTGTCCCCTCCCGATTTTAGATATTTTTTACCCCCCCCACTTCGAGTTTATATTTTTATTTTATGTCCCACCATTTTATATCTTTGCCTCCCTCCCTGAGTTTATATTCCCCCCCCCGATTTTATATTCTTGCTCCCCCCATTTTTATTTTTGCCCTACCCCCAATTTTATATTTTGCTCCCCCCTATTTTATTTTATATTTGTATTTTATTTTGTCCTCCCTCCATTTTATATTTTTGACCTCCCCCCCGATTTTATATTTTTGCTCCCTCTCTAGTTTTTATTTTTGCCCCCTCATTTTATACCTTTGGCCCCCCTGATTTTATATTTTTGATCCGCCTCCCAATTATATATTTTGCTCCCCCCTATTTGATTTATATTTTATTTTATGTTGCCCCCCTCCATTTCATTTTTTTGCTCCCCTCCCCGATTTCACATTTTGCTCCCCCCCGCCGATTTTATATTGATACTCCCCCTCCCCCCCTCCCTGATATATTTTTATTTTTTTGCACTTGAGTTTTTTTATTTCTAAAAGGGTATCAAAAGTGTTACGTGTACCGATTTGGAGTCACAAACCACACGCCGTTTACTACCGGACAGAGTTCCTCGACTTAGGAACATGATCCGAACTATCTGCCAATATATTTCGTTAACTTTGATTTAATTGCTTATTAAACGTGTAAAATTTAATTTTAATATTGTAAAATAATGTGGATTGTTATTTGCTTTAGTTAATATACCATTTATATACAACCCGTACGAAGGACGGGTTTACAGCTAGTAATATTATAAAGAAGAGGTGGTTTCTGTCTTTCTGTCTGATGTTCCGGGTAAACGCAAAAACTACTGAACCGACTGGGCTGAAACTTTACACAAATTTAGATCTTGAACATAGGTCTATTCACTTCCTTAAAATCCCCTCGGGCTACGTCCCGTGAACGTCCTACTCGTCCTAGGTTTTAGTGTTTACATTTCAGAAGAAAGTAAATATTCAGAAACTGTAATGCGAACAGCTGTGGACACTTGCATTTGACAGCAGAAGCAAGAACAGCTGTTTCAAGCTAACTTACCTTTCTAACCCGTGCGAAGAACGGGCACATTCTTCTAGTAGTTTCTATAAATCATTTGCTGGGCGAAGCCTGCGGGTAACAGGTAACAGCTAGTATTCTATAGTTTTCTTGCCAATCAATACAGTTATGTCCAAAGTGATGGACTGTCCTTAGTAATTTGTCATTACTGTCATACACATTGCGGCGAAATAATGGCTACAGTAATCACATATATATCGCTATGATTCAGCGTCTGCTATTACATCAGGAGTGGTAATCCCACCAATGGAGACGAGCGCCAAGATCAAGCTCGCGTTTCCTCAAACGAACGCACCCAAGGTCAGCCAGAGTCATCTTTCGCACCTTTCATTGTTGAAAATGAAAATAAACCTTCCTCACTACTGCGTATTGTTTAGCTGCATGAATGAAATTGGAGTTCCCATACGTATCAATAGCAAGCGTTGGAAGGTTTTGTTAAATGGTTTACCTTAATAGTAAACAAACCAAGCGCCAAGAAACATCTTTTCTCCATAAGAATATCATGGCAACTTTTAAGGCCAGTGGGGCGAAGCCCTAAAGTCGGCGTTAAAAAATTATTCCCAGTTTTGAATCATTACAAATTGAATAAAATCACAAAAAGGGACGTTACGAATATCATAGCAAATTTACATGGGCCGGAGCCCTATGGTTGGGGAGAACGTATCCAATGTGGAGGATATTTTAAAAGATGCAGTTTTTTTTAGAAATACGACTAACCATCAAACGCCAAAATCGGACGTTGGAAAGTGAAAGGAAAAACAGTGGGGTTTGCGGAGCCTTAAGGACGGAAAATATGATTAAACATGTTTTTATCACCCAACCAAGGCTCGACGTGGTATGTTCCGAGAGAAGTTTTGAGGAGCCTTTTCCGAGCTATTTAGATAATCTATTTTCTCCATAACATGTCAATATTTCATGCCAGTGGGGCGGAGTCCTGAGGTCTAAGTAAAAGAAATCGTATCCAAAATGTAGTTGCCCCCTTAAACGTGGTAGGCCTATGGTCCAGGAGCACTTTTGAATAGCCGTTTTCTAAATCACTTGGACATACACATGCACTACAACTTTATTAGTATAAAGTACTTTATTAGTTTACGTCTATAACCTATGCAGATTTTACAAGCGTCTTCTTCAGAGTCCTTTTGATATAGGCCGATGCATGTAAAACATGGATTTTCCTACATAGAATAGAACTGCGTGGCTGTAGCAACACACTAAAATTTCCTCGTTGCTATTTCCTCGTTGTTTTACTTTCCACACCACAAAATATAATTTTCGACTGTTATGGTTTTGATAGAAAAAACCCGTAAAATAATTTTAAACCTAATGTGGGTATGTATAGATAATAAGCATGACAAATGTGTACAAACGTACATTTTACTTGCCTTTTAGGCCTATTGGGCTGTGGTTAAAAAGTGAACCTTTAGTCATTCTCTTTTTGTACTCTCTTTCTGTAGGCCTACTCTTTTTGCTAACCACGTTACTTGGTGAAACAATCCAGAAGATCATTTCAAACCAAAGTCCCGTTGTGTTCTGTTACTTTCCAAAGATTGACGTTTAGCAATCTTCAGTAGCCATTTGGTGACGGAAGAGCGGTCAAGCATTTAATTAAGTCCAGAGACCACGACGATATCTTCGGCTCGTTGTTTATCTGCTATCCTCACTGGAGGCTGTGACAAGTAGAAGGATTTCATACCACAGTGCTCTTGGAGGCCTTAAGAACTACGTGCCTTCAGAAAATAGTATTAACTGTGGAGTACAACGCTTAGCTTGAGACATTAAAATGAATATATAGAGAACATATTAGTCGATTAAAGACGGCCACACACTACCGGACTTTTTTCCGAAAAAGACATTGAACCGAGCAGGATTTGGCTTCGAAGGGAGAAAATCCGGTAGTTTGTGGGGCCTCCGAACCAGACATCGAACCGAGCACCGAGCGCTCCCGAGGCGGTTTTTTGACGAAAGATCAAAGAAAGATCGGTCCGATGCCTTGTTCGGGTCTGGTTCGGGGTTCGGTAGTGTGTGGTACCTCCATACGCTGCTCCGAGCGCCGTCCCGAGCGCCGTAACGAGCCCCGCCGCTAGGAGCTGTGTTACAATCCTCCTACATAGTTAATAATATCCAGGCCTACTGCTTTTCCAAGAAACAGTGATAGATATTTGATTTGGTAACAGATAAATCTGCTTAACTAGTTTAACCTAAATAAAATGAATAATGTTAGTAAAATCAATTCATATGAAACTATAAATTAATCTCTACTACATAACACCAGCCCCCTACCACCCTACCTGCATCCTCTAAACCCCTTATAATGCCGCTAACCCCTCACCTAAATATGTACCCGACAACAAATTGCTATTTAAAACTAATTATATTATGTCATATTCGAAACAAACTTGCCTTATGTTTTTAGGAACATCGCAAAGTGCTTGGCAAACCTCCGGTTAATTTTACCAATAGTTTGTACAGATATTCTGAATAGGAATCGGAAGCTTCTATAGTTGTCACCAGTCGCCAGAAAACGTAAAGTTACCGGTAACCTGTCTTGAGCGGATATTGCTTTCCGCAACTGCGTATCTTGTTTAGATATCTTCCCTCCAATCAGCGTTAGAAGGTATTCAAAATCTACAGGGGACATTCTTGTAAAATTGTTGTACTGTCCACTAACTTGCTGAAATTTTAAGTCCGATATCAATGTACCTCCGCCACAGTCTTGCCTCTTTTCAAACAGCAGAGTTTCCCACCAACGACGTCTCCTTTTCTTTCTTCTCTTTTTGAGAGTGGCCAGATGGATGTAAATGTAAGCAGCTGCAGCAGCCGCCTCCCCTTCCATCACAAACTACACTGCAAAAAATCACAAACAAATACACAAGTACACGGAATGCAACAGTGCACACAAGTACATGGCCGACCTGCAAAACGTCAACTAAAATGGTCCCCACCGTTTTTACCCCGCTCGGTGTTTTCACGCTCAATCTGTCCTATCCGATGTCTTGGTCGGGGTCTTGATCGGAAAGAAGTTCGGAGTGAATTTAGCTACCTTCGTGCCCTACTCCCTGCTCCCTGCTCGGTCCGATGTCTTGTTCGATGTCTGGTTCGGGCAAAATTCCGATAGCGTGTGGCCGCCTTAAGAACATCAACGGACCTCCGATCTACGGTGGCCACACACTACCGGACTTTTGCCCAAACGAGACATCGCACAAGACATCGGATCGAACAGGGAGCAGGGCACGAAGGTAGCTAATTTACTCCGAACTTCTCCCCAAACAAGACATCGGATCGGACAAATTGAGCGGGAAACCCTCCGAGCGGGAAAAAACGATAGGGACGATTTTAGTTGCCGTTGTGCAGGTCGGCCGTGTACTTGTGTGTAGATTCCACCCTCTTTACCTATTAACCCATTCAACCATTTCACCCACCTCCCCACGATTTCACCCACTTCTCTCCAAGCGAAATTCCTTTTCACTTTGTGGTAGTGAAGAGGATGGGACAAGACCCACAAAACATGCCGATTTTGTACTCGGAAATAAACAACTAAATGTTTTCCTCAGACCGCACACAACTACATACGGTGTAAGAATCACCGTGCGGGTCATGCTAATAGTTCACTTTTCCATCGGAAATTCACTAATGACAACAGTCAAGACTGCAACCCGCGCTAGCGGCGCGGCGCGGGGCTCGTAACGGCGCTCGGGTCGGTGCTCGGAGCAGCGTATGGAGGGAGGTACCACACACTATCGAACCCCGAACCAGACCCCGAACAAGACATCGGACCGATCTTTCTGTGATCTTTCTTCAAAAACCCGCCTCGAGAGCGCTCGGTGCTCGGTCCGAAGTCTTGTTCGATGTCTGGTTCGGAGGCCCCACTAACTACCGGATTTTCTCCCTTCGACCCCAAATCCTGCTCGTTCCGATGTCTTGTTTGGGAAAAAGTTCGGTAGTGTGTGTCTGTCTTTAGTTTCCGTATATTTGCAAAACTTAATTTATGTTTCTTGATTTATTTTATACTAGCTGTTGTTACCCGTAGGCTTCCCCACGCGAATTATTAGTGAATCTCCTATGGAAAATGAACTATTAGCATGACCCGCACGGTAAAACTTAAGCCCGGGACCACCATAGAAGTTCCTAACGTGACCCCCTGAACACGTTTTGGGGGGTCGTTCAAAATTATATATATATATGTGTATTATGCACTTTAGCGGTTGCATTTTTTGTCCGATTTACTTCAAATTTGGCAGGGACGTTCCTTTCTATAATCAGTTGGACAAGTTCGTTGGGCAAAACAATCGGAAAATTCTAACCACTTTTTGGGGGATTATTCTTTCAGATTTCGAGTTTTTGGGCCCAAAAAGGTTCAGACAAACCCCGGACTTAAAAGTAATGCATGTATTAAGTTGGGAATTAGTGAAGCGAAGGTTTTAAGTCCTCTCTTGTCATTCTAGCATAAATATTTACCGAGTTATTAAAGACAATGTATATCGGTTAAACACAGTACGATGTCTTATGGGTTTTTCATATTAGAAAACATGTTATTTATTTGTTGGTGTATTTTTATCATCCCCAGCAACCTGGCGCCTACTTTAAAGCCTGACTGGACCTTCTCCCAACCTTATAATGCGCAAAATTGTATTCCTAGTATTGCAGGTAAATGAAACCAGGAGCATCAGAACAGCTACAAAATCAGTGTTTTCAGATTTCCATAAAATTGGAATAAATGTATGTTTTTACACTGGTTTTGAGTTTTAAAAGTTTTGTATGTGGAAATTCACTTGCCTCACGTCAGCGTGCTGCGTGCGAACTAGTTTATAAAAACCATGATAGTTTTGTGTGCTGCATTCTGTGGTTAGCCCGTGGAACTACTACGAATCAAGATTAGCTGTTTGTATTTTCATCAGCTCAAACAAAAATGAATGTCCATAAGGAAAACATGGGAACTTTGAACCCCCGTGGGGCATAGCCCTGTAGGATTTTCACAACTTCAATATGCCTATATGTTACTCAGGACTGTCAAGTACCTCTGCAAAATTTCAGCTCAATAGGTCCTGTAGTTTTCACGTGATGGAACTTCAGAGTTACACACAAACATCCATACTTTCACATTTATAATATTAGTATGATGTTTATGTTTACGTATGTGATCATTACTGAAAACTAAAGCCCATGGCAATTTGTCTTAAGGGAACTGGGTCATAATTTGAATTGTCATCTGAACAAGCTCAGGATACTTACTTGGACAAGCTCATACTTACTTGGACAGTAAACGAAATAATCTTTACATGTAAAGTTCCAAGTAACATTCGCCATGGAGTCTTTTTTGTTATACGTGTTCATGTTCATAGTGAGTGACAAATTATTCTTTATCTAGCTTAATTTTAGGGCTTATTAAATTTGAATCCCAGTTGTATTCAACAAGCTTAGTACGATGTCAGTTAAATCGTACAAAATGGCTGAAGAATTTTAGTTTTGTACTCGATTTATTGAATATACCGGGGGCCTGGGTTTAATGTAGCTCTTATGTTTTGCTTTTACATTCCTGACGTCTTACCTGTAGGTTTACCTGAACTTCCAAAACACAAATTTTAATCCGAGTTACACCCTTTAGTCTTCCGGATTTTTTAAGTAGGTTTCTTCCAACCGAAGATATGGCCAAATGAGCCCTCTCGGTTTGGGAAAGAAGCTGCGATATCAGATGTCCTTGACTCAGCGTCGTTCTGCTCGCTCCACCGACGTCGGATAACGACGATTGACTTGCAATCTGCCGATGAATAATTCTGGTTTTTCCATCTGATTTTGGCAGTGTGATGTAATGATTTAGCTGGGCTTGATGTTCCTCAGTAAGTTGAGTGGAGACTGACTCTAGTCGATTGATTTGCTGTTCATTCATACGTAAATAAGACATTGATTGTTTAACTAAATTATTTAACTGAATATGTTAGTATATATATATATTTTATTGAAACTTTCAGAGAATGATCCAATGGAATAAACGTTTACATATATCGCCCTCTTTTGAAAAATATAGATTGAATTTGAATAGCAGGTACCGGCAGTTTTTTTAACTTCTAAACACAATCAGAACCCCCTGAGGAGACTTGTAGTTAGTCATCTTCAGTTTGAGGGGTGTCCTGTTCACTTAATACAAATATTATTTTCTTTTTTTATAGTTTGTCTAATTTTAATATACACGTTTTGGCCAAAATAGATTTAAATTTATTTCCTCAAGGCAATAAATCTTGAGGTGTTAGCCTACATCCTTGTGTTGCAGCAGCTATAAACAAGCTCCATCTTAATTAATGCCAATTTGTCATTTAGCTTTAACGACAGCGAACATGTACTGAGTATAAGGTGTATACTAAGTGGTATAAGTGACACGCAGAGCACCTACACCATGAGTGGTCGACTATTCTCTTTGGGTATAGCATCACGTTCTGTCGTGGAAATCGCGGACCACCAAACATTGAGGCCACAGTTTTTCGAAACAACAGACACGGCGTGCAAGCTAAGAATCCTAATGAAAACCTGGCTCGCTTTAATGGTATTTGAATACCTATGGGGCCTCCGTGGTTGGCACCCAACGCGGTGGCATCCGGGAGCCCTGGCAAGACAAGCGCCCCCTGCCCTCGCCCCCCCCCCACACAGACAGCTACATAGTAGCACGTTCGCTTGTGGGCATAAAACAATCGAGCCTCCTCCGCTATTAATGAATTCCTGAGCCTTCCGTGGTACAGCGGGCCTTGAATACCCGATGTACGCACGCACAAGCGCGTGCCTCCATCACGCATATCAACTCCATATCTGGGTTACTCCGGGTAGTGTCCATGGTCACCCTTGTCACGGAAAGCGCCAAAGGGACGAAACGCTCGTGTGTTGGAACTTGATATAAGTGTTGCCAGTGTAATACACTGATTATGGAGTTTCTTTTTAAATATATCCGAAAAAATATTGGGGAGTCTTTGCGTATGAATTTTAATTTCTGAAATCTCCAATTTAAACATTTCCTAATGTATGTCACTTTCAAATTAAATTAATGTATCAAACATGTTTAAATGACATGCATACTTTGAAGATAATTAGACACGACAGCCGGAAGACCTTCAAATTTCAAACTTCGCCTCAACTACCGGTAAACACATACTACGGTCAGGAAATGGGTCTCGTTCCAAGTCTCTCGGTCCTCTGTCCTCTGGTCTAGTACGTCTCAGACAGTTCCACAGTCCCACCCCGCCAGCGTGGGAGACGCGTTGCGCCGGCGTTTCTCGCGGCCCGCAGTGCGAGTGATTAGCAGCTGCGTGTCCGCGGTATCCAGGGCGCGTCTAATAAAGTACTTTCCCTCGCCGCGACGCAGGCGCGGGTACTCGCCCAAAATTTGACAAACGGATCGACTTTCTCCGACCTTGAGTGAAACTTGCTACACGTACGAGCACTGACAGATTATGGGAGTCGGGATTAATCGCGGGTTGAACGGGTTTAGCTTTCCCGATAGTGGAGAAGGAAATTAGTTGAGTTATGTTGGAGGGTCGTGGTCGTGGTCATAGAGCGTTGAATAAGAGAGTTACCCCGGCTGCGGTGAGACCTGCTACACGGTAGACTTCTAGTCTTTTAAACGTCGAGTGACGTGGGATCGGGGTTTAGTTCGAAAAAGATAATTTAATTTGTTAAGTTGCCTTTATTGATTTTTTTCATTCGCTGTACCCCCTGCCTGGGGAAGATATATTCGCTTCCCTATCCGCCTTCCCTTTATTTGAGGTAAATTAATGGGTTTACTCGTTAAGATTGCTCATCATTCTACGTCGACTCTACAGTGGCCCATACAGATAGGGTAGTATACTTTTTCAGTTAACTAGTTATGTTTAAACTTCTATTTAATTTGTATAAATCTTTATACTTTGAAAATAACCTACACCGTTTTCATACACAGTTATTACTGTTCTGTTTATACTGTCTGTCTCAATAGGATAAACAGAACCATATTACTCTAAACATATTACAAACCGAGCTTTCGAAACCGTTCAGGTAGTTTCATAATCAAGCACACATACATTGCTCATATGTGCTCGATGATGAGCCGGAGGCGAGTTTCAATGTTGATGTCATGTATTTACCGATACTAACATTATTGTCGAAGTTGACGTGTTAGTGAAATTAAATCATATACTGTAAGAACTTTTGGTATTTTAATTTATAATCAACTGTAATAAAATATCGAATTAAGATTATGCGTTAAAATATTACGCCAGTAAATGGAATGCGATTTCAGTATTTTGCCTAATTCATACGTCTATATAGGAATTCTTTAAACTATGAGCTGATGAGTTTCTGATGAAACAAAACTTCTCATGTTCGTTGTCGTGTTATACACAACAGTCGGTTGTAAATACGGCAGATAGTGTAGGTTCCGCCAGTTATGGTTTGATATGGATTCAGAACCGATAAGGAAAGGTCAAGTGATGGCTCGTGCGCGCGTTCTTTAGGCAGATGCGTTCACGGGGAGAAGGGATGTATTAAACATCTTAAATTAATCTATTGTTTTGTTACAACGCCTACGCAGAACGTAGGATACTCATTTTAAATTATACAAATGACTCGGAAGTGTTAACGGCTCCGAAGAACTGTTGTCATATCAAGCGTTGTCACACATTCTCTGACTATCGTGGTATTGTGAAAACATATTCCCTGCAAGTGTACTTACACACGTAAGGTTCGTGAAATGCCAAATACAAACATGGCATAACATTGGAAATAAATAGAATTCGTTTTTATGGCAATATGCGCTATTCCATTTCCAACGCTAAATTAAAGTTAAGTTTAACAATAAGTGTACCAGTAAACAAATCGAATTTTCAACATTTATTGGCTTTTAGATCCAGAACTCCTAATTCCAAAGTTTTTACAAAATCTATCTGCTAGATTCCGAAATGGATTTTGCAAACAAACAGACATTGCTCGTACTAAAAGTATACAGTTCGGGCCACGGTGCTTGGCGCCTGGGAAAGGGGAGCACAAAAATAAGATGTCTCGTAAATAAATGCAGACAATAACAAAACTAACAGAAAATCAGTGTTTTAAAATTAAATTAATTAATTTTGCTTTCTGTTGACAAAAGTATACTGTAGCACTACCGGTACTAAGCCAAATAGAGGCGAAAAGTCATTCCAGAGCAGACACTAACCAGACGCCAAGCACTGTGACCCGAACTGTAGGATAGGATTATCACAAGTCAAATAATAATAACATCGCCGATAGCCTCTGCACAATCATTCACCTCATCCGTTCTATGTATTACCAGCCACAATCAACTTGTAATCAGTTCCAAGTTATCCTTCTCCGTTCTCCTACGGTATCCGGTGCTGGGCCCGGTACGCGGTGTCCTGTGACTTACAACATCGCAGAGAGCCTCTACACAAACATCTACCTCATCCGTTCAGTATATTACCAGTCACAATCAACTTGTAATCAGTTCCAAGTTATCTTTCCCCGTTCTCCTACGGTCCTACGGTATCCGGTGCCGGGCCCGGTACGCGGTGTCCTGTGACTTACAACATCGCAGAGAGCCTCTACACAAACATCTACCTCATCCGTTCAGTATATTACCAGTCACAATCAACTTGTAATCAGTTCCAAGTTATCTTTACCCGTTCTCCTACGGTCCTACGGTATCCGGTGCCGGGCCCGGTACGCGGTGTCCTGTGACTTACAACATCGCAGAGAGCCTCTACACAAACATCTACCTCATCCGTTCAGTATATTACCAGTCACAATCAACTTGTAATCAGTTCCAAGTTATCTTTCCCCGTTCTCCTACGGTCCTACGGTATCCGGTGCCGGGCCCGGTACGCGGTGTCCTGTGAACTTTAACTGCCTTTAACATCGCCGATAGCCTCTGCACAATCATTCACCTCATCCGTTCTATGTATTACCAGCCACAATCAACTTGTAATCAGTTCCAAGTTATCCTTCTCCGTTCTCCTACGGTATCCGGTGCTGGGCCCGGTACGCGGTGTCCTGTGACTTACAACATCGCAGAGAGCCTCTAACACAAACATCTACCTCATCCGTTCAGTATATTACCAGTCACAATCAACTTGTAATCAGTTCCAAGTTATCTTTCCCCGTTCTCCTACGGTCCTACGGTATCCGGTGCCGGGCCCGGTACGCGGTGTCCTGTGACTTACAACATCTCAGAGAGCCTCTAACACAAACATCTACCTCATCCGTTCAGTATATTACCAGTCACAATCAACTTGTAATCAGTTCCAAGTTATCTTTCCC
Source organism: Allygus modestus (assembly GCA_963675035.1). Lineage (NCBI taxonomy): Eukaryota > Metazoa > Arthropoda > Insecta > Hemiptera > Cicadellidae > Allygus > Allygus modestus. The sequence goes on from OY776112.1 coordinate 199,917,302, forward strand.
CGTTCTCCTACGGTCCTACGGTATCCGGTGCCGGGCCCGGTACGCGGTGTCCTGTGAACTTTAACTGCCTTTAACATCGCCGATAGCCTCTGCACAAACATCCTCCTCATCAATTCGGTATATTACCAGTTACAATCAACTTGTAATGAGTTCCAAGTTATCCTTCCCCGATCTCCTACGGTATCCGCTGCTGGGCCCGGTACACGGTGTCCTGTGTATAACATCGCCAATAGCCTCTGCACAAACATCCATCTCATCCGTTCCGTATATTACCAGTTAACAATCAACTTGTAATCAGTTCCAAGTTATCTTTCCCCGTTCTCCTACGGTCCTACGGTATCCGCTGCTGGGCCCGGTACACGGTGTCCTGTGTATAACATCGCCAATAGCCTCTGCACAAACATCCATCTCATCCGTTCCGTATATTACCAGTTAACAATCAACTTGTAATCAGTTCCAAGTTATCTTTCCCCGTTCTCCTACGGTCCAACGGTATCCGTTGCCGGGCGTGGTGCGCGGTGTCCTGTGACCTATAACATCGCCAATAGCCTTTGCACAAACATCCACCTCATCCGTTCGGTATATTACCAGTTACAATCAACTTTTAATCACTTCCAAGTTGTCCTTCCCCGTTCTCCTACGGTCCAACGGTATCCGGTGCTGGGCCCGGTACGCGGTGTCCTGTGACCTATAACATCGCCGATAGCCTTTGCACAAACATCCACCTCATCCGTTCGGTATATTACCAGTTACAATCAACTTTTAATCACTTCCAAGTTGTCCTTCCCCGTTCTCCTACGGTCCAACGGTATCCGGTGCCGGGCGCGGTGAGCGGAGTCCTATGACCTATATACTCCGCCTTTGCACCGGCACGTGGTACATTACCAGTACCACAAGTCAAGTTTATTGCGTTGACCTCGGCGATAGCACAGTCTCCCACAATGGTCTGATCCGCCTTAACCCTGGGAGTGACCCGGTATCGTATCAATTATTGTGCGGTGCCGTTCTATTGTCTGCAACTGCGGGTTACGGTATCTTGGGAACGTGGATGTCTACAGTGTCTTAACTGATGGGGGGTACGGACGTGGCAAAATAAGGAAAGGCGATATAATATTCATAAGGTATCGTACAGTGGTCATTTGCACATTCTAACAATCGACCCCACTAATATGTATTTTAAATTATATAAAAAATGTTAACAGAGTCCAATTATGGTAAAAAGTAAGGAGATGTCAATGTAGTAAAGATTCCAATTCGCCTTTTTTGTCGAGCAGGTTGTTTGTAATGTTGTTTACGAAATGATTCTTCATCGATAAACTCCCTCGGCCAGATTAGTTATGCAGAAGAAGGTTTCCCTTGTTGTTAAATTTTATTCAACCACTCTCTCAAAAGTTTCCTTGACCCTGATGAAGTTGTGAATAAAACTATGTAATTAGAAAATAGAATAAAGATGTAGAGGAGGTATATGGCACAACATTCGTGGTCCATGACAACGACCACAACCATTCTTCTGTACCAGGAGCAAAATTTTCCTTGAGCCGGATGCAATAAAGTTGTAAAAAAGTTATGCCACTCAAATGTGTAGTTGTCGAAGAGGTGTGCAACGTTATTGGTGGTTTATGGCAACGTCCGATGGTCGGTGGCCCGGAAGTCTGCCTAATTTTCCAAATCACTCTTTTGAGTTCTTCAAATTAGTTTAGTTTATAACATTACTTTCAAGCGGATTAGCTTAATACAGCTTGAAGTGATATGAGTTCCTCGGTAACCCCCTTAAGGTCCAAATGTTCTGAAAGAGCTCAATATACAGTAAGTACTCTTGCAATCATTGTGCCCGCGTCCAGAAGCGGGGCATCTCGCGTTTTACGAGGCGTTTAGCCACTCTTAACAATAGTATTGACTCGATTTATCCCTACAACAATAGAATAAAGACATCAGTGGCTGGATGTGAGTGTCCATTCTTTTTTCGCCGGCGTTATCCATAGTGTTGCAACCCGGCCGGCGGTCGCGGCGGTGGTTATGGTCTGGGCATGTATGGAGGTACAAGGTTGCCGCGTGGTCGTGCAAGGTCCCACACTACAGTCCTCACCGCAGTTATTGTCCTATCCTTCAACAGTCGTATTGCTCTGGTGTCCAGTGCACGAGCTTTCGAATCGGGACAATACTATTGAATAATTTCCGCTGCGGTTGGGTGGGTGTAGAACATCGTATGGGTGGCGGGTAGAGCGTAACTTACAAATTACGTAGTGTAGTGGCTGTTGTTTGCCAACGTACTTTTCCAGTCTTATATATGTTTGTGCTTATTTCCATCCAACCATGGAAATACCCTGTGAATTTGGTCTAGGCCTATCTAGATATTATTGTAAGGAAATTTTATATTCATCGACAGTTCGCAATAATTGCATTGAACAGAGGTTAAACAATGTTCTTAATTAATTTATAGATCGCCTTAAAATTCATAATTTTCTCTAAAATGTTGATATTTATTATTATTCTATTTTTGACTTGGTTGTTTTTGTCTTCAGTGACAGTCAGGCAGTTTTAATTTAACTTTTGTTAATTTACCTGGTAGGCCTATTATTTAAACATTGGAAACTTTGAAATCCGCGAATCGAACCTTAATGATAAATCAGATTATCATCAGGAACTTAATTTACACATCATTCTCCGTTTTGATTACGTCTGGACTCATTTAAAAAATGATCTAAAGCAATAATATATGTAGGCGGTAGAAGATCAATTTATTCAGTTCAAAAACTCCTCCCCCGCTTATTCCAGCTGTGGCGCTACCCTCGCAATACAAAATTGCTTCTCGGAAAAATCTTGGGCAATCTGTCAGCTGTCACGCCTCTGTCCACCTCCTCGCCGGGCGAGGCGCCGCTGTGTGTGCGCGGTGGGGCCCACGACCGTGTTTGTGTGTTCCCGTGTACCACACATTGTGCGTGTGTGCCGAGGTGCGAGCCACGCCCTTCGTGAGTCACGGGCACGGGTCGCTCGTGTTAGGGCAGGTTTGCGCCTACGTCAAATCAGCTTCATCGATAATCCGAGACGTGGGCTACATTGGCGGCTGTGGGTTAATAAAGGGCTGTACGTGCCTCTGCTATAGTTTGCGATTTTCCGATCACGATTGTAGTATGGGTGCGCAGCAGGCTGGTTTGACTTAATTGTCTTGCTGTATCGTCGTATTGAACTAAATGCAACAACATTAAATGTGTTTGTTCCGCAATGCTGCATTTAATTATTTACGAGGTCTTCGGTTAGTGGGGGGGGAGGGGGCTTTCCCTTCAGCAATCTTTTCTATAGTGAATTTACCCTTTTAGTTTGGTTTTAGTTAAACTTAAAAATATCCACGTTGCAGCAAACTAGCTTACTCAGCGAATTTACAATTCATACTATCACTCCCACATCTATTAAGTTTCATCAACATATTTATAGACAAAGGAGATCTCAGCACTGTCTCAAACTACACTAACTTTAATAAGTATTAATTGTTATAACTTAGTATTGGTATAGCCTACTCAATTGAAATTTGTAATTTCGTGCTGAAAATGGTAGAGTAAGTTAATTGCCAATATAAAAGCCCGATTGTGATTATATGGAAACAATTACTATTTAACCTTCAGTAAATCTACGTATCTATCCCAGGAGGTTAAAAGAAGACATAATCACGAATGCCCATGAGAATAATTTTTTGTCTATACAAGACCTGTTTAAATAAACGCCTTATTCCAAGAGAACATAATCCCTTAAGTGGTTTCGATAAATCACCCCAGTGGACAGGCCTCAGACCGGAGCGGAAGGGTTCAGTGGGTGTCGTCATCCAAGGTCTCCGCCCCCGGATCAGTGCCCAAGGTCCGCGCATCTGCCATGCCATACAGGTGTTGCTGAATATTAACGTCATCTAAACACTCGTGTGTGCCTTCTTCAAGGCCGGAGGAAGCGGTTTGTAAGAAAACTATTGAATGTCGTTGTGGTTTCTACAGATCCGGCAGTCTTCGTGAATGTAGAATGTTAGCTTTGGATATATAAACTTCCTTTATGAAGGTTGAGGGTCGAACTACTTCAAACCTTTTTGTGTATTCGACGGTGTTGAGACACCGTTATCACTCGCCATTTACAAATAGAGTTGCTTATCCACTATTCATGATTAATTTATAGTATCCTAAGTGTTGGGGTTTTTACTTTCTCCCCTTTTACATATTATATGGAGAAAGTATTGTTTTCGTCATAGTTTTCGAATTTGAGTTGTTAGTGGAAATATTCGTTTTGGTGCTCCCTGAATCGAAAAAAGTGATTTTTACGTGATGTCTGTGTGTCTGTCTGTCTGTCTGTATGGATGGATGTGTACAGAGCTAGAGCTCTAACCAATGGTCCGATTTTTATGAAATTTTGTATGTAGGTACTAATCCACAATATCTCAGGAGTTTTTTTGGAATTTTTGATTTTTAAGGGTAATTATCCTCCAAAAACCGCCAAAATACATGAAAAATCATGATTTCTCAAAAACGACTAACGATTTTGATTAAGCTTTAGTCGTTTATAGGACTTTAGTTTTCCAACAAAATTACACCACCCGCATTTCTGTAAAATTTCGGGTTCAGAAATTACAAGACTTAAAATATCAAAAATTCCGTTTTATATTTTCATAAAAAAATATAAAAAACATTACTATTCATCACTAAAAAGAGCTCAACAAACTATTTAATTTTGTATTTTGAATTACTATTCTACGATTACTGGTTGCGGAGAAAATTTAAATTTAAATTTGGTTGTAAACGCAGTACGTTGTCCAATGTTATTCTTATGGGGAATACAAAAATTACTATTTCTCTCTTATTTATTGATCAATTTCGTTCAAACTTGATATGCTTGTCAAGTTAGCATTGACCAACTGAGGAAATTCGAAATATGTTGCCCCTTAATAACCATGAGAGGTGGGAATACGGGACATTTCCCCTCTTAAAACCACGTGTGTAGCGATGGATTCTATAGTGCCTCCTAAACAGGGATTTGGGTGGATATTTTTGAAAACAACTTGTTTACAAGATTTTCTGTACATTCTACCGTGCTTTGTATTTTATATTTAGTAAATAAAAAGTAATTTGTTCATTAAAGTTGAGCTAAAAGGTAGAAATTGTGTGTCAGTTTCCTGATACCGTTTATTTTTAAAGGTAAAGGATTTCGTATGTCTTACAGATATTGAGGGCATATGACACTAAATCCAGCAGAAACCAGGAATAATGACGAGGGAAATCAGCAACTTTCATGACAAATTCAAACTAGAAGTTGTTATGGAAAGAGAGTATTAATGACATCAACACATTCTACTCAAGGTCAGAGGAGACGCTTTATTAGAAAAGGATGGAATGTTGTTGTATTTCAAGTTTTGAATGACCTTCATTCTAAATGTTGAAGGGTGTGCTTTGTGTACATGATGAATCTAATTATGCCATCCATATTTACTAGAGTCGTAATAACGGCTGTAATTAATTGTCTTATTTGCTTATGCATCTGGGCCGTTCGTGTAGCTGATGTTATCTTCAGAATTGAAGATGGTTCTTTGCATAAACGGATAAATATTTGTGCATTTGAGAAGTCAGTTGAAATTTCAGTGTGATTTGGCCGTCGCAAAACATGCATTAGAACCCCAAACTCTGAAACTTTAAAAATTAAATTAAAACGAGTATTTTAAAGCTTTAGATGCCGGAATATTGATTAGCCATAGCCACAAATGCTAGGGCTAAAAATGCCAAAATATAATAGTGCCATTACACCAGGACTATTCCCTTTGTATATTCGCAGAAAATCAGTAAAAATAAAAAAAAAATAGTTTGATTTATTTGTACATTTAAAAGGGGGTTGACCTGTATTCCTTACGCGTTAAACAACTATTGTTATTGTAACTAACAACCTTGATCGAAGTTAACACAATCTCACGTGATGTGTTAACAGTAATAGAAGTCGCAAATGATGGCGGAGTTTTGATTTATAATTGTTATAATATGATTGTCTACGCTCTTCATTTCTAATTTCCGACCCTTTGAAAATTATTGGTTTGAAGTTACCTTGAAATTGTTGATATTGCTTTTTACTTGTCTTAAATGATACGCACCTGGTTCGTTTTAAGTGCTTGTATTGTATACTTTTGAAGAGTCATTTACATATTTTTATGTTACGTTCAGAGTTTTTGAACGTTTAATTTGGTCATTGAAAATGAGTTGCCGCACATACTAACGTATAAATGAAAAGCAGATGGTGAGTACACATTTTCGTTAATGCCTTAACATCTAAACGTCTCTCACAGAATTAACAAGATAAATTAACCTGTCTAACACCTATCTAACTAACCTATCATTAGGAAATACAACTTCTACTTTTTCGTCGAGTGAGTCAACCAACTTGTTACGTTTCGTCCAAAGTTAGCCAATCAGTATCCAGGTTGGCCGGCGACAAGTTGACCATCAGTTACGGTCCTCTCACCTTGCCGTCGTATCGGTGTCAAGGAGGTGGGCCCCAAACTACGATCATTATCGTGTTATACGACAGTTTTACAATAATTCTCTGCTTTGTTAATGTGCGGGGTCGATTTGGGTACGATAGTAAAGTTTACGAGCAAAATTGCGTGTGTAACTCTGAAACACTAAAAGAAGGACATTATTTTAATTTAAAAATGTATTTTATAATCTGCTGGATTATGAATAGTAAAGTACCATAATTTTAACGTGATTGCGACAGTATTTTTATGTTGGCAACACTGATACAAATTATCAGTGATCGACAGCTGCCGGCGGCAATTACACATGTGTAGCTAATCAACGAATCGACATTGGTGTCAGCCTTACAACCAATTATGCTTATTATGGAGCTAACAGTTTTTCTCCGGGGAATAAAAAAGGCCCTTCGTTGTACCCTTGCGGCAGTCCTTGGGTTTATTGCTTTTTAATTGAATGATCCAACTATTAATATCTTGATGTGTCGAATTGGGTATTCGGGTCGGTATGTGGAAATACTTTATCAGGATTGTAAACAATTTTATCTGGATGGTGGTTAATGGTTAAAAGTCAATGTAGGTGGTGAAATTAAGGAGTATTTTAAACTAATTATTACGTATTAGGTTATGATTTATATTATATATCATACAAAAACTGAATACTGCATATGTTTTATTACGATTTATTTTACACATGTCATTAATGGTCCATTTTAATGTTTGGTCCAAATACGTTATCCATTACGATTAGCAATCCAAGCACATTCTCTCCAAAAAATGTAATACCAAGTAACACTAGGTAGGTACAGAAATAAAACAGTTCATATTTATAAACAAATTTATTTGTGTTATTTCATTACAAATGCAGGCTTGCGGACATTTTTCATCATTGATAGTGGCATTTCGCAGTGCACTAATATGCCATTGTAAAAGTGATTCAGAGAAGAAGCGAGAGAGAGAGAGATGAGGCGGAGGAATGTAGGTAGAAAGTGGCGGAGAAAACAGAGAGACTGAGGACGACGAGCCCTTGGCTGACTGACTCATCTGGGACATGAGATCCGCGACCTCCCCCTCCAAGATGCGCGACCTCCCCCTCCAGGGCCGGTGGAGGGCGAAGACCCACGGACACCCTGGTGAGGGGTAGGGACCCCACAAGGGTTGATGCTAATGATATTAATTTACTAGCTGTCTGAGCTTGGGGAGGCAATGAAACCCTTCAAGTATTATACGCATTAAAAAAGGCATATTTTGTTTTGACGTAAAAGGTTCAAGAGCTAAAATATACTTCCAAGTAAATTTGTAATAACTGAGTGGAAATAATTGTGGTGAGTCACTCGCAGAAGAAGTAGAACACTACCCAATGGACATCCCCCACCCCCCAAAGCTGTTCCGGAATCTCATTCTCATTCTTAAAAGATGATAGTCAATAAATTACTATGGAGTGGGTTTCTGTGGGATTGGTGGTGTAAACGATCATTATATAAAACTTAAATAATATTTGTATATATATATATATATATATATATTATCATAATTTTTTAAAGAGTAAGGCTCCGATTGGGGTTAAGGGTGGCCTCCAGTCACGTTTTGCGATTCGATCTTGTTCTCCCATGAGGCTATATAATGTTAACTTTCAAATTCCGCCCCTCCTCAACAAATTATCCGATTTGTTTGATTTATAGTTCATTTTAAAGATAAAAAAAATAGCTGGTGATTTTAATGGGCAAAATCTTGATATTACAAATAATAATTGTTCAAAACAATTCCTTAATATTCAGTATTTACGACTTGTAATGGGTTAGTTATATGTGATACAGAAATTCTGATCACTGAAATCGCTAAGGATATTTACTCTGAAAAAATAACCATAGAACACCGATTTCGGATAATCCGTTGAGAAGGGACGGCCTTTGAAAGTTTTGATCTTATGAGTTATTGATCTTATGGGAGAAGCAAGTATTCGCAGAGACCCCTCTTATATATTTACGCATACTCCGGACTACAAATACGTGAAAAGTTTTGGACCGGAAGTTGTGGCTTTAGGTCATAGCTTCTTTACCGCAGTGTAGCGCAAACCTATAGAACCATCGTCCACGTGTGAGAGGTCTACGGTCCCTCGTGAAGGCCCCGAGCGAGACAATCCCACAGACAACAAGCATTCATTTCGAAGAAACATCGGTAATCCGATTGAGACTTTCCCTGTCAGATATCCGCATGTGCGGATTGAGAAATTCCGTTTCGAACCGTTTAGGATAATAATAGTCGGTTTCGAATTGAGACTAACCTTATTAGTGGTAATGTAATGGAAAGTGATAGGTGTGTTCGGAGCTTCTGCTTGGAATTGCCAACTTTTGCCTGGCATTATAATAAAATCTTTCTCTTTACAAATTATTCTGCCTTAAATCATTCCAATGTTTATTTATAAATTAAATGGTTTAAATACTTGTACTGTCTTAAGTGATCCTAATATCCTAAAAAAGCTACTGCAGTTTCGACTCTTCTAATGTAGGTAATTGTGTTTTCATCAGACGAGGCGTCAAGACTGATTTTCGTTCATGTGAACACGTCAGTTTTTAAAAACCATTGAAAAACACAACACGAACACACGAAAACACGGGCGAACGGACATCGAAGCGACGAAAGTACAAAAAACACGGAACATATTTGGCCAAAAAATTTTGTTCGTCCGTGTTTTTGTGTATTCGTGTTGTGTTTTCAATGGTTTTTAAAAACTGACGTGTTTACATGAACGAAAATCAGTCTTGACGCCTCGCCTGACGAAGACTCAACTACCTACAATAGAAGAGTCGAAACTGCAGTTGCCCTTTTAGGATACTAGGATCACTTAGACAGTACAGGTATTTAAACCATTTAATTTACTAAAGAGATTCGGTGGCTTACAACATGAAGTTTATTTATAATTTTCAACATATTCCCTAGTACCTTGAGTTATATGTTAAGGGTATTATAATAAGTTACTCGCTTTGCTCGCTTATGCATGGGTGCTCCGCCCCAGACCCCCGCTTGGGGACGCTCCAATTGTTATTAAAACTCAATGTCCCTTTGAATATTTTCATCTAGTATACTGTTTTTATTCACCTGGGATATATCCACTCTAAATCTGTATTAATAGTTCTGTCATTTGTTTATATTCTACCATGTGAAAGTTGTTATTTTAACAGTTTAATGCAAGGAACCTAGTTCTAGGTTCCTTGGTTTAATGGAGATTTTTGCAGCTGCTATAATTTATTTTGTTTTGATTTAAAACTCCATAAGCCCAAAGTTAAAATTTCAATGTAAAAATTAGAGGTATTAAAATTGAAAATTTTTACTTTTGGCAATTGTTCAAGGGTTTTCGAGGTACAAGCTACCTGCATGCTAAATTTCACGATTCTGCTCGTCTGGAAGTGGTCTAGAATTAATATGTCTGGTGTGTTACATGGACTGGTCGTAGCTCGATCTGTTTACACTTTATTTATTACTTATTTATGCTATTTATACTTTATTTATGTTATATTTTGATTTTATTTAACTAGGCTACTAAGATAAATTAAAGAAAACAAAGTCTTTATGTACTGTTTAAATTCGCAGGGAGCCCAGTTGTCCTTGTATTCCTACTTGTCTTACTATTTAGTAGGAAAGTAGGAATTATCGTACTTTTGGCAAAACTGTCCTACTTTCCAAGCAGTTGATACGCATTTTTTATAGAGTGGGTAAAATGTTTAATTTTAATGTTTGATTTTACACACAAACGTTTTAGCAAACAAAGCTTGAATCCAAAAAGATACTTGTAGTTAACAAACAGTTTAATTTAACACCAGAATTTATTTTGGAAATATTGAAAGTTAAGTTAAACTCACTTAAGAAGATGAATTTCTCCATAGAAGTAAAGAAGTTCTTCGGTTATGTTAGCATGCAACCAACCAGACACATAGCATAATAAAGTATCTAAATACCCCCGTCGCAGCAAACCTGCATACTCAGCGAATTTCCAATGAATGTACAACATAACACATTATAACACTTAACAGGATTCATAAGAAATGTATTCACAAACAAGCGATATTTAAAATATTAATTATTCTCCATAAGAATAACACTGGGGATGAGTACGCAGGTTTGCTGCAACAAGGCACACAAAATAATGGGTTTTTATGCAAATATCAATAGAACTCATCTTAGTGAAGTCACATACCAAGTTTCATCCATATACATTCATAAATAAGCGATATATAACATTTTAAGTATTTTCCATAAGAATAACATGGGGACCGAGTACCTAGGTTTGCTGCTACAAGAGCCATAGGCGAAAAATTGTTTTTTTTTGCAAACAACAATAAACCATAACCAGATCAAGCCATATACTAAATTTTGCCAGTTTATGTTCATAAATAAACGAGATATACAATTTTCCTTTTTCTCCATAAGAATAACATTAGACAACGTACTTTGTTTAGCACTTTCAATATCTCGGTAACCAATTGACGTAGAGCAATGATCAAAATACCAAATTGTTTGTTTTTTTAAGCTGAATTCAATGGTATAAATTAAAATTTGATTTAAATTAAAATTAAATGTGAAAACCCCAAAAACCTCATTTTTGGGGTACAAAACCCCCCAAAAACCCCCCTTCGGATGGTGCGATTCATCTGGTTTTCGAACTCGTTCAAATAAATGGTACTTTGCACATTTGTACCAAATTTCATTAAGATCGGACCTTTTTTACGAGAGTTATCGTGCTTACGGACACATATATATATATATATATATACATACATATATAAAAATTTGAACGAATGGTGTTTTTGGCATCTGGGGACCTCAAAATGAAAAGTTATCATGGTCTCGGGCTTAAGTCTTACCATGAGACCTACGGTAATAGCTTCTTCCCTATAGGGGAAATTCGCTAAAAGGATAATAATATTGAGAACAGTTGTGAAAGCCTAAAATCTAGATTTATAGAATTGAATATTGGCTTTTAACTGTCATCCTTTTCAGGTTCAAAATCATTTAACCCAAGTGTTTTGGTTTTATATAACCCAGCTTGCTTGTATGTAATGTGAAATTAAACGGTATCAGGAAACTGACACATACTTTCTCCATAGAATATAAAGTAACGGTAGAATGAACAGAAAATCTTGTACTGTATATTACTTGTTTTCTGAAATGTCCACCCAAATCCCCTTTTGCACTACAGAATCCTTTGCTACACACGCTGGTTTTCGAGGGAAAATGCTCTCTCATACCCCCCAGTGTTAAGGGGCAACATATTTCGAATATCCTCTGTTGGTCAATGCTATTCAGAAAAGCGGGTAGTGTCATTTGGTTGGAAACTTGAAGCTCTACAAACTACTAAATTTTATTTAAAATCGTTAGAGCTGTTTCAAAGAAATTTGGATTTTTCAGGTTTTTTAGTTTTTTTTTATAATAAACCTTAAAATCAAAGCAAAAAATGAAAAAAAAAAAACTCCTGGAGATGTTGTGGCACACGTACATATACACACAGATAGACATCACTCAAAAATAACTTTTTTGGGTTCAGGGAGCACCAGAACAAATATTTCCACTAATAATTCAAATAAAAATATTTTTACAAAAACAATTGTTTCTCCATATACTATGTATAGGGGGATAAAGTAAAAATATTTTACTAAATGTGCAAATATTTTCAGTAAAATTCTATTAAAATAACTATAGTTTACCTTTTTATTAATTATTATTATCACGTTTTTGTTAGCTCGCTTTCTTGTCTGTTCTGTACAAATTTTCCAATCGATTTTAAACTGACTTCCCGATGAGCTAGAGACTTGAAACTTGAAACATAACTCAGAAATGGATGACAATGCAATATCTAATCATTTTATGGAAATAAAATTCTTTCTAGTAATATTTTATTTAAGTTTAATTAAATGTAAATTTTAACATTGGGCATGGATGGCATGGGTTTTCACTCGTGCAACTTACAGTATATTCCCATTATCTCTGCATATCGGATGGCCAGCAGAATAGAATCAGCCGCTTAATGAAACGGCAACATAAATCTGTTTCGGGATGACTGGAATGGACATGGTATAGCTCCTCAGCTCCTACAAAGTTATATATATTCCCTGTCGAGATACCACAAAGCATTTTTAAAACCTCACATTGGGAGAACTTTAGTAGTTGAAACGTAACTAAACTATTCTCCACCGCGAGGCCCGGTTGTGGTCGTGGTCGTGGGTCGGTCTCGGTGCTGGTGGAAGTCGGGACGTCAGGAATCGTGCTGTAATTCCCGGTCGGAAGGGCGGAAGGGAAGCGCTGAGCGCCGCGGCGGCAATGCCATTTACACGCGGCGCCCGAGACGACGACGACGGTATGGTCCGTGATCGTGTGATGTAATGGCACAGTTTCACCTTTCTTGTGTCGATCGTAAATTCTTTAGTGGCTCCATAGCGGTGATAGCGGTGGCCTTAGCCTCGCCCAAGCGTTGATATCACGGAGAAGAATAATCCAGAGCTTGGTGGAAGTATACTGACGTTGCGCCAAAGAGTCATCCTTTTCCGGAATTCCCCCCTCATTGTTGCACTTTTAGACATCCAAACGTTGTGAACAGAATGTTTCTCTTTGATATTGTTCTCCCTTGTGATAATACAACATTTCCTGGTGTTATAATAACGTTGTATAGTTTCAAAGGTATTTTTGTAGTAGGCCTAAACCATTACTTTTGTATTTTCTTCACAAATTAATCTTTAATTTATCAGTTTGTAATAGGCTAGGTGTAATAAACTTATCAGTGGTGTTGCATCGAAAGTATAATTTGATCATAAATAGGCGAACCTGAGTCAATAGGCGACTTTACTGGAAAGACGATGATCAAGGAGTAAAAACAAGCTAATCTAGATGAATTATCAATGCAATGCGGGTTGAATAGTATATATTATTAGGAATAATGTAACTAATTGTTCAGGTCATCAGGTTTCATCTGAGCTCTGGAGATGCGCGAGAAGTAGGGCACAGACAGTGGCGAAGGGGGCAGCTTTGAAAAAATGAACAAATTAATTCCGTTCTTCCCATTTGAATAAAATTACCACCGGCAGTAAAAATTACCAGACACATTTTTCACAAAATGTGTCTTTTTCAGTGTATTATTAAAATAAGTTCGAAAGTAGCGAATGATGTGCTCTTTTCAAGTATACTACTCGCCGTGGATTGCAAATTTTTACTCGCCGCGCCGGTCAACGCCAAAATTGCTTGCAAAATCGTGAGTTGTTATTTGGTCCACGATTCGGCCACAGGTGTTTCCAAATCCGGTGCGTAGGTGCGAGTCGCCAGTCGGCCTTGGAGGAGCATCGCTGGAGAAGAGGCAGCGGCAGGGACTGCGGCGAGGTTGTCACAATCACAGCGACTGTCCGCCGCGCCACGCACAAACACTTGGGTCTCTGCCAGAGATCGTAGGAGAAATAGCAGACTGGCGTTGGGCTTTTCGAAAATCGAATTTATTGTTTCATTGGCAACTTTAGTTCCCTTCAACAGGCAACGATCAACGAAAGCTGTCAACTATCTTCTCACTCACAACAACAAAATGCAAGGTTGGCCTTTGAATACGGGTACCAAATTTTGTTAAAAGAAAAATGGTAAATATCGTCTAACAAATCATTAGTTTTGAATGGAATTGAACAATAGAAAGCTGAACAATCAAAATACAATTTCCTACGTGCTAGGTGCTATGCAGTTACTACTATAATATAACTCCCGATGTCTGACAATGTCATGTGTTAAAGCAAGGCGTCGCATAATTTCGCAGCAACAACCGTCAGTAAGTAGGCTTAATAAAACAAAATACGAGTAGTTTAAATTTCAATTGGTTATTTCTTATGATTTGTTCATAAAATCCATTAGCCTATGTGTCAAAACCTTATACAGTTCACTAAACTGTTCTGTGACGGATAAATGAAATAACTTTATGAAATCTATCTAGTTTCTTTTTACCTAAAAAGTAACGGATGAAGTAACTTGTGCACATGTTATTAATGGATTAAGTGTTAATATTCATCAGTGCTGAATCATTTAGTTAATAATGTATTTGTTTGCAGGTGAGCCTACGAAGGGTGCGGAAAGCAGTGAGTAAACATTACACGTTTCAGCCATAGAGAACGCCCCATTGATTGGCCGGTGGAACAGACAGGTACATTCTTGGTGCCTTGGTTACACGCCATTAATGCGCGGTATTTGCGCTGATAACGCGCGTCTAATGCGGTTCTTTCGTAGATAACGCACGCGTCGCTCCGTGACTTATCCTCAATAGTGTCTGAAGACTGAACAACGCGTTGCGTCATAGACACTTAGCATTTGTTTCGTCACGAACTCTTGTCGGCGAGTCGTTTTATAAAGATTCGGGTTTGTTTTAATTGCACCTTATGCTTAACTTACGCCGCTTCACTTTCGTAGTTGGTAAAATATCACTGAAAGAAGCGCGTCGGGTCATTTTATTTTACCACTGTACAGTTCGAGCTATTTGTTCGCGGCTCCGGTTACATCATGAAGACTCGAACCAGTTGAACGATCCACAACAAGCTGGTAAGGGGCAATCAATAACATTGTGGTCAGTAATTATTTGCAAGTTTGCCTCACTGTCCCTAGAGGGATGTTTTGGTGCAACCAGCGTCCCAGGCGAGAAACCGGTTTGACACAGCAACCCACTCTGCTGAAGGGAGGGAACGTGCCAGAGATACAATTATTGTTGGGGTACAAATTAAGAACGTATCTGTTCTTTCAATTTTAACAGAATTAAGCTAGGGAGTCATGTGGCGTAAAATCTGCTGATGTTAGAGGTATTTTTTAGGGGGAGGATACGGATTGTTCCCTCCTGGATGGCCGCGCGAGCGACATGCGGGTTGCTCCCCCTGGCGGTGCTGGAATGCTTGTCCATATTTCTGGATCTGAATTTACCATATAAACCAAAGTCCGACTCAATGTCGTAGCGTTAAAACAAAATTATCTTTTATAGCTGTGTACCCGTCCTTCGTACGGGTTGTAAATAAATGGTAGATTAACTAAAGCAAATACCAATCCACATTGTTTTATAATATTTTATTTTAATTTTACACGTTTTAAATTGTACAGTTAAATCAAGGTTAATTAACGAAATATACTGGCAGATAGTTCGGGTCCTGTTGCTAAGTCGAGGAACTCTGTCGGGTAGTAAACGGCGTGTGGTTTGCGACTCCAAATCGGTACACGTAACACTTTGGATTCGCTTTTACAAATAAAAGAACTCAAGTACAATAAAAAAAAAAATATCGGGGAGGGGGAGGGAGGCTTTAATATAAAATCGGTGGGGGAGGGTAAAAATATACAATTGGGGGTGTAAGAAATAGTCAGACAAGACAGAAAATTAAATATTAAAAGACATTTTTATTGGCAATATATCTTAGAAAAATTCATAATTCAAAAGGTAAACAAAGAACATCTATCTATCTATCTATCTATAATATTATAAAGAAGAGGTGGTTTCTGTCTGTCTGTCTGTCTGATGTTCCGGGTGAACGCAAAAACTACTTAACCGACTGGGCTGAAACTTTACACAAAGGTAGATCTTGAACCCATGCAACACATAGGCCTATTCACTTCCTTAAAATCCCCTCGGGCTACGCCCCGTGAACGTTCTAAGTTTCAATGTTTACATTTCATAAGAAAGTAAACATTCAGAAACTGTAATCCGAACAGCTGAGGGCACTTACATTTGACAGCTTAAAGAGCAGAAGCAAGAACAACAGCTGTTTCAAGCTAACTAAAATGAAATTTGCATTGACTATAGAACGGGTAAGGAAAACCCCTGTTTGAAGAACGTGTACATCAAGTGAATATATTTATTTCAATATACCGTATAATTAATCTATATAAATAAAATTAGAGTTTTGTCTGTACATTGCTTGGAATTATGAAATTTTTGCATATTTTCACGTTTTACACCCTAGGGAAACCAAAACAAATCTTAATTTATGTCTGTCTGTCTGCCGGTAACGCTCAAGGATGGGTTTTTGTTCGCTTTTCACTGGAAAACGGGTGCAGTGACATTAATGAAACTTTGTTTCTTTGTTCTATATATGCGTGAGAAGGTTTTAGGGCACTAGAAACTGGCATACGCCTTTTTAAAAAATAATGGCGGCCGCTCAAAAACGTGATTTTTTGCGGTTTTGGTCATGTTTTGTTCGCTTTTCACAGGAAAACGGGTGCACCGATTTTTATGCAACTTTTTTCTATGTTCTATATGTGCGTTAGAAGGTTTTAGGCTAATTGGATTGTTTTAAATTACCTTAGGACACTGCCCCATAGGGTTTTTAAGATCCTATGCTATTCTTATGGACAAAGCATTTATTTATATTGAACCAGATGATGGCATAGTTATTCTGTAAATAGGTTTTTTAGTTCATTTTTAAAACGTTGAGTGAAGATTGGTAATAAATATCATAAGTGGATATATGATCTAAATCTATATTTGTCAGACTCATGCACTCACTGACATAGTGATCACTTTATCTAAGAAATGACAATGTCTATTGAAGATACAATTTTGGATGGTGGTTCCCCTTATGCTGCAGATTCACAATAAGAATACGTTTAAAAAAGCCCTATAGGGTTCTTCGCTAATTTACTTTTATGGCAACTGTATGAGTATTAGTACTTTCTGGACCTTTGTAAGTTACATTTCGGTAGGAACATAACTAATTCATCAGAAAAAAACGCAGCCTATTCCTGTTACGAAAATGTTTATGTGCTTCGCCCCCCGGAATTTCAAAATACAATATTTTAACAATCTTGCACATACTCTTGGACTGATGGATCTGAAATTTGGTAGTAATGTAGCTGATAGGTCAGTGCAGACATTTACCTACTCCAGACACAAATATACTCAAGGACTCTGACCCAATGGCCTTTAATATAAGCGCGTTAGTCATAACACACAAACTACTCAACCAGTAGAGCTGAAATTTGTTGCCTTAAAGGAAAGAAGAAACAACATCATGGGGAGTCAAGGTGTTGTTCTCTGGAGATCTCACATAGACCCTTTGTCGTAAGTGAGACATGAGTGGACGAGTCTACGCCTCTCTAAAAATATATTTTATGTAGCCGACCACTGAGCGTCTGAACTTAACAGTAAATATGAAAATGTATTTTTGAGAAGATTAAGGGGTTGATCAGTTTTCCTATGCGCTTTTAAAAGTTGAGATTGGGACATTGAAAAACAAATTAAGGTCTCAGAAACACCTATCCTTCACTCGGCACTATCGATGAATCACAGGATTTATTGATTAACAGTTTGATACACCGAGGTTCATAAACAGTTTAATCTGGAAAGTGCCTGGCTCTGTGATTGTGCCATCGTCACGTCCACCAATGAACAAGCAACGGAGATCAACACAAATGTAGGTCTATTCCAAAGGGAGGAACGAACATATACAATATTTAATACCGTTCATTTAACCATGACCACTGTTAGAACAGTTCGTATATATTGATTTACATTTATTTAAATACAATCAATTAGTCATATGTTTTTATAACATATGATTTTTCCAAGTTTAAATTGTTTATTTACAATTATATTGAAAACAGGACCTGGCAAGAATGGTAATTTTAAAAGTGGTTTGTCAATGTTTTTAAAGTTTAATGTTTCGTTACATTACTATTAATTTATTGGGATGTAAAGATTAATGTATCAAAGTATTTAAAATGTTAAATTAAACAGGGTTAATATTTTGTTGTACTTGAGTTCTTTTATTTCTAAAATCGAATCCAAATTGTTACGTGTACCGATTTGGAGTAGCAAAAACCACACCGTTCACTACCCGACAGAGTTCCTCGACTTGGCAGCAGCACCCGAACTATCTGCCAGAAACTATTATATTTCGTTAACTTTAATTTAATTCTACTTTAAAAGTGTAAAATGTAATTTTAATATTGTAAAATTATGTGGGTTGTTAATATTTTTAGTTAATCTGCCATTTATGTACAACCCGTACGAAGGACGGGTACATCAGCTAGTAATATTATAAAGAAGAGGTGGTTTCTGCCTGCCTGCCTGTCTGTCTGTCTGTCTGATGTTCCGGGTGAACGCAAAAACTACTGAACCGACTGGGCTGAAACTTAACACATAGGTAGATATTGAACCCATGCAACACATAGGCCTATTCACTTCCATAAAATCCCCTCGGGCTACGCCCCGTCAACGTCCTAAGTGTCAATGTTTACATTACAGAAGAAAGTAAACATTCAGAAACTGTATTGCAAACAGCTGCGGACACTTCGATTTGACAGCTTAAAGAGCAGAAGCAAGAACAGCTGTTTCAAGCTAACCAAAATGGAAATTGCATTGACTAAAGAACGGGTAGAGAAAACCCCTGTGCGAAGAACGGGTACGTCAGCTAGTAATATTATAAAGAAGAGGTGGTTTCTGTCTGTCTGTCTGTCTGATGTTCCGGGAGAACGCAAAAACTACTTAACCGACTGGGCTGAAACTTTACACAAAGGTAGATCTTGAACCCATGCAACACATAGGCCTATTCACTTCCTTAAAATCCCCTCGGGCTACGCCCCGTGAACGTTCTAAGTTTCAATGTTTACATTTCATAAGAAAGTAAACATTCAGAAACTGTAATGCGAACAGCTGAGGACACTTACATTTGATAGATTAAAGAGCAGAAGCAAGAACAACAGCTGTTTCAAGCTAACTAAAATGAAATTTGCATTGACTATAGAACGGGTAAGGAAAACCCCTGTGCGAAGAACATGTACATCAAGTTTATATATATATTTATTTCAATATACCGTATAATTAATCTATATATAAATAAAATTAGAGTTTTGCCTGTACATTACTTGGAATTATGAAATCTTTGCATATTTTCACGTTTTAAACCCTAGGGAAACCAAAGCAAATCTTATCTCAATTTATGTCTGTCTGTCTATCTGTCTGCCGGTAACGCTCAAGGACGGGTTTTTGTTCGCTTTTCACAGGAAAACGGGTGCACCGATTTTTATGCAACTTTTTCTATGTTCTACATGTGCGTTAGAAGATTTTAGGCTAATTGGATTGTTTTAAATTACCTTAGGACACTGCCCCATAGGGTTTTAAAGATCCTATGCTGTTCTCATGGATAAAGCATTTATTTATATTGAACCAGATGATGGCATAGTTATTCTATAAATAGGTTTTTTAGTTCTTTTTAAAACGTTGAGTGAAGATTGGTAATAAATAACATAGTGGATATATGATCTAAATCTATATTTGTCAGACTCATGCACTCACTGACATAGTGATCACTTTATCTAAGAAACAACAATATCTATTGAAGATAAAATTTTGGATGGTGGTTCCCCTTATGCTGCAGATTCACAATAAGAATACGTTTAAAAAAGTCCTATAGGGTTCCTCGCTAATTTACTTTTATGGCAATTTTATGAGTATTAGTACTTACTGGACCTTTGTAAGTTACATTTCGGTAGGAACATAACTAATTCATCAGAAAAAACGCAAGCCTATTCCTGTTACGAAAATGTTTAAGGGCTTCGCCCCCCGGAATTTCAAAATACAATATTTTAACAATCTTGCACATACTCTTGGACTGATGAATCTGAAATTCGGTAGGAATGTAGCTGATAGCTCAGTGCAGACATTTACCTCCAGACACAAATATACTGAAGGACTCTGGCCTAATGGCCTTTAATATAAGCGCGTTAGTCATAACACACCAACTACTCAACCAGTAGAACTGAAATTTGATGCCTTAAGAAACAAAATCATGGGGAGTCACGGTGTTGTTCTCTGGAGATCTCGCACAGACCCTTTTTCGTAAGTGAGACATGAGTGGACGAGTCTACGCCTCTCTAAAAATATATTTTATGTAGCCGACCACTGAGCGTCTGAACTTAACAGTAAATATGAAAATGTATTTTTGAGAAGATTAAGGGGTTGATCAGTTTTCTTATGTGCTTTTAAAAGTTGAGATTGGGACATTGAAAAACAAATTAAGGTCTCAGAAACATCTATCCTTCACTCGGCACTATCGATGAATCACAGGATTTATTGATTGACAGTTTGTTACACCGAGGTTCATAAACAGTTTAATCTGGAAATTGCCTGGCTCTGTGATTGTGCATGCTCACGTCCACCAATGAACAAGCAACGGAGATCAACACAAATGCAAATGTAGATCTATTCCAAAGGGAGGAACGAACATATACAATATTTAATACCGTTCATTTAACCATGACCACTGTTAGAACAGCTTGTATATATTGATTTAAATTTATTTAAATAAAATCAAGTAGTCATATGTTTTTAAAACATATGATTTTTCCAAGTTTAAATTGTTTATTTACAATTATAATGAAAACAGGACCTGGCAAGAATGGTGATTTTAAAAGTGGTTTGTCAATGTTTTTAAAGTTTAATGTTTCGTTACATTACTATTAATTAATTGGAATGTAAAGATTAATGTATCAAAGTATTTAAAATGTTAATTTAAACAGGGTTAATATTGTGTTGTACTTAAAATCGAAAATCTTGTGTTTTATTTCTAAAATCGAATCCAAAGTGTTACGTGTACCGATTAGGAGTTGCACAAACCACACCGTTCACTACCCGACAGAGTTCCTCGACTTGGCAACAGTACCCGAACTATCTGCCATAGTATATTTCGTTAACTTTAATTTAGTTCTACTTTAAAAGTGTAAAATGTAATTTTAATATTGTAAAATTATGTGGGTTGTTAATTTTTTAGTGAATTTCCTTTGGAAAGTGAACTATTAGCATGACCCGCACGGTGAAACTTAAGCCCGGGACCACCATAGAAGTTCCTAACGTGACCCCCTGAACACGTTTTGGGGGGTCGTTCAAAATTATATATATATATATATATATATATAGACATATATATATATATATATATATATATATATATATATATATATATATATATATCTAACATATATACAGCCGCTTGTGTAACTGACTGACTCACTGAGGTATACGAATTCTAGACCACTTCTAGAAGAGCTATCGACGTGAAATTTTGCATGCAGGTAGATTTAACCTTGTAACCCCCAGAAAAATTGCCAAAACTCACAATTTTTAATTATTAAATATTTTTTTAAAAATAGTTAAAAATATAATAGTTACGTAGACTACGTTACCGACATGCATTATTTTGATATTGTAACCGTTTTGGTAATGTAGTTTACAAAAATCTAAATCGGCTTTCTCGTGTCAGCGTTATGTGGCAATCCAGTCACAAATTATGTGTGTTTTATTAAATATTATTAATTTTAAACCTAACTAAATATATTTACATTAACTCAAGATTACTTATTGCTCAACATCGAACCATATAATTTTAGGTTCTCGCTGGTAAGAAAACTTGTTGTTTCAACCACCCCCTTTGATGATTCAGTCAATAATATCCCTTGAACTGAACCCTTCGGTGATGTGTTGTCCAGTTTTTACGTATATTTGGTAGCCATGACGTTTTCTTGCGTTACCCGTGGATCGGTTTACTAGGACTAGGGTTATTCTCAGCTTGCTTCTTTTAGCAACTACGCGCAGTGCATGGCGAATTCTGCTTGTGCTAGGGGGTGAGTGGTGCCATAAATTAAACATACTCCTTAGGGATATACTTAATCTGTGGTTGTGCGTGTGTGCCATTGACGATATTATCGTAGATTGCGACCGGTTGTATTCGGGCTCATGGTGTAACTGACTCAGGTATACGAATTCTATCCCACTTCTAGATGAACTAACTAGGGACTGACATTTTGTACACTTGCCTTGGCCACTTACGGATGAGCTAGGAACGTGACATACAGTAAAGATTGTAACTACAAACTATCGGGAAAGTTGAAAAAAACACCCAATGTTTAATTATTAATCATAACAAAAATATAGAAATCTATGAGTACGTAAACTACGTTATTTAAATGCATTATTTGGATTTCAAAATATTTTCGGTAATATCGGTAATGTAGTATGCAGCTTATGCTGTAGTAACACTTTATATTAAACCTATTTATTTTTAAACATTTCAAAAGAATTGGTAGTCGCTAAACTATGTTCTGACTTAAGGTTGTAACTGGTGGTTGTATCCTTTAAGAATATTAATTCTATTTAATTATATGTTCTATTTTATTTTCATTATTCACAAGCCCTTAATAATATATGGGTGCATATACCTATACACACAATAAGTCTACATGTCAGGGCCAACAGCAGTCATAGGAACAATTTTATTAATTAAAAACCCATAAGAAATGTCTAAATTGTTGTGGATTTTTTGTTCTTTTGGTCGTAATCGGTGTGAAAAGCCCCACTTGAATTAGGTTATATCTGTTACAGGTTACTTTCATTCAGCACAAACATAATATGTTATGTTATTATAGTGTTTTTTCCTTTAACAACACAAATGTTGTCAAATAAGGACAGTTAAAAGTAAGGATATAAATTATTTCACGCATTTATTTTTACATTCGGTTGATCACTATGTGCAAAACATACAACAAAATCAATGTACAAATATGTAAAAGTTTAAGGATTAGGATTTTGTTGGCTATTTAAATCATCAAAACTGGGTGTATGACAGCAGATAAATACTTAGTACGATTTACACATTATGTGTGTCAAGATAGTATGCTGCTAAGAACTATACTAGGACGAGAAACAATTCAAAACCACGAAGAGATGCCTTATGTAAAGCTCGAGCTACTACTATTGTTCCTTTAAAGTAGAATTTGTGGCACTGCATTGAATAGGTAACGCTACATTTTTCAAATGTTGGCTATTTGTGATGGTCTCTTCGTGGTTTTGAATTGTTTGTCGCTCTAATTACTGGTTACTTACTGGTTCTATGTTGTTTTATTTCCACATATTCTACATGATTTTCAGGTTAAGTTTTGACCGAATTCGGAGAATCTTCTACGGTTATTTCGTAGTTTTAAAATTGTTGTCTACTTTAATATTGTAGTGAGAAGCCTAATTCTTTGCACATAATACTTTACACTTACTATATAGACCAGCAGTAGTAATTTAACCAGGTTTTATTATATAAATTTCTAATACAAGGTTATTGTATGCTTTTTATTTAGTTTACGTGAATTACACATAAACAATAGCTTCGACATTTACTATGTTTTTGGTTGTTTGTAATGATTTAAACCCTTGGAATAAACAAAATGTTTCACAAAAGACTTGTATGTAGGAATAAATAAATTCTACATCATGCTCTTTTCTATATTATAAGTTTGATATGTACTTGCTGATCTTTAAAAATCTGTTAGTACAAATATAACTGTTGGTGGATCTAGTAATTTTTGTATCCATCCATGCAACAGCGGTTATAATTGCATTGTTAACAACTAAAACCTATCAACGAAATGATTTGCCTTTTCATGTTTGTCGTATTGTGTTGTTTGTATATTTGTACGTTCGTGCAATGCATACACTTTCTTATACAACTTTGGGTTCTGATTTAAAATTCCTTAAAAAAGGCTTATTTTATATTTATTATTTTTGGGCTCTAGCGGGCGAATGGATGCACCTATCGAGAAACGGATACCACCACGCCACCCGAATTTCGCAAGATCTGCATTTTTGGTCTTATGACTTTTTGTCGTATCTCGTCTCCCTTAGGTAGACAATTGTCAAAGATTTCTTTCGTGGTTTTAAATTTCCTATAGACTAGACTCAAAAATCTGTCAAAGATATTTTATTAAACTATACCCGGAGCCTTATTGATTGGCAAACATTTTCCCCTCACCATGGCATGTATTTAACACGAGCCATTTCAGCATTACAAGTTATAAACCCTTAAAAAATTACAATTCTTTCGTTTGCTTAAATTTGTCTTGGTTACTAGAATTACTTCAAGGGTCAATTCACTCAAATAAACACTTTAATTTGAGGCCAATTATGGACCTGTGGGCCTAAAAAAACATAATATTTCTATATTTAACCCCTCTAATTTTAAATATCTGCTGATTTGTCTGAAGAATTCATAGTATGAGGAGTTGTAGTGTCGGTTACGGGCCACTTTATATGACACCACTTTATACTAAGGCCAAACAGCTACCTGGAGGTGAAGCCCCCCACGGGGGTCTGGGGGCGGAGCCCCCAGCGAGCGAAGCGAGTATATATATATTTGTGTGTGTGTATGCACTCTAGCGGTCGCATTTTTTGTCCGATTTACTTCAAATTTGGTAGGGACGTTCCTTTCTATAATCTGTTGGACAAGTTCGTTGGGCAAAACAATCGGAAAACTCTAAACACATTTTTTGGGGACTAATATTTCAAATTTCGAGTTTTTGGGCCCAAAAAGGGTCATAAAAGCCCCAGATGTAAAATTAATGCATTTAAAAAGATGGGAATTAGGGAGGCGAAAGTTTTAAGCCCTCTCTCGTCATTCTAGCATAAATATTTACCGAGTTATTAAAGAAAATGTGTATCGGCTTAACACAGTACGTTGTCTTATGGGGGTTTTACACTAGGAAAGCCTGTTATTCCTTTGTTAGAGTACTTTTATTATCCCCAGAAACCTCACGCCTACTTTCAAGCCTGTCTGAACCTTCTTCTAATGCGCAAAATTGTATTCCCAGCTTTGCAAGTAAATGAAACCAGGAGTATCAGAACAGCCAAAAAATCAATGTTTTCAGATTTCAATAAAAATTGGAAAAATGTATGTTTTTACACTGATTTTGAGTTTTAAAAGTTTTAATATGGAAATTCACTTCCCTCACGTCAGCGTGCTGCGTGCGAACTCGTTTAGTTAATCTACCATTTATATACAACCCGTACGAAGGACGGGTACATCAGCTAGTATGATATAAAAATACAATTCATATTAAATAAAACTCATATGTCAGATAATCTGAATAAGATCAGATTAAATCTTCTCCCTCCCACAGAAAGGACAGCAACCTTTGTTAGAGGACGGCGGAAAGTTCCCTTATTGGTTTGGACATCTACAATCCTCACTTGGCCGTCACGACTTAGATAAGTGGCTGATATTTTCCCAAGTGGCCACGTATTTCTTGGATTGTCTTCTTCAACAATAATTGCCAAGTCATCAATCTTTGGTGGGTCAGTCCTCTTGTGCCATTTACACCGTCTTGTTAAGCAGGGGAGATATTCATGAACCCATCTTTTCCAAAAGCCATTCAAAAGAGTTCTTATCCGAGCTAGTTGTCTTTTGCAAAGTTGGTCTTCATTAATGTGAATTGTAAATGCCTCGCGGATAAAA
Organism: Allygus modestus; assembly: GCA_963675035.1. Classification (NCBI taxonomy): domain Eukaryota; kingdom Metazoa; phylum Arthropoda; class Insecta; order Hemiptera; family Cicadellidae; genus Allygus; species Allygus modestus. The sequence continues at coordinate 199,943,054 of OY776112.1, forward strand.
TGATGAGGTGTGATTGGTTCCGGGTCCAAGGGGTCAATTGAGACATGGGAGAGAGGGCGTGAATTAATAATAAATTCCACCCGAGTTAAGAAAGTCTTTAGCTCTTCGTCTTTGGGAAACTGAGATCTCATGACACTTTTCAATGCAGTCTTCACAGATCTTATTAGTCGCTCCCAGCAACCTCCCATATGTGGTGCTCTTGGCGGAATGAAATTCCACTTTATCCCATTCGGTGCAACGCTTCGTTCTATCTGTGAGTTGTTTAGAGATTTTATGGCATTTCGCAGTTCCCTATAGGTTCCTACGAAGTTTGTGCCGTTATCTGAGAATATCTCTGATGGACAGGGTCTTCGGCTGATAAATCGTAGGATTGCCATCACACAGCTCTCTGTACTCAGGGAATGAGCGATTTCAAGATGAATCGCACGAGTAGACATACAGGTGAACAACACTCCATACAGTTTTTCATGTCTGCGACCGACAGTGACTTCCATTGGGCCAAAGTAATCAACTCCGGTGTAAAATAATGGATGTTCTACTCGTGATACTCGTAATCCTGGCAGAGGGGAATTAGGCCTGGCGTTATCAATCCTGCATCGCATACAGCTTCGCTGTACCTTCTTTACCACTGATCGTAAGTTCAAAATCCAAAACCTTTCTCTTGTCATGTTCATTACTGTTTCAATTCCTTGGTGAAAGCACTTCTCATGAAACATCTTTACAAATAATCTTGCTGCTTGGCCTTTTCCATCTAATACAATTGGTTGCCTTTTTTCCGGACTAATTTCAGGTGAGTTACAAGTTCTCCCGCACATTCTGATTAAAGTATTTTCGTCAAGAATAAGAGGCGCCAATGGATATAACCTGCTTGTCTCGGGCAAAGATTTTCCATTCACAATTAGAGTCTTCTTTTCTTTAAAGGTCGTTTCTTGAGACATTCTAATCAATATTTTCTCAGCAGTCTTCATTTCATCAGGTTGAATTTCTAAAATCGTCTTGTAATTTACTTGTTTTATTTGTAGTTCTGTTTTATTAGTTGTGTTAACTCGACACTTTAGTGAATCCATGTATCTCTTAATCCATGCTCTTACACGTGTTACTTTTTCCCAAGAAGAATATCTTTCGACATCGATCACATGTTCCATATCTTCGTTGTGTACTCCAACAAACTTTCGTTTCACCTCTTCACAATTTGCAACTTGCAAAGTCGATGGCTGTTCTGGCCAGTAATTTGTGTTACGTTTTAGAAATGAAGGATCATACTGTATATCCAGTAATCATGTGTGCATGAGGTAAATTTCTTGTTATTTCTTGTAGCAATATCAGCAGGATTTTGTTTTGATGGGACCCATTTCCATTCCTCATTTTTTGATGATTCAATAATTTCCCCAATTCTATTAGAGACAAATTGTTTAAATGTTCTAGGGTCTGGTCTAATCCAGTGCAATACTGTTAAGGAATCTGATCAAAATCCTTTCCGGACAATTTTAGTGTCTATATCACGTTCAATGCTCCTAGTAAGTCTGCATCCAAGAACTGCTGCTGGTAGTTCCAGTCTCGGAATGATGGTTGGTTTCAGGGGTGCTACTTTAGCTCTTGACATGATCAACATAGTCTTGTATGATCCGTCAGTGTTCTTATGCCGTAAATATGCAACAGCGGCATGAGCTTCTTCGCTCGCATCAACAACGACATGAAGTTCGACTTCCTCTATTTTCATAGTTTTGAAATAACAACGTGGGATGGTAAGACATTGAAGTTGTTTTACTTTTTCTAACCACTCTTGCCATTTATTAGTCAGTTCAGGTGTTAGCACTTCATCCCATGTTGTCTTTGTTCGCCAAATGTCTTGGACTAACATTCGACCTTTTATCGTCGTGGACGTAACTAATCCTAAGGGATCAAATATAGACATTGCAGCCTTTAAAACTTCACGTTTTGTTGGGTAACCTGCTTCCATTGTTTGTACTTTTTCGGCATTACGATTGAACACAAAATTGTCAGTTTCAGCATCCCACCATATTCCGAGTACTCGTTCAGTAGGAAGATTGCCATCATGTTTCAGTTGTTTAGTTGAGTTCGACTTCAGTCTTCTGGTATGTCAGACAAAATGTTTTTTGAGTTCGATAACCAGTTACAGATTTGGAATTCCCCAGACTTATGAATTTCTATTATTTCTTTCACTCTAGTTCTTGCTTCCTCCTCGGAATCTGTACAATCTGGCAAATCATCCATGTATTCCTTTGTAAAGATTGACTTGCTTGCTTCGGGGTAGATCGATGAGAAACTTTTAGCATTTTTATTCACTACATAAAGAGCGGTGCTCGGAGAGCAAGTCGCCCCAAACATCATTGCCTCCATGACATATGTGTCTGTCCGATCACTCGAATTCTCCCTCCACAGAAACCTCTGAGAATCGACATCTTCTTTCCTTATGCGTACCTGGTGAAACATTTCTTTAATGCCGCCAGCAATGGCAAATTCCTTTAGGCGAAATTTTAAGAGTACGGACGGTAACGGATTTAGGAAGTCGGGCCCACTTAGCAAAACATCATTAAAGGATACACCGTTAGATTGTGCTGCTGCGTCAAATACTAATCTCATTTTATTAGGCTTGTTAGGGTTTACGACTCCAAAATGAGGAAGATAATATGTGCGATCGTTGACAACTCTTGCCTCATCTTCGCTTAGTTTACTGATGTATCCCTTTTCATGATAGTCAGAAATCTTCTTGGTGTATTCGTTTTTAAGGTTGGAGTCTTTCACCATCTTTATTTCAATATGTTTCAATTGTTTAAGAGCATTATTGTAGCTTGGAGGAAATCTAAAATAGTCCGATTTCCACAGCAAGCCAGATTCATAATTATCTCCGATTTTTTTTGTAGTGCTTTCCAAAATTGCGACTGCTCGCTCGTCCTCTACTGATTTTATTTTAGTGTCTTCAAGTGGAGATGCACCATAATTGTCGATCGCAAATGAATCTTTCACCAAATTATGTAGTCTGTCGCATTCAAATGACATCAGAGCGAAATCATTATCGACACGTCCGCTATATTCAGGACACTTGCCATGCAATGTCCAGCCTAAGTAACTCCATGACAGTACAGGGGCATTTGAGGGACCTTCAAAAACCTTCCTAGTTAATATTAAGTTACAATTATCTTGTCCTATCAAAATGGTAGGTTTGGAATGCGCTGTTGGCAAAGGTTGACCAATTGAGTTTAAGTGGGACCATCTTGCGCGAAGCTTTACTACTTCCACAGTTTGTCGAGGTAAATCTAAAGGCAGTTGAGTTCTGTCATTGTGTAATGTAAATATTTCATCTTCGTAAAGCCCCTTTATTTTAACATCAACACGTCTCGAAGTAGGATCAAAATGCTTGGTCTTGTTTGACCAACACGTGGTAAGAGGTTCAATCTTACCACTTACTCCAAGTTTTTCAGCCGTAGTTGAATCAAGCAGAGATACTGTTGAACCATCGCCGAGAAGAGCATATGTGTCGATTTGACAACTTGGACCATATAACGTGACTGGACAGACTCTAAGTAAAACTCGGTTACTTATTGTACCGTCGATATGATTACTAATGATCTCTTTATTTTGACTTGCATTTACCTGACTGGAAGTTCTCTGCTCCTTGCCCTGACTGGAATCTTTGCCAGTGTGGAGGGAACGATTCTCCATTTTGTCGGTGTGGAGAAGGCGATGGTGAAATAACTTACACCCATTAATCCCACAAGCTTTCTTTAATTTATAAAACTTGAAGTTGATGGCGACGAAAGCAGAAGAAACTCAACTTCTTCTCAGCAATCATTCTCCATCTCTGAGAAACTTCTGCTTTCCTGAAAACCCTACATTTTTCGGTCTCATGACTTTCTAGACAAAATAAACAATGCCAAACTTTTTCTTTAGTTGAGTTTGTGAAAACCGGTTTCGTGTCATTTTTCTTTCGCACATCATCTGGAGTGCGAAAGTAATTGCTCATAATGGAGCACTGATTTTCCAACTAAACTCTTTCAGATCAGATTTTTCTAAAGAAATGCTATTAACATGTTCAGCCCACCTATAATTAAGACTATAAGGAAGCTTACTAAGCAATTCATTCAACAACTGAGAGTTTAACATATAATTTTCTAAATGCAAGGATTTTGCGATAGAGATAAAGTTTAAAATAGTTGTAGAAAACTCTATAAGACTAACAGTGTCATCCTCCTTGACAGGGAGAAGCATGCGAGTTTTCTTCATCATTGACTCTATTATAAACTCAGGTCGACCAAACCTCATTTGCAATGTTTTGATTACTGTGTGCACATTTTTGCTAGAAACAAAGAGGGGTTTTACCATTCTAAAGGCATCTCCCTCCAGACAATTTCTTATTCTATCGAAGTTTCCTTCTTTACTACAAAGGTGCTTAGTTTTTTCATAAGCAGAATAAAATATTGGCCATTCATCAGGTTTACCGCTGAAAGATGGAAGTCTCTGTCGACATGAGGCAGGCTAGATAACTTTCGTCCGGGAATCTGCTATTTTTTGCATAGCCGTTGACATGATGGCTGACGATGACATTTGAACTGACGGTTCTTTTTCGTACAGCCATCTTTCGACTTTGCCTTTAGATTCCTCCTCCTCCTCAAGATTAATACTAAGGCCTACCTCAGAATTGGAGTCACGACTACCCGAAACCGACGCAGACTCAAGCTCGGTCCTAGCCTTTAGTAACCGTTTCTGACGTTCCAGTTCCCTGACTTCTAGTTGTCTCTACCGCTCCATTTCTTTTTCCTCCAACTGTCTCTGCCGCTCCATGTCCTTTTGAAGTCTCTGCTGCTCCATTTCTTCCTGAAGTCTATGCCGCTCCATTTCTTTAGCTTCAAATTCCCTCTGACGTTGTAATGCTCTTTCCTCTTGTAACTTCTCCAGTTTGTTCATTTCTTCTATTCTTTTCAATTCCAACTGCAATAAACGTCATCTACTAGAGGTTGAAGTAGTAGTTTTGGCTGTCTCAGGTCTTGAAGTCAAAGATTTACCTAATCTAGGCTCATCAGGTTTCTCACTCAAGTTTTCTGGTGAATATCTATCTGGGGGGTGTCTATCTCTGGTTGATTTCCTCAAAGACATAGTTCAAAATCGGGTTTCGGTACCAAAATGTAAGAAATAGTCAGACAAGACAGAAAATTAAATATTAAAAGACATTTTTATTGGCAATATATCTTAGAACAATTCATAATTCAAAAGGTAAACAAAGAACATATGATATAAAAATACAATTCATATTAAATAAAACTCTTATGTCAGATAATCTGAATAAGATCAGATTACAGGGTGGGAGGAGGGAATGAAATGTAAAATTGAAGGGGGACATAAAATAAAAATAAAAAATCGAAGAGCTGGGAGGAAAATATAAAATTGGGGGTTAGGCAAAAATAAAAATGGGGGGAGCAAATATATAAAATCGGGGGGACATAAAATAAAAATATAAAATCGAAGGGAGGGGCAAAATATAAAATTGGGGTTGGGCAAAAATAAAAAAGGGGGAAGCAAAAATATAAAATCGGGGTTCATAAAATAAAAATATAAAATTGAAGAGGGGGGAAATATAAAATCGGGGGGGGGCGAAAAAATATAAAATCGGGGGGTGGCAAAAATATAAAATCCGGGGGGGGGTGGCAAAAATAAAATTTGTGGGGGAGCAAATATATAAAATTGGGGGGTAAAAATTTAAATGGGGGGAATGGTGGGGGACATAAAATAAAAATATAAAATTGAAGAGGGAGTCAAAATATAGAATCGGGGGTGGGGCAAAAATAAAGATTTGGGGGGAGCAAAAATATAAAATCGGGGGGGGGGTACAGGAAGTATCGGTGAAAATTGTTTGTTGTGCAAATAAGAATAGACCACAACCAGATGAAACCACATAAATATTTTTGTTCATTAATGTGTTTATTAATATCAATAGCTAGCTGACGTACCCGTTCCTCGCACTTGTGTTTTCTTTACCCGTTCTTTAGTCAATGCAATTTGCATTTTAGATAGCTTGAAACAGCTGTTCTTGCTTCTGCTCTTTAAGCTGTCAAATTGAAGTGTCCACAGCTGTTCGCATTACAGTTTCTGAATGTTTACCTTCTTCTGACATGTAAACATTGAATCTTAGGACGTTCACGGGGCGTAGGCCGAGGGGATTTTAAGGAAGTGAATAGGCCTATGTGTTGCATGGGTTCAAGATTTACCTTGTGTAAAGTTTCAGCCCAGTCGGTTTAGTAGTTTTTGCGTTCACCCGGAACTTCAGACAGACAGACAGACAGACACCACCTCTTCTTTATAATATTATAGATAGATTTGCGGGGCGAAGCCTGCGGGAACATATAGATCATATTTACAATAAAGAATAGTTCCTCCATGGTAATAACGAATATTTCAAGGATTCCCGTCGACATTTTGGTTTTTAAAAATGAAGTAGCCAAAAACTAATTCTGGCCTCATTTAACATTGTAAATGCCATAATTGTCAACATTAAACTCATCAACAGCTGCCGTTATGGCAGAACAATCACAAATGAAGATTGATATGAAGTTATCACAAATTATATGAAATGATGAATGTAATATTTAGGTGCCGTGGCTTTAAAGTAAGTACAGTCAGGGCAAATATTGGGTTTGGTTATTTCACCACCAGGGGGGAGCAATACGTATGTTTTCGCTCGGAAAAATAGCCTCTAGCCGCGCCGGAAACCCACTATGGCGTCACCGTCAGGCACCGTCCGGCACCGACCGTCACCGTCAGTCGCCGCCTTCGCCGTAATTTTTCCGGCGATAACCCACTTGCCCGTCATAGCTCCGACAGAAACCGGAGCTAACCAGAAGAAATACAGCAGTTGCGATGGAGAGTTCGTCAGACGAGGAGTTGTTAGTGATAGCTGTGATAACAGTACTGTATTTTCAAAAGAATTAATTGTTCCCTATGATTATTCCTTTGGTTGTTCCTATGGTTAGGTACATAATGTCAAAAATATTGTTTGAAACCCAGTGAGGCTGAGCACTAAGAGGTTAATTTGTTTTATTAACAGATTAACTGATGAAATCAATGAAATTAATTACGTGTAGTCTAATTTTGAAAATACAAAAAAATTACCTGACATAGTATCAAACTTTTCTCAGATTTCCTGACAACCATTATCTTTCTTCCTGTTGTCCTAATAACTATTATCACTAATATTATACAATACCCCCGTCGCAGCAAACCTGCGTACTCAGCGAATTTCCAATACCGCTGATATTTTCAATGCCGCTTATGTGTCTCACTACTACATAGAGCCACTTACCAAGTTTCACAAAAATGCTATCGTGATATTTAGCGTTTTATTTATTCTCAATAAGAATAAGATTAGGGTTGAGTACGCAGGTTTGATGCAACGAGGAATATAATAAATATGTTGTAATGCGATTATCAATATAACTCAACCAGGTAAAGCTACATACCAAGTTTTATTAATTTAGGTTTATAACTAAGGGAACCTTTACTTATTCTCCATATGAATAACATGGGAGCCGAGTATGCAGGCTTGCCGCTACGAGGAAAATCAACAAAAATTATTTTGTGCAAATATCAATATACCACACTAGTTGAAGCCACTTCTTCACGATAGGGGAAATTCACTAAAAAGGGATACTCCCTAACAGCTTCTATCGCTGGTAGTTGGACGTCGACTGGAGAAATGACGGACAGGCTGTCCGGCAAGAATGCCCCAAAAAGCAATGGTGACTGACGGAGACGGTGCGGGCCTGTGACGGACGGATATAGTGGGTTGCCGTTTATTAAAAACAATGCAAAGCAATGTTGCCGGTACGCAACGGTGACGGTCGGTGTCGGACGGTGCTTGACGGTGACGGCATAGTGGGTTTCCTGCTTACCGGTTTGGCAGGGGCAGCAAACAGGTATGTGACGCTGGCAGCGCCCATATTGAAAATAAACGTGAAAATAACCTAAATCGTTTGTTTATCGTTTGTTTATCGTTTGTTTAGGTTTGTTTAGCTATTTTCGACGTTTGTTTGGCCTTAGTTGCTTTTAAATTCGAAAAATAAAGTGGGCACTGCTAGCTTTAGGCCTACACCAGCAGCGCCCATTCGTTGATATGAACTAATTCCCCCGTCGCAGCAATCCTGCATACTCAGCGAATTTCCAATGGAGATATAAATGTCTTAATACTCTACATAAAGCCACTTACCAAGTTTCATGAAAATATATTCACAAATAAGCGATATATACAATTTTAATTATTCTCCATAAGAATAACATTGGGGCTGAGTACGCAGGTTTGCTGCAAAAAGGAACACAATAAATGGGGTTTTATGCTAATACAGTATCAATATAACTCAACTAGGTGAAGTCATATACCAGTTTTTATTCATTTATGTTCATAATTAAGGGAGTCAGAGCATTTAATTATTCTCCATAAGAATAACATGGGGGCTGAGTACGCAGGTTTGCTGCTACAGGAGAATTTGACAAACAATTTTTTTAGCAAATATCAATAGACCACAACGAGATGAAGCTGTATACCAATTAGTTTCATCAGTATACGTTCTTAAATAAGAGAGACATAAACATTGTATTTTCCTCCATAAGAATAACATTAGACAAAGTACTGTGTTTAGCACTTTCAATATCTCGGTAACCAATTGTCGTAGAGGAATGATAGAAATACCAAATTGTGTGTGTTTTTTTTAAGCTGAATCGAATGGTGAAAACTAAAATTTGACTATTTCAAAAAATAGATGTAAAAAATTAAAAAAAATTGGGGTACAAAACCCCCCCAAAATACCCCTTCGGATAGAGCGATCTGGCTGGTTTTCGAACTTAAGTCATAAATGTTGCTTTACACGTTTATAACAAGTTTCATCAAAATCGGATCATTTTTACGAGAGTTATCGTGCTCACGGGCACACACACACACACACACACACACACACACACACACACACACACACACACACACACACACACACACACACACACACACACACACACACACACACACACACACACACACACACACACACACACACACACACACACACACACACACACACACACACACACACACACACACACGCACACGCACACACACACACACACACTGTTTTAAACGAATGGTGTTTTTGGGGTCTGGGGACCTCAAAACGAAAAGTTATCATGGTCCCGGGCCTAGGTCTTACCATGCCGACTACGGTAATAGCTTCTTCCCTATAGGGGATTCGCTAAAACCCATTGGAATCGTTTGTTTACGTTTTTTTAGCTATTTTCGACGTTTGTTTGGCCTTAGTTGTTTTTAAATTCGAAAAATAAAGTGAGCGATGACTAGTGGGCGCTGCTAGATTCACACCACCAGCGCCCATTCGTTGATATGAACTAAAAACCATTGGAATCGTTTGGTTTTCGTTTGTTTAAGTTTGTTTAGCTATTTTCGCCGTTTGTTTAGCATTAGTTGCTTTAGAATTCGAAAAATTAAGTGGGCGCTGCTGGTGTGAAGCTAGCAGCGCCCATTCGTTGATTTGAACTAAAAATCAATGGAATCGTTTGTTTAGGTTTGTTTAGCTATTTTCGACGTCTGTTGGCCTTAGTTGCTTGTAAAAACGAAAAATAAAGTGGACGCTGCTAGCCTCACACCAGCAGCGCCCATTAGTCATTTTGAGCTAAATACCGTTGAAATCGTTTGTTTATCGTTTGTTTAGGTTTGTTTAGCTATTTTCGTCGTTTGTTTGGCCTTAGTTGCTTTTGAATTTCTAAAATAAAGTGGACGCTGCTAGCCTCACACCAGCAGCGCCCATTAGTCATTTTGAGCTAAATACCATTGAAATCGTTTGTTTATCGTTTGTTTAGGTTTGTTTAGCTATTTTCGTCGTTTGTTTGGCATTAGTTGCTTTAGAATTTGAAAAATTAAGTGGGCGCTGCTAGCTTCATTCCAGCAGCGCCAGCAGCGCCCATTCGTTGATTTGAACTAAAAACCAATGGAATCGTTTGTTTAGGTTTGTTTAGCTATTTCCGACGTTTGTTTGGCCTTAGTTCCTTTTGAATTTCAAAAATATAAAGTGGGCGCTGCTAGCTTAACACCAGCAGCGCCGATTTTAAAAATCTACTTGAAAACTGTCTAAATCGTTTTGTTAATCTTTTGTTTGGCTATTTATGACGTTTTTTAAGTGGTAATTTCTTTTAGGTTTGAGAAACAGAGTGGTTCTGGTGGTTTATTCCAGTTTCGAAAATTATACTTATCCAACACAGGCATATTTACTGATTTGCACAACTAAGCTAACATATTGCAAAGAGAACATTTACTTATCAGGTAATGAGGTATGGAAGGTAAAAATTAAAACGCATATAATTGTTAGTTAAGAGAAAACCGAATAATTAATGGTGATGGTATTTGTGTATGCCCTGGGACTAGATGTTAACAGTTCGATGCAAAAAATTATCGTCTTTAAACTAGGTTGGACCAAAATCAGCTATTATTTACTCAGTTTATACAAGACGGAAATTGTTGTTTCACTAAAGGCTGAATGATACATTTACGGAACAGATGTCAAGTAATTAATTCTGTTTAACGAATAATGAACAAAGATAGCAGTGCTTACTTTGTTTTTCGATTTACAAATAAGTTAAAGCTTAACATAACTTAAAGTAGAGGTAAAATAGCGGTAATAATGCAAAATCTGCGGTTTTAGCCTCCCTCATTTTTCCCTTAAAAATTCTTGCTTTTCCCTCGAGTCCTATGATAACAAACCAAAACAAACGATAAACAAACAATTCCATTGGTTTTTAGTTCAAATCAATGAATGGGCTCTGCTGGTGTGAAGCTAGCAGCGCCCATTTAATTTTTCGAATTCTAAAGCAACTAATGCCAAACAAACGACGAATTTTCTGCTCGATGGTTGTCGGTAGCTCAAGAATTTTAACCACTTGTATACCAGCTCTGTTGTCGATGACACTGTTCAAACAGTAAACACCTGATCACAGTGCTGTCGGGTAACTATTTGCACGACTTCTTGTAGAGGTGTATTCGGTTTTATTTTGAGACTAGTTTGGGAAAACCGTTTTAAAAGCGTTATTTCGTTTTTTGTAGCTTAGTTCATTATGTGCTGCGAAATTAATTGGTCCAGTACCCAAAAGTATAGGGCATTGCACGAGGGAAACCCCAGGCCGTCCATAAGACTAGCGAAATTTAACATTGGGCTTATGGACGGCCTGGGTTTTCACTCGTGCAAAGCACTGCAATCATAAGTCTGTAGTGATCGTGTTCTTCACTCAATGGTCGCTAGGCTCTAATTTATTGAAATACAGAAATGACTGTCTCAGTTATTAGAAAAGCTACGCGAAAATCGTATTCATTTACCATTATCCAATATATCAAAGCCTCTTATAATTAGACTAGCTGTTACCCGCAGCTTCGCCCCCCAAATGAATAACATGGGAACTTGGAAGTCCCCGAGGGGCAGAGCCCTGAGGACATTTCTAAACGGCAATAGGCCTATGACACTCCTCGGTACATAGACTACATTTATGCAAAATTTCGGCAGAATTGGTGGTTTTGGCGTGATGGAACAATAGGCAGACAAACAGACAGACACCAACTAATTTTTATAAGTACCGGGGGACCGAGCCATGCTCAGTGTTTGATTCCGCAGAATAGGTATTGAATTAGTTTTATTTCAAATACTCGTTCATTTTCAATATGAGCTCGTTCGCTCCGCTCACTTGCCTATCGAAAAAAGAGTTTGAGTTGCCATTCAAGTAGTTTTGTTATTTCCATTATGAGAGTTGTCATTCAAGTAGGTTTTTTATTTCCATAGTGATAAACAGCTGTTTACAATATTTTAATTTATAGAAGCTGATTTAATGGTTTGTTTTTGTTATTCATAGTAACCGGTGTTATGATTTTAAACTCCATTAGCTCAATGTTAAGATTTTCAATTTTCAAACGAGTTGTTTTTAAAAATACGAGTTTTCCTGAGGTAGTGGTTTTCACCAATCGATTTTTTAGACCCAAAAGCCCCTAATCCCAAACTTTCAGCAAAATCCTTTCGCTGGATCTCGAGATAAATATCTCGAGACAAACAAACAAACAGACATAACGTACCTGGGGCCGAGCTTTGCTCGGGGGAAGGCCAGTCAGTTTGTTTAGATGACTTGGCGTAATATTTCCCCACTTCCCCCTTCTGATAATCAGATTTATATAACTCATTTGCCTCTTTTCTACATTTTTAAGGTCACTCCAGTTTTTATTTATAGCTGAATGCCCCTTTGATTTATTTTACTACTCTATATATGTAATCTTCACTCAAATCTTTTAATCTCTGCTCTCAGGAAACCACATGTTAATAATCATAAACAACATGAGTAGGCCTATTACTTTGAAAGTTCCCTGGTTGATTATGAACAGCTGTTACAATTCTTTTGTTTTGATTTGAAACTCCATAAGCCCAATGTTAATTTTGTTAACTTTTCATTTTATTTATTTTACATTATTTGATTTTTCCTGGGAATGAGGCCTGTCTAGAACTTTTTTTTATCCCAGAAATTAGTTATTTTGAACATTTGATTGAAGTCGTTGGAGCCGTTTTTGAGATCAGTGTCGCAAGCAAGCAAGCAAACATACAAGCAAACCTTACTCATCTTAGAATCAGCTGTTAGTATTTTCATTAGCTCAAACAAAAATGAAAGTCCCCAAGGAATACATAGGAACTTTGTCGGGGTCTCTGGCGGAGCCCTGAGGTCAGATCAGGCTGAAAACCATTTAGTTTTCTTATTTTACGCCTAAAGAATCAGTGTATAAAATTTCAAATCTCTATAGGTAAATGGGAAGTAGGAGAATTCGTGATGAGTGAGTGAGTGAAGGCTTTGACTTTTATAGGTACAGATATCCTCCCATAACATTTGCATTCAGTTGCGGATCTATGGGGGGGTTAAGGGGGCTATAGCCCCCCCTTTGGGCCCGAACTTACACTGGATAAAAAGGATATTTTTCGAGGTACTATTACGCAAGTGAAACATACAGTATTTTTGGATATTTTTATTTTAATTGGTAAATTTTTAGTGCCATAGTTAAAGTGACAATGGCAATATTACATCCGTTCCAAGTTAATTTGCAAAATAAATACGACAAGCGGCAAATGCCCCGAATGAGCCCAACACAACGCAGTAACGCAGTGCGCAGTGGCGTCGCAACAGCCTTGCAATCTATCCATCGCTAGGCACTACCATAGAAAAATAAACCAGGTTCCTGGTTTATTTTTCTATATGGCACTACCCTAAATAACCTAGATTTTTCCCAAAAAACTTCCCTCCCCTCAGGTGCAAAATGGACCGTTCCACCCGGCCATATGACTCACCTCTCATCTCTCATCCCCAATCATTGCCTATTTGTGCATTTGTGGTAGAGGTGTGCCAGGCAGTTACAAGCTCGCGACGCGTTGCAACGGAACGTCGCGACCGTGGAACAGGTTCCACGAGGCAGTTCCGTTGCAACGATAGCGACGCTGCGACAAGAGGGCGGCTGGAGCACTTAGAGCTGTCGTCGCGGGCCGTCCCGTTGGAACTGTCACGATTTAGACAATAGACTGCGACTGGAGCGCCTTCAGAATTCGTCGCGGGCCGTCCCATTGGAACTGTAACGACACTAAACTGCGACTGCGACTGGTGTAGTATGATCGTTAACTTTGCAACGAAAATTTAATACACTAGATCATCAGTGTGGTACTTAGTTGTTTTTAATTACAAATATTTTGTCGTTTATGTAAATGTTTAAAAAGTATTGATGATGAGATTTTCTTATGACTAAATAAATTTTGATTGGAATTCATTTATTCACAGAAAATCTAAGTTAAAAGTAAAAAATGAACACTAAAAATTAGTGTTTTTTCCCTTGAATCCAGATTACCTTGCTATTCTTTTTAACCATTGCAAAAGGATTAAATATTTTGGTTCAATTGCAGCTCTTTTATGATTTAGTATAGTTGTCTTTTACTGTATAACTTAATAATTCTTCGGATAGTTATAAATTATATTTGTAAATCCAAATATTTGAAATTTTTAAATTGATTTTGTTTGATTAGAAATGGCTAAGGATAATAGTGAACAACCGCTTGCAAGTTTCGTAAATTATATTTTAATAATGGTACAGACAACTTTTAAAAAACCATCAAGTTGTTTGTACCTAATTAAAGTGTACCTATGGTTGGCCACAAAGTAATTCAAGTTATTACTTTTAATGTTAATACTATACAACTGTTCCTTGTCATACAAGGTAACCAACATTTAAAACCAAAGTAATGCATTTACTAACCTAATGTATACCAACCAAAATTACAACGTAACAGCATTATCAAAATATAACAATTAAGCATTATTTAAATACTGAGCGCAGCATAAGACCGTTGTACGAGTGTGAAGCGTTGAGGGTAGTGGGAGTGGGAGGGGCCACATGTCGCGACAGGCGAAGCAGTGCCGCGCAGATTTGTTGAAGTTACACAGTTCCACAGTTACTCCAGGTACTGCGACCTCTTGTCGCGACTGCTGGAACTGGAACTACTAGTTCCAAGCGTTGGAACGGTACTACGACCGTTCCACGCTTGGTACAGTTCCAACGAGGCAGTTCCAGTTATTTCGGCACACCTCTAATTTGTGGTTGTACCGGTTGTAGTTTTAAAGTGTCGAAGGCCGAAGGGTCGATGTATCGTCGTTACGTCTGGGTTTGCAAATGAGAGCATTAGTTCTGTTGTTTGGATCGTTGGGAGAGTGTTCATAAGTAGGTTTTTCTGTATGTTTTCTTTAAATGATATTTTAAAATTTTGTTTCGAGTACAAATGAAGCGTAGGTTTACAGATTATTTCAATAAAACTACTGTAAGATAAAGATGTGGATGACATTTCCGGACCAAGTTGTAAAGTCCACCATCTAGGCCCAGAGTAGCAAGTCCAATTCTATAAAGTGAAGTTTTGAAAATTATTTTTCCCACAGTCAAACTGAACATAATTTATTGTGCAAACAAAACAATAATTTATTTGTTGTAATGGAAGCGAGATCAATAAGACATGGTGATAATATTTTATTTCCTATATACAAAAATGGTTTACAATGGGTTGTTAATAAGTAATAATGAAGCCATTTAAACAATGAGGCCGGCTTTAATAGTGTTTATATAATAATAAAGCACGTAAAATTGGTGAGAGAGAGAAGAGTGTATTTTTATTTGTTTATTTCTGGCAACACGGAACAGATAGTTTACTATAATTTTAAATTATTTATTATAATGTCCGATCTTATATGCTCTTATGGAAGTATTATTGGGACTCCCAATTTTAGTTTTCCGAGTTTTCTTTGAGCTCCCACATATATTTCATGTGTCAGTGTTAATTTTATAGAAACACGTTCACTCTAACCTACCTGATATAGAATTGAAGTATTCCGCCACAAAAACACATCCTAGGATATCAGGGGTATAGAATAGAGATAATATCCTTCCTCTATTCTATAGCTATGATATTTTTTTTATTTTTACAATAAAATAAAACATCTGCTTATAATCTAACTAGCCGTTACCCGTCATGTAATTTGTTACATTTATTTTATTTCAACATCTTTAAAGAATTTTGTATGGTAAACAATGTCAGACCAACGATGCTATACTTGACTTGGAATATATTTTGATTTTGATATCATACTTTTTTAGGTATTGGCAACCCGTCAACACTTTGAGTTTTTGGGTATGATAAAAGTAGGACCAAAAGTGACGCTTTTCAGTCGAGCTTCAAGTGTTAACGGCCGCGCGGCTGAGGCTGGAAATGAGCGAGGATAGAAAAGCCACTTTTGGTCCTTTTGATGAACTATAGTTTTCTTCATACAAAAACAATATTAAGATAACGAAACCTTTTCACCATTAAAAGTTTGATTCCATCTTGATTTTGCTACTTTTAGCAAACAGCTGTTACACAAAATTTCCATTGTTTACAAGTTGAATAGTTCGTTCAATATTATTATTTAATAGCTTGTTGACCTGGACCAAAAAGTGTCATCAAGTGATTTTTAAGAGACGAGTAAAAATAACAACTTTAGCACCTCAATGCATGCGTTGAAAACGGCTGTTTTTGAAGCAGTTTGACGAAAACGTCATGTGATTTCACCGTCGAGGTCATCAGCTGTTAAGTAAGAATTGAACGAATTATTCAACTGTAAACAATGACAACTTGTATAACAGCTTTTTGTTTAGAATAGCAAGATAAAGAGGAAGCCAACTTTGAATGGTAAACATTTTGTTAAATTGTTTACTTAAAATTGGCTGCAGTATGACGAAAAATATAGATTATCACTAGGACCAATAGTGGCTTTTCGGTCATCGCCCATTTTCCGGCCTCGCCCTACCCCAGATTGAATGATCCGCACATTGTTGTTTAACGCCGCGCCACCATCACCAAGCAGGGTCATGCATATTTAGACGCTTAAAGACCTTTTTGTTCTCCTCAATCAACCTGTTATTTTACAGATTTCTAATAAACTATTTGCAGTTTTATACTTTTCAGATTCCAATCTAGGTATTGTACGGTTCCTTTTTCCAAAATAATTTTTCTCCTTACGTTACGAAGCTTTATAAAAACGCTTAATTTGAAAACTTTACTAATGACCTACCACTTATTTTGAATTAAAATTACGATTTTTAAATCGTATGATACATAGATGAACATTTAGTGAATGAAATAACAAAAAATGATTTTTAATTGGTTAATAATTGAGCCTACAATGTGGGAGATGCATAACCCTTACTTAAGCGTGCGGAAGGCAGGTAGGGCGCACCGTTGACTTTAGATCGTATTTAAAAGCGTAACTTTTGGTCTTGGTGATGAAATATACTATTTCGTCATACTGCTTCAAAAACAGCTGTTGTCAACACTTGCGTTGGAATGCTAAACCAAGTTGTTATTTTTATTACTAGGATAAAAAGTATTGTTTTGATGATCTTTTTAGTCCTAGGACATTTGATGACACTTTACGGTTGAGGTCATCAGCTATAAGTAATTCTCTCTAGTGTAATAGTAAATTAAATCCAAGATAGGCTTGATTAAAATGTCACTTCGCCTATCACCCGCCATCATTTTCATTAATAATTAACATAATACAAATTTCAGTGCACCATACAACATTTACCACCTAGCAACACAATTAGGTATGTAATGTGCATATTGTTTTTAACATTATGCCATTGTAATATTGAGAAATATATAGTCTAAAATTGTTGTTTTTAAGGCTCACAATTTTGAAATTTTTCGGGGGCGAGCCCCCGGACCCCCCTTTCGGCTGGGGGGACCCCCCAGACCCCCCGGTTAACCCCCCCTTATATCAGTTCTAGATCCGCCACTGTTTGAATTGGACTTAAGGTTGGATGTCGACTTTTTCAGGTATATATGCTAATGTGATATATAAGCTATGTTCATGCAAAATTTCAGCTTAATCGGTCCTGAAGTTTTTAATATACCTACCTTCGTAAAATACATATATCCTAACTTTCACATTCATAAATTACAAAGATAATATTTTTCTTAGAATCATTTAGATTCACTGCAATATGTTCAAGACTAGTTGTAGCAAGGCCTAATCATTGATCATGTCAAAATTATTACTTCGCCTAGTTTGGTAAACAAATCCTAAGTCCACTTGCAAACCCCTGCGACTCCAGTCATCGACCCCGACTGAGCCGGTAAGGATCATCACGCCATGCGTAACGCGTCACGTTGTTCATGCAACCTATAAAGTCATGTCGCCGGCGGCGTGTTGCAAGTTATCAGACCACAGGTGTGTATCTAGAGTGGCGTAATCGTCCAGTTCAGGTCTGGTTCGCTCCTTTGACTATATAGCCTTGTCAAATAGCCTTTGATAACATTTCTTGTTTTCTTCCCCATGTGCTATTTTTTGTAAAAGTTGAAATTTCAGTTTTATTTTCAAATGTCGTTTTTATAGGACTTTAAGTTTATATTTTACTTCTCTGAGATTGTATACAGTAGTTCAAACGGTACAATTTCGTATGTTCACGGTATCACATTGGATTTGTTTATAGTGTCAGTCCTATCCTATACTCTCAATACGAGCAAGTCATTCTATTTGTTTACAGAATTTATCTCGGAACATAGCGGAACGATTTTGTTACAACTTTGGAATTAGGGGGTTTTGGATAAAAAAATACGATTGGTAAAACCCTCAACCCAAGAAAAATTCACATTTTCATAAAAATCTCAATTGAAAATTGGGAAATTGGCTTATAGAGTTTCAAATCAAAACAAAAGATCCATAACAGCTGTGAATAAATCAACCAGTGAACTGTATGTAGCATTTACACAAGGTAAAGTAAAATACCCCCGTCGCAGCAAACCTGCGTACTCAGCGAATTTACAATGCAAAATATATATCTTAATACCACATAAAGCCGCATACCAAGTTTCATTAAAATATATTGACAAATAAGTGATACATCAAATTTGAATTATTCTCCATTAGAATAACATTGGGGATGAGTACGCAGGTTTGCTACAACAAGGAACAACAAATATGGGGTTTCAAGTAAATATCAATATTACTCAACTAGGTGACGCCACATACCAAGTTTCGTCAATATAAATTCATAAATAAGAGATATATACCACTTTGATATATACCATTTTGATTATTCTCCATAAGAATAACACGGGGGATGAGTACGCAGGTTTGCTGCAACAAGGAACACAAACAAATTGGTTTTTATGCAAATATCAATAGAACTCAAGTAGGTGAACCAACGTACCAAGTTTTATTAATTTATGTTCAGAGTTAAGGGATACATTACATTTTACTTATTCTCCATAAGAATAACATGGGGGCTGAGGACGCAGGTTTGCTCCTACGGTAATTATAGGTAAAAAATGCGTTTTTGTTCAAATAACAATAGACCACAACCAGATGAAGCCGTATACCAAGTTTCGTTAGTTTACGTTCATAAATAAGCGAGCTATAATTTTTTCTTATTCTCCATAAGAATAGCATTGGAAAACGTACTGTGTTTAGCACTTTCAATATCTCTGTAACCAATTGACGTAGAGAAATGATCAAAACACCAAATGGTGGAAACTAAAATTTGACTTTTTAAAATATTTCATGTAAAAACTAAAAAAAACATTTTTGGGGTAAAAAACCCCCCAAAATACCACTTCAGATGGGTCGATCTGTCTTGTTTTCGAACTTAAAGTCATGAATAATGTTTTACACGTTTCTACCAAATTTGATTAAAATCGGACCATTTTTACGAGGGTTGTCGCACCCACGGACACACACACACACACACACACACACACACATACATATATATATATATATATATATACAGTTTCAAACGAATGGTGTTTTTGGGGTCTGGGGACCTCAAAACGAAAAGTTATCATGGTCCCGGGCCTAGGTCTTACCATGCCGACTACGGTAATACTGCTTCCCTATAGGGGAAATTCGCTAAAACTATGAACAAATTATTTCTTGAAAAACAGTGACTAGGACCAATACTAGGACCATTGCATTTAGAATGGATATATTTTTCACCCACGAAACGAATCAAATATCTCCGCGTATGACTCGGTCTCCCCAAAAAACTTAGTTGTAGTTACAAAATATAACAGTATATCACATGTTTAAACACTATGTTAATTACAGGTGGGTACCTAGCTTTAATGGGTACGACCTGCGCAGAGAATCCATTCTGTACGCACTGCGCATCAACCGGCCAGTAGCGGATTCAGATACTTTTCCAAGACAATTCTCCGTATTGTTTGGTAAATGAATGTTACCGCTAATATTAATTTATCCGTACAGCTATATTGAAGTTATCGCCGACCAATATAAAAATTACCGTCAAAAAGATTCCTCCATCCCTTGTGGGGATCGAACCCACGACCTTTGGATTAGAAGTCCAACGCGCTATCCTCTGCGCCAAAGGGACACATGATTGTTTCGGTAGTAAACAACTGTGTTAAAAAGAGTCCATATACACATTTAGCCATACAACAAGTTAAAACCATGTTTTATAACAAGACAAAATCAGAAATAGTTTACAACAGTAGGTCCTAAAAACCCGTCAAGCTATTTTTATGTTGGGTGATATTTGATGTTGATTTTACTTTATCACGCTTGTCAGTTAATACTATATTTTAATATCAATTTGGTCAGAATCGGTGGGATCGGGATTATCCAATAATAAAAAATTATTTACCGTTAGAATTGTTAAATGACAGACGCAATAGCCTATATGTTAAATATGTATATTGAAATATATTGGAAATGTCCGCAATCTATTATATTTAAAAAATCCTGCTTTTTATTCACTCACTTCCTAAAGTTCATACTTAACCAATTTTGATGATTCTTTTTTATTTAAATATAATTTCAGGTTCTAAGTCACTGTGAAGCTAAATATTTTATTTACACTTTTATTTTGGTTACATTGAAAGTTTTAAAATCGCCTTTCAGCCCAGTAAACAGTATGGGATGATAACCCAGAAATTTATAACTGGCTGAAAATTTCAATATCAACTATTTGCGACCATTAAAACCAAACCTAAAAAGTCTCCAAAGTTCTCATGTCTGCTTCCATCCAAAATGGCGGATCAAAGATGGCTGCCAATCAATTTTTGCCGTTTTCAATGTTTTCATCATAAAATCTTGGTTAAAAATGAACATTTTTTACTTCTGAAAAATCCTGTGTTATCTACACGACTCCTGTTTTAATATATAACTGTTTTGTTGTGATGAAAAAATATATGTATAATAAAATAACCGTACGTTTATTTATTTGTTGCAAAAAAACTAAATTTTGTTTCTTCAATTAGTAAAATTATCGTAGAAATAAAGTAAAAGTGATGTTTTAAATTGTTGTAGGAGTAAAGTAATTGTTGTAGTGAATTGTTGTTGCAAAGTAAGTTTGTTGTGTTGTTGCAATAGTTGATGTTGATAATTGTGAGTGCTGTTTGCTGTTTTATTTTATTTTTTCTTGTTTGGATTTTGAAATATGATTTTTGCTTGCAGTGTTTGCATGGTTTTTGAATTGCATGGTGTGTTTTTCCTTTTGCTAATTTATTTCATATCTTATAATATGTAATATGAATGTGTATTATTTATAATATGTATTTTTAGCGAATTTCCCCTATAGGGAAGAAGCTATTACCATAGGTCTCATAGTAAGACTTAAGCCCGAGACCATGATAATTTTTTGTTTTGAGGTCCCCAGATGACAAAAACACTATTCGTTCAAATTTATATATATATATATATCTATATCTATATATCTATATATCTATATATATATAATATATATATATATATATATATATATATATATATATATATATATATATATATATATATATATACAGGGTGAATCTCGTAAGTTGTCCAGTATTGATTTCAGACAAACCGTTGGTCCTACGATGATGAAATAAAATTATTTCCCACTAAACCAACCCCAAGGAATAACGTAAAAATATTTTTAACGATTTTTAAATACAGGGTGTACCAGAAACTGAGGGTCACTAGTCCGAATCTACGAAATATCAAATACAAACGTATATCATGTTATACATCAAATTAAAGCTCTTTTCAATCCAAACCATTTGGCGGAATCGGATTTTGATTATTATTGATTCATTTCAAAATGGCGGCTGTTTTTGTGAAAAAATTAGTATTTTTTTGAATACCCTGTATTTTTCTTAAAAATGCAGATATCTTGATTCTGATTCAAATATCGCATTCCTTATGAGCTAAGCTTTATTTTGATATGCAACACTTCAATATTATCTCAAAAACAAAAAGTTTCAAAAATATCAGTTTTTGAAAATATGTACATAGCCAAAACTCAAAAATTTCAAATAGCACCATATGTCAAATAGCATATCATTTTAAAGTTATTGCAATTCTAAGAAACTTTCAAATTTAAACCTTATGCGTATCTATTTTGGTTTTCGAGTTATCAACAAAAAACATGTTTTTCCACATTAAAACACATGTTATTTGTTAAACATGGTGGTCAGCCAGACGCCTAGAACTATGGTCCAGCCTTTACCACCATGTTTAACAAATAACATGTGTTTTAATGTAGGAAAACATGTTTTTTGTTGATAACTCGAAAACCAAAATAGATACGCATAAGGTTTAAATTTGAAAGTTTCTTAGAATTGCAATACCTTTAAAATGATATGCTATTTGACATATAGTGCTATTTGAAATTTTTGAGTTTTGGCTATGTACATATTTTCAAAAACTGATATTTTTGAAACTTTTTGTTTTTGAGATAATATTGAAGTGTTGCATATCAAAGTAAAGCTTAGCTCATAAGGAATGCGATATTTGAATCAGAATCAAGATATCTGCATTTTTAAGAAAAATACAGGGTATTCAAAAAAATACTAATTTTTTCACAAAAACAGCCGCCATTTTGAAATGAATCAATAATAATCAAAATCCGATTCCGCCAAATGGTTTGGATTGAAAAGAGCTTTAATTTGATGTATAACATGATATACGTTTGTATTTGATATTTCGTAGATTCGGACTAGTGACCCTCAGTTTCTGGTACACCCTGTATTTAAAAATCGTTAAAAATATTTTTACGTTATTCCTTGGGGTTGGTTTAGTGGGAACTAATTTTATTTCATCATCGTAGGACCAACGGTTTGTCTGAAATCAATACTGGACAACTTACGAGATTCACCCTGTATATATAATATATATATATATATATGTGTGTGTGTCCGTGAATGCGATAACTTGAGTAAAAAACGTCCGATTCCGATGAAATTTGGCTCAAATGTGTAAAATAACATTCATGACTTTAAGTTCGAAAACCAGAAAAATCGGACCATGGGAAGGGGGTTTATGGGGGTTTTAAATTTTTCAAAAATCAGTTTTTTGCATTTTTCACCCTAAAATTTTTGAACAACTTAATTTTGGTTTTGACCACGTTATAGAGCTTAAAAAAACAAATAATATAGTATTTTGAATTATTAACCTAGGTTAAGTGGTTGCGGAGAAAATCCAAAAAACCTACTCATAAAATCTCCCATGTTAATCTTATGGGAAAAAGGTTTTTGGCTTTTCCTCAGTTTATTTTAATGTAAACTTCACATTTGCTTTTACCAATCTGTTCAGTTCCACAAAACGATCATTTTGGTGTTTAAATTGTGATTCTACGCCCAACCGTTGCTGAGATATTCAAAGTGCTAAACACAGTGCGTTGTCCAATGTTATCCTTATGGAGAATAAATAAAATTTGATATCTCGATTATTTATGAATGTATGTTGATAAAACTTGGTATGTGGCTTCACGTAGTACTGGTATATTGATATTTGCACAAAAAATTTATTTTTTGTTGATTATTCCCGTAGCAGCAAACCTGCATACACAGCCCCCATGTTATTCTTATGGAGAATAAGTAAAATATAATGACTCCCTTAATTATGAACATAAATTAATAAAACTTGGTATGTAGCTTCACTTGGTAGAGTTATATTGATAATTGCATAAAAACCCATTTTTTCCTTGTTGCAGCAAACCTGCTTACTCAGTCCCCATGTTATTCTTATGGAGAATAACTAAAATGTTATATGGCGCTTATTTATGATTGAATATTGATGAAAGTTGGTATGTGGCTTCGCCTAGTTAAATTATATTTATATTTGCATAAAACCAATTGTTTATGTTCCTTGTCTCAGCAATCCTACGTACTCATTACCAATGTTATTCTTATGGATAATAATTAAAATCGCTTATATGTGAATATATTTTTATGAAACTTGGTATGCGGCTTTATGTGGTATTAAGACAAATATTATGCATTGGAAATTAGCTGAGTACGCAGGTTTGCTGCGACGGGGGTATTTTAGGTTGTACTAACGATGCCTATTGCATCGTAATTTACACCTAAAGGGATAAATTGAAAAATTTATGTATTTGCTTAATGTATTTTCTTAATACAATAATAATGTACTTGCTTAACGGAATAAATGTAGGTATTTGCTTAGTGGAAAATAAACTTTCTCATTCTCATTCTCAAAGAAGAAAACTGGAACAATCGTTATTTATTTATTACAATTAAGGCATTTCAATACACAGTTAAGTTATTCTAACACCTATTCTAAACTATGCTTTCATACACAAATATCAAGACGACTTATTCAATATCATAATCATTGTCATAGATATAAACAAATCCCCATTCAGTATGATCTTGTTTATTCCCCAGCCATTGTTGAACTGAAGGTAAGTTTGAAGTGAGTGCTTTGAGGTTGCTAATGTACTAATTTTCTAAAGTTTGAGACATTAACGACTTCAGTATTTCCATTATTTACTTATATACAATACTTTAAAAACTTGAATAAAAATTAAAAAATAAAACATTTTATAAATGATATTTTGTTTTGACATATTGTATTGTCAAAACTTTTCTGGTTTTTAAAGTATTGTACCTTAGTAAATAATGGACATAATGAAGTCATTAATGCCTCAAACTTTAGCAAATTTGTATCCAGTTTAAGAAGGGATAGGGCAACATGTCAGAGGTATACTTTCGGAGATGTTTAGCAAAAACTGAAAGAATGTAAAGATTTGACGGTTTTTAGCTACTGCATCAAAAGCATAGGGCTTTCGAAGTTGCAGACTTGGCTTCTACTTGAGGTATACGTCCTAACTGTGTAAAAATGATTGTAGCACAGAGAAACGAATCCTCCTTTGTCTGTGATTGAAGTTACTGTGAAACTACCTTGGTGGTGCCTTTAGAGGGGCACACTAGGGTGCTTTGCCCAGTCACAGTGCGCACATTGTTAAGTTTGTAACCTGGAAAAAGAAGGGGGAAAAGTTACGTTATGTTTGTTTTGTTAAATATTCTATTATTGTTAAATATTCATGTTGATAATGTGTATATTGTATATTGTTGGAAAATTGTTATGATTTTCCTCAAAATTTCATGTTTGATTGCAAAGTATTGATGTAAAAGTGTTGTTGTTGACTTGATATTAAGTAGATATGAAATATATACTATGATTTAACTAGGATTGTTGATGTTAGTCGATCATTTGTTAGTTAAGTATTGTGCATGTAAATCACGATTTCTTGAATTGTTGCCATTTATATAAAAATGATTGTAATGTTGTAATGGTGGAACCGTTGGAAATAAATAAATAAATACTACACAATTATTACTACATGACCTTTTGCATGCAAGGACCCTTTTTTTTTAATGTGTTGGCCAACTGGACTGGTCTTGGTATTTGTGTATGAAAGCATAGCTGTAAGGTTTTAGAACAACTGAACTGTGTAGCCTATTAGGGGCCTTAATAAATAAATAACGTATGTTCTAGTTTTCTTCTTTATTTCTACATCAATTTTAAATACCCCCGTAGCAGCAAACCTGCGTACTCAGCGAATTTCCAATGCATATATCTTTATCTTAATACCACATAAAGCTACATACCAAGTTTCATCAATATACATTCATAAATAAACGATTTCTGACATTTTAATTATTCTCCATAAGAATAAGATGGCGGCTGAGTATGCAGGTTTGCTGAAGCAAGGAACACAAAAAATGGGGTTTTATACAAATATCAATATAACTCAACTAGGTGAAGCCACATACCATGTTCTATTAATTTATGTTCATAATTTTAAAGGAGATAACACGTTAGGGGGTCCTACTTATTCTCCATAAGAATAATACCCCCGTCACAGCAAACCTGCGTACTCAGCGAATTTCCAATGCATAATATTTGCTAATATCAATATAACTCAACTAGGTGAAGTCACATACCAAATTTCATTAATTTCTTTTCATAATTAAGGGAGATAACATGTTACTAATTCTCCATAAGAATAACATGGGGATGAGTACGCAGGTTTGCTGCTACGGGAGCCTTTGGCAAAAAATTGTTTTTTGAGGAAATATCAATGGTCCACAACCAGATGAAGCCGTATACCAAGTTTCGTCAAAAATGGTCCCGGGCCTAGGTCTTACCATGCCGACTACGGTAATAGCTTCTTCCCTATAGGGGAAATTCGCTAAAATTGAAGGAGATAAATTTGGATTTTTCCTACAAATTAATAAATATACTGTTCTTTCATTTTTTTTATTATAAAAACTCAATTGTACATCAAAACTGGAGTCGTGTAAATAACACAGGATTTTTCAGAAGTAAAAAATGTTCATTTTTAACCGAGATATGAGGAAAACATTGAAAACGGCAAAAATTGTTTGGCAGCCATCTTTGATTCGCCATTTTGGATGGAAGCAGACATGAGAACTTCGAAGACTTCTTAGGTTTGGTTTTACTGGTCGCAAATAGCTAACCCTGACGTTTACAGCCAGTTATAAATTTCTGGGTTATTGGCCTACTTTTTGGCTATAATTTACTGGACTATTTTCTTAATTAAAAAACAGCTGTTATAAAGATCATATCCGCAAAATATTTCGGAGGAGCAGCTCGTAACTTCTTAAATAACAAAAATATCGACGGTTGTTTCATGTTACAGCTTTAGTATTGGGCTTATGTCAGCCCACACTTCAGCGGTATCTATGGGGGACCAATTGGATAAACTAAAGAAACCAAGCTAATTAGTACTGTAAGGGAATGCTTCTAAGGAGCTTTAGCTGGACACGCACATGAGTAGTAAGTATGTGACACCGAGTATTTCGTTCAAGTTAACTTTGAGGGTTTACATGAGTTTCTTTTTATTTCTCCCCGTTTTACTGAAATATATGTACTGTGTGAATTGTCAAACAGATCATCAATATTTAATCATATATTTTTGATATAGTAAAATGTACTTCCAAGGTTTGTATTTTAATTCGCAAATGTAAGTAGAAATGTGATACATTAATTCGACAAAAGAGATTACGGTGAGCATAGCTGAAAACTAAACATGTCTAGAAGGTTTGGGAATTACTCATTCGAGGTTCCGCTGACTTGAAAGCCCCCAAAGAAAAACCTCTCTTGAAGGAACATTTTCAATTATGTTCGGAAATAACTAGAACCGTTGTTTTATTCCAGTTATCAGAATAATAAAAATAACTGGGTCTTGGAAAGAGCCTCCAAATTGGCACTGTAAACGGCGGGGCTAATCTTCTGGCTAATCACTGTTCGAATTTCGAGCGGCTTGGGAGAAGTTTTCAGGGTAACCAATCAGTCCGGACCCAGACATGCGAGCCGTTAGTTCGGAGGGAAAGATAATAGTTATTTTTCTGTTCCGGTGATAAGTTATCCATGTAATTGCTGCTACAACCTGTGGTGAGTTTTGAGTAGGAGAGGAAGATAGGGCAGTGCCCTCACACACTTGCATGTCGACTCTAATGCCTTCCTTATCATCAGCTTAATGAATACGGTTTGTTTTAGGAGGGGGGGATTTTAATTAATGCAGGACGTCTGTTGGCTCTCGAAAAGGATTTTATATTGTATCCATCGCTTATATAAAGTTCCAGTTTAACAGAATCGCTTTTCTTTTTCAAGACCAGACATCAGCTTAGTTCCTAATAAAATACGAAGTAGAATAACTTTTGAGTATATCTCAACGTCCCTGCTTATTTTAGTTCTTTACAACACGACAACTCCATTACCATTGCTTTGGTCTTGTTATAGCAAACCAAATAGCCCAATTCTGATGTCGATAGCATTTTGAGATAAGCGAAAAGTAAGCCAAGAGCGAGAACAATCGTACAACAGATATGACGGTTGAAAGTGGCAAGGGAATCGCTAATTGTCACCATTAACCCAGATTGATAAGACCGGAAGTGATAATACGCAACCCACGCTGTTTCCGGTTTCTTAGCTGCACGTGTCATCTGTATAGTTACTGATTTCATCTTGAATAATTTGATAATTTTCGGAGAAAAAAGGTTTCTCGCCACGTTTGTTTGTATTTTATTGCTTTCACTTTCCAGATTTCCCTTTTCTTTTATCGGAATGTTGAAAGATGAATGATCTTTGATTCTGGAAGGCTTCACTGTAACCATCTGTTGGAGACTGACTGATTTCGCACGATATTTCTTTAAATAGGACCCACAGTCAACTCAACCTTTATATACTCACAAAATTAAAATGTAATAAACGAAATCGCTGTTCTAGGGGAAAATCATAAAATTTCGCAATAACAACTTGGTCATTGAAGCTCACAGCGAAAATCATTAATTTACATGATATTTATTTTAATATTTATCAAACAATATTTTCATTAGCTACATACATTAGCATTTCATCTTCAGTTACAAGCTAAAAATAAGTTGTTTTTTAAGCAAACGGCTGGGAAACGTAATGGTTAAAGTGGCAGATCAATCCCAAGCCAAACATGAACATTTTGTTGTTTAAGGAATTGTTGAGGACATTTTCCATCACGTATTAGTAAGTAAAAAATATTTGTTTTTACTAATCACGTATTAGTAAAGTAAAAAATATTTGTTTTTACTAATACGTGATGGAAAATGTCAGCAAAAATTCCTTAAATAACATAAACTCGCCATCACCAACAATGAATTTTAAACAAAGGAATAACAATTTTGACAAGATTCGGTATACTGGACAGGGCCCAGCTGTCATCGTTATTGGGCTATTAATTAATTAATTATGCTTTCTAAGAATATATCGACATTACATAGTATCAAGACCAGGGTTTGGACCGTTCCCTTTCAAAACGTAAAAACAAAGGCGTAAATAGCCAATACATAAAGGCTAGTTCCGATCGGAACTCAACCATCGCTGAGTGCATTTCAGACCATCGGTCCCCGTATTCCAGCCATACAGCTAGTTTCATTTGCCGTTAAGATAGCGACAGTCGTCAGCCGGGCATTGTCCCATTGGCGCCCAGAGACAGACCTGCGGCAGTTACGTGGATGTCACCATTGAATACACGCAGTTCGGCGGCAGTGAACCGAGCCCGGCCTCTCACCCCGCACCCGTCACGTCACCGTCACGTCACCGTCACGCTCTGCACTCTGCCCAGGGAAATCCTGTGCTGACCTGTTTGGGGTTTCTGTTTTAAATGAATAAATTTGTTACTCGTAACAATTTTATGATTTTAAGTACAACCCATATACAACCCCTTACTTTTAAGATCGTCTAAACCTATAAACTTATACGTCTTGTTATTTTCAATCGCCGAAATTCTTTTTCGAAGTGGCTTTAGTTGTCTGCGAAAAATAACGTATTGATCTTTTGAACACACTTAAATTAGTTGAATATTTACTCGGCGTGTAACGAACCATTTAACTGCTATCCCAACCAATAAAGCTGAAAATTCCTTGGACCGGGAAGAAAATACTGAATTTAAAGAAGTGTTCATCTATGAAATGTTAAGGTTTTTTTACGAGGACTGACAGTAAATAGTCAAAACATTTTATTAAAGTTTTAGAAATTAAGGGAACCTTTAAGAAAATTAAGTACATAAATTGTTTTTGTAGTGTTAGCTTATGAATAATAATAAGCCCATTATTTGCTGACACCAAACGGGTGTAGGTCCCATGTCGTGGCATTAAATGCTGCTTTTTTGATCGTTCTAACATTTATAGTTAAGAGTCTTCATCACCGGAAGCATCAGGACGCCATCTCAGTGTTTTGCTCCATAAGACCAATGTATTTATGTGTTTCTCTTACTCCGCACCCGATTTATTGGTTAATTAATAACACGTCTTGAAAATTGTACTCTTTTTTGAAAGTTTTTTGATTTTGCATTGAGGGCTCGAAGACAAAAGTCGTGGGTAACATGACATCTGTATTCTTTATTTATTCGATATTATAATATTTAGTTTAAGTTACGACTAGTCTGCTAAGAAATTAAATTCAGGCCTTACTTTACTTTCCGTCCAGAATGGAGTGTTTCCGTTACCAGTCTATCACACGACGCGACTTTCTAGCGCAATCTTTATAAACTAATGTGATAATAAAACAACTGACGTAACGTTACCGGAAAAATTAGGTCAGTCGTGTTGATTTTCATTACCCGGTTTCTGGTTTCATGATCTAGGTCTGGTCGAGTTGTTACACAAGAAAGTGTGGGGATTCGGCAACGGGATGACCGGCTGCGCTGTACGCGTCACACTTCGATGGCCAAGTGGACCCTCTGACTCATTACTGCTGCAATCAGCTGTTCTTGTACGCCAGCCTACTTTTGTCACTGGCGGATGACGGAATAGACGCAACGTCGGCGTCGCGTCGCGGCGCCGGGCTACTTTTTGCGACCACGTGACATTATTAGCTGGTTTGTGTTTTGTGATGGCTAAACCGGCGAGTTAGAATAACTGGAGAGCACACTGAAGTGCATTGTTTATTTCGTGCCTTATGTGTTCATTATTGGTTGTAGACAAGCGATAATTCCATGAAGGATACCTTAAAGTTGAAAAAGATAGGCCAATATTCCACTAGTCGAATAACAATCATCCGAATTTCTTCAGATTTTTTAGTATTCACCCCAAAGGAAGTTTGGTGAAGCAAGTATTAACCAAGGTAATGTCCTTGAAAATGCATAGCAATTTACGAATGCAAATTAAATTAAACAATTCCAAAATTCTTGAGATAAATTGTTTATCAATATTTTTAATTTATACGCATTCTAGGCCAACACAGTTGCGCCATACTCACGGAATCGTAACGTTTTGTGTCGGTGTGTTAGTACATTACACTTGCCTACAGTAGGCCGTGCGAGTTGCAGGCCCCGGCATCGGCAGTTATGTAAGGCGCTCTGCTGTTTATATACAAGTGTTTGAACATCTGCCGGCGTGACTCATACGTGGATTACGTCAGGCTGATTGTTTCAGCAACTTTGCGACCCACGAGCGCATGTTTTATTCGATCAGATCTGTCCAGATGATAAAAGATAAAACATGAAACGCTGGTTGATTTATTTTTCCGTTTGCTCTTATGGAAAATGACGTTCGTTTAAAATGGGTATGGAAACTTAAAAATGCAAGTTAAAAATGTATTGATATACTATGGTAAAGTTAGAAAGAACTGAATAATTATACTAAAAAAATGCTTTGAATATTTTATTTGACCAACCTAAGATTTAAATCAAGTGATGATCGAGGATGTTGTGTACGATATATGAGACTAACACTGTTTTTAAAGCCAAAAGTTCTTAGAGATTATTAAGCCAGTGATTTTGTTTGGTTAAAAAATAAATTAAAAAGTAACATTGTGGAGTATTGATGTATTGTAGCGTGGTAGCCTAGTTTGGATAAAACAAACAAGTTTATCAGTTTTATTTACCATGAGGTTTTTGTTAATTTTGTACCCTACCTTACGCTAACAATAGACCGGGAGATGTCCAGTTGCACCGGTGGTCAGGGATCAGCCCCAAACTGATGTGTCCAGTTGCACCGGAGCCCCTTTTGGGGGGTGTTCCAATTGCACCGGCTGTCAATCTAAATTAAGACGATTTTTTTTATTCAACTAAGTATAAGACTAAAGGTTAAAATATAGAGGTTGTAGAAATAACTATTACATAAAAGAAAGTGCCAACAAGACCGGATGCCCAGTACAGTAGATTAGGTTAGGTTAGGTTAGGTTAGGTTAGGTTAGGTTAGAGTAAAGGTATAGCCTCGTTTGATAAAATATTCCATTACGAAATTGTTAAACACTTATAAACCTAGTTACAAATACATGAGAAAGCATGCCACTATGTTTGAAGATAAATGTAGTGGGGTGGGGAAGGGAGAAAGCCTTCCAATTGCACCGGCTCCTGCGGTCGAAGGAATTTGCAGCGGGGATAAGTGGGGTGGGTAGATTTTGACCACCGGTGCAATTAGACACTTTTCGGACGGAGGAATGTTTTCACCCTTGCAAATTCCATCGACCGCCGGTGCAATTGGATATCAGCCAATAGACCATATAATCTCCAAAAGGCACATACGTTTAAAAAAAACCATCACGAAATCTTAATTTGCAATTGAATTGTTTCGCCTCTAAGTAATCTGGTATAGCTGTGCACTCAGAAGTCGCACCCTTTTATTTATCCCCCTTATATACATAGTATATGGAGAAAGTACTGTTTTCGTCAACATTTTCGAATTTGAGTTGTTAGTGGAAATATTCGTTTTGGTGCTCCCTGAATCCAAAGAAGTGATTTTTACGTGATGTCTGTGTGTCTGCCTGTCTGTATGGATGTGTACAGAGCTAGAGCTCTGACCATTGGTCCGGTTTTTATGAAATTTTGTATGTAGGTACTGTACTAATTCACGATATCTACAGACATTTTTTCATTTTTTTGAATTTTTAGCGAATTTCCCCTATAGGGAAGAAGCTATTACCGTAGGTCTCATGGTAAGATTTAAGCCCGAGACCATGACAAATTTTTTTTTAGGTCCCTAGATGACTAAAACACTATTCGTTCAAATTTATATATGTGTATATATATATATATATATATATATATATATATCTATATATGTGTCCGTGAATGCGATAACTTGAGTAAAAAACGTCCGATTTCGATGAAATTTGGCTCAAATGTGTAAAGTGACATTTATGACTTTAAGTTCGAAAACCAGAAAAATCGGGCCATGGGAAGGGGGGTTTATGGGGGTTTTAAATTTTCCAAAAATCAGTTTTTTGCATTTTTTACCCTAAAATTTGTGAAACACTTAATTTTGGTTTAGACCATGTTATAGAGCTTAAAAAAAAAAATAATATGGTATTTTGAATTATTAAGCTAGGTTAAGTGGTTGCGGAGAAAATCCAAAAAAACCTGTTCATAAAATCTCCTATGTTAATCTTATGGGAAAAAGGTTTTTGGCTTTTCCTAAGTTAATTTTAATGTAAACTTCACATTTGCTTTTACCAATCAATTCAGCTCCACAAAACAATCATTTTGGTGTTTAAATTGTGATTCTACGTCCAACCGTTGCAGAGATATTCAAAGTGCTAAACACAGTACGTTGTCCAATGTTATCCTTATGGAGAATAAATAAAATTTGATATCTCCATTATTAATGAATGTATATTGATGAAACTTGGCACGTGGGGTCATGTAGTACTGGTATATTGATATTTGCACAAAAATTGACTTTTTGTTGATTGTCCCCGTAGCAGCGAACCTGCGTACTCAGCCCCCATGTTATTGCATTGGAAATTCGCTGAGTACGCAGGTTTGCTGCGACGGGGGTATTTATTTTTAAGGGTAATTATCCCCCAAAAACCGCCAAAAAACATGAAAAATCAAAATTTCTCAAAAATGGCTCTAACGATTTGAATTAAAATTGAGTCGAATGTAAAACTTTAGTTTTCCAACAAAATGACACCACCCGCATTTCTATAAAAATTCGGTTCAAAAATTGCAGGACTTAAAACATAAGAAATTCAGTTTTTATTTTTCATAAAAAACATAAATATAAAAAATATTACTATTCACCATTAAAAAAAGCTCAAACAAATAAATAATTTAGTACTTTCAATTACTATTCTACAATTGCTGGTTGCGGAGAAAATTTAAATTTTCATTTTGCGGTAAACGTGAGTCGTTGTCCAATGTTATTCTGATGGGGGATACAAAAATTACTATTTCTCTCTTATTTACTGATCAATTTCTTTCAAACTTGACATGCTTGTCAAGTTAGCATTGACCAACAGAGTAAATTTGAAATATGTTGCCCCTTAATAACCCTGGGGGGGAATAGGGAGCATTTCCCCTCTTAAAACCACGTGAGTAGCAATGGATTCTGTAGCGCCTCCAAAACAGGGATTTGGGTGGATGTTTTTTAAAACAACTTGTTTACAAGATTTTCTGTACATTCGACCGTGCTTTTTATTCTATATTTAGTCAATAAAAAGTAATTTATTCATTAAAGTTGGGCTAAAAGGGAGAAAGTATGTGTCAGTTTCCTGATACCGTTTATTTCATATGGGAATTGGGTTATTCTGTGCACTGATTTCACTACTGGTATACAATAATCTGCGGCAAGTACCTGTAGCACCTGCCAGTCAAGTTGGCCAGCGCGGAGGCTTGATGGTGTTATTACAGTGAACCACCGACACCGACCGCAACCCCGGCTGCAGAACCGCACTTTCTTCTTTGCGATGATCAGCGGGAATATAATTTCTCGATCGTGGGAAAACGTAGTTAATCCTTAAGCTAAGAGCAGAGCAAGTGCTGGGGAGGTTCTTGTGGCGGTAGCGATCGCGATCGACATCAACGGAAATTGTAAATCAAACGCGTTTTAGTGGATGCAGTAGAACAACGGACTTCACCGAGACTAAACGACTACCATCCGACCCGTATAAAAGAAAGGTTTGTTTTATTTCCGTAGATTTCGATTTCGAATGCCCTCGACCCACACCTTCACCGCGACATTTCACCCATTGGGGTGTGCCTAATACATAGAAACCCTGAAAACTTGTGGCTCATTTAAAATAGTATAATAAGTAAAATTTAACATTTGATTTTTAAACTAACTGATGTGGTAGTGCGTGGCACAGTTACGTCTTCTAAACTTATTGGTTTAAAAACACTTAACAGTTAAGTAGCCTATTACACACTATTTCTGTTGTTTTTAAAACGGAACAATTTTTTTTAAATTAGTCTTCATTTAAGCTGTTTTTCGTACTGCTTGTGGGTTGTACTTAGTTTTTAAGTACCCATAGTGTTGTCTGAATGGCATTACGTTCTAATAAATGTATAGTCTAATACAAACTGGGCATAGCCGTAATTCCATTTAATCCACAAAATGAAGTTATCTTTGTAATACGCCAAACAATAGTTCGCGAAAACAATTGCCTGCGCATTTTCTCGAGATTACGAAGCTATGTTTGCACTTGTTACTGATAACGAAATTAGTTGATCTGTTTATGGTAATTGTAATTCTACTTTATCTGCAGATAAGGTACAACACGTCGAATAGTTAACGCAAACATGGTCTGATAATAGAGAGTGAATTATTATCGTGATGTATTTCCAGTTATCTGTCTAAAGTGAAAAACACAGTTGTTCCTTCCCAATTTTTGGGAAAACCAGGAAACATTTAGTATTTTTAATTGATTAGAACCAGAATTACAACCAATCATCTTTATTGTGACAGTTAATACACTGTATAATGTATAATATCGTCATAGAATTAACACAAGTAGAACTTACTAAAAAAATGGATGAATTTTAAATTATAAAAATCTTGAACTCTATAAAAATATTTCTCAAGAAGATTTTTAAAATGATATGCCGTTTATTGAAATACTGTTTATTGGAATAATTATTTTAGATTTCCATACATCAAGCATGTTGTTACTTTTCTGCGTTAATATTAAATGTTTCAATTCGTGCAGTTTTCTACCGAGTTTGTTTAACATATAGGCAGTTACAAACGTATATATGCTTTCCCATTTGTTCAGTAACTTAAATACATTTGTTTGTCTTCTTGTTTACAACTCATTTTACATATTAATAAAATAAAGTATTTCCTTTTATTTTCGACCAACTAAAGATTTATTGCATAGTACACAGTGATACAAAATATTGGCCATTCATAAAAGGTTGATTAAACTAGCTCGTGGCAAGGCAAACAGCTGTTGTTTTCATTGTTTGTCAACATAACAGCTGTTTAACAATGGCCATGCGACCAGCTGATACGATGATGACGTCACGATGTGGCAACAAAACAGCTGTTGTTTTCATTGTTTGTCAACATAAACAGCTGTTTAACAATGACCATGCGACCAGCTGATACGTTGATGACGTCAAGATGTGGCAACAACTAACCTAGCTGTGTACGGATAATAAAACACTGCCCTTCGACCTTTGCATCTCTTCCGCGTCTAATGCGCTTGCTTTGAGCAACATTGCAAGTTAGACCGCTGTGTCGGTATTTTAATTTGTAGTAATAAATCTAGTTGGCCTTCTTGATAACTACAATAGTTATCTTTAATGCGGTAATGTTACGCTATATTCCGCTTAGTTTGTGAAGTTTGTTTAGCACAGATTCTATGCAGACAAGTATGAACATTATTTTGATGTACAACGTTTTCTCATTTTTCATCTGTGTGTATGAGACGAATTTGCCATTTTTAAATTTATGAAAAGCTTACTTATATGTTCAGTTTATTTGGTTTGGGAACATAACTGAGTAGGCTACCGGTACTGTTCAGGTATTTTGTGGCGGAAACTCTGACCTACAGGTTTTGTAATATTTAAGAGTTAATAACCTTGCAACTGGAAAGCGTGAACATCGATTTGTCCCATATAAAATTACGGCGTTCAGTCATTATAATGAATATACTATGAATATTATAATGACTGAATATACTTCATGCCGGATTTATTATTTTTATAGTTTAATTGTTGGAAGTTTATTTTCAACTTCTAGATGCTATAAATGGTTAGTTTAGTTTCTATCATACTTGTAAATCGTTGTACAATTCTGGGAATATCCTGAAGGTAATCAGGGAATTAAGAAACACATTGTAAATCGCAGTATTTTAATAATACAGTATTAAGATATGTTATTTTTTGTTGGTACTTGTTAAGTTTATTTTCCAATATTTAAATTACATAGTAAAATTAAAATAGTTTTTCCGGGATACGAACATTTTAAATTAAAACCATCATTGTTCAATTCGTCGAGTTAAAGTGATTTTTCTTGCTCCAGCGATTAAAATTTCAGACATTGAGTTACCCAGACATTGATTTCAAGCAACTGGAATCTTTATCGCTATCAGGATATTCTCATAAATATAATGAGTTTATATATTCTCATAAATATAATGAGTTTATATATAGTTAAAGGCCCTCCATAAAATGACGCTAGCGTTTGAACTATGACCGCTCGATTTTCTGACGCAGTCCCATATGTTGAGCGCTAACCTCAAATCCCAAAGGAGACCGCGTGACCTTATTCTTAACCGTATAACCGGGCCTTAGACACAGTTAGCCGTTGAATAGAAGGTGAAAGTGTCGCCCCAGTGGCGTAGCGTAGCGGCTGTTTTGCATAACACCATCGACACCGATACACTGTGGAAAACACAGATACCACGGGTGCCCAGCGAAAGTGTTCCGTGGTGGGGTTAGGCTAGGTCTGGCGTCGCGTGTGGGTACGGAACATGGTAATCGTGCGGTTAGGATTATGGATTGTTTTCTGTTTGGGATCAGGAAGTTGTGGTTTCTTTAGAGATATCTGATCATTTCAGTGGAGCCGGCAATAAGATTGAACTTTGTGGTCTGATTAGTTTTAGTTGCATTTCTAATTTGTACACCATTATTTGCTAACAAACATTTGAGAGCAAAGAAATTATACAAATCCGAACAAACCGCAGTATACTTTGTCGTGTTATGTTTAAGTCTACAATGATTAGCTGGTATACCGTTTTCCGCACGGAGATTTCGCAAGCATAAAGCAATTTTTTTTAATGGTGCATTATAATCAGCTGACTAACACCATAAAATTGACATTGGAACTTTGTATGACCCCTGAAGGTGCATGTTTTTGAAAACCAAGCATGTATAATGTTATTTTTACGGTTTTATGGTTCGAAGCAGTTTGCAGAGTGCTTTATAGAAAAAACGAATGCAATAAAAGCACTTCAGTAACTGATAGTTAGTGTTGTTATATCAACCGATTGATAGACCCCAAAACACAAGTCACCGCAAGAAACACGCGTAAGACGGTCGGGAGTGATAACATGCAGAAGTACGTACATACATTGCACAATACTAGTTTTGATTGATTTTTGTAATACGATTTTAAGCAGACCTCTTTAAAATGTTTGCAATTGATGTGCATTCGAGTGTTTTCATCAGTGAGTCGATACTTATTATTTGTTCTAATTCGATCTTCATCAAAACATAATTTATTGACAACAACAATCGATTGGTTATTTTTGTTCCGTGATTTAAATAGTACTCTTAAAATAGTAATTTTCATACAAGTTTGGAACCAATCAAAAACTCTTACTTAATACACTTACGTTGCCTTTTGGGGGTTTGATAAATGTTGCCTTTTTCCT
The DNA here is from genome assembly GCA_963675035.1 of Allygus modestus. NCBI lineage: Eukaryota > Metazoa > Arthropoda > Insecta > Hemiptera > Cicadellidae > Allygus > Allygus modestus. The sequence goes on from OY776112.1 coordinate 199,981,061, forward strand.
CCTCCTTCAAGGCTCTGCCTCATGGGCTTTCAAAGTTCCAATGTTAATATTATGGAGTTAGTCAGCAGATAGTAATGCAACATAAAAAACAAAACATTTGGCCACATCCTTACGAGACACCCGTGTGGAGAATGTGGCAGCAGCTAGTTTTACAGGGCTGCCACCAAGCGATTGGGGGCCTGTGGGGCCCTGAGACCCCTTTTGTACTCTCTTGGTATTTTATTTTCCTTTTGGTTCAGTTGCCCGGTTGTTGACGTTGGTGTGGTTGGCTCTCGTGGCGGCCTTGTATTAAAATATAGCAAATTTAATGCTGACGTATAATTGAATTTGAAACTTTATCAATTGTAGCTAAACCAATAACATTACGTTTTATCGATAGATTGTTAGCAACACATGTCGAACAGTTAGTCAGTCGTCGCGTCGCGCGTCGCCACGGAACGGCCTTGTAGCAAGGCTGTAAAGTCGTTATCGTTTCCTGATAACAGATATTCCTGACTTGTCAAAGGGTATTTAGTCATTCATAGCTTTTCGCCTCTGACTGATGATACTCTGCTATTGTCTAACTACGCACCGGATTCTTGGAAGTGTGAATGATCCAGAATATTATTAGAAGAGTATTAAAGGCCTGTAATATATCAATATATCCAGTGATGAGTTCGGAGATGATCCCAGTACATACTCGGCTGTGATTTTAACTGGGTTGTGTTCAAATTAACAATGGATGGTTGCAATTCTGAGGTAAATAACATTTAGTCACTATCATTTTAAAATCTCGGAAAAGTGCAATAAAAGTACTAAAACAAATGTTTTCAACAAATGCAATTAAGTTAAAAAACATTGTATTAAAACATCTTAATGTTTAATTTCAGTGATTACTTTACTCCATATGATAACCAGCTATGAAGCTATGAATTGTACCGTGTAATCAAAGAACATGTGTCGGATGAACACATTTTCATACATGATTACAACTTTTAAGCGTTCTAAATAATAACGTTATTGTTAGAAATTATTGCTGGAACTATATTCAAACTTAAAAGGACTTTGAACATATGTTAATTATTAACAACATACAACTTTCGAAATTGTATATGTAAGAAACAAATATTATACCCACATGATACCATTATACCATTTATTTATGATACCCTTAAAGTGGTTCTATGACTTTTGTAGGCTACATTGTAATAAGTGGACTAGCCAACCCCTGCAAAACTCCATTTTCCTACCAAAACAATGAAATAGTATACGATGATGCAATTTATTTATCCTCGTATCAGGTATAGACATAGGCTTAAGTTATTTTTATTTAAATTATAAGTACTTTTTCATCACTCCGTATTCAAAAATAGCCCATTACCATGCAGCTGAGATCTACGAAAATTGTCTATTTGTCTCTTTCCTTGCAATAAAACAAATAATGATCAGATGACTTTGCCTGTCACAAACATTACTTTTCCTGTCCTAAACAATACTTTGCCTGTCCCAAACAAAACATTTCCTGTCCTAAACAATTGAAGTTCCCGTTTTGCTCAAAAGGAGCACCAGTGTGATTTCGTTATTTCAAAGTTCAAACAGCCTGGCTTTAACACTAAAATGAATTGTAAAACCGAGTTGTGTTTACTTATGAAAAATTACTAGACTATGAAATATCAGATAATTTTTTTGAAGTTTAGGGTGGTTATTTGCATTGTGATTAAAAGTATCGTTCACTACTAGTCACAAAAGTCCTATTTCAGGGCTCGATAGCATTTTCCACACTCGGCTTCGCCTCGCCCGTAAAATGCTATCTTGCCCCAAAATAGGTCACTTTCGTGACTAGTAGTGAAATATACTATTAATAACGGTAAAAGTTTCCTTACCACCTAAAAGTTGTTTAATTTTAAATAACAGAATGGAAAGGTTAAGTCTAAATCCTATCCTTTCCTATACTCTAATACAAACAATGTCTGTTTGTTTGCAAATTTATCTCGGAATCCAGTGGAATTATTTTATTAAAACTGGAATTAGAGGCTTTTGGACCTAAACAATCAATTAGTCCCTCAACACCAGGCAAATTAATGTTTTGTTAAAAATCTCATTTTAAAATTGGAAACTTTAACATTGGGAGTTTCAAATCAAAACAAATTAATAAAACAACTGTGAATAAATTAACTAGTGAACTGTCAAAGCAGTACTTACACAAGGTAAAGTATCAACAAATGAGTTGTAGAAAACAGTGACTAGAATAATTGAATAAAGATTGCACATAGAGTGGACATTGTTTTCACCCATGAAACAAATAACATATCACCAAGTATGGCTTGGTCTCTCCTTTACGATATTAAAATTTGATAAATAAAGAGTTTTAACTGTTGTTGTGACTGAAGGGGATTGTTTACAATAACATCCTTCAGTGAAATACCAATCAACACCTCACACCAATGGCCAGTGGTCTGGTGTCTGGTGCCTGTTAATTAAGCCGGCTCAGGAGGCAAGTCATTACCACCCAATCTGTCCGGGTAATCTGGGTGCGATTTAACTAATCGTATATATGTTCTCTAAATTTAAATATTACTGCAAAAACTTACAAAATTTAAAAACTGTTGATGAGTTTATGGGTTGATGGTTTCAGTTGTGAGTCATCTGAAAATGAATTTACACTTTAAAGCAGTATTACATTCAATAATAAATAAAATATAGTTTGCCCAAGCACGGTTTGCAAATATAGCTATCTATCTATAATATTATAAAGAAGAGGTGGTTTCTGTCTGTCTGTCCGGGTAAACGCAAAAACTACTGAACCGACTGGGCTGAAACTTGACACAAAGGTAGATCTTGAACCCATGCAACACATAGGCATATTCACTTCCTTAAAATCCCCTCGGGCTATGCCCCGTGATCGTCCTAAGTTTCAATGTTTACATTTCAGAAGAAAGTAAACATTCAGAAACTGCATTGCGAACAGCATAAAGAGCTTAAAGCAGACAGCTTAAAGAGCAGAAGCAAGAACAGCTGATTCAAGCTAACTAAAATGCAAATTGCAATGACTATAGAACGGGTAAAGAAAACCCCTTTGCGAAGAACGGGTGCATCAGCTAATTATTTTTAAATCAAACCCATTTAATTCAAGTATTTCTATTTAATATTGGGTGTAAAATATGAAATAACACTACATGAAACCGAGTTTGTTATTAAGAGTCACACAATTTTTTTTGTTTCTACCTTCTTCTCCCTTAAGGTAAATGTTATCTTTCAAAGCCTCTCCCTCAACAACGGTTTATACAAAATAATGTGTGTGGTTCATTCTAATAAACAAGACAATACCTAGCAATGTTATGTTTCAGTTAGCAGAATTCTGATATCGCAAATAGTTCACTGACAAAAAATTATAAGCCTATTGAATATATTGGAATTTTATTGGAAGATTATTATGTTTAATATTGAAAAATTATTCTCACTGAAGTCGTAAGTTTTTTTTTGCTCTTTTAAAATGAGCCATAAATCAGCGATATCAGATAATCTGTTGAAGAGGTACAGTTTTTAGCGAATTTCCTCTATATGGAAGAAGCTATTACCGTAGTCGGCATGGTAAGACCTAAGCCCGGGACCATGATAACTTTTTTCTTTTGAGGTCCCCAGACCCCAAAAACACCATTCGTTTGAAACTGTATATATATATATGTATGTGTGTGTGTGTGTGTGTGTGTGTGTGTGTGTGTGTGTGTGTGTGTGTGTGTGTGTGTGTGTGTGTGTGTGTGTGTGTGTGTGTGTGTGTGTGTGTCCGTGGGTGCGATAACTCTCGTAAAAATGGTCCGATTTTGATGAAATTTGGTACAAACGTGTAAAGTGGCATTTATGTTCGAAAACCAGACGGATCGAACCATCCGAAGGGGTATTATGGGGGGTTTTGTACCCCAAAAATGGGTTTTTTGAATTTTTTACATACAATTTTTGAAAAGTAAAATTTTATTTTTTCTATTGGAATCAGCTTAAAAAGACGCACAATTTGATGTTTTAATCATTTCTCTACGTCAATTGGTTACTGAGATATTGAAAGTGCTAAACACAGTACGTTGTCCAATGTTATTCTTATGGAGGATAAGAAAAATTGTATATCTCGCTTATTCATCAACTTATCCTGACGAAACTTGGTATATTGCTTCATTTTATTGTGGAATATTGATATTTGCACAAAAACCCATTTTTGGTCGATAGTTCCCGTAGCAGCAAACCTGCATTCTCAGCCCCATGTTATTCTTATGGAAAATAATTAACGTGTTATCTCCTTTAATTATAAACATAAATTAATAAAACTTGGTATGTGGCTTTACCTTATTGAGTTATATTGATATTTGTATAAAAGCCCATTTTTAGTGTTCCTTATTTCAGCAAACCTGCATACTCAGCCGCCATGTTATTCTTATGGAGAATAATTAAAATGTCATAAATCGTTTATTTATGAATGTATATTGATGAAACTTGGTATGTGGCTTTATGTGGTATTAAGATAAATTAATATGCATTGGAAATTCGCTGAGTATGCAGGTTTGCTGCTATGGGGGTATTGAAAGTTAACATTGACCAGGGGTTGGGGGAAGCAAGTAGAAACACCAAATGTTTCATGACTGGAGGTCTCTCTTATAATATAATGAGAGAACAAAACAACTGTGTTTTTCATGTAGGCCTACCTCATTAAAAGAGTAATGTATCTTTAACACCTATTTTAGACTATGGAAATTGCCAGAAAATATTTATTACTTGGAAAATGTTAAGTATTAATATTGATTTCTAAGATTGTTTGGAGCTTGAAGCATTGCACTATGGGTTAAAAATTCCCCCATGTTACTCGCGTTACCTATTGACAACACACTTGTATCTATGTTCCAGAATGTTGGAGGAGTGAGCAAGAGCCTGTCGGTGGGAGAGGGGATGGAGGCGGATGCTGGACAGGACTTCCAGGATTACTGGAACGAGATCCGGATCATCCAGGAGACAAAGAGGCTCGATGAATACCTGGATGAGGAATACGGTGGGAGAGACGATGGTGAGTGTGGTGGGAGTGGCTTGAGTGTTGTACCAGTGCTGAGGTAATCGATAATAAATTATTACCTATTAAATATTTTGATTCCCAACCAAATTAATACATGTTTACAATGATCACTGTAGAAATGTAATCCCTTCATATGCCTTGACATGCCAGTCGTGAACATAGTGTATCAACAACATATTGGTTGATCAATTTTTGTCAATGATCATTTCATGCAAACTAGTACTGCTGGTGATAAAATCAATATTATTTTAATTGTTGGATATTTTATCGCAATGTTATTTGTACCAGATACATTTAGTTTAGAAGAGTCATTAGGATATAAACTTGGATGTTTAAGTTTAGGATGTAGACTGAAGGCCAGCTGGTTACTGTTTTTACTTAAAAACTAAAAAACCTATCCTAGCTCAGCTGAATGTTGTTGTGGTCAAAACTTAACTTTCAATACTCAAGATTTGAATTAAAATGAAGGAGAATCTCTGATTGGGCCTGATGATGACCGGTGTAACTGGTTGAAATCAATCGCCTTGTTCCATCTTTTATGTATATTTTACCGTCTTGTATGTAAGTGCAGTATAAGTATAAATATACTTTGTAGTGTTGTAAGACGTATTTTATGAAAAATCGCAAAATATTAACACAGAATTTCTTCAAATTTTACAATGCTTTACCTTACACCATACCTAGAGTCTTCACTGACCTGACCTCTCACATTATTACCACAAAGGAAGTGATTTAACCCTAGTGTTTTGTAAGAGGACAGTGATTGTTCATTTGGTCAGTAACTGGCCGCTAGTAACTGGCAATCATTGAGGTAGGTCGCCCAAGAGGTGAGGTGACTGGCCTTTCTCTTATCAGTCAGACACTGACACTATCAGTCCCTAATCCTTCATTGCCCTTCTAACAACCAGTGACACGCAGGCTGACTGACGCAGGCTGACTGACTCACGTCACTGGCATTTACACATCTTTACACATCGTTATTCTTCTTAACAGTTGTATACCTTATCATTACATGAGTATAATCTGAAGTGTGAGTTTTGTTGGTTGAGCAAACCAAAGTGGTTGGAAGGAGTTGTTGGGATTTTACATGATTGTGCTACTTATGTATTGAACAAAATAGCATTTTATTTGCTTTGGGTCTCACGTTATGTTTAAATTAAACGGTGTTTTTAGAAATGTTATACAGGTATATGACATTCCACATAAAATAATGATAAATCAGAATATTCACTTTAATTAAAGTAGTTTGAATACTATTATTCAGATAAAGGCTTTTTGATAAATGGTTTATATTTTTTTCAGTTTGGAGCTATTTATGTAGTTGCTATTTAATAAACGGGTCCTTTTTGAGGATAATGTTTTTTAGTCAAGAATAAGATATTCACAAACACTGAAGTCAGCCATTAGTATAGTACTAGATTTAAAGTATATATACATTAGATAGTTTTTGCCAGAGTTTTAGTCTTAAATTGTATTGTTTGGATAATGGTACTGAAACAAACATTCACACCAATAGATTGAAATAATCGCGGACAGTTTCCATTATTGATTAGAGAAAAACTGATAATTTTAAATGATCAGATGGAAAATGTCCCAGTAATTTACTGAATAACATAAACTCACCATTACCAACAATGGACTTCAAACAAAGAACAATTTTTACTGTTACACACACATGGAGTTTGGCAAATATGCCAACAATGAACAATCAGCTGATTTTACTGGTTTTTTTCTCAGTATTTGGCGTATTGCAACTTTTTTCCACTCTAATTGACTTGAACATTATCACTCTTGTACTTTATTATAAACAGCATAGCTGCATTTGTATTAGGGACTAAATACTATTTTAAAACAAAAGGAAACTCCAATAGAATTGTTTTGTCCTTATTTGTCGACCACTCCTTATTTTGAAACCCAGATTACATGTGGATGACGAAAGACTCTGCGCTTTACACTTTTGTTCTCGTTTGTGGTCACTAACCTATCTTGTAATGTTGACTTGGCATTTCTCTTTATGAGTAAATATATTTTACTTTGTTATCTATGCGGTAAGTTTTTGCTCTATTTTTATTTTTTATTTTCAGCGAATTTCCCCAATAGGGAAGAAGCTATTAATGTAGGTCATATGGTAAGACTTAAGCCCGAGACCATGATAACTTTTCATTTTGAGGTCCCCAGATGCCAAACACACCATTCTTTCAAATTTGTTTATATGTATATATATATATAAGTCATATGGTAAGACTTAAGCCCGAGACCATGATAACTTTTCATTTTGAGGTCCCCAGATGCCAAACACACCATTCTTTCAAATTTGTTTATATGTGTATATATATATATATATATATATATATATATATATATATATATATATGTGTCCATAAGCATGATAACTCTTGTAAACAAGGTCCGATCTTAACCCATTGGCGTAGACATACGAGCAGGTCTCGTTCCTTACTTGTAATTTTATTAACGTGTGAATTGGAGTATAAAATTGGTGTTTTTAAATGGATTAATGGCATATTTTAATTAAAATATTGTTTTCTTTCAGTTTAGAGAGTCGCATTGGCACACACACAGTAGACATAAGTAAAAATTAGCAAAATCAGTGTTGACCATGTGCAAGTCTCAAAGAATTAACCGATCCCGTCAACTTCCAAGCAAGCCTGCCACCGTTAATTTTACTTGGGCCCTCCCACCAACGTTGCCACAGACCGGTTAACTCATTGATAGTTGCACAACTGGTCAGTTTTGGTCGTGTGCGGGAATCGAACCCACGAACATCGTATCGCCACCTGGCCAAGGTGTTTCCACGACGTAGCCAACTCAGCTAACACGACCAAAGGCCTGGCGGCGATATTAAGGGTTTTCAGTCAGTCCGCGCCCCTAGCGGATAGAACCGTAGACGCCCGCGGTCATTAGTTACATATTTTGCTACTGTAGTGCAGCACCAATCAATTCCCGTTATAGGCTACTACAAATAGAATAAAATTACTACCTCAATGGGTTAATAAAATTTGGTACGAATGTGTAAAGTACCATTTATTTGAACGAGTTCGAAAACCAGACAAATCGCACCATCCGAAGGGGGGTTTTGTACCCCAAACATTTTTTTTGGGGTTTTCCACGTATCATTTTTATTTAAATCAAATTTTAATATTTACCATTGAATTCAGCATAAAAAACAAACAATTTGGTATTTTGATCATTGCTCTACGTCAATTGGTTACTGAGATATTGAAATTGCTAAAGACAGTACATTGTCTATTGTTATTCTTATGGAGAAAAAGAAAAATTGGATATCTCGTTTATTTATGAACATAAACTGACGAAATTTGGTATAATATGGCTTCATCTGGTTGTAGTTCGTTATTGTTATTTGCACAAAAAAACAATTTTTCGCCTATGGTTCCTGTAGCAGCAAACCTAGGTACTTGGTACTCATCTATTCTTATGGAAAATAATTAAAATATTATATATGACATATTTATTAATGTATATGGATGAAACTTGGTATGTGACTTCACTAAGACGAGTCCTCTTGACATTTGCATAAAACCCCAGTTACATCAGTCATAATTTTGAAGTAATACATAGCCCAGTAATTACCTCCCAGATATTCTTACTCTTTATCTAGTTCAACTCTTCTGCACATTATATCTTCCTGAATATTAAATAATCAGTCTCTTATATGCCAATCCTGAGTTTTAACGTTTCGAGCGAAACGTTGCAGTCAGTTTGTTACAAGGAAGTGGAGCAATAGTTACAAGGCCGAGCAGCGAAGTCGTTGGCTGTTAATGGTCGGTGTAACTGCAGTTTCTCCTAATATTGGTTGGGTAAGGACTGAAAGTTGCTAATGTGCCTGCATACATGTGCGTGTGTGTTCATGTAAGAGCGAGCACACGTGTGCGTGTCTATACACACAAAGGAAGCAGCTATGTCTTGGTCCTTGTCCACAAGGCTGACTGATGACATTTCCAAACACTTTCTGATTGCTTCACTTTCAAAAAGTACCCATAGAAACTCAGCCTTGTCTCAGGAGATCCTTAAATTTGGTTTAAATTAATTATGCAAATAGGTGTGGTAAACTATTTTCTATTATTCGGATATAGACATTACCTGAACACATTGTGGTTATTAAAGTTTGTAATACATTGGAATACAAATTTAAACACTGTTTATTCTCTCAATAGTTTCTACATTACAGAGTCAATTAACCAAACGTCATTTAACTGAATGCTAAAATTAGTTCTTAATCTTACCTGCGAGAAGCACCTAATGGTGATTAAGATGTACAATACGAGAAAATAAAGTATCTTTTCCTACTTCATATAAATTTTGTTATAATATACAGTACTTTACTATATTCAGTGCAGAAAATATACAATAAACATACATCGTATCGCTATTCTTAAATTACTGTGGGGTTTCAAAGCTATTTTTTTTGTTTGATCATCATCGAACCACCCTTGGCCCCAATTAGTTTTGGTTAATTCACTCCTACTGGATTTTTTTAGTATTGTGGTACATCGTTTGACCGTTGTGTTTTTCCTCCTGGTTCAAATTATGACGTATCTCTGTAATTTTCATTACATATAAAATTTACTGAAAAAACTGGTTTATAATCTAAAAAAAAATATTTTTACATAGAGCCCCAACAGGGTTTTATAGAACCAATATTTTTTTTAGAGGTAGAAAATAATTCTTCACGAGCTCTGTAGTAAATTAGCAAGTAATGCCAAAGCTGCTATTTTAAAGTAGTTGGAGTTTAAAATAATGTAAATACCTTAAATGTAGATTTAAAAACGTCGTTTGAATAACCATAATTTTTAAAGTATTTAAAACCTACTTTTAAAAATTTCAGCTGCAGTGTTACGTTTTGATACCATTTATTTGAAGTGTTGAATTGACATTAAAGTTATCAGTAATGTCTCAGTGAAATCCTTATTATTAACGCTGCAGTACCGATGATACGGTAAGTGGTGCAGGATACAGTCGTGATTGCCTCGTAATGGGCAAGGAGCGAGTGGATCTTCAGTCTACGAGTGGACCTACAGCCTCTCATGCTGCATATTCATGTATCGTTATATAAAAGCTCTGTGGGCACCGGTCCTAATATTGGGTAATTTATGAAAGTCTATTAATTTTTATATGAAGTGAAACTTTGTTATTATTTTGAAGGTGACGGTTACATCTTCCGTATAAACCGTTGAAGGCATTAACTTTCTTTAGAAATATTTAAAAAGTTATTTTAATAAATTATTATTGCAAGTCATACAATTAATAGATGAATGATCACTCCCACACTTGAGTGTGATTTTTAGGGAAACTTAAATGTCTTAAGGAGTTAAGACGGATGAGATAATCTGTGCAGATTTGACCAACTAAAGCAGAATATTCCCTAGCTATGGTATGAAGTAACAACTGCCAGAGGAATGTAATCAATTTGATTGCAATTATACAATTACAAGTTGCACTCCTTCCCCAGGCTAACATCTGGTAGCATTTGGGACTTATCTTCAATTACCTACCCATTATCTCGACTCATTGACACCTTTTGAGAGATTTTGTCTAATTGTTTATAGCTTGAACCAATGAATAATGGAAAGATTCACTTCCTCAACTCTTGAGACTAATTCTTATAATCATTAGGTTCACTTTTACTATTTCACCTCCAACTCTATATATGTTTAATTAAAGTTAATTGATTAATTATTTTGCTATACAAACCAATTTATTTGATATTTTTAAAATTTATGGTTCAAAAATTGAATTTATTTAAAGAAGTTAAGTTTTATAATCTCAAAATCTCCATAATCTTTAATAGTTTTCTCACTGTCAAGACTTTGTCATTTACAAAAGAAATTTCAGTGCTGTTCAATAGAATAAAATAATACCCCAGTAGCAGCAAACCTGCGTACTCAGCGAATTTCCAATGCACATATATGTGTCTTAATACCACATAAAGCCACATACCAAGTTTCATCAATATACATTCATAAATAAACGATTTATGACATTTTAATTTTTCTCCATAAGAATAACATGGTGGCTGAGTATGCAGTTTTGCTGAAACAAGGAACACAAAAAATGGGTTTTAATTCAAATATCAATATAACTCAACTAGGTAAAGCCACATATCAAGTTTTATTAATTTATGTTCATAATTAACGGAGATAACCTTTTACTTATTCTCCTTGAGAATAACATGGGGGCTGAGTACGCAGGTTTGCTGCTACGTAAACTATTAACCAATTAATCGTTCTTTGTGCAAATATTAATAGACCACAACGATATGAAGTAATATACCAAGTTTCATCAGGATAAGTTAATAAATGAGAAACAATTTTTCTTATTCTCCATTAGAATAACATTGGACAACGTACTGTGTTTAGTACTTGTAATATCTCTGTAACCAATTGACGTAAATCAGTAATCAAAACACCAAATTGTTTGTTTAAGCTTAATTTTATGGTGAAAAGTAAAATTTGATTTACTACAATATTTTATATAAAAAACTCAAAAACATTTTTGGGTACAAACCCCCCCCCCCAAATACCCTTTAGGATGGAGCGATCTGGCTGGTTTTCGAACTTTAAGTCATAAATGTTGCTTTACATGTTTGTACAAAATTTCATCAAAATCGGACCATTTTTATAAGAGTTATCGCACCCACGGACACATATATATATATATATATATATATATATATACAGTTTTGAACGGATGGTGTTTTTGACATCTGGGGACCTCAAAACGAAACGTTATCATGGTCCGGGGCCTAGGTCTTACCATGCCGACTACGTTAATAGCTTCTTCCCTATAGGGGAAATTCGCTAAAAGCCAAAATATAAATAAATTTTTTATTCCATAATTGCTACCGCTAAAGAGTTACTTAATTCTCACTAACGTGTTGTTTATGCCTCTTTGTTCAACGCATAACAAGTCATTAGCCTTAGTCAGTGAAACATTATATTTCTAGAGAATTGAATACAACAATGGCAAATGGTTACAAGTATTGCAGTATAACCTGTTAAAACAAACACTTCATTATCATATATATGGATAAAACTCGAGTGGATATTTGTTTAAGAAGTAGACTGCAAATACAGTAGAATTATTTTTAAATTATATTGCATAACCATAGTGTCGAAAGAGTGGATTCATTCGCTGATGTCACATATAACGACCTTCTAAAATGATGTATTTAAGTGAACTACCAAGACAGTAAAGTTAATTTTTGATGATATTGGACATAAATACTACCGACAAAGTGAATTGATAATATTGGACTTTTTATTGATAATATGGGACAAGACACAGTTAATATTGTATTACGACACTACCATCACAGTGGGTTTACTTGTTATCGACATCGTATAATGCTACGCTACTGCCAGGACAGCGGTCCAGTGAGTGCCCTCGGAGGCTGTTGCCGTAGTAGGACACGGATTAGCTATGGTAATGCGGGCAGCGTGAGTTGCTCAACTGCCCGACCCTTACATAACTGCCGGCCCATGAATATGTAAAACCCAATAATCATCTCTGCCGCTTGATCCTTTGTCATCCTCCAACACCGACATACATGTAATCTTCTCTTCCACCCTCCGGCTCTTTTGAAATGTACTTTGTATCGATGGTATGATGTATATCCTTCAGGCTGAGCACATAGTCTCGCAGAGACGTTTGTCAACTTGGAAGGTGGGTTATGGAAGAAGATGTTCAAAAGAGTTATGTGATTTATCATACAATCAATGGTTAAATATTTATTCTAGACGTATTTAGGGATTAAAATTATAACTGTTTTTTTTGGGGGGGGTTAAGTTTGTAGCAAAGATTTGTAACAGATGTTAATGATAATAAAGTTTTTTTTTTCTAAGGTACTGTATTATACCTTTTTTTTAATATACAATCTGTATTGATTAAATAACCGTGCACACGTTTGTTGCTTGTTTAAAAATTGTTGGTGGACTTGTATATTTACATTAAATTCAATTGATTGTTAATCTTCTATAAGATTAAAACTAAAATGTTTGTAAACCCTAGGGCAGAACCCTGAATTGGATATTTTTCAAAGCCTAAAAGGTATATCAAGAGGATAAGAGTTTTTGATTGATATCAAATATGGATACGAAGTAATAATTTTAGAGTTTAAGAACCGCTGCACAGTAATTAAGAAATTATTTTAATAATATAAATTACATGTTGGTTTTTTTACAAATACAAATTTCTACGGAGGCTTTTATATAGACACATATTGAAGGGGACACATCCCTAAAATTCAGTTAACAGGCAGTAGGAGCTATCCCCATGATACACTAGCCAATAAAGAGCGCAGGGCAATGTGCCAGTGGGCATTCCTTAACGTGGAGTTAGTTTTCAATTCTTTATAAGATTTTTGTAAATAAATAGTGTTTTTGTGGTTCATATTATCTTGGAGGTGAGACATCTGTAGAGAAAGGAAACATATGTTGACAATTTTATATTTAAAATGTGACATATGTCCAATGTAGTTTTAACCGTTCATACCTACGTTTGCTTTAGGAAGTAATAACTATTGCGTCTCGGTTGCAATGCCTCACCTTTGCCCCACACTCAAGGTCTATAGTTGGCAATAAACTGTCAACAAGGATATTGCTTTCAAACTACAAGTACAGGCATTAGACAATACAGGATTTGAAGACAGAAGAATAATCAAAGAAATAACGAGTCAACTTTTAACTAATTTAATTGAACATTTAATATTGCCAAGAATATCTTAGTGAAAATTAACAGATTTGGTTAGAATATTTTTTTCTGTTTTTAAATTCCTCACATTCAAACATATTCACACACCCCTATTTTTCATTTTTTATGTTGAGTTTCTTACAATTTATACTAGTTTTCAGACATATACAGAAGTGTTAGAGATAAGACAAGAAAACTGGCTATCAAATATTTAAACTAAAATATGTTGCTATTTTAAGTTTTTAAATGTTTGTTATTCTTTTTAAATATTGAAAGGTATTCTTTACTTGGTCATGTTTTCTATTTGCTTTTTTCTAACTCATCTTCTCTTCTTTTTAACAACATATAATTTGTAGGCTATTAATTATATACACAAAATTCTTCTAGATTCTGCTTGTTGCAAAACACCAAAATATGTATAATATGTTAGGATTGTGACAAGATTCAGAAAATTACTAAGTTTCTCTAGGGTTTCGTGCTATTGGCCTTGAAAGTTTTAATGTTTACCAAACGATCATTTTATTTGATCTAGTGTTTATATAAATACTAGAATTTCCTATGCGCAGCTTGCGCACCCCGTTTTGAGAATCGAGAATAGTAAATAGTTACATAGTAAACAAAACCATGACAGTCTGTAGTTAGATATAATCCTTATATCAACTGTTTATTTTTAATTAAATTGAATAATTATGAAAAAATGTAACCTAAACCAAATTAAATTCTCCTCCATATGAATAACATGGGGTCTTGGAAGTCCTGTGGGGGAGATCCGTGAGGCCTAAATCGAAAATCTAAAGCCAGTTTGTACATCTGCACACCTAGACACACATTTTCATGTATAATATGTGGGGGTAAATCTTAATACAAAAAAGCCTTATTGTTTACAAAGTTTGTTATAGGTATCTACACCTATAAAAGGCGAAGCCCTCACTCACTGACTGACTGACTCACTCACTCACTCACTCAACACAAATTCTCCTACTTCCCATTTACCTAGAGAGTTGAAATTTTGTACAAGGATTCCTTAAGCATGAAATAGGAAAACTAAATGATTTTCTACTGATCTGACCTTAGGGCTTGGCCAGAGACCCTGACATTGTTCCCATGTATTCCTTATGGTCATTAATTTGTATTTGAGCTGATGAAAATACAAACAGCTGATCTTGATTCTTAGTAGTTCCACGGGCTAACCACAGAATGCAGCACACACATCTGTCATAGTTTTTATAAATCACTAGCTGGCCCGTCAGATGTTGTCCTGTCCTAATGTTGTTGAATTTGTTTCATGTAAAATACTCGTTCATTTTCAAGATGAGCTCGTTCACCACGCTCATTCACCTATTTTATATAGTGATAACTTCGCATCGGAAAAAGAGTTTGAGTTGCCATTCAAGTAGTTTTGTTATTTCTGTAATGAACACATGTTTATGCATTTCAAGTATGTTTAGATATAATCCTTGTTAACAGCTGTTTGGTGTAACTAACTGAACTTTGATCAAATCAATGGGAACTTTGAAGGCCAGTGGGTCAGAGCCCTTAAGTAAGATTAAAAACTTTCTTTTATACAAACTTTGACCTGATATGTATGAACACAACAAAAAAGAATTATTCAATTTGGTCCATTCATTCTCGAGTTATGGCGTGACCAAGGGAAATATTAATTCATTTTAGCGAATTTCCCCTATAGGGAAGAAGCTATTACCGTAGGTCTCATGGTAAGACTTAAGCCCGAGACCATGATAACTTTTTGTTTTGAGGTCCCCAGATGCCAAAAACACCATTCGTTCAAATTTTTATATACTTGAAACTTGGTTTTCGGCTTTATGTGGTATTAAGACATATATTATGCATTGGAAATTCGCTGAGTACGCAGGTTTGCTGCGACGGGGGTATTTATATATTAAGATTTGCGGGGCGAATCCTGTGGGTATCAGCTAGTTAATAATATAGAAGATAGATAGATGATGTTTATATTAGTTGTAAAAGTACATAGGTTTCTCCACAGAATAGAGCACAACGTGTTTTGCTCTTCATGAGTCTTCCTGGTGTAACTGGGATCACAGGCCTAGTTTCATATAAGCTGTACTAAAAAAAGAATACCCCCGTCGCAGCAAACCTGCATACTCAGCGAATTTCCAATGAATATATAACATAACACATCGAACACTTAACAGGATTATAAGAAATGTATTCACAAACAAGCGATATTTAAAATATTAATTATTCTCCCTAAGAATAACATTGGGGATGAGTACGCAGGTTTGCTGCAGCAAGGCACACAAAATAATGGGTTTTTATGCAAATATCAATATAACTCATCTTAGTGAAGTCACATACCAAGTTTCATCCATATACATTCATAAATAAGCGATATATAACATTTTAAGTATTTTCCATAAGAATAACATGGGGACCAAGTACCTAGGTTTGCTGCTACAGGAACCATAGGCGAAAAATTGTTTTTTTGTGCAAACAACAATAAACCACAACCAGATCAAGCCATATACCAAATTCCACCAGTTTATGTTCATAAATAAGCGAGACATACAATTTTTCTTTTTCTCCATAAGAATAACATTAGACAACGTACTGTGTTTAGCACTTTCAATATCTCGGTAACAAATTGACGTAGAGCAATGATCAAAATACCAAATTGTTTGTTTTTTAAAGCTGAACTCAATGGTATAAATTAAAATTTGATTTAAATTAAATTTACATGTGAAAACCCCAAAAAACCCATTTTTGCGGTACAAAACCCCCCAAAAACCCCCCTTCGGATGATGTGATTAATCTGGTTTTCGAACTCATTCAAATAAATGGTACTTTACACATTTGTACCAAATTTCATTAAGATGGGACCTTTTTTACGAGAGTTATCGTGCTTACGGACACATATATATATATATATATATATATATATATATACATATATAAAAATTTGAACGAACGGTGTTAATGGCATCTGGGGACCTCAAAATGAAAAGTTATCATGGTCTCGGGCTTAAGTCTTACCATGAGACCTACGGTAATAGCTTCTTCCCTATAGGGGAAATTCGCTAAAAACAAATTCATAAACACAAATAACACAAAAACACATTTTAGCGAATTTCTCCTATAGGGAAGAAGCTATTACCGTAGGTCTCATGGTAAGACTTAAGCCCGAGACCATGATAACTTTTCATTTTGAGGTCCCCAGATGCCAAAAACACCATTCGTTCAAATTTTTATATATGTATATTTATATATATATATATTTATATATATATATTTATATATATATATATATGTGTGTCCGTAAGCACGATAACTCTCGTAAAAAAGGTCCGATCTTAATGAAATTTGGTACAAATATGTAAAGTACCATTTATTTGAACGAGTTCGAAAACCAGATGAATCGCACCATCCGAAGGGGAGTTTTTGGGGGGTTTTGTACCCCAAAAATGTGTTTTTTGGGGTTTTCACAAGTAATTTAAATTTAAACCAAATTTTAATTTATACCATTAGGTTGAGCTTAAAAAAAAAAACAATTTGGTATTTTTATCATTGCTCTACGTCAATTGGTTACCGAGATATTGAAAGTGCTAAACACAGTACGTTGTCTAATGTTATTCTTATGGAGAAAAAGAAAAATTGTATATCTCGCTTATTTATTAACATAAACTGACGAAATTTGGTATATGGCTTCATATGGTTGTGGTTTATTGTTGTTTGCACAAAAAAACTATTTTTTGCCTATGGTTCCTGTAGCAGCAAACCTAGGTACTCGGTCCCCATGTTATTCTAATGGAAAATACTTAAAATGTTATATATCGCTTATTTATGAATGTATATGGATGAAACTTGGTATGTGACTTCACATACATGAGATCTATTGGTATTTGCATAAAAACCCATTATTTTGTGTGCCTTGTTGCAGCAAACCTGCGTACTCATCCCCAATGTTATTCTTATGGAGATTAATTAATATTTTAAATATCGCTTGTCTGTGAATACATTTCTTACGAATCCTGTGAAGTGTTTTAATGTGTTATGTTATATGTTCATTCGAAATTCGCTGAGTATGCAGGTTTGCTGCGACGGGGGTATTTTTATTTATGACATACCCTGCCCCAGTTGTGGCAATACATTTGTCCGGCAGTTATTCATCTGAAATTATTGTTCTCGGAAGTAAAAACTGCAAAATATACTTCAGGATTTGAAAAAATAACTTTCTTTTGTTAATAACTTTTCTCGTCGAAGGAACTTAAAAATGACTGGCATGGACACAGTTCAATTTGACAAAAGAAAATCAAGCAAAATAACTCTTTTGAATTGTTTTGATAACAATTATTTAAATTTAAAATTAACCCCCGTAGCACTTGCTCTAGAGTTTAAGTTGATACTCGCCTCTCGCTCACTTGTCGCCTCATTGTTCCAGAGGCTGAAGGCGATCCAGAGGGCGAAGGCTTGGACGAGACGGAGTGGCTAGTGGCCGCAGGGCTGGGGCGACTGCGGGAGCCGTTCCTGGAGGGCAAGGAGGTGTCGGACACGGAGCTGAGTGCCGCCCTGACGCTCATGGCTCCCCACCAGGCGCAGGCGGTGCGGCGGCGCGTGGACACTCTCAACCACACGATACGACAGCGCCAGCGGCAGCACCGCGCCAGGCACCGGCGGCCCGACATCAGGGACGTGTTCAGGGACTATGAGGTAATCTTACATACTCCAGCCACACGGAATAGGGACTCCCCTAACCCAACTTTTGTAACATTACCTAAGCTAACCTTAACAACGCTGGTCAAATTCTTGGTGCTACCATTTGTGCTACTTTTTGCCGGATTCCTTTTTTAAATGTGTAGTGGTGATTTTTAGGTTATTCGCATATATAGCTGTGACAACTTCTCAAAAAATTTAGAGGTTTCCAGAAAAATTTACAAATGCCAAACACTTGTTTGGTGCAGAAAGTTATTTATTAGATGGAGATTATTTTATCATTTTGATTACAGTTTGCTCTCCTTTTGCAATTGGAAATCTCTGTATATGTAAATCAGCGTCTGTGTGTTTGTCCTTTATGCGTTCCTATATCACTCATCCGATTGCGATGACATGTTGAATAGTCATTCAGGTTAACCCGAAGGAGGTTTCTAGCCATTAATCAAAGTCCTCACTGGACTTCATGTTACTCTTGTGGAGAAAATATTTGTTATGATTTTCTCAGATGGCAAATTTAAAATATTTAAGTCTATTTAAGTAGCGAGCTGTAATGTAAAAGCCGTGATAAAGGGAACAAAATTTAGTGCAAATCTAATGGATATTGTTTTTATGTTTAGCACCAAACAAATCAATATTAAATTATACTTTAGTACTAATAAGAAATTATCTTTCTGAAATATTAAAAAAAAGATAGAACAAATATCATAGTTGGAACGGGTCGTTAAAAGTTTAAAAGGTTTAAAAAAATTATCTAATAAACAAATCTAATTTTTCTATTGAAGAACTTTCCAAATCTCTTCAAAGATGTAAGTAAATTTGATTTGTTCATGATAATACTCTTTTGTTTATGCCAATAACTGTGACACTACTTATTGTACAAGTGCAAAAAATTAATAAAGATTTATGACAATACTTAGGGCTGCTTTTACCAAAGATAGATAGATGCATTACGACTAGTGCAGTTTGTCAGTTAATAAGCCTTTCATATTTTAAAATTGTATCATTCCATCAAACTTTAAGACAACTGATTAATATATAGGTATATATTTTCATGTTTAAAACTTACAACAAATTACAATTTACATTGGATACAAATTACAATACCGCACATTTCATTGAACGATTTACATGTTGCACTCTAAATTTAGCCGAAGTTGCACTATATTTATATTGTTGTGTGAAGTGAAGCGGACGCCCAACAGACGCAGGTGTATTATTAGCCCACTCGACATGCGGCTTCTATCAAAGACGTTTAGGTGTTCTCTTATTATTTTGGACTGTTCTGTTACGGTAAGAAATGTGTTTTCAGAAACAGAATTAGCATAAATTTGTTCTGTCATAAAAGTACTAACTATTCTTAACCCCATTGAAAAAACTCAGTTTTAAAAGCATAGAGTTTCGAATTGTGTTTGTGGTTAACTCCATATATATAAATAAATAAATATATATATATATATATATATATACATATATTTCAAATAGGCCTAATTACTATTAAATAAAAAACTAAGACCACTTTTTTAAATTTATTGACATACTGATTGATTTTAGACAGTATTGATCAAGTTATATTTTTCTCCTCATCATTATTCATAGTATATCGATAGTTTTAAGTGTAGTAGTTATTGTCAAAATTAAACATACAGTACTCGCTGAAACTAATCATTAAAACAATAGACGGGATCAATAATCTATACATTTGCAGTGAGCCTTATGAGAGCAGCAATATTAAAAATGAATATGTTTAAATGTAATCTTTACTAGTATTAGGTTGACTATTGTAACAGTTTATATTTCAATTATTGATTTTTATTGTGAATTCTAAATTATTGTGGTTTATAATGATGAACAAAATTACTTTAGAAGATACAAAACATGGTCTGTAACAATATTTTATCGGTTACAAATCTTAAGTTTGTGTTTGTAACACAAAAAACCATAGCCTTAGTATGCATATTGTTTTGATTTATCTAAAAATTTAACTTGCAGCTGCCTTTTTATTTCCCTAAATTAGATATCTAAAGGTGTAATTCTTCCATCTACATATTTTAATTTTGTTAGAGTTAGGATTCAGATCAAGAGGGCATTGCTCCCTATGAAACCCTACAGGGGCAGTTGTGATATAAAGCTAATGGCTTAGTGTTTATTATTTATCTTTTTGTCGTTATTATTAATATATAAAAGAGGAAGTATGTATATATATATATGTATGTAGCCTATGGACTCCGAAACCGCTCAACAGATTGTAATGAAACTTTCAGGCATTATTAAGCATTATTCAAGGATGGTTTGTGTGAAGTTGGGTGCAAATCTGTCCAAAGGGCTCCGACCCAGAGGGCATACAAGGGTGCAGTGTCAGGTTTTAGAAATTTAGTGTTTACAAAATTAACAGCTGTAATTAGTAAACAACTTAATTTGGGTGCAGCAACGCGCGCCGGGAAACTGCTAGTTACAAATGAAAGTTTAACCCTAGCAATGGCCAATTGTGTAAGTGGGAAATGGCAGGCTAAATTTGGCGATTTTGCAGACCTTTTTTTGAAAATTCATATAAATTCAACCGTAGAAGTAAACCTAGCCAACCTTATATTCATTTTGATCAGAAAGATCAGGAGATTCTAGGAATAGTAAAATAATACATATCTAGAAAGGTAATTTTTTCGGTACAGTGAAAAGAATAAAAATTTTTTTTTAATTTCAAAAGCAGCCTAGGTATTTTTTTTCTACAGTTTTTTAATGGAAAATTCATTTTATACATTTTGTAGACAATCTAATTTACTACGTAGAAATATATAACATGTGGAGGAAAGAATTTTGATTGGACGATTTAGGGGTGTTATATAATAACAAACGGAGAACCGATAAAAGTGAAAACTGTACAATGTTAGTTTGTGTTGTAAAAAAGTTACAAAATATATGTATATACTGATAATGATATATACATATTTGTAATGCTCATGAAGTAAGGAATCTAAAAAAGTCATAAGTTTGATGGTAGAAAATTATTATCACTTATAAATATTAGTAAATGAGAGAATGTTTTTATGTTTTTGCGTATTTGGAACAAAAAATTTGCACAGTATTTAGTATATAACTTTTTCACTGAATTTTTTACCCAAACCAATATAAAAATGTTATAGTACATTCAACTACCTACATAAAAATGTACAACACCTTGAGTAAATTATTGTTTTTATATGTGTTATGTAGCACTAAACAAACAGTCGCAGATTTGGCAAATTTCACTAGACCTATGTAGGAATAAACACAACACTTTATAAACACTATTTGCCACACTTCAGTAATATTTATGCATAATATAATGCTTAGATAGTACTGTTATATACAAACAAACACTTCACTAACACTAATACTCTGAAATAATAACATTAATAGTAACAACTCACGAATAAAAATAGCAAACGCATAGGTACCTAAATAAATAAAAGATGGCCTTCAGACGTCAGACGAACTGGATAAAAAATGACGAAGTAATTCGATGTTGCAGAAAAAAATACGTATTAGCAGTGCTGCCAACGGCAAAACTAAATTCCTCTACATTTATTCCTCTTCAAAATGACATATGATTTGACTAGTAACTATGACTTAAAATGCACATAAATCCAATTTTCCAAACCCTCCAATTGCGTCGGTTTGCCATTCGTTATTAAAACAAAAAACACCTGTTTTTATAAAACCATATCATCTAACCAATCAATAATTCGTTCGAAAAATCAATACCAGGATGAAGCACATCTGTTTAGCTGTGCAGTGGTACCACCCGCAACTTCATGTGGCAAAAATTACCCGAGCTGGATAATATAAAAAAAGTCATGTTTTGGCTTTTTCCTAGTGTTGGCTGCAGGAATAGCGTAGGGCCAAATATTCATTCGATTTCTAATCGTGACATTGTTATACAGCTGCTACACGGTTCGTTTATGTAATAAAATAAAAGTTCAGAATATGATCTTTCGAATGGTATATATATTATTCACTTTTGAGTGGATTATTAATGGTTATTTTGCAATACAACATTTTCGGTCATGAACCGACGCAAAGCATCGGCTGCCATTCTAAGGCGACAGGGCGAACCGACGCTTTGTGTCGGTTGGCCACGGCTAGGGTTAACAACAATCACCATTTCTCACTGTTTCTCACAGGGAGAACAGAAATAAATTTAGCTAAGCCTTTTATTAAAAAATTAGGAAAATTTAGGATTTTTCAGTTAGCCTAAATGAAATGTTTTCCGTTCCAGAACTCCAGTACAGGGTCCCGGTCACGCAGTGCGACCCCGGACTCTCTGGACTCTGGGCCCCCGAGCCCCCCCTCCCCCTGGCCCCCCACCATATATCATGACCAGGAGCCCGACAACACCAGTCCGTGAGTAGTAGTGAATTTTGTTTTTTAAATTTTGTTTATTTAAATCAATAGATCGGTTTAATTGTTTAATTTTCTATATCAGTCACTATTAGTATATAACTTTCGGCATGAACATTTGTTTCTAAGGCGAAGAACGGTTGTTGTTTTAAATCTTTTAATGAGTCTATGAACCAGTAAATCTAGATGGTAAATCTAGATAAGCATGACTCTTTTGAGAGGCGCTAGTTTTAGCTCAGAAAACAGTGAAGGAAAATGAGCTGTTTTAGAAAAATACATTCAGTATAGATACAATTCAACTCAAAATATTTGTATTTCCAAATGAGTGTTACATTTGTACAAAATTAATACAATAATTCAAGAATAAACAAATATTTTAACAGTAATAAATGGATATCACAAGTATAGAAATTATACTTGCATAGGCACTTGGCCTGTGCACAGGTATGAATCGATTTAGAGCAGATGAGGAATTCATAAAATTAAATTCATAAATTTATAACGATTATTATTGTAATAATTGTTGTTAAAATTATTCAGAAAGTGTATAATTATATTTTGATCATTTTATATAGCGATTATTTATGTTGAACGATAATGAATTATATGTATACAAATTGCAGAAGCTGTACATTGATCGTATTAGAGTATGGAATTTAGAAATTGTAAGGTTTTTTATTTATTGTGTGGATCACTGGCAGGAACCTAATCAAACTCATTTAAACAAATTTACCCCCAATAGAATTTGTATTTGCATCAATGGTAAAAATTATATTTATTTTTTGTTGAACCTAAAAATACACCTCTACTGGTAATTATAATTCTCTTTACTGACACTGTGAAGACTCCCAACCCTCCCAATAAAACATGTGGCAAATTGACTATGTGGTTCGCAATCGTGTATTTGGTCGTACAACATATAAAGGACATATCTTTAGCTTTCGCGTCCACTCACATCAGCACATCAATGTGAAATCTGTTTACAGCCCACTTCTTTGAAGACGCATACAACTTACTGGAACACTTGGGTGGAATCCCCCCTCTTCCCCCCAAAGACCGTATAGATTAGGGGTGTGTGAATAGTGATTTCTGGCTCGAGCCGAGCTTTTTTTTTCAAAGTTCTCGAGCTTCGAGCTTTCTTGAGCCAAGCTTTTTTTGATGGGAATTTTCGCTAGAAGTGTGCAATATACTGGTAGTGATTTTCTGACTCGAGCCACGCCGGGAAAAATTCTTTTGAAGTTCTTGAGCTTTGAGCATATTTGATTAGGCCTAAATGTATTCTTTATTTATATTATGTTTAAAAGAATAAACATGTCATCCATCATGGTAATGTAAAAAAAATTATAATTTTCAATATTTTTCATCTTTCATTCACTTCTTCTAGATTCATTATTCCTACGTTAAATAAATAAAGGCCTGCGGTAGGAAAATAACGAAATAAGTACGGTAGGCTTCTAAAAAGGAAGATTTATTGAGACCACTTGTTGATAGTAAGTTTAACGAACAATTTGTCTTTCAATATAAAGTAGGTAGCCTACATGGAGAACAAATAATGTAAAGGAAGAGAACTAAGATTTTTTAACTAGACTGATGAGCCCACAGGTTAACTAATGCAGATATTACCGTATTTATTAATAGCCATAATAATAATAATACTTGACTATATGTCAATATGTACTCTCCATGTAACCAAAGACTTAGGCCCTAGTCTTGGGAATTGCCAAAACCCAATAGCCTATCTCTCATTCAACTGTTTGTAAATAGTAAATTTTAGGTTATCCTTTTATAAATATAATATAGTTAAACCAGTCTTTCTATCTTATTGTACTCACAGGAATAATTTAATAATCGTAGGCCTAGCTTATGTTCTATCTAACCTATTACCTAATAGACTTAATCTTTTATATCTGCTTCTGAAACAGAAGGTTTCAGAAGCAGAAGGTGGAAGAGGATCGTCAATGCATTCTTCTTCAACTTTAACAATTTTATAGCATACAATTACAAAATGATATGGTTTCTACTTCTACTGACGTTTATTCATTAATTCAAACAATCCTGCGGAGTTAACAATATGATTTTAATCGCTCAGCTGTAGTGTAGCGTAGTAAAACACTGCGCCATTTTGATCGCGTCTAGCTCTTGGTTAGGGCCTTCGGCGTACATAGAATATAATCAACCATTAAAATAATATGACCACCGGTATTATAAAATGCGTTATGTAACCATTCAGAATTTTTATAAAATCCTTAAGATTTTGTGAACCTCGCAATTCGTCAATTTTTTAACCATCCAATTTTTGGAGAGTACTAATTCGTCTGCACATTAAAACGCTGTCATGTTTATTGGGCGTTCATCACCCAAGATGAGTGGAGTAAGGGTTAACACTTACTCTACTCATCTCGTTCATCACGTACACCCTTGTCCCTAGCTGTTGGTAACGTTAAATCATTATTACATCATAATAACCATCTTCACTCAACGTCTCAAGGCAGTTCGCAACATGCATGGCGGATACATGACATGTTCGCAAAGTGCTAACAGTGTTGCCAGACATAATTTCAGACTCCAGTGAATATAATTATTGTGTAATGTATGAAGTTGTAAGTTGTAGAAAAGACTGTACTGATGCAACAATTAGACAAAGTGTTTTAATGTATTTTAGTTTTTCCTGTAGTACTTTTTCTGGAGTAGTACGGTTGTTGTATTAATTATTATTAACCGTGAAATATTGCACAACTCAACTGGGCAACAGCAACACTGCACTGCAAACTGAATAGTGTGATAGGTCCACTTGATGTGATTGAGCGTAGAGAAAGTAGCTCCATTATTGCGTTGGTTGATCACTGATCAGGTCGGCAATTTAAAATATTACAGTACTTTAATGTTTGGTTATTTTTTTACGAAGGACCGAAAGCATTAGCAATGCAGAATTATATTTGTTATGAAATGGAGCTCTACCGACGCAAACTACGAGAATTCTAACATTGATTCTGGAAAGTTGTTTTTAAATTGACTTTTGTAGACGATTATTTTCACTGGTCGGCGTTTTAAATCATCGGCTTGAACTTTGAACCTTTTTGCAAATCTCGAGCCGAGCCGAATACTGCTGAAAAAGCTCAAAGTTCGAATACTCGCACACCCCTAGTATAGATTCAATTCAATAAATCCCAGATGAAGCCCAGATTCAGTTTATAATCACCAGTGAATTGATGAATGATTTGTTGCGCAGACAAGTGACTCCGCCGCAGAGTTTGACGCAGATCTTTGAGGACCCGACGGCCGTGGCGGTGCGCAGGAATGAGTCGCGCAGAGAGGTCCGCAGACTGCCCAGTGCGCCCGTACCACACAGCAACCTGTTCAGAACTGCAAACCTGCGCTATGGAGCAGACATCGTGGCTAGTGAGACTGGTGAGTTGAGTTGCGCTAGTGTTGCATTCTTGAAACTGTGGTTTAGAGAAATAATGATCAAGGTGTGACTATTTTGGTTGGGGATGTAGTATTTATATTTTGTTTTGTCGGAAATATACTTCCCTTATATCAAGTGTGGCTGCACAATGAATCTGTTCTGAATGCATGACACCGGATTGAATGAACTTAATGCTCGCTTTACCTCCTTTCCATAAGGGAAAATTAGTGTAAGTTTAAAACACATTAATTTTTGTACATTATTTTTGTAATTTAACATTTGTACTTTAAACCAAAGTTTCTAAATTCATTATTGGTAAGTGTCGTAAACAAGGTGCACAGTAGATTAGTGATGTAGTCCCACCAGCTGTTTGTAACACAACAAAGTTGCATCTGCCAAAATTAATGTTTAGTGTTTTGATTTTTTACTCCACTTATTATTAAGTGTTCTGGGAGTGTAAAACAAAACAAAATACCCCCGTCGCAGCAAACCTGCATACTCAGCGAATTTCCAATGCATGCATATGTTTCTCACTACCACATAAAGCCACTTACCAAGTTTCATAAAAATACGTGAATAAATAAGTGATCCATAGCATTTTATTTATTCTCAATAAGAAATAACATTAGGGCTGAGTACGCAGGTTTTCTGCAACAAGGAACACGAAATATATGTTTTTATGCAACTATCAATATAACTCAACCAGGTGAAGCTACATACTAAGTTTTATTAATTTATGTCCAAAATTAAGGGAGATATACAACTTTACTTATTCTCCATAAGAATAACATTAGTGCTGAGTATGCAGGTTTGCTGCTACTGGGATAATCAAATAAAATCAATTGTCTGTGCAAATATCAATATACCAGTACTACGTGAAGCCACATACCAAGTTTCATCAATATACATTCATAAATAATCGAGATATCAAATTTTATTTATCCTCCATAAGGATAACATTGGACAACGTACTGTGTTTAGCACTTTGAATATCTCTGCAATGGTTGGACGTAGAATCACATTTTAAACACCAAAATGATTGTTTTGTAGAGCTGAATTGATTGGTAAAAGCAAATGTGAAGTTTACATCAAAATGAACTGAGGAAAAGCCAAAAACCTTTTTCCCATAAGATTAACATGGGAGATTTTATGAGCAGGTTTTTTTTTATTTTCTCCGCAGCCACTTAACCTAGGTTAATAATTTAAAATACTATATTATTTGTTTTTTAAGCTCTATAAAATGCTAAAAACCAAAATTGAGTGTTTTAAACATTTTAGGGGGAAAAGTGCAAAAAACTGATTTTTGGAAAATTTAAAACCCCCATAAACTCCCCTTCCCATTGTCCAATTTTTCTAGTTTTCAAACTTAAAGTCATGAATGTCGCTTTACACATTTGAGCCAAATTTCATCTAAATCGGACGTTTTTTACTCAAGTTATCGTGTTAATAAAAACATATATAATATAGTGTATATACATACCCCCGTAGCAGCAAACCTGTGTACTCAGCGAATTTCCCATGCATATATATGTTTATTAATACCACGCAAAGCCACATACCAAGTTTCATCAATATACATTCATAAATAAACGATTTATGACATTTTAATTATTCTCCATAAGAATAACATAGGAGCTGAGTACGCAGGTTTGCTGCTACGGGAACTATCATCCAAAAAATGTTTTTAGTGCAAATATCAATAGACCACAACGATATGAAGCAATATACCAAGTTTCATCAGGATAAGTTGATAAATAAGCGAGATATACAATTTTTCTTATTCTCCATAAGAATAACATTGGACAACGTACTGTGTTTAGCACTTTCAATATCTCCGTAACCATTTGACGTAGAGCAATGATCAAAACACCAAATTGTGCGTCTTTTTAAGCTAATTCCAATGGAAAAAACTCAAAAAACCTATTTTTTGGGTACAGAACCCCCCCTAAATACTCCTTCGGATAGGTCGATCCGTCTGGTTTTCAAACTTTAAGTCATAAATGCTGCTTTACACGTTAATACCAAATTTCATCAAAATCGGATAATTTTTTACGAGAGTTATCGTGCTCACGGACACATATATATATATATATATATATACATTTTCGAACAAATGGTGTTTTTGGGGTCTGGGGACCTCAAAACAAAAAATTATCATGGTCCCGGGCCTAGGTCTTCCCATGCCGACTACGGTAATAGCTTCTTCCCTATAGGAGAAATTTGTTTATATATATATACATATATATAAATTTGAATGAATAGTGTTTTTGACATCTGGGGACTTCAAAACAGAAAGTTATCATGGTCTCGGGCCTAAGTCTTACCATGAGACCTACGGTAATAGCTTCTTCCCTATTTTGGGGGAAATTCGCTAAAAGTAAACAATTTACGTCTCTGGCGCTCAGCCAAAGCTTGTAGGCTTCAAAGTTGTGTAATTATTCAAGTAACTGTATTTAAAACTTTTTATCCTCAAATTTACAAAAAAAGAGAAAATAAAATAAAACCCATTACATTGCAACAATGCAAACCAGCTGGTGGAAATGAAGGAGGTAGGGTTTTAATTTATGAACTTGAATTGATGAACAGAGACTTTTTGTTACCGCAAATTAAAATCTGTTTAAAAAATAACACTCGGGATGCAAGCCGGTACATCAGGTGAGCGCCGACTGTCAGCTGATTGTAAAAAAAATGTATGTCAGCCAGTTGGAGCTTGTATACAAGGTTAATGACATTTTGTAGAACATTATGACTAAGTGTTTTTAGCTTGAACCTTCTCATAGTTGAGGCGATCTGAGTTTGTTCATAAGTTTAACGTCTGTTTATTGTCTAGCGGACGGCATCAAGATGCTGGGCTACCACAGACTGGGTTCGGTGAGGTACACATTTAACGACCGCAGCTGTGTGGGCCGCGACCGACTGCGGAGTGACAGTGACCCAGCGAACCTGCACACTAGCGACGGCGACTCTCCCCCCCACCATCAGCACGAGATGTGAGTATTGTACGTTACAAGGCCCACTGGTTGTTAAGGGAATGTGACTAATAAATTAAACATAAATGGTTGTCACATAAACCAGAGTTTGCGTGAGTAGTGAATTACCTAATGACCACGTACATACTAAGAGGGGTAGCACAGTTTTAATATTTGTGCCTCTCAGTCGGGAAGTCCTGGGTTTAAATCCAAGATATAAATATATATTAGTGATGGTCAAAACCAGAAATTTTGAATCTCAAAACCGAAACCGAAACTTACAAAATCGAATCTCGAACGTCGAAACTCAAATCGCGAAACCCTATTTACTTGCCTGGGTATGGTTATGAAAAATAAATCCAGAAAAATTAATTAAAACTAATTATATATTTTGATTAGAGTTGATCTTTCAGAAATAAAAAATCAATAATCCAAAAAAGGTGAAGGTAGACGACCGATGACAGTAGGCTTTTGACCTTTGCATCATTGATTGAAACATGGGCGTGATTTCTGTTAAAAAAACAACAATAAAGACACAAAAAATCTCAGCAGTTTTGAGTTTTGATTCTCGAAACTCACCGATCGAATCTCGAAACCGAAACTTTTCCAAAGTTTTGGTGGTTTTGAGATTGAAGTTTTGGTTTTGACACATCACTAATATATATAATATATATAGATATATTGTGTATATATATATATATATATATATATATATATATCTATATATATATATTGTAGATATATATATATATAAATTTGAACGAATAGTGTTTTTGGTATCTGGGGACCTTAAAACAAAAAGTTATCATGGTCTCGGGCTTAAGTCTTACCATGAGACCTACGGTAATAGCTTCTTCCCTGTAGGGGAAATTCGCTAATAGGTGTGCTACTGCCCAGATTTTGTGACGTCACTCGGGATGCAAGCCGGCATAGGTGGGCGCCGACTGTCAGCTGATCTTAGAAAAAAACAAATGTATGTCAGCCAGTTGGAGCTTGAGCTTGCATCCCGTGTGACGTAGATGCTCGGAATTGACCCATTTTAGACACTGGAGTAGCACACCTATTTGTTTGTTTCCTTCCACCATGGCTGGTATGCAGTTTTGGCAATGCAGCACATGTACCATTGGCTGGTCTTGGTTGATATCCCTGCAAGCCTCGCTCTCAACTGGCAACTTTCTTCTCAGCTATTACTGGCAAATTCCAGATTGGTACCCCAAAGAAACGTACACCTCGGGTTAGGTAGTAGAGAGGACGCTTTAATCCTAACATCACCTTGTAAAATAAGTTGCTCTCTTAAAAAGACAATACAAAACATCTTGAGTGTAATACACGCCATGTTGAAGACACAGTTCTTATTTCTTGCCTTTCCCACTCTGCAGGGACAATGTGCGCAGCATGACCCGCAGCCAGGACAGTCTGTATAGTGAGCCACGCAGGTCGAGTGGCAGTAGTTGCCACAGCATCCACCAGACTGCGTCACTGGAGCATCTCGGCTTCGAGGAGACCTGGGCTGGCGACTCCATTACCTGCTCACAGATGGAGGTCCGTAGAAATATAATTAAATTATTGTAGAATACAAATTAAATATTTCATTATTATATAAATATTCAACTTAGAACATTGTTTCTGAAAGAAATTGTTATGTGAAATGCATTGGTATGTCAGCTTCAAAATTGAAAGTGCACATCACAACAAAAGCTCTGTGCAACTTGTGTACATCGAGCATGACAGATTACTTGCTGAAATTTGATATAACTAGTTAAAATTGTAGGTTTTGGGGCCTTTTAAGTTAGTGGTGTTCTCATAGAGTTAACCTAAACAACAACAACAAAATCTAAGTGTTTTGGATTAATTGCATAGATTAGTGGTTCCCAACTGGAGGGTTGCAACAGAGGTTTACAATCATACACTGAATAATGGTGCACCCAAACATGCTTCTCGACACAACGAGAACATATAGACTTAGACCGAGGCTTAGTCTAACATTTTTTATATTTTTACGCTTAGTCTAACATTTTTTATATTTTTACTTTCATTGCCCATTTTTAGTTCCAACCAAGCTGATGTTTAAAGTATTTATTTCCTCATCCAAAAAGTTGAAAACTCTAGGAAACTGAACATGAACTAGATATTCTCATCTTTGCATTGCCTTTTTTCTCATGCATAGGCCTATTTAGGCTACTTCTTCTGTTGCATTATTTTTGTAAAAATTTATATTAACAATCAAAGGGAAAATTTTGATACCTCCAAGATTGTATCATTTTTCTTTTAAAGAAACTGTTACATATGGTTGTAGTGGCGGTTTGTTTCATGTCTTACTTAAATTTAAATGTTGGTCCATTCACCTCCTCAGTGGAAATCGTTAAGCAAATCTAACCAATGTAATTGACTTACAGGAGAGTGAGGACTCGCATGGGAGGACATGGGTGGAGTGGTTGGGTGAGGAGGATCTAGTCAAGCTGCAGCCACTGGCTTTCCTGGAGCTCACAGTCATGCTGGACCAGAGCGGAATACGCTTCCCCAAGCGGAAACCACACAAGCGGAAACGGAAAGAAGGTGAGAGTAAACACATGTGGAAATGTAGAGAAGGTAAATGTAAACCACACCAACAGAAACAGTAAGGTGGTAAGCGTAAACCCCATAAATGGAAATTACGAAAGGTAAGCAAACTACACAAGCGGAAACAGAAGTAAAAAGAAGATTATTAGTGCAGCCTAAATCCCACAAATGGAAACCCAAAGAAAGTATGAGAAAACTAAAAGAGGGAAGTGGAATCGTAATAAATAGAAATGAAAATAAGTAAACCATAGCAGTGGGAATGGACAGAATAAAACACAAATCCTACAAATGGAAATTGGAAGGATAGTAAGCATAAGTCCCTTAAGTGGAAAGAGAAAGGAGACTGTTACATCCCAAGAAGTGATACCCCCGTTGAAGCAAACCTGCATACTCAGCGAATTTTAAATGGTACTTCACTACGCCATGAAGTCACTTACTAACTTTCATCAAAGCGTATTCATAAATAAGCGAGATATGACATTTGATTTATTCTCCATAAGAAAAACATTATGACTGAGGATGCAGGTTTGCTGCATCAAGGACCAAAAAATCGGGGTTTTAATACCAATGGATCACCACTAGATGAAGCAACATTCCAAGTTTTACAGTTCGGGCCACAGTGCTTGAGGCCAGGTTAGCGTATGCTCTGGAATGACTTTTCGCCTCTATTTGGCTTAGTCATGTTAGTGTTCCAGTATACTTTTGTCAGTAGAAAGCAAAATTACTTTATTTAATTTTAAAACATAGGTTTTGGTTATTTTCATTATTGTCTGCTTTTATTTACGAGAAATTGAGTTGTTTCTCGCCTTTCCCAGGCTCCAAGCACCGTGGCCCCATCTGTACCAATTTCATAAACAAGCAAGATATCACATGTTTTTTATTCTCCTTAAGAATAACATTATAGCTGCTGAGTACGCAGGTTTGCTGCCATGAGGACCACAAAAAAATGGGTTTTGTATGCAAATATCAGTAAACCCCAACAATATAAAGCCACGTATTAAGTTTCATTAATATATGTTCATTATTAAGCGAGATATAAAATTGTACTTATTCTCCATAAGATTGACATTGGACAACGCACTGTGTTTTGCACTTTCAATACCTCGGTAACCAATTGACGTAGAGCGATGATCAAAATACCAAATTGTTTGGTTTTTAAGCTGATTTTAATGATGTAAACCAAAATTCTGGTTTAAAAATGATTATATGTAAAAAGTAAAAATATTATTGAATGTTTATTTTTTCTTTTGCAGACGGGCCAGTAATATTTGGTGCTTCCCTGGCATCTCTGTTGGAAAAGGACCAGCAAATAACATCTGAACCTCACAACGTACCTCTAGTCTTTCAAAAAGTAAGTAATAAAGTAATCACTTTCATAGCTGAAGAAACAGCATCCATAGATGGCTATCAGTACGACTTTTGTCAAAAGGTCCTCTGTAAATCAAATGGGTTTAAAACAATTTTTTTTTTAAATCAAGAGGTTAATTACCTTAAAACTGTGAAGTGGACCAACGTCGCTGTATGTGGGCTTGTGGTATGTGATCACTTGACAGTTTTAAGGTAATTAATCTCTTGATTTAATTCAATCAGTGATCCGGAGGCAAATAAATATTGTAGAAAAATGCGGAGAACAATTCAAAAAATTGATTGTTTTTGTCTATTTTATTGTTATTCATAGCGTAAATTAAGTAAGGACTGTACCGGTAATTGTTATCTTTATTAAGTAAAATCTATAATATTATAAAGAAGAGGTGGTTTCTGTCTGTCTGTCTGTCTGATGTTCCGGGTGAACGCAAAAACTACTGAACCGACTGGGCTGAAACTTTACATATAGGTAGATCTTGAACCCATGCAACACATAGGCCTATTCATTTCCTTAAAATCCCCTCGGGCTACGCCCCGTGAACGTCCTAAGTTTCAATGTTTACATTTCAGAAGAAAGTAAACATTCAGAAACTGTAATGCGAACAGCTGTGGATACTTCCATTTGACAGCTTAAAGAGCAGAAGCAAGAACAGCTGTTTCAAGATAACTAAAATTTAAATTGCAAAGAACGGGTAGAGAAAACCCCTGTGCGAAGAACGGGTACTTCAGCTAGCTGTTAATCTATAATATTAATGAACACATATTAATGTGGCTTCATCTGGGTGTGGTCTATTCTTATTTGCACAAAAAAATTGTTACCGATACTTCCTGTACCTCCCCACCCAAATTTTATATTTTTGCCCCCCCCCCGATTTTCATTTTTGCCCCCCCATCCGATTTTTATTTTTGCCCCCTCCCGATTTTAGATTTTGCTCCCCCCGTTGATTTATACTTTTGCCCCCCCCCTCTTTGTTTTATATTTTTATTTAATGTCCCCCCATTTTATATTTTTGCTCCCCCCAATTTTATATTTTTTTGCCTCCCCCTCCGATTTTATAATGTTGCTCCCCCCCGATTTTATATTTTTGCCCCCCACTTCGATTTTATATTTTTATTTTATGTTGTTCCCTCTCCATTTTATATTTTTGCCCTCCCAATTTTATAATTTTGCTCCCCCCCTCTTTGATTTTATATTTTGATTTTATTCGCCCCCTCCATTTTATAATTTTGCCCCCCCCCCCGCCAATTTTATATTTATGCCCCCCTCCCCGATATTTTATTTTATTTTTTTTGTACTTGAGTTCTTTTATTTCTAAAAGCGAATCCAAAGTAGTACCGATTTGGAGTCGGAAACCACATGCCGTTAACTACCCGACAGAGTTCCTTGACTTAACAACAGGATCCAAACTATCTGCCAGTATATTTCGTTAACTTGATTTAATTGTACATTAAACGTGTAAAATGTAATTTTAATATTGTAAAATAATGTGGATTGTTATTTGATTTAGTTAATCTACCATTTATATACAACCCGTACGAAGGACGGGTACACAGCTAGTATATATATATATATATATATATATATATATATATATATATATATATATATATATATAGGAAAAAGTGGTTTGTGGCACTATAAACAATAGTTTGGACTTTTCTAAATTTGTTATGATTTATATAAATTTTTTACAGTAAGGGGGTATGGAGAAATAGGTGGGAATTTAAAACGAGTTCGCACACAGCACGCTGACGTGAGGGAAGTGAATTTCCACATAAAAAACTATAAAAACTCAAAATCAGTTAAAAACATTTAATTACAATTACAATTATTCCAATTTTTATTCAAATCTGAAAATATTGTTTTTTTGGCTGTTTTGATGTTCCTGGTTCTATTTACCTGCAATGATGGGAATACAATTTTGTGCATTATAAGGTTAGGATAAGGTCCAGTCAGGCTTTAAAGTAGGCGTGAGGTTGTTGGGGATGATAAAAGTACACCAACAAATGAATAACAGGCTTTTCTGAAGTAAAACCCCCATAAGACAACGTACTGTGTTTGGTCAATACACATTTTCTTTAATAACTCGGTAAATATATATGCTAGAATGACGAGAGAGGGCTTAAAAGTTTTGCTACACTAATTCCCACCGTTTTTCATTCGTTAATTTTACATCCGGGGCTTTTCTGACTCTTTTTGGACCCAAAAACTCAAATTTCTAAATTTAAAATCCCCGAAAAAGGGGGTTAGAGTTTTCCGATTGTTTTGCCCAACGAACTTGTCCAACTGATTACAACAAGGAATGTCTTTACCAAATTTGAAGTAAATCGGACAAAAAATGTGACCGCTAGAGTGCATACATATATATATATATATATATATATATGTATATATACATAGCTTATATATATATATATGTGTATATGTGTGCACTCTAGCGGTCACATTTTTTGTCTGATTTACTTCAAATTTGGTAGAGACATTCCTTTTTGTAATCAGTTGGACAAGTTCGTTGGGCAAAATAATCGAAAAACTCTAACCCCCTTTTTTGGGGATTTTAAATTTAGAAATTTGAGTTTTTGGGCCCAAAAAGAGCCTGAAAAGCCCCGGATGTAAAATTAACGAATGAAAAACGGTGAGACTTAGTGTAGCGAAACTTTTAAGCCCTCTCTCGTCATTCTAGCATATATATTTATTTTATATATATATAAAATTTTGAACAAACCCCCAAAACGTGTTCAGGGGGTAACATTAGGAACTTCTATGGTGGTCCCGGGCTTAAGTTTCACCGTGCGGGTCATGCTAATAGTTCACTTTCCATAGGAAATTCACTAAAAATACCAAACCCTATTGAGTGGTGCTTTTTAGCGAATTTTCCCTATAGGGAAGAAGCTATTACCGTAGTCGGCATGGTAAGACCTAGGCCCGGGACCATGATAACTTTTCGTTTTGAGGTCCCCAGACCCCAAAAACACCATTCGTTCGAAACTGTATATAAATATATATATATATATATATATATATATATATATAAAATGGGGTTTTATACAAATATCAATATAACTCATGTAGGTAAATCACATACCAAATTTAATTAATTTATTTTAATAATGAAGGGAGATAACACGTTAATTATTCTCCATAAGAGTAACATGGGGCTGAGTACGCAGGTTTGCTGCTACGGGAGCCTTGGGTAAAAAATTGTAGATATATATTGGGGGTTTTCACATGTAATTTTTATTTAAATCAAATTTTAATTTATACCATTGAATTAAGCTTAAAAAAACAAACAATTTGGTATTTTTATCATTGCTCTACGTCAATTGGTTACTGAGATATTACAAATGCTTAACACAGTATGTTGTCTAATTGGATAATTGAACGAAGTGAAAGTATCCTTATACACAACTTTACTGCTTAGACTGGTAAGAGAATCAACTCAACTGGCGTGTCTGTGACCCCAATAACTCGAGAATGCCTCCACAGTTAAACTTAAAATTTTCCAGAAAAACTTAACAGGTCAAAATCTCGGTCAAGTTCGTTATTCAGATAATTTTGTTCAGTATTAATCAAATTATCTTAAAACCAAATTTATTTTTTTCTCCATAAGAATAACATTGGAAGCCATTTTAGTGGTACTTGAATCGTTAAAATTTAGCCGACGTCTATGTTTCAACCACAGAGTAACAATAGTTAGTTTACTAGAGTATACTTTGTTATACTGGATAACAACAGTTTTTTTACCAACAAAAAACACACAAGAGAGATAACTCGAAGTATATTTTTAAGTTGTGAGCATATTTATTATTTTATAAATTATTAAGTGTACGTTTTAAAAAAAATATCCATACAGTTAATATTCCCTTAGTACGCATACTCTGTGTAAATATCGTCACGGTCAGAGGCGGCGATTGTAACGGTGGCAGACGACAGACGACGCGTGTGGCAGGTCGAAAAACTCAATAAATTTTTGATGACTGTAGATACTAAGATATTAACTTAACTTATAAATTAGTTTGTTTTATTACATTTTCTTAGACAATTGGTAATATTGTGATTGTCATGTGTAAAAAGTATACAAAGCCTCAATTTGTCTTGAAAGCGTTGATGAAGTTAGTCACAGTAAGCGAACAACCTTAAAATTTATTTTGTAGGACAATTATTTGATAGGTTATATTTCACTAAATTAATAATAAAAATTACCTACATTACCAGTAATGTAGTAGGTAACCACAATAAAAGTTATAGATTATTCTAACCAAACAGCCTTTTTCGGAAGGTTATCTTGAATGATTTGACATAGCCTAGGGTTGGATTACAGTAAGAGTAAGCCAACATTAAACTGGTAATACAACTTTTGTAAAATACTTTAAACACATTACCAGGAATGTTGTAGCGAACCAAAATAAAAGCTTTAAACTGTTCTAACCAAACTAAGCCTTTTATACAGGTTATCTGAAATGATTTGACACATCCTAGGTTTGGATTACAGTGAGCTGTTTTCATCATAAACTTGGACCTATGGCTATAACATGTAGGCCTATACACTTAGGCTACTTGCCATTTTAGAAGTTTCATGTACGGTCTTGGACCAACCCATGTTTATAGAATTTAATTTCCTGATAGCCCAGGCTATTGCAACAATATATTGAAATATAATTTTGTAAAATAAAACTGTTGTTAAATACTTTAAACATTACCAGGAATGTTGTAGCGAACCAAAACAAAAGCTTTAAACTATTCTAACCAAACTAAGCCTTTTATACAGGTTATCTGAAATGATTTGACATATCCTAGGTTTGGATTATACTGAGCTGTTTTCATCATAAACTTGGACCTATGGCTATAAAATGTAGGCCTATACACTTAGGCTACTTGCCATTTTAGAAGTTTCATGTACGGTCTTGGACCAACCCATGTTTATAGAATTTAATTTCATGATAGCCTAGGCTATTGAAACAATATATTGAAATATCATTTTGTAAAATACAACTGTTGTAAAATACTTTAAACACATTACCAGGAATGTTGTAGCGAACCAAAACAAAAGCTTTAAACTATTCTAACCAAACTAAGCCTTTTGTACAGGTTATCTGAAAAGATTTGACATCTCCTAGGTTTGGATTATATTGATCTGTTTTGATCATAAACTTGGACCTATGACTATAAAATGTAGGCATATACACTTAGGCTACTTGTCATTTTAGAAGTTTCATGTACGGACTTGGGCCAACCCATGTTTATAGCATTTAATTTCATGATAGCCTAGGCTATTGAAACAATATATTGAAATCTCATTTTTTCATCTAAATAACTGGGCCTGACGATTTATTGTTAATCCTTAAGGATATTTTGACTTGGCCTATAGAAATTGTTAACATTAGTTCATATAGGAAACTCGCTGTTCTCTTAAATGTTAATTTAACCACACTGCTAAAGTCACTGCTTAGCCCAAAATGCTCTGTTTGTTCTAAGATAACGCACCCATGCCAATCCTAACAACAAACCATGCCTGAAATCTTCAATTTATTTTAAAAATAAATAAATTTACGTATTTATACACCATTTACTTTGGTAAAAACAAGTGATAAATGTATGTATGTTTTTCTACGGATAAAATGTTAGGTTGGCGGCGGGATCCGAACCTGCGACCTTTCGCTCCAAGAGCCAGTGCGATACCTCTGAGCTACCGCGATAATTGATACATAGAGAAGTGACTAAAACTATAGCTATATAGACATAAAATCCGGATTCTGGCGGCAGTTAAATGATAACGGAATGTATTCTGATGATGTTACTCAAATCAGATATTGAATTTTTTATGAGACTCGATTTAAGTTTGATCATGTGTTTCAATTATCCTTATACGCGAGGAATGAGCGTACACCTAGTGTTATTCTTATGGAGAAAGAGACAAATTTTATATCTCGGTTATTTATAAACATAAACTGACGAAACTTGGTATATGGCTTCATCTGGTTGTGGTTTGTTGATGTTTGAACAAAAAACCAATTTTTCGCCTATGGTTCCCGAAGCAGCAAACCTAGGTTCTCGGTCCCCATGTTATTCTTATGGAGAATAATAAAAATGTTATATATCGCTTATTTATGAATGTATATGGATGAAACTTGGTATGTGACTTGACTTAGATGAGTTCTATTGATATTTGTATAAAAATCCATTATTTTTTGTTCCTTTTTGCAGCAAACCTGCGTACTCATCCCTAATGTTATTCTTATGGAGAATAATGAATATTTTAAATATGGCTTATTTATGATTATATTTCTTATGAATTCTGGTAAGAGGCTTAATGTAATATTAAGACATATATATTCATTGGAAATTCGCTGAGTACGCAGGTTTGCTGCGACGGGGGTATTTTTACTATCCCCTAGCAGCGAACCTGCGTACTCAGCCCCCATGTTATTCTTATGAAGGATAAGTAAAATAATGACTCCCTTAATTATTAATATAAATTAATAAAACTTAGTATGTGGCTTCACCTGTTGAGTTATTTTGATATTTGCATAAAAACCCATTTTTTTGTTCCTTGTTGCAGCAAACCTGCTTACTCAGCTCCCATGTTATTCTTATGGAGAATAATTAAAATGTTATATAGTGCTTATTTATGATTGAATATTGATGAAACTTGGTATGTGGCTTCACCTAGTTAAATTCTATTTATATTTGCATAAAAACCAATTGTTTGTGTTCCTTGTTTCAGCAAACCTACGTACTCATCACCAATGTTATTCTTATGGAGGATAATTAAAATTGTATGTATCGCTCATATGTGAATATATTTTTATGACACTTAGTATGCGGCTTTAGATGGTATTAAGACATATGATATGCATTGTAAATTCGCTGAGTACGCAGGTTTGCTGCGACGGGGGTATTTTACTGATAATATAAACCTAAGAAAATTAATACAAATTCTTCAATACAGAATAAAATGATGGCTATAAAGTGTTGTATTAAATTCAATTTGTATTCCTTCTTAATATTTTAGTGAGAGTAGTTAGGGCGGCCACCTTGGGTCCAACATTGCTCTTATGGAGAATAGATTAACATGTACTCTTATGGAGAATAGATTAACATGGACTCTTATGGGGGAATAGAATAACATGTACTCTTATGGAGAATAGAATTGGGGTGTAATTACTACCCTCTTTGGCTCTTCTGCTACCCTCTTTGGCAACTATCTATTTCTTGCATGCCTTTATGGTTAAACCCTCGTGTCCTTCTGTTGTTAATCATCTAGTCTTCTGTGGTAATTATTTATCCCTCGTGTCCTTCTGTTGTAAACCATCTAGCCTTCTATGGTAATTATTTATCCCTCGTGTCCTTCTGTTGTAAACCATCTAGCCTTCTATGGTAATTATTTGACCTACGCTTACTTCTACATATTTGACTCTCGTGCCCTTCTATACATCTAACCTCTACATCCTTCATTCCCTTCTGTGTATCTAATCTCACTTCCTTCTGCGTATCTAACCACAACATCCGCAACAAGTCTCTGTCAGCAAACTCGTTGTAACTAGTTAAAATACAGCTCTGTAATTGGTTATAATAAAAATGCATTCTATTGGTTGTAATTAGCGTTCTGTGCCTTGATTGGTCGAGACTTTTAGCGCTCTTTATTCTCAAGAGTTAACTTCACTCTATCCCTTGCATTTGCACTGGTCAGAGGTCCCTGCGATACTCCGTTCGTTGATTTTGCACCTGACAATTATTACATTTGATTATAATGATTTTAGTTTTCTTGTATTGTAGTAGTTTTAATTCTCATGTATTGTAGTAATCTTGCGTGTTTAGAGACATGGCTAGAGTAGTGTTGTATTTAATTGTTTTACCTGACTAACATATCCTTACACCATTAATCTCACTCTCTAGTCTTGTTCTTTAATACAGTTTTGGTTAGAACAGTTCTCAGTTAGAGTATTGTTTGCTACCTCTATTACTTTCATCATAACTTGTAGCTCTGCTTTGACTTGTGTAGTTTGTGTGTTAGTGTTTTTTTGACATGTGTAGTTATACATACGTACAGTGCTCTCCTACATACTATATAACTCTAAACATAGACTCTATTACCTCAATCTGCTTCAGTCGTCACACTGATCAGACGTGTTTTATGCTGCTTCTGCGTAATTGTTGTGTTCTCTTGCACAAATTATTATTATTGTCTTGTTGATTGTGTGCTATTAATTCAGTTATATCAGTGAGCTTGACTCAGGTTGGTGTATTTGATATTTTTAAGCGTTACAGTGTTGTATATTACAGTTCAGACTGTTTTCTTAGTTTTCAGTATTTAATTCTCTGTTAAAGGATGGAAGTTTCCAACATTAAAAAGAGCTCTCAAAGCCCAGTAAATGTAATTGGTACCTCTGAAACCTATGTTAAACACTTCAGGTTGTACGGGTTGGAAACTGTTTTCAAATTCACTAAACCGCCAAGAGGTATCTCTGAGTTTGATTGGATTCGTAAAGGTTTTAATCAAATTGTTGAAAAGGCTAAAGCCGACGCTGTACCCACTGATTATCTTGGGTTTAAAATGCAATCGATAAGTTTAAAAAGTGCTGAACCGGGGTACGTAGCTTTGAGACCTATCTCTGAAGTTAGCGGTGATGTTCTCTGGGATATTTTTGGAGGCATAATTCAAAGTAACTCTGAATCTTTAACCTCTAGCGACACTTTTAGAATTGACGTTACGAGGGTAAATGTCCCCGTAGGTAAAGGGAGAGTACATCCAGAGATGTACAACACGTTTGACGAGGAATGTAAAGCTAGGAAGGGTATTGTAGTAATTAATAATAAAGACAATTTATGTCTGGCTAGAGCATTGGTAGTAGGCAAAGCGTATGCAAAGAATGATCCTCAGATCTACGCTATACGAAAAGACAAGGGGAAAAGACAAACTTTCAGAGCTAATAAACTCATAGCAAAGGCCCGTGTAGAAATGCCGGAGGAAGGTGCCGGCATCCCCGAGCTTGAAAAATTCCAGTCACATCTTAAGAAATACAGAATAACAGTCTACAGTTACGATAGAAAAGGCCGGGATATTTACTTTGAGGGAGGTAATGAAGACGCTAAATTTAAAATTAACTTGCTCTTTCACAACGGGCATTATAATGTAATTACAAACTTAACTGCTGCTTTCGTATGTCATTATTTCTGTGAAGCCTGTCATATTCCCTACAATAACAAGGGTGAGCATCGATGCTCTAACATCTGCCCGTCCTGTCATTCTATCTCTCCGCCCTGTAAACTTGAACACGGAGGCATCACATGCCGTCTTTGCAACCGCTTCTTCAAAAATGAGCGGTGTTTAATAGCCCATCAAGGGCAAGTTTGTAAAACTATAAAGTTCTGCCGCGACTGTAACAAAATGATTTATCCAAAAAAACGTAAGACAGCTCACGTATGCGGAGAAGTTTATTGTGAACCCTGTGAAGCGTTCAAAGACCCCGCGCATCAGTGTTTCATAAAGGTCGATAGAAGAACTCCGAAAGACCGAGATTTTATTTTCATATTTTTTGACTTTGAAACAAGGCAGGATGAGTCTCTTCCCTCAGATCCCGATAAAAAATTGCATAAAGTTAACCTGTGCGTCTCACAACAATACTGTTTTAAATGCATTGATGGGGGTGAGTGTGAAACTTGTTCTGAGAGGCAAAGAGTCTTTGAAAAAGAACCAGTAAAACAATTCATGGACTATGTAATGGGAATTCGAAAGAAATTTAAAGATGTTTGTGTGATTGCTCACAACGGGCAAGGTTTTGATTTTCAATTCATTCTACAGTACATCATGGAAGAAACTAAATTTACA
Source organism: Allygus modestus (assembly GCA_963675035.1). NCBI lineage: Eukaryota > Metazoa > Arthropoda > Insecta > Hemiptera > Cicadellidae > Allygus > Allygus modestus. Next base: position 200,024,012 of record OY776112.1, read on the forward strand.
CCAAAAATAACTCCTCGGGGAACTAAAGCAATTTTGATTGAAGTAGCCAACGTAAGGTTTGTTGACTCACTTAGTTATTTTCCCATGTCCCTCGCTGCACTCCCTAAAGCTTTTGATCTGCCTCCCGAGAAAAAGAAGGGCTACTTTCCCCACCTATTCAACACTCTGGCGAACCAAAATTATATTGGCTCGATACCCGACAAAAAGTATTACTGCCCGGAATCAATGTTTGAGAAACCACACGAAGCCTTCGAGATTTGGTACGACGAACGAGTCGCTGAAGATTACGTGTTTGATTTCAAAAAGGAAATCTTGGAGTATTGTATCTCAGACGTGGAGATTTTAGCTCAAGCGTGTATAAAATTTAGAGCCCTGCTTCTTGAACAATGTAACGTAGACCCTTTTCTCGAAGCTATAACAATCGCTAGTGCATGTAACTTAGCTTTTCGGCGTAACTTTCTAAAACCAAACACAATAGGTTTGATTCCTAAAAACGGGTACAGACTGACTGACAATCAGTCAGCCGTTGCTTTACAATGGTTAACATGGGAAGAGGAGAAACGTGGATTAAGGATTCAACATGCGGGCCGGGGTAAAGAAGTTAAAATTAATGGAATGAAAGTTGATGGGTTTGACGGTGAGAGAATTTACGAGTTTCACGGGTGTTACTGGCACGGTTGTCCAAAATGTTATCAATACAGCAGAGAAGAACCTCTGCCGGAGGATCCTTCAGACAGTTTGCATCTCCGTTACGAGAGAACCAAGTCCAAAATGGCCAAATTTAATAGCTATGAAGTTGTAGAGATGTGGGAATGTAAATTTAATAAATTGAAGAAAGACAAAAAACTAAATCACCTGAACCAACTGTCCATTATAAACACACTTCCACTCAATCCTAGAGATTCCTTTTTTGGAGGCAGGACAGGCAATACTAAAACATATCATAAATGTGAAGAGGGAGAAACGATACAGTATGTTGATGTTTGCTCCCTTTATCCGTTTGTAAATAAATATTGTAAGTATCCCGTTGGACACCCTATCATTTACGTTGGAAATGAGTGTCGAGAGAGAGGTCTTGAAGTAGAGGGATTATTGAAATGTAAGATTCTACCTCCTTACAACTTGTATCACCCCGTACTCCCCGCTAAAATGAATAATAAATTAATGTTTGTGTTGTGTAGAACTTGCGGGGAGACTTTAAACCAAGGGGAATGTTTTCATGAGAGTGAGGAAAGAGCGTTAGTTGGGACTTGGACTATGGATGAAATTAGGAAAGCTGTAGAAAAGGGCTATGTGATTTTGGACATGTATGAGTTGTGGGAGTACGAGGTAGCCACTTATGAAAATGGAGGTTTGTTTACAGATTTCATTAATAAATTCTTGAAAGTAAAGCAGGAAGCCTCAGGCTATCCCGCCTGGTGTATGACAGAGGAGGATAAAGAAAAGTATGTTTATGATTTCTTTAAGCGTGAGGGTATTCAAATGGAGAAAGATAAAATTTGTAAAAACGGGGGACTTAGATCAGTAGCCAAATTAATGTTAAATTCATTCTGGGGCAAGTTTGGTCAAAGAGAAAACATGACAAAAACTTCAATCGTCAGAGACTCTAAAGAATTATTCAAGTTGGTAACTCAACCAGAAGTAAATGTAAAGTATGCTGAAGTAATAAACCAAGAAGTTTTGCTAGTTAATTGGCAGAATGTTGATGAAGCTAGTGAGGCTCTAAAAACTGTAAATGTTGTAATTGCAGCCTACACTACAGCTCACGCGAGACTTAAACTTTATGAACATCTAGATTCTCTTGGAGGGCAGGTCTTGTATTATGATACAGATTCGTGTATTTATTTATACCGTAATGGGTTGTATAAGGTTCCTACGGGAGATTACCTCGGGGAAATGACAGATGAATTGGCAGATGAGTACGGCCCGGGCTCTTATATTGTAGAATTTGTTTCTGGGGGACCAAAGACTTACGCTTACCTTGTCTGGTCAACCAAAAAGCAAAAGTTAGAATCAGTTTGTAAAATTAAGGGTCTAACATTAAACATGAAAACCTCCGAAACATTAAACTTTGAAGCTCTAAAAAAGATGGTACTAAATGAAGCTGCTGAAATACTAGAAATTGAAGAGAATAGAATCAGGAGAACAAAGACACGAGAAGTCGTTACAGTAAGTGAAATTAAAAAGTTTAGAATTACAGGGCCCAAGAGAAAATTTAATGATGATCACGACACGTTGCCTTTCGGGTTTAAAAAACAAAAACTAATGGAACCATCACACGGGTACTAAGCGTATATACCTGTAAACATCAGTTCTGTTACCTCATTCTGTTCTGAGACACGGTACTGAACGGTTGTGTCTGTGTCTTACCCTGTTTGTCTCTTCTTGTAGAATGTCTGCTGAACATAATACATCCGCTAACCAACAGGTTTTTCTTCAGCTTATACACAAAAAGAGGTTAAATGAAAATGTAAAATTTAATATTACACGCTCAGAGTTTAAGTTCTTACTTACAGGTTCAATAAATGCACGGGAATGGCCTTTGGTGTTTTCGGAGTATATAGTAGATAAAATAACGGAGAACTCCTCATCAAACACCTACATCGGAGTATCAATAAAGCACACGGGTGCATCAGGAGACATACCTTACATGCCATTAGCTAATCTAACACCGACAGTTTTTGATGATCACTTTGAAGAAATGTTTTGTAACGTTGAGAAACTATCTGGGGTTTTAAATCTTGAAGTATCACTTGTCTATATTCCTAGTTGCTACCGTCGATAAAGACGACACTTTTCTCTACGGAGCAGTGTTACTTTTGTACATACTTCTTGTGACTAGTACAGTTACATCATTCTACTCTGAGTCACGGTACTGATCAGACGTGCTTCTGCGCTGTTTTTGTCTGTAAAAACGTAATTGTGACATGGCTGCTAAATACTATACATTTAATAACAAACCGGTATTGGTTCTGTTTGATAATGAAGGAAAGCCATGGTTTAAAGCTAAAGATGTAGCGTCTGCTCTTAAGCATGTTAATTGCTGTAGTGCAATTCAGAAACATGTAGATGACAATGATAAATTAACAATTGGAAGTTTTTCTGAGGCCCAAAAACAGGGTGTTGGACCGATTGAGAAAACAACTGTTTTCATAAACGAAGCCGGATTATGTTCTTTAATGTTAAAGTCGACTACTCCCGAAGCAAGACTGTTAGTAAGAAGTCTGTTGCCGGAGAAGTTTTACCTTACCTACACAAATATGAAAGATGAAATTTCACTTTAAATGTTAGTTTTAAAATCACAAGTTCCCACTGTATGAGTGTATGTGAGTGAATGAAGGTCACTGGCGTGGGTGACGAAAAACCCCGTAAACCTGAAAGGGAGCCTAGTAGATTGAACAGTCAAGTTAATCGCTTGACTGCTCCTTTGAATAGCTCATGTGTGAATGAGGGGTCCAGTAGATTAGAGGCGTCTGGCTAACACCCAGACTACTCCTTCGAACGAGCCGGTGTGAATGTGTGATGAAGGATCTAGTAGATTGAGGCGCCTGGCCAACACCCAGACTACTCCTTCGAACGAGCCGGTGTGAATGTGTGATGAAGGATCTAGTAGATTGAGGCGCCTGGCCAACACCCAGACTACTCCTTTGAACGAGCCGGTGTGAATGAAGGATTTTGTACATTGAGAAGCCTTGCTAACGCACAGGCTACTCCTTGGAACAATCCGGTGGGACTTGTAAAAAAAGTAAATAAATATAAAGCAAATAAAAAACTCTATCCTTTCGTTTGCTAAAAGGGAGAGGACTTTTATTTTGTACTGGGCGTCAACCAGTAATAACCTGGATTGGCTCACGCACGAAATAAAGGTTGAACCTGGGTGCTCATGCACGAATGGTCTCAAACCCCATTCAAGCAAACATACAGTTGCCGAGGGTTTATCACAGAATGCCCGGAGATCTAGACGGTAGCTGTGGAGTCTCAATGGATCGAGGTTGGAACACTGACCGCAGGAGAACATCTGACTTGGAAAAATATGACCGGAGATAGATATTTGTCCCTGGTGGACAGTTTTCAGCGGACTTGGAGGTATTTTATAGCTTAAGGTTTCTATTAATGAAAAACATACCCCAGTAAACAGTTTTAGCGGACTCGGTATTGTTTGACCGAGAAATTTAAAAGGTTTGGGCAAAGTTAAATGTAGCCCCCGGTAAACAGTTTTAGCGGACTCGGTATTGTTTGGCCGAGAAATGTAAAAGGTTTGGGCAAAGTTAAATGTAACCCCGGTAGAGCATTTTCAGTAAATTTTGACAGAATTGATGATACGTTAGATTGTCAGGGTACCTAACGGTCCCCGGCAGACAGTTTTAACGAACCTGAACATATTCAACCGAGAAATTACACAATCAATCTGCAGAACTAGCCGGACTCAGACAAAAATAACCAACTCAGAGCGAAATACTGTATAATTTCTGTCCTTCTAAAGAATGCATTTTATGTTTGTTGTCTTTTAATATGTACTCTTGCCCATGGTGTATCATTTGTGGCAAACTCCACGATGTTGGTGCTGGTTACAATATTTTACTCTTGAATGCAGTAAAATGATATATTGATTATGCTTGCTGGTATATTGTAACATAGTTTTTAAAGCAACCAACTACAACAAAAACACACATATGAACTCTAAAGTGTTCAATATCTGTACTTGTTTAACTTTACAAAATACCCTACTGTCACCAGCCTCTTCTGCATTAGTTTTAATTCATAAACAATGGACTTGGCGTGTAGCTAGGTCCAACACTTAGAATCATGTTTACAAAACATGTCCCAACTACTTTCTACTTCAACTATAATGTTATCAAAGGGAGGCGTCTCACCTCTCTTGGGTGTCGGTATAGCTTTTCTTTTCTGCTAGTGTACAAGTATTTTCTAGCTACTGTAACAGAGGTTTCTAAACAGTTAAATGCAAAGAATGCTGCCAAAAGTAATACAAATTGAAGAAACCTGCTAAAATAAGCATAAAGTTCAAAAATTGCCTTAATATATTATTTTACAGACTCTAACCATACTAAACAGCTAAAAAAAAACTCCAAGGTTTGATCGTTCATACAGCTGAATATTAACCAGAAACTTGACATTCTAGCTGGACATGTAGAATCTCTTCAGGTTTATTATACAACACCTGACATTCTAAAGTAGGATTGCAACATTTGACTAGTGAATGCAGTAAAATTATATATTTATTATGTTTGCTGGTTTATTGTAATAGTGTTTTTCAAGCAACCAACTACAACAAAAACACACATATGAACTCTAAAGTGTTTAATCTCTGTATTTGTTTTAACTTTACAAAATACCCTACTGTCACCAGTCTCTTCTGCATTAGTTTTAATTCTAAACCAGTGGACCCTCAAGGTCCAACACTTAGAATCTTTATCTGGTGTAATGTTATGAGCGCTTCGCAGCCCTTGAAGCTAGGGTATAGCTTTTCTTTTCTGTTAGTGTTTACAAGTATCTTCTAGCTACTGTGTCTAGAGATTTCTAAACAGTTCAATGCATACTACAAATTAGTCCTACTATCACAAATACCACATATTCCTTAATGTATTAATTTACAGTAAAAGGTGACAAGAGTTGTTCTTTCATACAACTGAACACATAGAAAAAACTTGACATTTTAATTCAGAACCTACACAATAGCAAAAATTATCTGCTCATGATGTTAAAACCTCAGTTACAATTTACTAAAAATCTAATAAAGGCAGAGACATACCCCATTAGAACAGCTAAAAAAGTCAACATATTTTAACAATAATTACCTTAATTGTAAAAGCTACAATTCTGTAAATATACTCTCTGAAGGGGGATCTATCGATAAACCCCCCTTGATCTTCAGTACTTTCAACACCTTCATTGGTTTATATTCTCGTTAAACAATAAGTCAAAATATAATTTATTTTGTGTGACTTGTGTTTTCACTAGTTTGTCACTCATACAACGTTTCTTGTATGTGAGTTAGTTTCAATCACAAGTATTTTACAACTGTAGCCAAACTAAAGAGACTGCTCAATTCTTAGGTTAACAAAGCAATCCGTACCCATGTAAGAGAAAAACACCGCAAAACTTTACTGGAAGTACGAGGGGGCGAAACGCCCCCCCTAACCCATAATGAGAAACATACAATCTTTCTTAACGAGCCCGGTCTTTATTCGCTAATTTTAACACAGAGCTAGTCTTCTTGTATTTGAGTTAGTTTCAATCACATGTATTTAATAACTGTAGCTAAACTAAAGATATTGCTAAAATCCTGGGCTACTCTAATCCACGAAAAGCAATCAGAGATCATGTTAGAGAAAAATATCGTAAAACAATGCCTGAAGAAGGGAGGAACGTTTCGTTCCTACCTTTGAATTATCAATCTCATACGATATACTTCAATGAGCCAGGTATTTATTCACTTAATTTAACATTAAAAACAGAAGTTAAAACTTACAACTCCCAACACCCATATGCTTGCCTCTACAGACTTAGGACTTAAACCCAGTTAATGATCCAATAAAAATACAGAGCCTGATGAACCCAACTGCTTCTAAACAACAGCTAAAAAGTCAACACACCTAATAATAATTAGCTTAATTGTAGCAGCTACAACTCTGTAAAAATAGCCAGAGAGTCATTTTAGCGAAGTTCCAGTACTTTCAACACCTTCATTGGTTTATATTCTCGTTGAAGAATTAGTCAAAATATCATTTATTTTGTGTTGGTTTATAACCAGTTTTCTTGTATGTTTAATATTTTTCAATCACAAGTATTTGACAGTGATATTAATTGTAAAGGTGTAGATAAGGAAGATAAGTGTAATGCTTTGAACATAATAAGCGAGGGGGGGGCAGTTGACTGCTCCCCCTTTAACTTTCAAGATCAGTCTACCTTCGTCAATGAATCTGGATTGTACTCTTTTAATTTAACATAACAAATAGATGCTAAAACTTGCAAATATTCTGGAAAACTAGTAAAACAGAACTACTCCTTTCTAGTTTTCTTTTTAAACTGCTCAATCATGGCAATTGCATGATTTAAGAGTAGCTGAGGTCTTGGACTATGTAAAGAAAACAATGCCAGGAGGACGGGGGAGCGAAACTCTCCCACCTATCTTATAATAGAAAACATACAGGTTTTATTAATAAACCAAATCTTTACTCACTTAATTCAACATAAAAAATAGAATAAAACACCCTGGAGACTAACAAATAAGTAGCTCAAACTAACACAGAAGCCAAAACTTTCAAACACCCTGAAAAACTAGTAAGACAGAACCTGTAGTCTGTCCAGTTTTGTAATGTTTCTTCTTTACAGAGTTAGCGTGGGTTAATAAGTACCAAATTGCATTTCAATCGCCCCAAAAACTCTCAAGATATTTAATTTTAAAGGATAGCTCCTTCAATTATTTTGATACTTTCCCGCCGTACAGAGTTTAAGTATTTTTTAAATCGTGGAGGATGTCAACAAGTACCTATATACCAAGTTTCAATTATATCGGCACAGCCGTTCTTAAGATATTGATTTTAAAAATATAGCTCCTTCAATTGTTTTGATACTACTTGCAACACAGAGTTTAGGTTTTAGTGAGATGTAGCAGAGGTAAACAGGTACCTGTATGCCAAGTTTCATTCAAATCGGCCAAGCCGTTCTCAAGATATTTAACTTTGAAAATTTGCCCCTTCATTTTTTGAGATGCAACCCGCAACATTTTAGTTAAGATTTTTCATATAGGTAGCTACCCCTCTGAAGTGCCTACACTACGTAGTAGGCAGTTTTCTGGGGTCAAAATGACCCTAGGACCCACCGTTTTCGAGATATTAACAATTTTAAGATAATCAGACTCAAAAAAGAGAAGAAGAAGAAGAAGAAAGAGAGAAGCAGCGACGCGGAGTGGTGAAGGTGAGAGGGGAAGGTGAGGGGAGTAACATAGCATGCAGAAGAATATATAAAATAACACACAAGAGAGAAGAAGAAGAAATAGAACAGTGGATGGGTGAGGGGAAGAGGGGAGGGGAAGGTGAGAGGTGAGAAGAAGAACACGCAAGTGGTAACAGAAGTGAGCAGTAGGAGTCCCGGGAGGATGGCCCCAACATGGGTTTCTTATGGGGAACAGCTGATGTGGTGGCTTCACTCAGAGGGTCAACCACGTGACCAAAAAAAGGTGGCCATGACCTCAAAAAATTACCAGTGCGTGTTCTTCTTCTCACCTCTCACCTTCCCCTCCCCTCTTCCCCTCACCCATCCACTGTTCTATTTCTTCTTCTTCTCTCTTGTGTGTTATTTTATATATTCTTCTGCATGCTATGTTACTCCCCTCACCTTCCCCTCTCACCTTCACCACTCCGCGTCGCTGCTTCTCTCTTTCTTCTTCTTCTTCTTCTTCTCTTTTTTGAGTCTGATTATCTTAAAATTGTTAATATCTCGAAAACGGTGGGTCCTAGGGTCATTTTGACCCCAGAAAACTGCCTACTACGTAGTGTAGGCACTTCAGAGGGGTAGCTACCTATATGAAAAATCTTAACTAAAATGTTGCGGGTTGCATCTCAAAAAATGAAGGGGCAAATTTTCAAAGTTAAATATCTTGAGAACGGCTTGGCCGATTTGAATGAAACTTGGCATACAGGTACCTGTTTACCTCTGCTACATCTCACTAAAACCTAAACTCTGTGTTGCAAGTAGTATCAAAACAATTGAAGGAGCTATATTTTTAAAATCAATATCTTAAGAACGGCTGTGCCGATATAATTGAAACTTGGTATATAGGTACTTGTTGACATCCTCCACGATTTAAAAAATACTTAAACTCTGTACGGCGGGAAAGTATCAAAATAATTGAAGGAGCTATCCTTTAAAATTAAATATCTTGAGAGTTTTTGGGGCGATTGAAATGCAATTTGGTACTTATTAACCCACGCTAACTCTGTAAAGAAGAAACATTACAAAACTGGACAGACTACAGGTTCTGTCTTACTAGTTTTTCAGGGTGTTTGAAAGTTTTGGCTTCTGTGTTAGTTTGAGCTACTTATTTGTTAGTCTCCAGGGTGTTTTATTCTATTTTTTATGTTGAATTAAGTGAGTAAAGATTTGGTTTATTAATAAAACCTGTATGTTTTCTATTATAAGATAGGTGGGAGAGTTTCGCTCCCCCGTCCTCCTGGCATTGTTTTCTTTACATAGTCCAAGACCTCAGCTACTCTTAAATCATGCAATTGCCATGATTGAGCAGTTTAAAAAGAAAACTAGAAAGGAGTAGTTCTGTTTTACTAGTTTTCCAGAATATTTGCAAGTTTTAGCATCTATTTGTTATGTTAAATTAAAAGAGTACAATCCAGATTCATTGACGAAGGTAGACTGATCTTGAAAGTTAAAGGGGGAGCAGTCAACTGCCCCCCCTCGCTTATTATGTTCAAAGCATTACACTTATCTTCCTTATCTACACCTTTACAATTAATATCACTGTCAAATACTTGTGATTGAAAAATATTAAACATACAAGAAAACTGGTTATAAACCAACACAAAATAAATGATATTTTGACTAATTCTTCAACGAGAATATAAACCAATGAAGGTGTTGAAAGTACTGGAACTTCGCTAAAATGACTCTCTGGCTATTTTTACAGAGTTGTAGCTGCTACAATTAAGCTAATTATTATTAGGTGTGTTGACTTTTTAGCTGTTGTTTAGAAGCAGTTGGGTTCATCAGGCTCTGTATTTTTATTGGATCATTAACTGGGTTTAAGTCCTAAGTCTGTAGAGGCAAGCATATGGGTGTTGGGAGTTGTAAGTTTTAACTTCTGTTTTTAATGTTAAATTAAGTGAATAAATACCTGGCTCATTGAAGTATATCGTATGAGATTGATAATTCAAAGGTAGGAACGAAACGTTCCTCCCTTCTTCAGGCATTGTTTTACGATATTTTTCTCTAACATGATCTCTGATTGCTTTTCGTGGATTAGAGTAGCCCAGGATTTTAGCAATATCTTTAGTTTAGCTACAGTTATTAAATACATGTGATTGAAACTAACTCAAATACAAGAAGACTAGCTCTGTGTTAAAATTAGCGAATAAAGACCGGGCTCGTTAAGAAAGATTGTATGTTTCTCATTATGGGTTAGGGGGGGCGTTTCGCCCCCTCGTACTTCCAGTAAAGTTTTGCGGTGTTTTTCTCTTACATGGGTACGGATTGCTTTGTTAACCTAAGAATTGAGCAGTCTCTTTAGTTTGGCTACAGTTGTAAAATACTTGTGATTGAAACTAACTCACATACAAGAAACGTTGTATGAGTGACAAACTAGTGAAAACACAAGTCACACAAAATAAATTATATTTTGACTTATTGTTTAACGAGAATATAAACCAATGAAGGTGTTGAAAGTACTGAAGATCAAGGGGGGTTTATCGATAGATCCCCCTTCAGAGAGTATATTTACAGAATTGTAGCTTTTACAATTAAGGTAATTATTGTTAAAATATGTTGACTTTTTTAGCTGTTCTAATGGGGTATGTCTCTGCCTTTATTAGATTTTTAGTAAATTGTAACTGAGGTTTTAACATCATGAGCAGATAATTTTTGCTATTGTGTAGGTTCTGAATTAAAATGTCAAGTTTTTTCTATGTGTTCAGTTGTATGAAAGAACAACTCTTGTCACCTTTTACTGTAAATTAATACATTAAGGAATATGTGGTATTTGTGATAGTAGGACTAATTTGTAGTATGCATTGAACTGTTTAGAAATCTCTAGACACAGTAGCTAGAAGATACTTGTAAACACTAACAGAAAAGAAAAGCTATACCCTAGCTTCAAGGGCTGCGAAGCGCTCATAACATTACACCAGATAAAGATTCTAAGTGTTGGACCTTGAGGGTCCACTGGTTTAGAATTAAAACTAATGCAGAAGAGACTGGTGACAGTAGGGTATTTTGTAAAGTTAAAACAAATACAGAGATTAAACACTTTAGAGTTCATATGTGTGTTTTTGTTGTAGTTGGTTGCTTGAAAAACACTATTACAATAAACCAGCAAACATAATAAATATATAATTTTACTGCATTCACTAGTCAAATGTTGCAATCCTACTTTAGAATGTCAGGTGTTGTATAATAAACCTGAAGAGATTCTACATGTCCAGCTAGAATGTCAAGTTTCTGGTTAATATTCAGCTGTATGAACGATCAAACCTTGGAGTTTTTTTTTAACTGTTTAGTATGGTTAGAGTCTGTAAAATAATATATTAAGGCAATTTTTGAACTTTATGCTTATTTTAGCAGGTTTCTTCAATTTGTATTACTTTTGGCAGCATTCTTTGCATTTAACTGTTTAGAAACCTCTGTTACAGTAGCTAGAAAATACTTGTACACTAGCAGAAAAGAAAAGCTATACCGACACCCAAGAGAGGTGAGACGCCTCCCTTTGATAACATTATAGTTGAAGTAGAAAGTAGTTGGGACATGTTTTGTAAACATGATTCTAAGTGTTGGACCTAGCTACACGCCAAGTCCATTGTTTATGAATTAAAACTAATGCAGAAGAGGCTGGTGACAGTAGGGTATTTTGTAAAGTTAAACAAGTACAGATATTGAACACTTTAGAGTTCATATGTGTGTTTTTGTTGTAGTTGGTTGCTTTAAAAACTATGTTACAATATACCAGCAAGCATAATCAATATATCATTTTACTGCATTCAAGAGTAAAATATTGTAACCAGCACCAACATCGTGGAGTTTGCCACAAATGATACACCATGGGCAAGAGTACATATTAAAAGACAACAAACATAAAATGCATTCTTTAGAAGGACAGAAATTATACAGTATTTCGCTCTGAGTTGGTTATTTTTGTCTGAGTCCGGCTAGTTCTGCAGATTGATTGTGTAATTTCTCGGTTGAATATGTTCAGGTTCGTTAAAACTGTCTGCCGGGGACCGTTAGGTACCCTGACAATCTAACGTATCATCAATTCTGTCAAAATTTACTGAAAATGCTCTACCGGGGTTACATTTAACTTTGCCCAAACCTTTTACATTTCTCGGCCAAACAATACCGAGTCCGCTAAAACTGTTTACCGGGGGCTACATTTAACTTTGCCCAAACCTTTTAAATTTCTCGGTCAAACAATACCGAGTCCGCTAAAACTGTTTACTGGGGTATGTTTTTCATTAATAGAAACCTTAAGCTATAAAATACCTCCAAGTCCGCTGAAAACTGTCCACCAGGGACAAATATCTATCTCCGGTCATATTTTTCCAAGTCAGATGTTCTCCTGCGGTCAGTGTTCCAACCTCGATCCATTGAGACTCCACAGCTACCGTCTAGATCTCCGGGCATTCTGTGATAAACCCTCGGCAACTGTATGTTTGCTTGAATAGGGTTTGAGACCATTCGTGCATGAGCACCCAGGTTCAACCTTTATTTCGTGCGTGAGCCAATCCAGGTTATTACTGGTTGACGCCCAGTACAAAATAAAAGTCCTCTCCCTTTTAGCAAACGAAAGGATAGAGTTTTTTATTTGCTTTATATTTATTTACTTTTTTTACAAGTCCCACCGGATTGTTCCAAGGAGTAGCCTGTGCGTTAGCAAGGCTTCTCAATGTACAAAATCCTTCATTCACACCGGCTCGTTCAAAGGAGTAGTCTGGGTGTTGGCCAGGCGCCTCAATCTACTAGATCCTTCATCACACATTCACACCGGCTCGTTCGAAGGAGTAGTCTGGGTGTTGGCCAGGCGCCTCAATCTACTAGATCCTTCATCACACATTCACACCGGCTCGTTCGAAGGAGTAGTCTGGGTGTTAGCCAGACGCCTCTAATCTACTGGACCCCTCATTCACACATGAGCTATTCAAAGGAGCAGTCAAGCGATTAACTTGACTGTTCAATCTACTAGGCTCCCTTTCAGGTTTACGGGGTTTTTCGTCACCCACGCCAGTGACCTTCATTCACTCACATACACTCATACAGTGGGAACTTGTGATTTTAAAACTAACATTTAAAGTGAAATTTCATCTTTCATATTTGTGTAGGTAAGGTAAAACTTCTCCGGCAACAGACTTCTTACTAACAGTCTTGCTTCGGGAGTAGTCGACTTTAACATTAAAGAACATAATCCGGCTTCGTTTATGAAAACAGTTGTTTTCTCAATCGGTCCAACACCCTGTTTTTGGGCCTCAGAAAAACTTCCAATTGTTAATTTATCATTGTCATCTACATGTTTCTGAATTGCACTACAGCAATTAACATGCTTAAGAGCAGACGCTACATCTTTAGCTTTAAACCATGGCTTTCCTTCATTATCAAACAGAACCAATACCGGTTTGTTATTAAATGTATAGTATTTAGCAGCCATGTCACAATTACGTTTTTACAGACAAAAACAGCGCAGAAGCACGTCTGATCAGTACCGTGACTCAGAGTAGAATGATGTAACTGTACTAGTCACAAGAAGTATGTACAAAAGTAACACTGCTCCGTAGAGAAAAGTGTCGTCTTTATCGACGGTAGCAACTAGGAATATAGACAAGTGATACTTCAAGATTTAAAACCCCAGATAGTTTCTCAACGTTACAAAACATTTCTTCAAAGTGATCATCAAAAACTGTCGGTGTTAGATTAGCTAATGGCATGTAAGGTATGTCTCCTGATGCACCCGTGTGCTTTATTGATACTCCGATGTAGGTGTTTGATGAGGAGTTCTCCGTTATTTTATCTACTATATACTCCGAAAACACCAAAGGCCATTCCCGTGCATTTATTGAACCTGTAAGTAAGAACTTAAACTCTGAGCGTGTAATATTAAATTTTACATTTTCATTTAACCTCTTTTTGTGTATAAGCTGAAGAAAAACCTGTTGGTTAGCGGATGTATTATGTTCAGCAGACATTCTACAAGAAGAGACAAACAGGGTAAGACACAGACACAACCGTTCAGTACCGTGTCTCAGAACAGAATGAGGTAACAGAACTGATGTTTACAGGTATATACGCTTAGTACCCGTGTGATGGTTCCATTAGTTTTTGTTTTTTAAACCCGAAAGGCAACGTGTCGTGATCATCATTAAATTTTCTCTTGGGCCCTGTAATTCTAAACTTTTTAATTTCACTTACTGTAACGACTTCTCGTGTCTTTGTTCTCCTGATTCTATTCTCTTCAATTTCTAGTATTTCAGCAGCTTCATTTAGTACCATCTTTTTTAGAGCTTCAAAGTTTAATGTTTCGGAGGTTTTCATGTTTAATGTTAGACCCTTAATTTTACAAACTGATTCTAACTTTTGCTTTTTGGTTGACCAGACAAGGTAAGCGTAAGTCTTTGGTCCCCCAGAAACAAATTCTACAATATAAGAGCCCGGGCCGTACTCATCTGCCAATTCATCTGTCATTTCCCCGAGGTAATCTCCCGTAGGAACCTTATACAACCCATTACGGTATAAATAAATACACGAATCTGTATCATAATACAAGACCTGCCCTCCAAGAGAATCTAGATGTTCATAAAGTTTAAGTCTCGCGTGAGCTGTAGTGTAGGCTGCAATTACAACATTTACAGTTTTTAGAGCCTCACTAGCTTCATCAACATTCTGCCAATTAACTAGCAAAACTTCTTGGTTTATTACTTCAGCATACTTTACATTTACTTCTGGTTGAGTTACCAACTTGAATAATTCTTTAGAGTCTCTGACGATTGAAGTTTTTGTCATGTTTTCTCTTTGACCAAACTTGCCCCAGAATGAATTTAACATTAATTTGGCTACTGATCTAAGTCCCCCGTTTTTACAAATTTTATCTTTCTCCATTTGAATACCCTCACGCTTAAAGAAATCATAAACATACTTTTCTTTATCCTCCTCTGTCATACACCAGGCGGGATAGCCTGAGGCTTCCTGCTTTACTTTCAAGAATTTATTAATGAAATCTGTAAACAAACCTCCATTTTCATAAGTGGCTACCTCGTACTCCCACAACTCATACATGTCCAAAATCACATAGCCCTTTTCTACAGCTTTCCTAATTTCATCCATAGTCCAAGTCCCAACTAACGCTCTTTCCTCACTCTCATGAAAACATTCCCCTTGGTTTAAAGTCTCCCCGCAAGTTCTACACAACACAAACATTAATTTATTATTCATTTTAGCGGGGAGTACGGGGTGATACAAGTTGTAAGGAGGTAGAATCTTACATTTCAATAATCCCTCTACTTCAAGACCTCTCTCTCGACACTCATTTCCAACGTAAATGATAGGGTGTCCAACGGGATACTTACAATATTTATTTACAAACGGATAAAGGGAGCAAACATCAACATACTGTATCGTTTCTCCCTCTTCACATTTATGATATGTTTTAGTATTGCCTGTCCTGCCTCCAAAAAAGGAATCTCTAGGATTGAGTGGAAGTGTGTTTATAATGGACAGTTGGTTCAGGTGATTTAGTTTTTTGTCTTTCTTCAATTTATTAAATTTACATTCCCACATCTCTACAACTTCATAGCTATTAAATTTGGCCATTTTGGACTTGGTTCTCTCGTAACGGAGATGCAAACTGTCTGAAGGATCCTCCGGCAGAGGTTCTTCTCTGCTGTATTGATAACATTTTGGACAACCGTGCCAGTAACACCCGTGAAACTCGTAAATTCTCTCACCGTCAAACCCATCAACTTTCATTCCATTAATTTTAACTTCTTTACCCCGGCCCGCATGTTGAATCCTTAATCCACGTTTCTCCTCTTCCCATGTTAACCATTGTAAAGCAACGGCTGACTGATTGTCAGTCAGTCTGTACCCGTTTTTAGGAATCAAACCTATTGTGTTTGGTTTTAGAAAGTTACGCCGAAAAGCTAAGTTACATGCACTAGCGATTGTTATAGCTTCGAGAAAAGGGTCTACGTTACATTGTTCAAGAAGCAGGGCTCTAAATTTTATACACGCTTGAGCTAAAATCTCCACGTCTGAGATACAATACTCCAAGATTTCCTTTTTGAAATCAAACACGTAATCTTCAGCGACTCGTTCGTCGTACCAAATCTCGAAGGCTTCGTGTGGTTTCTCAAACATTGATTCCGGGCAGTAATACTTTTTGTCGGGTATCGAGCCAATATAATTTTGGTTCGCCAGAGTGTTGAATAGGTGGGGAAAGTAGCCCTTCTTTTTCTCGGGAGGCAGATCAAAAGCTTTAGGGAGTGCAGCGAGGGACATGGGAAAATAACTAAGTGAGTCAACAAACCTTACGTTGGCTACTTCAATCAAAATTGCTTTAGTTCCCCGAGGAGTTATTTTTGGTGTAAATTTAGTTTCTTCCATGATGTACTGTAGAATGAATTGAAAATCAAAACCTTGCCCGTTGTGAGCAATCACACAAACATCTTTAAATTTCTTTCGAATTCCCATTACATAGTCCATGAATTGTTTTACTGGTTCTTTTTCAAAGACTCTTTGCCTCTCAGAACAAGTTTCACACTC
Organism: Allygus modestus; assembly: GCA_963675035.1. Taxonomy (NCBI): domain Eukaryota; kingdom Metazoa; phylum Arthropoda; class Insecta; order Hemiptera; family Cicadellidae; genus Allygus; species Allygus modestus. Next base: position 200,040,503 of record OY776112.1, read on the forward strand.
ACCCCCATTAATGCATTTAAAACAGTATTGTTGTGAGACGCACAGGTTAACTTTATGCAATTTTTTATCGGGATCTGAGGGAAGAGACTCATCCTGCCTTGTTTCAAAGTCAAAAAATATGAAAATAAAATCTCGGTCTTTCGGAGTTCTTCTATCGACCTTTATGAAACACTGATGCGCGGGGTCTTTGAACGCTTCACAGGGTTCACAATAAACTTCTCCGCATACGTGAGCTGTCTTACGTTTTTTTGGATAAATCATTTTGTTACAGTCGCGGCAGAACTTTATAGTTTTACAAACTTGCCCTTGATGGGCTATTAAACACCGCTCATTTTTGAAGAAGCGGTTGCAAAGACGGCATGTGATGCCTCCGTGTTCAAGTTTACAGGGCGGAGAGATAGAATGACAGGACGGGCAGATGTTAGAGCATCGATGCTCACCCTTGTTATTGTAGGGAATATGACAGGCTTCACAGAAATAATGACATACGAAAGCAGCAGTTAAGTTTGTAATTACATTATAATGCCCGTTGTGAAAGAGCAAGTTAATTTTAAATTTAGCGTCTTCATTACCTCCCTCAAAGTAAATATCCCGGCCTTTTCTATCGTAACTGTAGACTGTTATTCTGTATTTCTTAAGATGTGACTGGAATTTTTCAAGCTCGGGGATGCCGGCACCTTCCTCCGGCATTTCTACACGGGCCTTTGCTATGAGTTTATTAGCTCTGAAAGTTTGTCTTTTCCCCTTGTCTTTTCGTATAGCGTAGATCTGAGGATCATTCTTTGCATACGCTTTGCCTACTACCAATGCTCTAGCCAGACATAAATTGTCTTTATTATTAATTACTACAATACCCTTCCTAGCTTTACATTCCTCGTCAAACGTGTTGTACATCTCTGGATGTACTCTCCCTTTACCTACGGGGACATTTACCCTCGTAACGTCAATTCTAAAAGTGTCGCTAGAGGTTAAAGATTCAGAGTTACTTTGAATTATGCCTCCTAAAATATCCCAGAGAACATCACCGCTAACTTCAGAGATAGGTCTCAAAGCTACGTACCCCGGTTCAGCACTTTTTAAACTTATCGATTGCATTTTAAACCCAAGATAATCAGTGGGTACAGCGTCGGCTTTAGCCTTTTCAACAATTTGATTAAAACCTTTACGAATCCAATCAAACTCAGAGATACCTCTTGGCGGTTTAGTGAATTTGAAAACAGTTTCCAACCCGTACAACCTGAAGTGTTTAACATAGGTTTCAGAGGTACCAATTACATTTACTGGGCTTTGAGAGCTCTTTTTAATGTTGGAAACTTCCATCCTTTAACAGAGAATTAAATACTGAAAACTAAGAAAACAGTCTGAACTGTAATATACAACACTGTAACGCTTAAAAATATCAAATACACCAACCTGAGTCAAGCTCACTGATATAACTGAATTAATAGCACACAATCAACAAGACAATAATAATAATTTGTGCAAGAGAACACAACAATTACGCAGAAGCAGCATAAAACACGTCTGATCAGTGTGACGACTGAAGCAGATTGAGGTAATAGAGTCTATGTTTAGAGTTATATAGTATGTAGGAGAGCACTGTACGTATGTATAACTACACATGTCAAAAAAACACTAACACACAAACTACACAAGTCAAAGCAGAGCTACAAGTTATGATGAAAGTAATAGAGGTAGCAAACAATACTCTAACTGAGAACTGTTCTAACCAAAACTGTATTAAAGAACAAGACTAGAGAGTGAGATTAATGGTGTAAGGATATGTTAGTCAGGTAAAACAATTAAATACAACACTACTCTAGCCATGTCTCTAAACACGCAAGATTACTACAATACATGAGAATTAAAACTACTACAATACAAGAAAACTAAAATCATTATAATCAAATGTAATAATTGTCAGGTGCAAAATCAACGAACGGAGTATCGCAGGGACCTCTGACCAGTGCAAATGCAAGGGATAGAGTGAAGTTAACTCTTGAGAATAAAGAGCGCTAAAAGTCTCGACCAATCAAGGCACAGAACGCTAATTACAACCAATAGAATGCATTTTTATTATAACCAATTACAGAGCTGTATTTTAACTAGTTACAACGAGTTTGCTGACAGAGACTTGTTGCGGATGTTGTGGTTAGATACGCAGAAGGAAGTGAGATTAGATACACAGAAGGGAATGAAGGATGTAGAGGTTAGATGTATAGAAGGGCACGAGAGTCAAATATGTAGAAGTAAGCGTAGGTCAAATAATTACCATAGAAGGCTAGATGGTTTACAACAGAAGGACACGAGGGATAAATAATTACCATAGAAGGCTAGATGGTTTACAACAGAAGGACACGAGGGATAAATAATTACCACAGAAGACTAGATGATTAACAACAGAAGGACACGAGGGTTTAACCATAAAGGCATGCAAGAAATAGATAGTTGCCAAAGAGGGTAGCAGAAGAGCCAAAGAGGGTAGTAATTACACCCCAATTCTATTCTCCATAAGAGTACATGTTATTCTATTCCCCCATAAGAGTCCATGTTAATCTATTCTCCATAAGAGTACATGTTAATCTATTCTCCATAAGAGCAATGTTGGACCCAAGGTGGCCACCCTAACTACTAGTGAGGGATTCTCGGATTCCTTATATTCAGATATATTACCTCCAGCCTAAGAACAAGAACACTAACCCCCTCTTCTCAGCCTTTCATCATCGTTAACGAAGCATGTCTCTGTTGCAGGTGCTGGCCGAGCTAGAGAGGAGAGGGCTGCAGGAGGAGGGGATTCTTCGCGTGGCCGCCCACAAGCAGAAGGTGCAGGCGCTGTGCGACGTGCTAGAGAAGGACCTGTATACGGCGCCGGAGCGGGTGGACGCCACGTTGCTGCGCGCGCCGGTGCACGACTTGGCAACACTGCTCAAGCGGCTCATCCGCGACCTGCCCGAGTCCCTGCTCACCAACCAGCTGGTCGACCTGTTTTATCAGGCCCACAGTGAGTGTTGTGATGATTTATAAGTTAGAGCTGGTTCTTACGAGTAGATAGAAAATCCTAAGTCAGGAACAGTCAATGTGTGGACCCTGCTGTGTTCAAAGTGTTTTGCAGGGGAATTGATCGTGTTCCCCCTCCTGCCGCCACCATTACTGTACCAGCAGACCACGCCCTCGTTCCCACTCCTTAAATAATAACAGTAGTTCCCCAACGTCCAGCCTGTAACGTAAAATTATGGAACCCTCAGAAACTATCATCTTGTGTACGCAAATCTAAAATTGTCACATTCCTTTTTTGTATTCCCTGTTGATCCTGTTGCACTTGACTTATTTATTTCATTAGCAGATTAAAAATTATAAATAATGTTGTTTACCTATCTTAATAATATTTGGAATGCATTTATATAAATAGAACAGTATTTTTGATAACAATAATACCTTTGTCATGTAAAACTGAAAAGGTTTTGTACGGTTTAATTATGAAAATTTGCTTGATTCATGATCCTGTAAATAATATAAATAATAAAAATCTGGTTTAGTGACAGTAAGAGTTCTGCGGGAAGCATGGGCCATACTTTATTGTTAACTTAAAGATGATCAAATAAGCCACATCTCACAACACTGCAAAGTATATTTTAATAGTTACTGGGATTAAAACTAATCCATCAAATATATTGTAGTCAAAACGTTGTTTGCTGATTTACTTTATTGTATAATTGTTATCCATACTAACTTCTATACTAACTTCGGGGCAAATCCCCGAAACTCTTGGGTCCAAAATCCCCGGTTTTTCGTTAATCCTTGCAAAATCCCTGCACGACCTTTAAAATACCCGCAAAACCGGGTAATTACCCAGTTTCTGGCAACACTGCTGGTTCATGTCCCGGTGTGTCCACCAAAATTTGAGGGATTTGGTCCGCTTTTCCTAATTGCGTTTGTGTGCCTGATAACACAAATTCTAGTGTTGGTGTTGAAATGAAAAATTAAAAAAAATTCAGAACGGAGGAACCGATGTTAGTCGCTGGGTTTAGTCAGGTTCTCCCCGCTTTCAACGTAATTTCTTCTACACTATTGGTAACATTTGCTGGATAATCTTAGCGAGTTAGTGCTGCCATGTTCAAAGAATATTTCCAAATGAAGCACAGCATTTATAAGCAGGACAGTTTTCACTACATTTTGTCGAAATAGTATAATTGATTTCACTATTGCTAAATTACTATATTACTATATTTATTGCCAAATGATTTTTCGTGATATAATGATGGATTGTTAAAGGTGTGTAATCTTATTGGGTGTTTTTGATATAAATGGTAGTTACTGAGCATATCAACAAATAAACATTTAATAGAGAACTAAAATTACAGTTTAAAAAATATCCTCTAATGTAAAGCGGGAACAGTGTAATTTCATATCAGCATAATGGGTACAACGTTGGAGAAAATTTCTGCAGCGACGGTGTTTAGAAAAAATCTATTTAAATGTGTTTTTTTATGATTCACTCTTTCTTTATCTAAAAAAGTAGCACAACATCCAAACCTGCCATTGAAGTATATAGTGTATGGTGTACACTGTCATAGAATTTCAAATATTCAGCCTCCCAACATTTCTTTGAGAAATGCAAAGTATCACACAAAAACACATTTTAATGAAAAGAATAAATTAGTGGAGTTTAGTATAAACATAATAAAAAATATCAAACTTACAACTTTTGAACCAGTTTGTGTTAAATTATTAAAGTAGTGTTATTTGCCAATTTGAAAATAATGTAAAACATGGTTAGCACGTTCGCTGCTGAGGATTCCGATCGGAGTCATGCCGTACTGCCACGGGGTGTGTACAACTCCGGTCAGAGTCATAGTGCAACCTGATAACCATTGGTCTACATTGGTTCACGTTTATCGGGGATCAAATAAACTATGTCAGCATGTTGTTCTGGTCCCATACTTCGTATTGGCTGCATCCGCTTTTGGTTCGCGCCACTGGCGCCCCTTGCGGACGGCTCTGGCTGGAGTCGCCTGTATATGCCCTTAGCATTCATTATAGGGTCGCTTTGTTACGACTTTTCAGCAACGAACATGTTAATGTTCAATACAACACTATTGTTTACTGAAACCTTTCAGACTTAATCGGATTATACTGAGTAGTTCAGACTTGTGAATTCGGATTACCGCAACCACACTGAGTTTCCATTGTATAACAAAGATCACTGACTGCACCAGGTCTGACAGAGTGCAGTAGAGCCCTGAACTTGCTGATCCTGCTGCTGCCAACACCCAACAGAGCCACTCTGCAGTGTTTGCTGAGGTTCCTGGACCACGTCATCAGCAACGAGCCTCACAATAAGATGTCCGCTCACAACGTCGCCATGATCATTGCCCCGTCACTCTTCCCTCCCAGGTAACAATAACAATAATCTTGATTGACTTTTATATACAACTAAGTCGTTAGTGTATGTTAATGATAGTATTGTGTGAGAGGTGGGAACGATTATGATACCAGCGTTCTTTCAGTTCATAAAAAATCACTGGGATATCCTGAGAAGTAAAAGATACAATGAAGTGTGAACAATTCTTGCCAGTAAACTAAAAATACTGGACTAGAGATATATGAGCAGGTTCACTGGATATCAGATACAGGAAGCACTTGATGGATTACATTTGGTCGATCAATAAATGAAGAAAAGAAGATCGGATCATACATCCCACAACAGGAAGTGAGGACTTCATGTAATCTGGAAAATGAAGTCAATCGTTAGAAGAAATCAATATAAATGGCCTACAATTGCCTACTTCAAGGCAAAGTATAATATTAACATTTCAAGCCTGATTGGCTTACTTTTTGTTTCAAGAAGAACATTAACAAAACAGAATCTTGCTTTTAGAACATAATGTTTATTATCCTTCAAATTCATTTACATAGAAGATTTTTTTTTCAAATGAATAAATGAAACTAGAGAACTATGCATACATAGATAAGCCATTTTAAATATGCTAAAATAAATATTTTTAGGAATGCATGGTCAGTAATGGTTTCTGTTTTTCACTCTTGTTACTCTTACATAAAACCTTACTTTTCAATCAGTTTAAAAGTGTACAAAACTCTTTTGTGTTTTGTCAGGTTTGTGTCTGCGGACAAGAGCCAGCTGAAGACGCAGATCAACTACGCAGCAGTGTGCTGTAGACTGACGGAGATGATGCTGCACATGTCAGACTCTCTCTTCCTGGTTCCTCCGCAGCTTCTGACGCAACTGCGCAGACTCAACGAACAGCAGCGGTACAAGCATAAGGAGAACAAGCCGGTAAACTAAACCTGACACGGGGTGTAGTAGCATAATTAATGTTTCTTGAAATGTGGTAACACTTGGTGTGGGGTAGAAATGGAAAGTTATTGAGTATATGGTGTTTAGGAGAATTCTGAGTTCAGCTGCTGAACAGAAAATTGGTCAAAGGTGAATTTATATTTATTCAGAATGGTTATTATAACATTTAGGCTGTTGTAATGAATGCAGTGATCATGCAAAACCTACTGGGAGCAATTGATTGGGTAACAAATGATAGGGAAAGTCAACACTCTTCGATAAAGTGAAGAACTTTCTATGAATGCCCAAAAGTCACAACACAAGGGCAATTTGTGATATTTCTACACCGTATGTATTTCTACACCGTATGTCTCGAGCACAAATAGAAAGAAAGTAAGGGTTCGAGTGTTCCCTGGGCAAGCTACAGTGACCCCTTTTATTCTTTCCCTATGTGATCAAGACATATAGGCCAGTAAAAATTAGGGGTGTGCGAGTGGTGATTTTTTTAATCGAGTCGAGTAGTACCAACTATTTTAGAGTTTCGAGTATTTTTGAGCGAGTATTTGCCATCAGTTGGTAGTTTAAAATCGTCTAATGGGATTTGGGTACCACCCTAGATTTGATAATCTAAACATGGTTTTTAACTAATGCATGAGTAGCAATACAGAGTTTTAACCAGTACAATCAAACTGGATTACGTATTGACATTCGTTTCCGGCCGATGAAACAGGGCCCAGTTGTCATTTGGCCAATTTCACCTGGTCCAGACATCGCTTATAATCAATGTTAAATGACGAAATTGCCGGTTACCCGCGCTACCAAGGGTCATCCACGGCCGCGCGTCGTCTGTAAATTCAAATTGAGAGTGAACGCATTTGAGGTATTAAAGAGTTGTGATGTAGATTTTAGTGTTTTATTAATAAATAAGTAAGTTGTGGCTTATAAGTTTGTGTTACTCTTTACACCAAAATGGAGGATTTACCAGGACCTTCAGATCGAGTTGTATAAACACTGTCTGTATATTCCACTTTTAGGTTAACGTAACCTTGTAATTTTTTAAAGTAAAATACCAAAAACATATCTGTAATGAAATCTAATGGGTAAGCATAAGAAGTTTGTGCTTGTTATTTGTTCTATAATAATTGAAATTGAGTCAATCCATAAATTTTAGGCTTAACTGTCCTTTGGCATTGAGCTGTTTTTAAAGACAAGTAATTTGTTTTGGTCTTGTTTAAGTTTCATTAATAATTTTTTTAGTAATTTGTAATATTTTTAAACACTATTTAAGACATGGCTTCAATTTCATCAATTGATTTGCCAGGCACTTTCAAACATATCTTCATGTTGTTACTGATTGTTCTTATTAGGACTATTAGTGTTAATACATTTTGTGTGGTAAGTAAGTAGGCTAATGTTTTACCATGTAATAGGCCTTTTAAATATTAAAATAAAGTTTATTGTAACTTATAAGCCTGAATGTAATTTTATTTTCTCCATTCGTAGAAAGATGTAGCTTAAGCCTAAACATAATATACAAAACATAGTTTAAATAAAATACAAAAACTAAGATTATTTTTTAATGGAACTGTTAATTAATACCATATAGGCTATAACAACCTTAAAACCAATAGATAAAAAATGTATTTTATCTTCATGGCAAAATGTTATGCAATTACTTTGGTATGATTTATTTTCAGATAACTGTACTTACCTTTTTCCAATGAAGCAGGAATCCTTTATTTTCCTTACTATTGTTATTTTCAGGTCATAGTGACTATAAAAGTATATTTTAATAACAACATTTAGAAATGGAACCCTATACACTGTTTTGACCCAATTCAAGTCGACCTATCTGTTTTTTTTTATTTGTATACTCGAACTCGAACTTGAGATTCAAATTTTTTGCCATTTACTCGACTCGACTTAAAAAACCTGTACTCGCACATCTCTATTCAAAATTTAATAATTTGAATAATGTTCTTCTTCAATAAGCTGGAATGGTTAGTATTGGGAAAAGATGGAGTGATCTCACCAAGTCCTTCATAAAATGCTTAAAGACGAGAAAAAATATAAAAATAGGGAATCAGGTGGGCTATTATAGCTGGGTGGTACTTTAATTTACTTTAAAACCACAGAAAACTATATAAAACTTAATAAATCTGCTTGTAATAATTCTTGGGTCAGAGCAACTTTCCTTACCCTATGACCTCTCAAGGGCAACTCGGCATAATTTCCTGGTCCAAATTGGTGAAGAAAGCACATTAGCCAATTGCAACGCTTGCCAATAGTCCAGGAGCTGTCTAATATTTGTATTGGCTATCAGCTGGAATACACACTTTTAATTGGTTTACACTTCACTGAATTTAAAATCACTCTACATAATTAAATTTGTAAAAACATGAATTTAGGTAAAAATTACTAGAAAATATGGTTAAGAATCGAAATAGTTACTGAAATATATTAAATTTAGTTTAAAACACTCATAATTGCATTTTTAAATTGACCATGTCAAACAGCTGTTTTGGGTATAATAATACAAGCTTCCTAATACTGGGTGGCGCAAAAAGAACGCTTGAATTTGAGTTGAGTAGTGGGAGGGGGAGGAGCGGAGTGGAGGGGCGGGGGCTGGTTGTTTTGTAGGTTAGAGCGTCCAGTTTTAGTAGCAATGGCGCAGTGGACCGTAGCGCATCGCGTCTTTGCTGTTGAACATTTCTTCAAAAGTAATGAATCTGTTATTACTGTTCAACGGCTTTTCCGCACACAGTTCAATGTTACGCGAAATGGTTCGATACCTGATCGCAACACAGTACTTCGTTGGGTTGCCTCTTTTCGCACAACTGGATCAGTTATGAAGCAGAAGTCGTCTGGTCGTCCTCGCACGGCGCGAACTCCACAAAATGTCGACAGAGTAAGGGCGTCTGTTCTTCAAAGTCCTCGCCGCTCCACTAGGCAGCGCGCTCCAACTCTGGGCTTGTCTCGACGTTCGCTGCAGCGCATCCTGAAGATACAATAAATAGTAACATACATTTCTATATAAAATGGAGGAAAATCCAATATGGCGGTGAAAGCTCACTTCACTCAAAGTAGTAAACTTTGTATTTGAATGAGGGGACCTTAGGGAACATTTTCCAGAACAATAATTCTGCTGGTAATTTTTTCATTATCATCCAATTTGTTTTCCTAATTTCCCAGGACTAATATTGTCAAAGCTTAACCTGTGTTGTAACATAACCGTGTCCACAGCAGTATTTTGTAGTAGATAGAAGTTTGAAGCATGTCTGGTGTCGGATGCAAAATGTGCATGACCTCGTGGTAGTGGTTCCTTATTTACTTGCAACAAAACTTCTCTAATTTATAGGGCAATCTTTGGCTAGGAACTTGAAACCATGATAGAATTCAGTTATTTGATTGCAGTTCATTTTTGACAAGAGCCCCCTTCTTAAAGAGTGAAATAAATTAAAGATACTGTAGTGGAATCTCATATGTATAGGAGAAAAATAATGCAGCTTTATGAGACAGTTTCCTTCAGTCACTTATTTAAATAAATAAAATAAAAAAAAATACCATACCTCTTCTGACTGACAGTTTAACAAATCTAAGTAGCTCACTAAACGGGAAGATACTTCCCATACCTTTCTCTTGCCTATAGTTCCCAGAATCGAGAGCCTAGAATAGTACAAGGACGTTAATTGAATACTAGTGGCTTCAGTGATTCTCGTTAAAGTTTTAAATCCTATTCAAACCAAACTTCCCATTGTGGAATACAAGCAAGCACAACAATTCAGATGTGTGTTCCAGATGAAACGGCTGCTAGGCAGACGAGCGGGCAGGGATCCCATCACCCGGAAGATAGACAATGAGGTGGATTTCCAGGAGGGAGTGGTCAGAGTCAGTGCTCCCTCGTTCCTGATGTCAGACGTGCCTATGGTCCTCAGTGCTACCACCACAGCTGGCGATGTGGTGCTCAGGTCAGAGTGTGGTGTATATGGCAGTAGTTGCTGGACGATTAGTTTTATTAAATGTTTTGGACGGGTAATATCACATTTTGAATTGTTTTCAAACTTGGTGAAAATGTTAGCATCGCACAGTAAAAAGCATCAAAAGAACAGCTAACAACAAACCTGCAATGACAATTGAGGACTGAATTGCTGTACTGCATCTAGTTCTTAGTTTTGACAGTAGATTATTTTGTTCAAATTATCTTTTCCTTATTAATGTATTTTCCTCGATAGCATCTAGTAAATTTTCTCTTTTCTAGTGTATGTTTTTATAATCATTAGGCCCTGCTGTTAATCTTGAGATAGTGTACCGGCATTGTTGCGATCAGTTGTGAAAGCCAGCTAATAAATAGTATAGTGTAATTGTATACTAGAATACAATTTACATTATGTGTGATGTGAATAATAAAATACGATTTACTTTTCCCATTTACTTAACATTGAGTAAACGCTTTTGCTATTCTTTATTCACATCACCCTATGTTCTAAATAACGATGAAAACAGTACAAACTTCATTCATATAAATATGTAGGCTAGGGATGAGTCGATACCAAAATTTATCGATTCTCGGTACCGATACCGATACCAGAAAAATCTATTCTCGATATTGATACCATCGATACCTATGATTTTTCAGTACCTATAGTTGTTAAAACTATTATTAAAAACAGTTACAGGTACAAATTTTATGTTAGGTACAATTAAAATTATTTAGTAGTATTCTGTAGTTAATTATCAAACAAATTTTTTGATGCAATTTTGTACATAATTTAATGTTAATTTCACTACTATACTGTAGCAATATAGAAAACAAAAACTATTTATTATAAATTCATAATGGTAAAAACTTGGTTGTAAGATAATGAATGACTCAAAGAAATAATGTTGGTCAGCCGACTGATTCATTGCTTTCAACCAGACCCAACCCCTCCCCTCCCATCTCTCTTCCTTTCTTACCTCCAAGGTAAGATTTTTTTCTGCCGACCCAAACGCTCCCCGGGCCTTTTGTAGAGCGGGTAAACGCCGGGAGTATCTCTTCCCGTAACTTCTCTTCCTCCTAGAAGGCCTTCTTCTACCTCTTCCTCTATTACCTCGGGGCCTGCCCCTATTATTTATCTCATAGTCAAATCCAGAATCATCTTCATCAGAACTGTTAAATAACAGTAAAGTTGCCTCACCTTCAGAAGATAACATATCTGGAGACGTAGGTCTAGGCTGCTCACCACTGAAGTTACTGTGTAACCTCTTTGGATAACCTGAAAGGTCCTCTGGAATAACTTTCGTCATCTGGATTATAATTGGGGTCTTTGTGAGTGCCGTCCACGATTTCAGATGAGAACTATAATAATTACTGCCCCCAATTTCGTCATCACCACTAAGGTTATGTTCGTCATTCACATCACTGAACTCTAGATCCAACATCCGGTCCTAGACCTCAAATCTTCACCCATTGTACACTTTTTGTAAAGCCGCACTACATACAAATTTTCATACAGATACTCAAAAATGTTTTCAAACAGTAAAATATAGAAACAACGCACATGAACAAACACACAACCAAAACAAAGAGAGCACTAGCAGTAGCAGTAGCAGGTGCTAAACTTCGCAGTCGCCGACGCGATGTCACCAAGCTAGCGCTCAGCTGATGTTTGCATTGTTTTCAATTATAAGTGTAAATTAAATATTTTCTCCAATTTTGGTGACTAAAATTATGGGGTTTCAAAAATATTAGGGATGAGTCGATTCTCGATACCACCGATTCTTGGACATTGGTATCGGTATCAAGATTCAGTCGTTCAATGTCGATACCGATACCAACGATACCCCCGCCGTTTACCCGCGCTACGAAGTGCACGGGTAAACGGCAATGCTCCCGCCGCTTACCCGCGCTCCAAAAGGCACGGGGAGTGTTTGGGACGGCGGCTAGATAACCAAGTTTTTCCCCATTATGAATTTATAATAAATAGTTTTTTTTTTCGATATTACTATAGCATACTAGTGAAATTAACATTATATTATGTAAAAAATTGCATTAAACAATTTGTTTGATAATTAACTACAAAATACTACTAAATAATTTTAAATAGTAACATACATTTGTAACGGTTTTTAAAAATAGTTATAACAACTATAGGTACTGAAAAATCATAGGTATCGATGGTATCGGTATCGAGAATCGATAAATTTTGGAATCGACTCATTCCTAATAAATATAGACGTTTTTAGGCTATTATAATGTATTTGTATGAAATTTCTGATATAAGTATAACTAATACTTGGGAAACAATTAATTGTTTACACTTCCGATATATCGGAAGTTTGCTTTTAGTGAATTTCCCCTATAGGGAAGAAGCTATTACCGTAGGTCCCATGGTAAGACTTAAGTCCGAGACCATGATAACTTTTCGTTTTGAGGTCCCCAGATGCCAAAAACACCATTCGTTCAAATTTGTATATATATATATGTGTGTCCGTAAGCACAATAACTCTCGGAAAAAAGGTCCGATCTTAATGAAATTTGGTACAAATATGTAAAGTATCATTTATTTGTACGAGTTCGAAAACCAGACAAATCGCACCATCCGAAGGGGGATTTTGGGGGGGTTTTGTACTCCAAAACTTTTTTGCAGTTTTCACCTGTAATCGCTATTTAAATCAAATTTTAATTTATACTATTGAATTCAGCTTAAAAAAACAAACAATTTGGTATTTAGATCATTGCTCTATGTCAATTGGTTACTGAGATATTCAAAGTGCTTAACACAGTACGTTGTCCAATGTTATTCTTATGGAGAAAAAGAAAAATTGTATATCTCGGTTATTTATGAACATAAACTGACGAAACTTGGTATATCGCTTCATCTGATTGTGGTTTGTGGTTTTTTAATTTTTTGCCTATGGTTCCTGTAGCAGCAAACCTAAGTACTCGGTCCCCATGTTATTCTTATGGAGAATAATAAAAATGCTATATATCGCTTATTTATGAATGAATATGGATGAAACTTGGTATGTGACTTCACTTAGATGAGTTCTGCTGATATTTGCATAAAACCCATCATTTTGTGTTCCTTGTTGCAGCAAACCTGCATACTTATCCCTGATGTTATTCTTATGGATAATAATGAATATTTTAAATAGCGCTTATTTATGAATATATTTCTTATGAATTATGGTAAGAGGCTTAATGTGTTATTTAGACATATATATTCATTGGAAATTCGCTGAGTACGCAGGTTTGCTGCGACGGGGGTATTTTAGCACTAAATACCAACTTCCGATTTATTCCGATTTATCGGAAGTTGGTCTCCAAAGAGTTAATGCAAAATTATTTATCCAGAAAATAAGCTACCTATTTAAAAGCACATGTCAAATTTAAAATATCTCTGTTACAGGATAATAGAGGAGTCAAGCAAGATGGAGGTGCAGGTCCCACATGGTGGAGGTGCGGTCAAGATGGGGCGAAAGGACAAGTCGAGAGCGTTGTCGGAGCTAGCTCCCAACGGCAACCTCAGCTGTCTGCTGGCCACAGCCGACTCAGACATGGCTTTGCAGACACACTTCCTGCACGAGATAGGCGGCAACATTGGTACGTGTTTGTGATTATAAATGGCTTTGGCAATTTTACAAGTTATGAAAGGGAATGGTCCAAACTATCTAAGCTTTACATCAACAACAAGACTTTTAACTTATAACCCAACAATATTTGATAGCTCTATGATAAACAACAGATGAGCATATATATATATGTATTGTAATTAAAAAAAGGGTGGCAGCTTCTTTTTGCCATTCTTTGCCCATCCACATAGGCTACACATCTGTGCGTGGAACGTATCAAGCAAAGAAAGGAGTGAGCCATTACAGTACGAGTTGAACAGTACTGATAAAATGTACATACTAGGATTGGGATTCGAACTCACGACAGGGCAGCTGTCATGGTTACGGAGTCCGATGTCTTAACCACTAGGCCAGCGACTCGCTAAATCCGTTTCACATCAATTTTTATTTTGCTCAGGATCGATCTGGCAAACTTTGGATTATGATGTGAGTACTGTGCCTAGCCAATTTAACACATTCCTGCCTCATCATATTGTTTTTTTTTTTTGCAGTTTGGATCACTTCAGTTAATTGTCCACCAATGTTTAAGGCTCCCCCTTCAGAGAAATCTGTGTCGCCATATTAAATTATTACTGTTTGGATTACTGTTTGTGGCTTCAATCATTTCTTTAACAACACACTTTGAAGGGAGTACACAATATAATAAACGGTATCAGGAAACTGACACTTACTTTCTCCCTTTTAGCCCAACTTTAATAAATAAATTACTTTTTATTTACTAAATATAGAATACAAAGCACGGTCAAATGTACAGAAAATCTTGTAAGCAAGTTGTTTTAAAAAATATCCACCCAAATCTCTGTTTAAGAGGCACTACAGAATCCATCGCTACACACGTGGTTTTAAGAGAGGAAATGCCCCCTGTTCCCCCCCTCAGGGTTATTAAGGGGCAACATATTTTGAATTTCCTCTGTTGATCAATGCTAACTTGACAAGCATATCAAGTTTGAACGAAATTGATCAATAAATAAGAGAAAAATAGCAATTTTTGTATTCCCGTTAAGAATAACATTGGACAATGTACTGTGTTTACCGCAAAATGAAAATTTAAATTTTCTCCGCAACCAGTAATCGTATAATAGTAATTCAAGGTACTAAATTATTTAGTTTTTTCAGCTCTTTTTAATGGTGAATAGTAATATTTTTTATCTTCGTTTTTTTTATAATAAATCCAAAAAACTGAATTTTTGATATTTTAAGTCTTCTAATTTCTGAAACCAAATTTTTACAGAATTGCGGGTGGTGTAATTTTGTTGGAAAACTAAAGTTCTATAAACGACTAAAGTTTAATCAAAATCGTTAGAGCCGTTTTTGAGAAATCTTGATTTTTCATGTTTTTTGGCGGTTTTTGGGGGATAATTACCCTTAAAAATCAAAAATTCAAAAAAATTAAAAAACGCCTGGAGTTATCGTGGATTAGGACCTACCTACCAAATTTCATAAAAATCGGACCATTGGTTAGGGCTCTAGCTCTGTACACATCCATACAGACAGACAGACAGGTAGACTCACAGACAGACACACAGACATCACGTAAAAATCACATTTTTGGGTTCAGGGAGCACCAAAACAAATATTTCCACTAATAACTCAAATTCGAAAATTTTTACGAAAACAATACTTTCTCTATATACTATGTATAAGGGGAGAAAGTAAAAAAGTCAAAGCTACTTTTGCCGGTTTTTAGATTTTCAGAATATTGATTCTGTCATAAGTTAACGTAGTTAAACAAAATATTCCATATTTTGCTGAGCTTGTAATTAAAACTCCCATGATAAAATTAATGTAATTTAGAAATAGAAAGATTAGATAATAGCTTTTATTCACCTTAAAATACGCCCTAGTTGTGTCTGCGTCTTAAAGAGATATTAAGATACTGATGTAGCAGCATTAAAGCGTAATCCTGCTAATCCTTGCATTGAGCCACAGGATGGAGGTAAACTAGCCTTAACCATCTTTACCCCAACCAACTCTTAATACTGTTGTTGCATCTCACATCAGGAAGAGATAGTAACTACAAAAACTGTCTTGTTACTTTTGCTCGTAAAATGACTATTACGTTGACATACATTACTAGTTAAACTACAAGCTAGTTATTTTCATATGCGAGATTATTAAAAATTATATGCAATTTTATACTGTTCAACGAAATTACATTTCCCTCATTGTGGTCATCTGTCACCAGTTTCAAACTTAGTAAAGATGATCTTTACCTTATCATCATCTTAAAATTGCTCTGGCTTCTACTGTAGGAAATGTGGTAATTACATCAAGCCTATAAAGTTCTATAGAGACTCGAATCCATAAAGATTTTTTTCATGAGACACAAAAGCCGTAGTCTTCTCTGAATTTCAATTATACCACTTGCTCTTTACATTTTCTTCCAAATTATTGGTAGTTTTAAGTTTAGGTGAATTACCTCGCATGACTTGATTTAAATTATTTATGAGATATTTATAAGAAATTCTTAATAAGCAGGTAAACCAGTAAAGGTGAAGTTTGTATTTAGCTATACTGTAATCCCATATGATTGTATTTGAATGTTCTAATTAATTGTGGTTGCAGGTCAAAGGAGGATAGACCCTAACGCCCTTCTGTTGCCGATATATCAGGAAAACCCTAACGCTCAGTGGCTTATATGCTGCGACCATAAAAACGGAAGCAGTCTCCTATTCAAGAAGTGACCTTTGGCTACTAATCAGTGTAAATCTAGTTTCATAATAAAACATTTAAGATACATAGTTTTAAAATTAAGAAAGGTAGAAATCTACAATTAATTTTTAAAGAGAATAATCGATCTAATAAAGATCCAGACCTGATGTTTATTTGCTCCGAAAAGTCCTGGATTGATTTTTTATGTGTCAATATAATTGTGTGATATGCCAGGCAAGATGTTACCATTTACAATGTCACAGTTTATGATTACTTCAGTTATCGGTATTAAAAGAAATCAGATTAGGGAAAGCAGAAAGATGGCTCAAGGGCAAAACATAAATTAGCATTGTTATGGTGGATATTTATCAACTATCTAAGGTGCACTTAACTTTGAGGTGCAGCTGGTGTTACTATATTTTTTATATTCACGATTGCAATCAGTTTAAACCAGTACATTTTACATCATGCCTATTGTTGGTTGATCATGTTGGAATGTCAAAAAGTCTTTCAGATCACACGGTAAAGCACTCGCGTTTCTTTTTCATCAGATCTGTGATCCTTAAGTAGAGCCGTCTATCGTCATGAAGTAAACAAAACTGTTTTGATAATGCAAAAATAATTTATTGTTAAGTAGTAGTCTTAGTTTATAACAGTAATAAGGATTTGTGAGAGAGACTTCTTCCTTATTGAGATCAACTTTATTTAACTTTCTAAGGAGATTTCTAGCATGATTATTTAAGATCATAAAATTAATGTGAATATTATTAAAACTATAAATTACTGGAATTCAGCTTGTTGTTAAATATGCAGTTATTTTTTATACTATAAAACAAAATACCATATTATTAATATACGCTTTTTGCCCGAGGAGAATTTGATTTTGAATTATAGTAAAGATTGTAAACTATGTTTTAATCGTATATTAATATGAAAAGGTATTTTGTCCTTTTGTAATAATTTCAGTATATTTGGTTTTAATCGTTTACATAATACAATATATTCAACAATTTGCAATAAAAGGGGTAAACTGTTCTACTGTTCTGGAGGAACAAGAGCCGTAGTATATCTGATTTGCCGTAGTTTCTTGTCCAACTCGTTTGTTAGCTAGCTGGTGTGGGTCACCAGCGGTGAGGATGCTCTGCAGCATGCTCCTGTGAAGCAACACTATCTTTTCCCCCAGTGTGGCCCAGCTTCTCGTGGTGGTTTCACACAGTTTTAATGTTAATATTTCAACTCCCTGATATTTTAATGAAGCAGCAAGTGCCCTTGTTCTTAATAGCCACAGTAAGTTTTCCATTTACGAATTTTTCAACAAAACACTGCAATCATTCTAGTTTTCTAAACATTATTTTTATATAATCTTTTTTTGATTTGCTTGAAGTTTTTCTTTTGTATGTGCAGAGTTAGTTACTTTGTAATTCAAGCTAGGGAAATTTTGTGTTTTTGCTTATCACAAGTTCTTATTTAGTTGTTCGAAATAAACTTGGTGCATGCATGCGTTCTCGCATCCAACTAGTAATATTCTTAAAATCGCAAGCATTTTTTTCTGAAAATGAAAAAGTGATGAATTCTATTTCTTTATTTATATTCTTCTTTGTCTCAATTAGTTGGCTAGTTTAGGAAATATCAATGTTTATAATTATACTGCAGCATTATTATTGTGATTTAATTTATTTTACTTGGCAATATTAATAATTATGTAGATAATAGTTATGTCATGTACAGTCAGATGTAAATATTTTTGGTTTAGAAATAAATCAGCTAATAGATGCTAACTCTTGTTATAAGACTTTTACCATCTAAGTTAGTGCTGAAGTTTCAATATATGCCAACTTAATATAACATTTGGTTTGAAATTCTATAGCAATATCAGATTGATTATTATTTTTTAATCTTCTTGAATGTCACACATTTGTTCTAAATGGTAATATTTTTAGAAAAAAACATTCCTTTCATAGTTTTATATTTGTGACTTAGAAAATGTAAGATATTTTGCTCTGAAATAAATGTAAAAAGGGTATAATTTTGTTACCAGGTAGTAAAAGAAAGAAAAATATGAAAAGCATGAAGTGTTTTCTTAACCTTGAAAAGTTATTCTAAATTACATATTTAAAAGTTTCAGCATTCTTAAAGACACCATTTAAACAGTTTCAAAAAACTTTATCTTTGAGGTCAATGGAAGGGGGGAGCAAGATAAAAATAGCCTTTATAAGGGCTGATACAAGGGTGTAACAAGTTCTAAAAAAAGTCAAGTGAAACCGGCTGGGAAAACTCATTATTGGCTGTGTAAAACCTTATCCTATCCTACACTCTAATATGAGTAAGGTTTCATTTCATTCATGAAAATGATGAATGATGATGAGTAAGGTTTTTTCATTGATTGGTTTTTTTTCATCCCTGTCCTCAATAACGGCTCTAACAATTTCCTTCAAATGTTGGAAATAACTAATTTATAGGTTAAAATTAAGATCTCTAGGAAAAATTAATTTTGTAAAAAAAACTAATTTGAAAATTAAAAAAAATTAACATTGGGGCTTATGGTGATTTAAATCATAACAAAAGAGACATAACAGCTGCTCATAAACAACCAGTGAACTGTCAAAGTAATACTATGTATGCATGTTTACGTATTAACATCTGGTTTCCTAAGAACGGACTGAAATCATTGAATGAAGATTGCATTTAGAGCAGATACAAATTGAATCCAGGACATTGAGCTATAATAACAACTGAAGTAACCTTAAACATGCAGAATAAGCAAATTTGCTTACCCTAGGGGGGCATGGTGAAAAATTACCCTCAAGCCATCTAAAAAAAAGACTGACCTTTCCCGACCAAAGTTTATTCCCCCCAAGAACAATACATTATAGATGATTCAAGGCAATCATTTTGACCAGTTTTACTGATCATCTTTGCCCCATAACACGAATGACATGAAAAAACATGTGAATTATATATTACTAAACCATAAATAAGTTACAATATAATATAAGTTACACTAGGGAGCCACCAGGTGACTCGTTCATTCATCAGACACCGACATTTTGTCTATGTTTATTTAAATATAATGATAGTTATCAGTGATCAAGTTAACTAATTGGCTGGAAGGTGTAGAGGTCAGAGTGCTCGCGACTTAATCTGAGCTTTACCAGATCAATCCTGATCTAAATCTTGGAACATTTGGTTAAGGTTCGAAACTAGATCCAGCTGCCACTGTCATTGTACTATTAAATGATGATGATTTATAAAAAAAGTTGGCGTTATATAGAGGGTTTGGACCATCAAAACATTGTTGAAAACTACGTTATGAACTTTAATACGCATTTCAGCCTGCTGCAAGTGGCGAATGTTTTGAGTTTTCCATCCAGCAGCAAATGTGTTAAGTATAATTAACTTGCTATTTTTATGTTTTAAATAAAGCAATAACTGGTTTCCCCAATGTACGGTTTTTAAGTAGAGGTATTTTTCAAATAAAGGAAGCATTAGAAATATTATTTTTCAGAATGTTTATAAAAGACAGGTATCTCTTCAGCAGATAAACTGATCCATATGTTCCATTTGCTTAATACTACCATTGGGTTGATATTTACTAGAGGGGACAAGCAATGCAAATTTATTTTAGAGATTAGTCAACGTAGTTCCATTATACGCCACCAGGGATCGGTGCGGTTTTGATCGTCGTATTTTTATTAGGAATGTTTTCGTAGTGATTTTAAAATGTTTAAATAAACCTTTTTTGAGATGGTCATTAAAGTGATGGGTACGGCGGACGAGTTAACTCGGCCTAACGACACCGCAGATCACATATTATCTTAATATGACGCTAGATCGCAGCACTGCTTTTACTAACTCTGGCTCCCATAAGGTGTTCCCTCTAGTGGATATAATACCCAAAAGTAACTAAGTAACCTTGATATTTTAAATTGAAATGGATTAAAACTAGGGAGAAGCTTTACATGTTGAGCTAGATTGAAGTATTATTTTGTTTTTTATTAGTTTTATTTTAGTTTTGCTGACCACACAACTAGTTAAAGTGGTCAGTTTATTTCCGTTTCCATTGTAATTGTTTTATGTTGTTCTTTGAGGAAATAAATAATTTATTCAAGTTACACAGAAAAACAAATAAACGCAAGAAGTAAACATGATTTTATAGCAAAATTATGAAATATATAAAGGATCTAGTATAGTATCAAAACACAAAAAGTTGTGGTCTCTAAAGGGGATTATTAGATCCGTCTCAGTCTACCAAACCAAGGCAGTGAGGTAGGCTACAGATAGCTAGTGTTATCGTGCCAATTCTGTTTTCTTACAAATTCAAATGGATGTAAACAATTAAATTGGTTGTAAATTCTACAGGACTACTGTGAGTTCTAAAGCTGCCAAAAAACTTCTAAGAAAAATCCATTAGCCCTCGCATAAAAAATTGTAGGTAACACAAACTAGCTGGTGTCCATCTCCTATTTTCAGTTATTCTTTGAATTTAGTATGTAAATTCATTAATTTTTAGTATTTACCTCTGACTGATGCTCTACAACAGAAAACATAGAACAGCTGTTTTACAAAATGGTGAGCCAGTGCAATAACTCGGGTTTGGATATTTTTAAGAACAATTAAAAACCAACTGCGCGATGACACATTTACACTTTTTGGGGGCCTCGGTATGGGCAGTTCTGCAGTATGCAAAAATTCCAGAATACCTGTAATTATTAGCCATGGGTGGCGTGGAAATTTTGACACTTCCATGGTTTTGGATATCAGGCCATCGGATGTTTGGGATGCCCTAGCTTGTTTCCAAATGAAAAAAAAACACTGTAAAATTACCATTCCGGCCATACTCAGGTGTCCAGAAGTGCATATGCGTAAACAGGCGGGCAGGATGAACTCTTGGCATTTGCTTTTGGTTTCAATTCCTGGATTTCTGAAAATGTCCTAAAAGTGCAGGTGGTTAATAGCAACCAGTAACAGCGATGTGTGTGCGGCTCTGTAAAATCAGTACTACAGATTTTTGGAAAATACCATGCCAGCTGCCCATGGTGCTGTGTGCATGGGTTTAAACCATTGGTCTAATGTCAAGAAGAGTAGGGTACGGAAGTACAGCACTGATGTCGTAGTCGTGAAAATGAAACTCCCCAAATTACCAAAAGTGCAGTACTCTTCTTTGAGCCGTGATGGCAAATTGTGCGCATGGCTTTTTAGGAGGAAACGTTATAATTGATTCTGATACATAAATTTTCCTAAAGCCTTATTAAAGCTATGATGTTTTAGGCGGTTTCCTACCATCTTACATCTAGGGATTCTGTCCTATTATCTGTCAAAGTTTCAATATCAGGAAACTTAAGCAGGAGTCAGAATGATTTAATCTTCCTTCACACAGTGCACCACTGTTTTATCCTCGTATTACGTATTATTATTTTTTACATTAACATTTGGATATTTGTATTGTGTCTTTGGTACTAGCATGAGTTTGAGGTGTACTCATTGAGTTTGTGGTGTACTCATGGTGTGTTCTTCTCCTGGGGATTTCACAGTCATAGCAATCAAGAAGATTAGAAAAATTACCATATTGTTTCCGTGGTAATTTAGTTTTTTATAAGAGCAAGATCTAAGGGACTAGAGAACTGATTTTTATATTTGATGTTTGATAAAATTTACAATAATTACAGTAAATTATTATTGATCAAACTAAAAAAGTTAAATGCCAGGATCCAACGAGGGACCACAATCAAGAGAGCATCTCTAATCTACTCAGCAATCAATTAACACTTGATCAACAAGTGAAGAAGTAACCATACTCTATTCCACCTTCACTGTGCAGGATAGAGCGCACATAAGCCATGTATTTCAAACACAGTTCGAGAGGAACCAGCCGCCCTGAAAGCACTAACTTGAGCGCCTTTTTGCAGGTTGTAGGGTCAGTTGATGCAGCCTGCATGACGTACATATACTATACATATAACAGGCAGTAGTACGGCTATCTTCCATTATACCTGTAAAGGCCTGCATGAATGAATAGGAGCAATGAACGGAATGGGCAGCACTTATTAACGACACTAGATACAGAGGGGAGGGTCAGGGTGCTCTTTAATGTCCATCGGTATCTTTCAGTCCGGTTAATATAAATTACCGGTATCTATATCGTAAACTATACCGGTATCTCTATAGTTTGTAAACTCAGCAACTCTCGCAGTGAATATGGGCTTTCCAATTTTGTTCTTAAACACATAATTAACCTCAGTTTGGTTCATTTTACCTTATTAATTTGTTGCTTATTCAATCTAAGTTTCCTGATTGTTTAAAAACTTCAAAAGTCACTCCAATTCATAAAAAATGCAACAAGTCATCTAATTATAGCATATAGCTTTAGTGCCAATTTTAGGCAAAGTAATTGTATAATGTTTACTTCATCAATGTTATGCCTATTTTACTCAAAATGATTTATTATATGCAAGTCAGTGTGGTATTAGAACCAATTTTTCAACTACTATGTCTGTGGAGGAAATAGTTAAGTAAATTATATTTTAAGTGTTTTTGAAAACAAATTGGTCATTGGCTCTTGCCTGATAGATTTAACAAAAACTTTTGAAACAATTTCTAATTCAATTCTTTGTGATAAAACTATCCTATTATGATGTAAATAATACTGGTAAATAATACTGAACTAAGTCTTGTTAAATCCTATCTTGAGAACTGCAAGCAGCTAGTGATTTTAGGGCAAAAAAGCAGGTGTTCCACAGGGATCAGTTTTAGGTCTTTCCTCTTCCTTCTAGATTTTATAAATTACATTACATTCAACATTCCTGCTCGCTTGGTACTCAACGACGACACCACTTTCCTTTGTGAAAACTTCAACTTTTTAGCTGTTAAATCCCAGCTCAATGATGCTCTTGAATGTACTAAAACGTGGTACAAAATTAATAATTTGGCCATAAATTATGAAAAAGCTGGATTAATTGGATTGAGTGAACGAAGTGAGGGAAAATCCTAATACATAACTTTACTGCTTAGACTGGTAAGAGAACCAACTCGAACTGGCGTGTCTGTGATCAAAATAACTCAAAAACGCCTCTACAGATCCACTTCAAACTTTAGAGATATATTCTATAGTACAAAATCTCGGTCGAGTTTGTTATTGGGAATATTTGGTTAAGTAATAATAAAATTATCTTTAAAACAAATATATTTTTTTATCCCACAAGATTAACATTGGGAGCCATTTAAATGGTACTTGAATCGTTGATATTTAGCCAACGTCTATGTTTCAACTATAGAGTAACGTAAGTCACACTGCCATAGATTCACTACAGAACTGTAGTTATTCATGTTCATGTTGACTAGGAAAAAACTTCTTTTCGTAACTTGAAACACAAAAACTAAGGTTTAAATATTATTAGCTTTTAAAAGTTGTATGTATATTTTATTTTGTACTAATTAAAAGATGCAGTCTTATTTTTACATACTATTATAATTAATAACCTTATTGGTATCGTACTCTATGAAAAAATGCAGGCCGAGCGCTGACTATGGGACTTTGGCCACTCCAGACTCCAGACGACAAAATAACTGAAAGGAAAGATGTCAACAAGAATACCCCCGTCGCAGCAAACCTGTGTACTCAGAGAATTTCCAATGCATGCATATGTTTCTCACTACCACATAAAGCCACTTACCAAGTTTCATAAAAATACATAAATAAATAAGTGATCTATAGCATTTTATTTATTCTCCATAAGAATAACATTAGGGCTGAGTACGCAGGTTTGCTGCAACAAGGAACACAAAATATGTGTTTTTATGCAATTATCAATATAAGTCAACCAGGTGAAGCTACATACTAAGTTTTATTAATTTATGTTCATAATTAAGGGAGATATAAAACTTTACTTATTATCCATAAGAATAACATTAGGGCCGAGTATGCAGGTTTGCTACTCCTGGGATAATCAGCAAAAAATCAATTGTTTGTACAAATATCAATTATACAAAGTAAGAAACATATGGGTAGTTTGGCATGTTTATATATATTTTTCATAATATAAAGTAAAACTCTTCAAAAGTAGAAAAGAAGAGCCGCTACCATGGGGAATAACATGCGCCAGTTCTAGGGTTAAAATAATAGTTACTTTAAACTGGTAACTTCTTGGTCCACCAAAGAACAAGTTATTTAGGGCCTACTTAACATACTCGATCCAAGATTTTTTAAATCCGCCATTAACAAGAATATGTTAGTTTAGTGGCGATTTCCTAGCTTCCTGACTGGGCTTTTCACACTGTGTGCTCCGTAGTTAATAAAATATCGGTACTGGTTTATTTATAGGCACTGTGACCAATAAGACTATTTTTTATAAAGTTAGCTTATGTAAATAAATTATAAAAATCGCATGACTTTAGTGGAGTGATATCTCAGTTGCAGTGATTGTCCTCGTCCTCATTTCAGAGACCTATCCATTTTTGTTTTCTAGAAAGTTGGACCAGCTTAAAACACGGGTTCTGGGTTGTATTACCACTGGGGTATTTTCAGTTAAATAAATGCCATTGTTGGTCAGTGGGATTCGACTCATGGACCAAAGTCACTTGCTCCAATCAATATACCAAGCTGTATCCCAACAGTACGCAATCATATCCTTGATGAAATTTAAAGTAAAATTAGCCTAATTAAGACTTGTGACCAATGTTAGTATAAGAACATCAGGGTTTTCACTGCTGGATTTGTTTAGTAATACTTTCAAATCAATATTTTGGACCGGCTTTTGTGTGTGGTTTGTAACTTAGTTTTTATTTAACATTGTGAGTGGATAACATTTTAAGCTATATGGAACATTCCGAGACCGCAAGCAAAATTATAACTGGATTTTGGGGCTAAATTTTAAATGTCAAAGCAATTTTGAACATAGGCTGGTTTAAAAAATCCTGCAACGAAGCAATAATTCACTTGCTAGTAGTTTTTGGATTTTATAGGTTGTTTTACCCAACAATACTGAAGGAACAATAAATCAAAAGTGAAAAACTGCTGTAATCGTTTTATTTTTGAAAATTGTCTGCAAGTAGCCTATATAATTTGGTAAACCTTAAACTTTATTAAATTTATTTGGTGGGATGGGTTAATATAAGATAATGGTCACAAATCTAAGTTCGCTTTATATACCGTGGTTAATCTGAATAATATTACCGGTATCTTATCAACTTATTGTGTGGCTGATATTAAACGTTAAGATACCGGTAACAAGTAATTTTGAGACGATAGAAATGGAACAGTCAGGACCTCCCGCAGCGCCGTCCTCGCAAAGTAAAAATGTTTAGCGGGGAACTGGCGCTGTCCCCCCACCCCCCAGCCGCGAGTACTACATACAGCAGGGAGCCACGCCTTCGTCACTCCATACATAAAAACAGCAGTTCTGTCAACTTCCAGCATCCAGCGTAAAATTATGGGACCCTCAGAAACAACTGTGTTGTGCACGGAAATTATAGTAACCTAACGTAACCGCCACAGCGCGCTGTTTAAGTTTTTAGCCAAAATGTTTCCTCCTCCACACGAAAATGTTTTATTTCATTCAGTATTTTTTTTGTGAAACGCAGAACAATTATGGCTTATAAACAGACAGAAAAACAAATGTTAACACATATTTAAATATCTCGGCTGCATACAGCATTTTTCTGCTCAAAGAGATGTGGGATCAAACCTATTTTATTTATATAGACAAAGACATTCCTTACCTGGAACATCTGGTATTGCTATGCCCATAATGTGTTAACAGCTGCAATTCAAATAAATGGATTCTCCATGTTAATCTTATGAGCAAAAAACTAACTTTGAGGGCAGCCCGTGCCCTTGAGAATAAAGATATTGAACATTAAAAACCTTATTGCAAAACTACGAACTGAGTCAAATTCTTTGACACTTCAAACATTAAAATTGGTCAAGAAACAACGGAGAAGTTTTCCTAACCAAAAAAGCGCCTTGACATTGATATATAAGATTCAAGAAATTACAGGATTTGTGGTTTGAAATTTTCGTATTTTAGGAGTATACAACAATTCTAATGTTTATGTCAGTTGGCAGAACTGCTGTTGTTATGTATGGAGTGGGGACAAGGGCTTCTTGGTGTTAGTACTTGTGGCTGCGGGGTGGGGGACAGTGCCAGTTCCCCGCCAAACATTTTTACTGCGCGATGTCTTGACTGTTCCAATTCTGCGCTCCCGTAATTTCAAATAATCCTGCCGGTACATATTAGGCAATTACACCCTGCAGCTGCGAGTAATAAACCAGCGAGCCACGCCCTCGATCTCACTCGTTCATAACAACAGCTGTTCTGCTAACTTCCAGCATTCAGCATAAAATTATGGTACCCATTAAAAATTATTTAATTTTTAGTATTTTGAGGCAAAATTATCAATAAATAAAAAACAAATTCTAAACTTTGCTCACTGAAATCGCTTAGTTATTTTTTCCTCTGAAAAAACAAAAAACAAATCAACAATATCCGACCATCCATTGAGTCTGGATGGAACTTGAAAGATATTATTGCTGTTAAATGGGTTTAGAAATCAACCTGGATTCCAGGTTCCCCCTCTTAAAAGATCTTAAATTCACATTGTCAATGATAGCCTTGCTATAGTTTCCATTGTAACGAAAACCCATTGCCGCAGGCAGTGATTTGTTGTGTGGCTTATACTTGTTCAAACAATTTTTACATTTATCTGTTTCTCCCTTCACATTACCCTTTCTCACCGAACATTACCCCAGAATGCCAGAATTCCTCCGGGCCCCTTAGATAGACTGGACTATGCATGTTTAAGTTGTGAAAAATGGCGGAAAAATGCTTTTCCGCAGACAAATTATGATAAATTAGTTATTAAACATCGTAATGAATCCATTGCTTATATTAAACACAAAATTCCAGAGGCTACCGTCATTGACTATACACACTACGTGATACAACCCCCTTTACAACATTTTACCGTAAGTGGAAATTAGCATGTTTTTAAATGTAAAAATAGTTAACACAAAATGAGTAAATATATAATTTAAATGCCGGTGTATTAAATCCTATAATACATATATTCCTTATTCTGAGATCTAATTCATATTTAAAACGAACTGTAAGCTGCATTTACAGCTCAATAAACTAATATCTAATATCTTGGTTCTTATTTAAAGCAACCCACACTTGTCAGAGATTCACAAAGTGTTTTGGGCCCAGCACACTTCCACATATCTCTGCATAATAATTCAGTTTTGGATATGACTAATGTTTGTTAACTCTTATAGTGAATTTTGAGGTAAATCACTGTAACTTTCAGAGGTAATTAGTTTTGATAAATAATAGTAGAGTTTGTTTCAAATGTAATAAAGAGAAGTGTTTAAAAGAGAGTCACAAGTAGGGAAGCAAACTGTTACAAGTGTTTACATTAGGGAGGAAGAAGCGTAACAATATAAATATGTTCAGTTTTGAACGAATGGTGTTTTTGGCATCTGAAGACCTCAAAACGAAAAGTTATCATGGTCACGGGTCTAGGCAATGAATACAGAGTCTTATAAGACTCTGTATTCATTGGTCTAGGTCAAGACGCTATGGTAATAGCGTCTTCCCTTTAGGGAGACTTTGCTAAAATATCCAAATATGTGCTCAGAAGCCTGTAAGCTTTATGCTCGGTTAACAAATGTTATTAGAATAAGGCACCTCAACCAAAATGTGAAAATAAGCATACAAATAAATAGTGACCAAAAATGCCTAAATGGGTATCCTCCTCTAAAATTAAAACTGTATATGTTACTTTAAGATGCAAAGGTTTTTATTTTGTATTTATTATATTTATAGTTTGAACAACTATTCTTTATTTGTATCACTAAATTATTGCAAAATAGGTTTGTAACACAGACAGTAAGAGCAATTTTTAGTTAATTGCCATGACACAACAGTACAGTTAACACCTATGTTAGGTTTTATCTGAATTAATTATAACCGTCTTAAAAATACAGAGTTTGTTACTTTAAATTTAAACCAAATAAAAAGCGCAAATTGTACGCGTAAGTTCATTATATTTGTTTAACCACAACATTGATTTTTATTCATTACAATAATTTTGGAAATGCTCTTCATTACAACTCCTTGTGAAGATAATATGGAGAAGTTCATCGACACACATGTTTACATCAATTGTCCAAGTTGACAGCGGTGTTAGTGGTGATTGTTATACCAGATGTACGGTAAGAGCGCAGTGTCGGCTGAGAGTGGTGGCACCGCGTAGACGTCACAGTCCCCCCGCGACCAGTTCCAATGTTCCAATTCCGACTGCTGAGATAGCTCATGTCTATTCTATAGCCCCAGGGGTCACGACCCCCTCCAAAACCTCAGACCTTTACCCAATTTTCAACGTAAATATTAGTATTGCATTTTGACATGAATTCATTTTTTCCACTCATAACCCCCCCCCCCCCCCCCCCCCCCGAAACGATGGTCTGTATCCGCCACTGGGCTGCGGCTGGGTACCGCCGGGCCGCCCCGACAGCCGCATGCATAAACGTAGCCTAAACATCTCCATAAAAGAGGCAATAAGCTAAGAAAATCTGCTCATCAGTTGCGGGATGTGATGAAATATTACTCCAAGTCATCTAAACGAACTAAACAGATCTTCCCCGAGCAAAGCGCGACCTCCAGGCACTATACTTGTACCAGGTACTATACTTGTACCAGGTACTATACAACAAAAACAACATGAGTACCTATTACTTTGACAGTTCACTCTGATTATTAACGGCTGTTATTATTCTTTTGTTTTGATTTAAACTCTATAAGCACAGTGTTAATTTTTTTAACTTTTCATATTAGTTTTTTTTAATTATTATTTGTTTTTCCTTGGGATGAGACCTGTCTAGAATATATTGTTATCCCAGAAATTAGTTATTTCCAACATTTGAAGAAAATTGTTGGAGCCGCTTTTTATATCAGAATTGCAAGCTAGCAAGCAACCAAGCAAACAAACCTCACTTAGAGTACCTATAGGATTAGCTTTTACAAACCCTATCTTAACAAATAGTTTGATCAACTCTTAGTTACAGGCTACAATGTAATAAAACACAGGTTTGTTTTCTTTGTTGTTCATTCTCTCAATATCACATGCAATACCAAATTTTCTGTTATTGAACAAACACCTTGGTTCAATAC
The DNA here is from genome assembly GCA_963675035.1 of Allygus modestus. Classification (NCBI taxonomy): domain Eukaryota; kingdom Metazoa; phylum Arthropoda; class Insecta; order Hemiptera; family Cicadellidae; genus Allygus; species Allygus modestus. Next base: position 200,070,230 of record OY776112.1, read on the forward strand.
TGTTTCTATAACCACAAAATACCCCATTTTGAAGTATGACATTCTCAGTTGAAACTACGATTAATTAGGCCCAACATATCAATAGTAATATGCCAGTTCTTTGAAAAACTTTACTTTTTCTGACCTGCGGCTCTGGTTTGTTTGTAAGAATTAAATTTATTGGATGTCTGATCTTATATGGAACTTCCCAAATCGCTTTCGGGTAAATTTTTGTCATTTTTTTGTAAGAAATTATCTTCAGAAAAATATCACTTGCACTCTGCTGTTACTACTGTAGTAACCAGCAGTAGTTATGTTCTTCAGACTCTGGCCAAATGTGGTGGATGAGCGACACTCACTTTGTAATTTTAAACGAAAATAATCAGCGCTGGAATAACACGAGTGGAGGCGAACTACCCATCCACCGACTCTAGTTCATCTTTACTCGCCTAGACTTAGCCGTATTGTGGAGGTGGCATAAGAAGACATTATTTGTTGGGAACCCATAAAGAATGTGAAACTTAAGCCCGGGACCACGTTAGAAGTTCCTAACGTAACCCCCTGAACACGTTTTGGGGGGTCGTTCAAAATGTTATATATATCATAACAAGCAAAATAATTGCCACATATATTTGTGATTTAAAATAAATATGACTCTGATATATCTTCCTATGATCAAACTTTTCAGTAGAGACAACAAACTGTACATTTTGTGTTACACTCGGTAAATCCAAAACTTTTTTTAGAAAAAGAAATAACAGTTTTGTATTATTATTTAAACTTAGTTTGTACAGTACAATGGCGGCACATTTAATATAAAACAAGTTTTAAGATACGTGGTATAAGAAGTTTATTTTCCCAAGTTACGTGGAATTAGAGGTTTTTTAGTTCAAATAACACGTATCTCAGCTAAGTTTAAGTTCCAATAACACGTAACATTAACTAATACTTCTAACAGTACAATTATTATCTGAAGATAGGTACGTGGTATTGAAAAGAGGTTTTGCCAACTGCAAGATAGGTGGTATACTTAATTACCCCATTTTTTAATAAATTTCTTGACAAATTATCGTTATGGGGTGTTGGAATTTGCTAGATTTCTATGTCAACTACGTAACGAACCTAACAAGTAAAAATTAAAATTTTGTAAGTTGCGAGATACCAATTGATGTTAGACTATTGATATATGGACCTACGTGTTACAGGTGCAGCCAATATTAGTGTAGGCCTTTCTATATTTTTCATGATGAAAAATAAAATCAATTCACTTAAGTTACAAGAGTGATTTTTTAAAATAATAGTTTGCTCAATAATTTATTGTAAAAATAGGCCTAGTAGCTGTTCTGCATAAAAATAAAATAGACTAACTTAAGCGTAATACAAAATAAATTTTGGATGAAGATTAGGGTACACTTTCGTAAGCGGAACAATATAAAAAACCGAATTAAATTTTGGTACGGTATATTGATTAGGTTGATTGCTTTATCGATTTCAAAATATTTTATCATCTGTATGTTAGTAATTACATCATGTTTGTTTTCCAATTAGGCCTATAGGCAACCTAAAATTAAAATGAAATAAACAAATATGACAATGACATCATATGATAATGTTGTTCCTAGCAATAGATGTTTAAGTATTAGTGGAATCAACGTTTGATATCTGGACCAATTTCAAGACGATATCTTCCACCTCTCTGAAACCGAACATAACTGAAATCTTAACTACCGAAATCATAATCAAATAACCTAAATAATCTATATAACCATGACAGGGAAAAAACGACATGAGCAGAACAAATGAGCATATCGAACAATTTCATTTGTTTTTTTAATATCGTTCCTCTTACGAAAGTGGACTCGAAAATTAACTTACCGGTAGATGTAAGGCAAGGTTGATTTCAACCTAAATTTAATTTTGTTATGCTATAAGTTATAAATTTTATATTTAGGTGTATTAAGTCATGAACTTAGTGTTGACTGGAAACATTAAATGCCGTTGGCCTAACTTGTTTTTAATATGTTTTACTTAAAGCAGAATGGTACTTTGGTATTATACGGATGCCACTATTTTTGGAGGTTAAATTTTTACCGGATATAAAGGATAACTACATAATTCGAAAAAACATACTTTTATTGACTTACTGTACAAATTTTACATCATTCTGATGAGCGGTCTTTGTGTTGTGACTCCCAAAAGGCAGCGATGTCCGCTAGGATCGTGTTGAATGCGTCGCCGCCGCTAGCAGCCACACCCGATCGCCACATGTACTCCGCCAAATACAGCGCGCTGCGGCAGTTATGTTAGGATGGGTTATCATAAAAATACGTACGGTTTCCTCTTCATTTCGAGGTAAATCCCACACCAAAAGAACGTCACTCATTATCAAAACAAATGTAACGTAGTGCACGGCAATAAATCACTCATGACACTGACCCAGATACAGGCGGTGACAGGTGATGCGCGCGCTCCGGTCAACGACCCGACCTTGGCCTATTTGGAGGGGGTTTGGCGGCCGGAAGTATGACTCATCAGGTATCATTCGATTCATAACGAAACAAGGAAAGTCCTACAATCATTTTTATGATAACCCATCCTAACATAACTGCTGCAGCGCGCTGTATAAGGGTGGCATCCGTATATTACCAAAGTACCAGCAGAATTTCTAGACCTAGCAGGATTAAACTTAACTAGGAAATCATCATAATTCTTAAACACATTTTAATTTATTAACAAATTTTATCAACAATAACTGAAAGACCGCTGTATAACAAACAATGACCAGTATAGAGTTAATTACAATGAGGTGAAGTCATAAGATTTTAACTAAAACCTAAATGGATTAATATAGTAAAGACTATATGCAATGTGTGAGAGGCATGCTGACTTAATAATCTTATAAATTGAACACTTCTTTGTACTGACACTAGGCTATTTAAATAAAATACCTTTAACTTACGCTATATGTTACAGTACATAAAGTAATAAATTCACAGATCACATAATACTCTAAGAAGAACAGACCTATTTGTATAACTTACACAGCGTATTTAAAAGGCATATGGTCGGTACAGAGAAAGAGGCAAAAAATGAACAGGCCTATGAAAGTAACTTTTAACCTATTCATTCTTTCATCATTAATCCTGATTTTTACTCTTCTCCACTTGATCTGCAATTAGTTCTAGCAGTTCCTTACGCATGTTTGCGACAGTGTCTTTCTTAATGTATTGTACTTGTTCCAAATGTCCATGAGTTGTCACGTGATGTGACAGATTCTCTAAATTGCAGATCAAGTAGATGCCACAGTCATATGAGTTGTCTTGTTGAAGAGAATTCAGCTCTTCAAAATCAACCTCTGACGATGGATTGAAGTAATTACCAACATTGCGAGCAAGCTTTAGAGCTGGCTGATAATTAGTGTGCGAGGACGAATCAAGATGATAGAACTTGTTTTCAAGGCGACTGTAAACCAACAAACTCCAGTGAGAACCACCAGCCGATTTTCCAGAATCATTGACAGCCATAAAAATATAATCTTTGCTCTGTGCTTCCAAGGGGTCTAGGAAAATAGGTATTTCACTTGAAGGGCTTTCTTTTAGACACTGTGTTACTTCAGGTCCAACAAAAAGCAACTGACTGTAATTTTTAAAGAGTTCTTGCTCCAAATAAACAAAATAAAAACTTATTATTGCATCGTTCAGCCATCCATTACTTTGCAAAATCTTCAAATCAGATTCTCTAATTAGACAGTCATAGTAACTAAAGACAACAACGTCTTCTTTTCTCGTCATACTAAATGTTTGGTGTCACTGTGACATAAATTTGATTCTCAAATTTTACCAGATTTAACTACAAAACTGAGCAATCCATTACTTAACCAACAAATCACCTGTATATTCGTTTTTACATGACTAGTGACACTTGCACTTGACACTTCACTCAATTGTTCAATTGAAGACAAGACGATAGCAAATAAATAGCAAAAATTAGCAATAGTGGAAAGGCAAGATTAATTCGAAGTGACTACGTACACGTCCAATGTAAGGGCAAATTCACTTCCCTACCCCTTAGGTTAGGTTGCGTTACGTTACGTTACATTACGTTAGGTTAGGTTACGTTACGTTAGATTAGGTTAGGAGGTTTTCTGGCTCTCAATTTGTTTGAAAAATCACAGGAAATTAACCTATGGTGCATAATTTGGAACTGACGTGAACAGTAGCGGCTCACGTCGGACGTGTACGTACTACGTAGTCTCTGCCTTATTAATTCAATTTTCACAATCACAGCTGATCAGTGTTGCCACGAGGTAGATGAAATTTTACCCTAAACGTGTGATGAAATTACCCTAAATTACCCTATTGTAAATTACCCTAAAATTACCCTAAGAGTTGATTTTCTTCTATAAAAGCTTAAAATACACACGAGATTGGTTTTAAAACATGATTAAGGCATTCAAAGTAAGGTAACATAGCATTTAATACTCGTCTTTGGCCCTATATTACACATAAAACGAATTATGTTTAAAAAATCCAAATAATCTGATGTAATAATTTTATTCAGCGCTATACTTAATGTGCTGTTATCGCTGATAATAGCAGGGGCGGATCTAGGAGTTTGCTGAGGGGGGGGGGGCGCACTTGAGATTTTATTCTCACCAGTTGTTAGTACTCGCAAAAGTCAATTCAATCATGATGGTAACAAATAAAACACCACACTTATTTCGCAATGAAATGTGTAATATTGATCTATTCCGCTGATACAATAAACAGTCGGTACATAAATATACACATTTTATACAACTACTATCTATAAAAACAAACATTTTATAGATTTTACACACTACTAAAGGCTAAACCAACGCGCACAAAATGGCCAAGGTAGAAAGCAAAGGTTTCAGAAAAGAAGAAGATTGGGGAAGACTGCAGGGTTGGTGCTGCGGTGTGTGCCACTAGGGCAACCAAAGGCAATAGTCCGGTGCTGTGGTGCGTTACCCTAGGAATGCTCGTCCCAAGCCCCTAGGCCGGTGCTGTGGTGTGTGCGCCTAGGGCAGCCAAGGGAAATAGGCCGGTGCTGCGGTGTGTTCCCCTAGGGCGGCCAAAGGCAATAGGCCGGTGCTGTGGTGCGTTACCTAAGGGATACTCGGCCCTAGCCCCTAGGCCAGTTCTGCGTTGTGTGCTCCTAGAGCAGCAAAGGGCAATAGGCCGGTGCTGTGGTGCGTGACCTTAGGGATGCTCGGCCCAAGCCCCTAGGCCGGTGATGCGGTGTGTTGCCCTAGGGCAGCCAAAGGCAATAGCATAGACTATGGCAATAGTCTGGTGCTGAGGTGCGTAAACCTTAGGAATGTTCGGCCCAAGCCCCTAGGCCGGTGCTGCGGTGTGTGCTCCCAGGGCAGCAAATGGCAATAGGCCGGTGCTGTGGTGCGTGATCTTAGGGATGCTCGGCCCAAGCCCCTAGGCCGGTGCTGCGGTGTGTTCCCCTAGGGCGGCCAAAGGCAATAGGCTGGTGCTGTGGTGCGTTACCCTACGAGATGCTCAGCCCTGGCCGGTGCCTTTATCTTACAGATAGTAAGTTGGGTTTGTCGGATTTAAGGAGCTCAGTGACTCCCTAATTTTATGTATCGATCGGCAACTGTTTATCTTACAAATGTTTGGATGCAGTAAGTTACTTAACACACATCAAGGACGTATCGTTATATAGCGACTTGCTTCATTACCGTCCTACCAACGGGGTTCACCATCTTGGCCTACACATTCCATGATCATTGTACTGTTAAAACTATTCGTAGCAACCCGTTATATGGGAGGCTCCGTTTTGTAGAGCATCGCCCAGTAGGTAGGACGTGTTGGTGCAAATAATGTGTTTACAAATATTAAACACAAAAACTAGAAAAAACTAGCTCAGTGACTCCCTAATTTTATGTATCGATCGGCAACTGTTTATCTTACAAATGTTTGGATGCAGTAAGTTACTTAACACACATAAAGGACGTATCGTTATATAGCGACTTGCTTCATTACCGTCCTACCAACGGGGTTCACCATCTTGGCCTACACATTCCATGATCATTGTACTGTTAAAACTATTCGTAGCAACCCGTTATATGGGAGGCTCCGTTTTGTAGAGCATCGCCCAGTAGGTAGGACGTGTTGGTGCAAATAATGTGTTTACAAATATTAAACACAATAAATGGTATCAGGAAACTAACACATACTTTCTCCCTTTTAGCCAACTTTAATGAATAAATTATTTTGTATTTACTAAATATAGAATACAAAGCACGGTGGAATGTACAGAAAATCTTGTAAACAAGTTGTTTTAAAAAACATCCACCCAAATCCCTGCTTTGGAGGCACTACAGGATCCATTGCTACACTCGGGGTTTTAAGAGGGGAAATGCCCCCTATTCCCCCCCAGGGATATTAAGGGGCAACATATTTCGAATTAACTCTGTTGGTCAATGCTTAATTGACAAGCATATCAAGTTTGAATGAAATTGATAAGTAAATAAGAGAGAAATGGTAATTTTTGTATTCCCCATAAGAATAACATTGAACAACGTACTGCGTTTACCGCTAAATGAAAATTTCAATTTTCTCCGAAACCAGCAATCGTAGAATAGTAATTCAAAATACTAAATTATTTAGTTTTTTGAGCTCTTTTTAATTGTGAATAGTAATATTTTTTTATATTTATGTATTTTTATGAAAAATCCAAAAAACTGAATTTTGGATGTTTTAAGTCCCGTAATTTCTGAACCCGAATTTTTACAGGAACGTGGGTGGTGTCATTTTGTTGGAAAACTAAAGTTCTACAAACGACTAAAGTTTAATCAAAATCGTTAGAGCCGTTTTTCAGAAATTTGGATTTTTCATGTTTTTTGGCGGTTTTTGGGGGATAATTACCCTTAAAAATCAAAAATTCAAAAAATGAAAAAAAACGCCTGGAGATATCGTGGATTAGTACCTACATACCAAATTTCATCAAAATCGGCCCATTGGTTAGGGCTCTAGCTCTGTACACATCCACACAGACACACACACACACACACACACACACACACACACACACACACACGGACACACACACACACACACACACACACACACACACACACACGGACACACACACACACACACACACACACACACAGACAGACATCACGTAAAAACCACTTTTTTGGGTTCAGGGAGCACCAAAACGAATATTTCCACTAACAACTCAAATTCGAAAATTTTGACGAAAACAATACTTTCTCCATATACTATGTATAGAGGGAGAAAGTAAAAACTAGTAAAGCGACAGACAGCGTTACACTATTACCATTGACTATACACCTGTAGAGTTATGTCCACCATTGCGTGCGATGGTGGCGATTTCTATCCAGTGCTGTCAGAACTACGTGGAGAATCCCGCCTCTTTTGTTATCAGACGGGCCCATAAGGTTTTCAGTATAGTATAGATATATAGTCAATGCTATTACCCATTAATTACACACTTTCTGAGTCCAAGGGGGGAGCGCGCGCCCCCCGCGCCCCCTGGCTGGATCCGCCACTGGATAATAGAAACTTGCTGACATTAACAGTTGGTGGGAGTACATTATTGTTTTATAAACTTATTTTAGTTGTATAAATTTGTTATTTTTTTTTCTAAATAATAATGCCCAGAGAATATGTTTGTCATCATATTACTATTTGATTAGATCAATATAGGTTTCATTGCAATACGTTACATCATACAAATTTACATATTATGCCTTGTTGTGATATTTTTATGTGCGCTCACCCGGCTCACCATGGGGATTTCACAGGCATAAAATACAATTTAGTTCATTCATACAAAAATGTGTCAAAATAGAGACAATCTTCAGTAAACATATTTTCAACAACAGCACTGTAAATCTAACAACCTATTAAACAAATTAACCCGATACATTTTAACTGTTTAGGGGTTTCTATATTATGCTGTGCCCACTTTTGGACACATAACATAATGTGCCTCAATTTTATTGTTTCGAAAATTAAACTTTGTGTTCTTTGTGATTATACATGCATTTTAGCCTAATACTGATTAGGATATATAGGATGTAAATGCTAGTTTCTCTTTTATGATACTTTTAATTTACCCAGCACTTAATGGAAATGTTTTAATTCCTGTAAAACCCATTTTACATTGCCAAAACATATAAATTTAAATTATAAGGGGCTCTAGATTTTACCCTAAAAACTCCATTACCCTAAAATTACCCTAACACCGGTAAAATTACCCTAAAAAGGGTAATTACCCTTACAGTGGCAACACTGCAGCTGATGAAATAGAACAATAGAACCCATAGAACTTGCGGTGCGGCACACGGGAGACATTTCAGGAGCCGTGTGACGTCACTAAAACGCGTCATCGGTGAGGTTCCCTCATCGCCCGCCGCTAGCGCCAGAACAGTTTTTGCCGACATCTAAGTTAATCAAGATCCAGGATCATCATCATCATCTTAACCAACATTTGTACTTGTAACCACATTCTTATTATTTCTGTCCTAAGTATTCCATCACCCAATTGTCAGTGCTCTGCGGGGCAGCAGTTAGATACTGTTATTTCACTGATTTTACAATCAAAACAACAGCTACTCATTACTGAAATCAACCCTTTATTATTAACAGATTAACTTGGTACCACCATAGACTAACTACAGTAGTTAGTCTATGGTACCACTTTTGCTGTTTCCAGAGTTAAACACGTTACTTTCATCCTCATCGCTATCCAATCTAATGGGCAATAATCCAACCTGGCCAGCAACCATAAACAACTTAATTAATATAGCCCTAGTAAAATTATGTTCGGCAGGTTTTCCATAGTTATTAACATATTGCGTGATATATTTCACTATTTATTCGTCTTTTATCATTGAGTCAACCAATCGAGGACAACTTTGGTGTCCAATTAAGGAAAAAGTTTTTTGAATCTTCGTAGTAGTAAAATTTAAATTTTCCAAATTGATATCTCTTATTTACAGCTACAAGCAAACAATTAGCTTATTATATAAGAGAATAACCAAATGTTTTGACTCATTATGCCAAACTGAAGAGGAACATGCTTTATTCACATAGGCTATACTATGTTTGGCCTATCTACTTAAAATTGTTTACAATTTGTGTAATTACACACAACAAATAAAATGTGTGAACCTACACAACACACATTGAGTAAAAATAGAATTATAATGTTTCCAATTAATTGTAAGTAGAAGAAAAATAACTGTTTCCGAGTAGGTTGAAACATTATGTAAATGTGCAGTAGCTTACATTTTTTAAATATGGGTAGGCCTATATTAATTTGTTTTCAAAGCCCAAAGAAACAAACCCTTTTTGTTCTCATTTATTTGACGGACAAAATTATTATTAGTATGTAAATTCGTATGTAAGGCCAGTTACTGGGATATTGTTCAGGTTAATTTATGATACAATAAATACATAAACATTCCTTTCAGACGATTTATAGACGCGTAAAGTTGTTAACACAACAGAGCGGACGACTCTTCAACTGACGAACTGACAGATGAGCAGCAGACTCTAGCTACAGTACGTGTGATGTCATATAGGGCTTCTGTTTTTGTGTTCATCGGTGACGTCATACGGCTCCTGAAATGTCTCCCGTGTGCCGCACCGATAGAACTTGATGGTTGAGCTCTCGTACAGTAAACGATAAATACGTAAATCTTACGTTCTCGAATTTTAGTATTTTACGTCATTGACTACATATATATGAACAAAGCAAAACTAATATTCTGGAGGATACTACCAAAGATTACACATGCTACGCAAAATAGATATTGCACCTTACGGCAATTTTGTGCCAAGTCGTTTTTGGATGGGGCAACCTTCACGTAGTTGGGTGGTCCCTCAACAGAGGCGCTGTGTCAAGTCTCGATCTACATTACCTATTCAAGTTCGGGTGAGTACGGTAATGTTCGGTCGTGCTCGGGATTAACTCAACTGTACGCAACTACTGCATCCCGCTGGCCGGCCCGTCGCCGTCGTCGTATTTCAAGTTTGAAAGCGCAGAGCTGTCATTAATGTGCCATAACTTTATCTTTTTACTACAATTACTATTAATTATTTTAAAATAACAGTGCCTCAGTTAAGCTAAAGGAGCACAGTGTGTAGAAAAGGTTTTATTGATGTAAACATGTGTGAATAAAAATCTTCAAACATTAGTGATATAAGCTTACAACGTTATAATAATTTTTCTGCATTGAATTTTAACGTATATTTAGAGAACCCTTAACAATTTTACAATATAACAATCTTACAAGTTTTGAAAATTCGAGACTTTTTGTGATGTTGTTGACTTTACTGATTTCGGAATTCTCATCACTTTTGATAACCACAAAGTTTGTTTCTGGATTTTTAGTTTCATGCAATATCTTATTATGAACTCACGATGAGGACTGCATGGTTGGTCAACTGCTAACCATTCACTGGCTACTTCAGTTATTTTTGACCTAGCAATATCCACTAGAGTATTCATTACTTCATGTCTACTTTTAATAATGTCAAAGTTTTGTTGAAACAAGGTCAAAATTAGGTCAGTGACTTGGACCATAAGGGAGGAGGGCGCGGTTAGGTGACTCATATCATCTTTAGTTCATTCTCAGCTCATTCGGTTCATCAAGCCGCATGTCTTGCATTAGCTCCGAGCGGCAGCGTTGGCAAGGAAATTTCTTATTGAGGACGTACACTAGATATCCAGCAACGTTCCTGAAATGATCAGAGAGATGTAAATGTTGTTGATGGCCGTGTTTTGGCTAAAGTAAAGCTAGTTTTTTATTTGTCTTCAAATGAATCGTGGTTATTAATTTATTATTGTGTGAATAAGTAATAATTTTTAACTATACTTTGCCTTCAAAACAATATGAACGAATAATGTTAATCTTTCAACATTTTTAGTTTTGTGTAATTTAACAGTCAACAGGGTTTTTTCATCCCTTGCTTTTAAAGCAGTGAGTTTTATTCCCTTAGCGCACTTATTTTCTATAGCAGAGAGTTCTATGTACCACATCTGGGCACATATTAGTTTTCAATAAAAACCAGCATGAGCCTATTAACAAAAAATATACGCTGAGTTCATTAAAAGTGCTTTTCCAATGTGAGCCTTAGGGATGTGTCCTAGCTTGTGTCGGTTCTTAAAGTCAGTTGTCGGTTTTACAGTTTTTTTACAAAAAAACTGAAACCGAGAACCGAAAGAGGTCAACCGAGAACCAGGTAAAATGTCGGTTTCGGTTTTTCACTATCAGTAAATGCTCGTATTGGAAATAAGCATTATAATTTTGTAATGTACAAATATCGAATGACAATCTAAACAACATTTAACAAAATAAGTGGTCGAAATAAGACTCCTTCCTACAACTAATCACTTCCTTTCCAGACCAAAATAACTCTCAACTAACACGAAAGGATAATTGACAGGAGTTAGTTCTATTTATGGATGTACGTGAATAAAAACAACAGATAAGGAAGCAAGGCAAGGGGGGTGGGGAGGGTTTGGTTACGACAAAACATTTGACCTTGACTAAACGTGAATGTAAAGCATAGTCAGGAAGGCCTTTCTGTTTCGTTTGCTGTTTTGTTACCCATTTATCTCATACACTCTTATTTTTCAAAGGAAATTTGAAAAATTTCAAACTTGGACTGTTAATGCGTCTAGACAGACAACCAATAAAAGATCACGTCTTAATACCTGGCATTGTTCAAGAAATAAATACACAACATAATACAATTATAATTCCAGTACAAACGTTATTCACTCTTGCTAATCCATATTTAATTCTAAACCTCTAGTTACTTACATAAGTAAACAAACACAAGTCAAGGTTAACCATAACACAATAAACAACAACGAACCAATACGTAAATATATAACAGCTGATCCATGTCGGCAATGAAGTCTTAGCGGTTGTCAAAACATTCCCTAGGCCTCGCATGGAAATTGATATCAAAAAAATGGCTTGGCTGCAATATCTATTTTGCGTAGCATGTGTAATCTTTGATACTACTTTTCATACTCTATTTGTGGTGTATTTTGAATTTAATAGACCTAAATAAGAAGTTATACTCATTTTTGGCACGAAATAAAATATTTATTACTTTCTCACTCAAGGAGGGGATAATACAGCAGTTGGTATGTCAAGAAGCAAACATAAGTTGTTTATCACTTGCTTTCTGGGGTGGAAATATTTCAAAATTTAACGTAAATAACTAAGATAAATAGTTAACAGCAGCACAATCTGTCGGTGACCTAATCTAACTATGTCAATTTTAAACTCTAGCATACACTAAAAGTGGGACAGCTGGGCCATATGGATGGGATGTCTCCTTCAGTATTTATTATAGTCAATGGTACAACATTGCCATCCTGATAGTGAATTTAAGTATAACCAGGAGCAACAGAACAGCCAACAAATTAAATTTTTCAATTCCAAAGAAAATGTTACCAGTGTTGTTTTAAACTCTTTATTAGATTTTTTAAAGATTTTAATGTGGAAATTCGCTGCGTGCGAACTCGTTAAAATATGAAAGGGGCCTGCCGTTATAATATAAAGGTAACATTTCCAAAAGATTTAAACGAATATCATGGGTGATCATTTTTTATCAGCCTTGGATGATACCGAGGTTTCTCTGTAAATGTTGACAATAGTATTGTAAAGTACTCTAACGCGGCTTTAGACGTCTTGTTTACGATCTACGATGACTCTTGTTTGAGTTTACTGTTTACTTTTACATGGATTATATATTTGATAAACTTGATTAACTGGTGGCCTTCTGGCTTCTACTGTAGTAGAGCTCTAAATATCTCTATAATACACCATTTTAAACTTCGAAACTAATAAAATTAAAAAAAAAAAATATTAATGCACATATTGAAGCTAATTACAAAGTACCAACACGTTTTTAATACGATAACGTCAATGATAACGCGTTCGCATTGGTCCTAAAAAGGTATACTTGTGTGAGGTGGTAATTTGTGGTAACAGGTGGTAATTTTGTTCAGGTCCAGGTGGGAATTTAGAAGATTTGGATTTGCAACACTGACTGAGTTACCGAAAGCCTGCCGATATACCAGAAAGTTATATAATTCATCAGGCAGTGAGCAACGATTATAAATTCATTCGATAAAACAAACAAACAATCGGTTGATGAAATTGTTCGATATCGTAACAATCGTAACAAACGATAACCTCATCTCAGCGTAGGCGAAAAAGTGCTCACCAACCAAATCAAATCACCGACTGACTTTGGCGAATCGTTAGGCAGTGTAGTCTCGTTGTCTCAATCTAACCAATGAACCTCCTTGATAATAACCATACAACGTCATCATACTTTTAGGCCTATGTAATCTATTTTCAATAGTCAATGCGTTGGTGTACAATTTAAAATTTATTGGTCTATGAGGCATAAGGCTTAAGGAGGGATTTTAGGGCCTTTGTTGAAGGATTTTCTGTTTATTAAATCTAACAATATAACCCCGTGCAGCTCAAAGCGCCGATTGCTTGCTTTGCTCATAATAAGCAGGACTTCATATTGAATTTATTAGTTTTTAATAAATTTGAGTACTGTGAAAGATTTGTGAAGGGAGATTGAAATAACAATATTTTTTAGTATGGCTAAATTATCAGCTGATATTTAAAAGTATGCCAGAGTAACCTTCAAAACAAATAATAATAATCAGCTGATTATCAGGAGGTTTAAATATAATTTTATGAAAACACTTATGTTAATTTCTGGTGTTTTTAGTCCCCACGAAGAACACAATCGAAGATTCTCCACCGAAGTAGAAACATCTATTGAAATTCCCTTGCCCATGTCCTTACCACCTTCTCGAATTACAGCAAATCATGTCAAACGGGCCATTTTTAAACTACCCCCAAGAAAATAGCCTGGATATGATCTAATCACAAGTGAAATTTTACGTGAAATACCCGGTCCCTGTATCACCTTACTGACACAAATATTTAATGCAATATTACGGACAACTCATTACCCCATTCAATGGAAACTATCCCAAATAATTCTAATCCAAAAACCGGAGAAACCAGCAGACCAAGTCTCATCATACAGACCTATTAGCTTACTCCCTGTTGTTTCAAAATTGTTCGAAAGAATCCTCTTAACGCGTTTACAATCTGCAATTGAGGATTGTAATGGATTGCCAAATCACCAATTCGGGTTTAGATCTCTGCATTCTACAGTGCAACAACTTCATAGAGTGGTCGATACAATTGCGTCTGGACTTGAAAGCAAAAAAATATACGAGTGCTGTTTTTCTAGACATAAATGCCGCCTTCGATAAGGTGTGGTATCCTGGTCTACTATCAAAATTAAGAATTCTTCCACCCACTTACTATTTGATTCTCCGTTCTTATTTAGAAGATAGATTTTTTATGGTGAAACAAGGGTCAGATTTCTCAGATTACAAGCCAATATTAGCCGGTGTTCCTCAGGGCTCCTTATTATCTCCTCTTCTTTACAGTATCTACACAGCTGATCTCCCTGAAACTGGAAATACAAAGATCGCCACATTTGCTGATGACACTGCCATTCTAAGTTCATCAGAAGACCCCATTGAAGCTAGTAACAATCTCCAAAATCACATTAACGTCCTAAGTAATTGGTTAAAAAATTGGAGAATAAAAGTTAATGCAACAAAGTCGTCACATGTCACATTCACACTAAGGAAAGGTGTATGCCCTCCTGTACACATTGACAACAACAGAATCCCTCAAAGTAACGAAACACGTTATCTTGGTCTCCATCTAGACAAGCGATTAACATGGAAGACACACGTAACAAAAAATATAACTGCTCTTAAATCAAGAGCTAAGCAACTTTATCGACTACTCAATTTCAATTCAAAATTACCTACTAAATCAAAATTACTATTGTACAAAACTCTTCTAAAACCAATATGGGCTTATGGTATTCAAATTTTTGGTTCAGCAAAATTTTGTCACTTAAAGAAAATTCAAACCTTTCAATCTAAAATGCTTCGCTTAATTTTTGGCGTTCCCTACTATGTAAGTAACAAGACACTTCATACAGACTTTAAATTGAAATTTGTTCACGAAACAGCAAAAGAATGCTATCAACTATTCTTCAACAAACTTGATGGTCACTCAAATCCTTTGATTCAAGAACTCCACACACCGACACTTCCTGGCATCCTTCAGAGAAGATTAAAAAGAAACTGGAGCCGAGATCTTCTAAGATGACTGTAGGCATAGAAGAGCAAAACAATACGTGTCAGAAGAAACCTTTGAAAATCAGTTCAAAAAAGGAAGACTACTGAGCCTACTTTTTAATATTATTTGTTCATGTTTTTGTTAGAATAATTATTAGCACATTTGCTCGTTGTATGTAATTTTACAGTTGCAAATAAAGAATGAAAGACAACAAAAATTTCTATAATTTGAATACACTTTACAAAATTTTGTCAATGTCGGATGACACATATAGAGGTAGTTAAAAAGAAAACAAGACATATATAAGCTAAATCATTAGTATGGTCGGGCTCGCTGTCATAAACTTTTGGCCCGTGTGTACTTAGGTCATTGTAATAAGTATATCTCTAAGACATCCCCAAAGAATTAACCCATAATTGCCTCAAAATGAATCTACGCACATATTTCTGAACAAAATGAGCCATGTGGGAGTAAAATCGGTTGGGTAAATCGGCCAGAATGACTGTTTTGGTTCTCTTTCTAAAAAATTGGCACAAACAATACAGTAAGGGTAACGAAAAGCCAAGTGAACAAAATCTTTGTTCAGTGTCTGATGACACATCTAGAGGTAGTTACAAAAAAAGTGAGAAATATTTCAAGTAGATTGGGTCCAGTAGAATGGTCAGGGTCGCTCAAGGTTCGTAGAGCTTTCAGACCAGGTGTGCTTATTTATATAAGAGTGATGTTCGCAGCAAAGGTGTCTTATGAGGGCGTCCGGCTGATTCATAAATCAACAACATACCATAAAGTGTTGCCAACCTTAACAGTATAATAATGGTACTATTAGCGAATTTCTCCTATAGGGAAGAAGCTATTACCGTAGGTCTCACGGTAAGACTTAAGCCTGAGACCATGATAACTTTTCATTTTGAGGTCCCCAGATGCCAAAAACACCATTCGTTCAAATTTATATATATATATATATATATATATATATATATATATATATACTGTATATATATTTAATATATATATATATATATTTATTTGTCGGACCTTTTTTATGAGAGATGTCGTGCTTACGGACACATATATATATATATATATATATATATGTGTCCGTAAGCACGATAACTCTCGTAAAAAAGGTCCGATCTTAATGAAATTTGGTACAAATGTGTAAAGTACCATTTATTTGAACGAGTTCGAAAACCAGACAAATCACACCATCCGAAGGGGGGTTTTGTACCTAAAAAATGGGTTTTTTGGGGTTTCCACATGTAATTTTTATTTAAATCAAATTTTGATTTTTACCATTGAATACAGCATACAAAACAAACAATTTGGTATTTCGATCATTGCTCTACGTCAATTGGTTACTGATATATTGAAAGTGCTAAACTCAGTACGTTGTCTAATGTTATTCTTATGGAGAAAAAGAAAAATTGTATACCTCGCTTATTTATGAACATAAACTGACGAAATTTGGTATATGGCTTCATCTGGTTGTGGTTTATTGTTGTTTGCACAAAAAAATAATTTTTCGCCCATGGTTCCCGTCGCAGCAAACCTAGGTATACTTGGTCCCCTTGTTATTCTTATGGAAAATAATTAAAATGTTATATATCGCTTATTTATGAATGAATATGGATGAAACTTGGTATATGACTTTACTATGATGAGTTCTATTGATATTTGCATAAAAACCCATTATTTTGTATTCCTTGATGCAGCAAACCTGTGTACTCATCCCCAATGTTATTCTTTTGGAGAATAATTGATATTTTAAATATTGCTTGTTTGTGAATATATTTCTTATGAATCCTGTTAAGGGTTTTAATGTGTTATGTTATATATTCATTGGAAATTCGCTGAGTATGCAGGTTTGCTGCGATGGGGGTATTTTTAAATTGTCACTGGACATGCAGAAAGAAAATTTAAACTCTTAATCGATTAATCTAATAATACAAATAAATCAAAACAATAATATTAGTTTCATAAAATAACAGCTTATCATAGAATGTAAGCAGTTAAGCAATGTTAATTCTATTACACTAATGAGGAAAATATGATACGCGTACGATAAATATCGTGCTTCCAGCAACGTTGCAGATTGGATTGGTCACGTGACATTCTAACTGTTTTTACAAGGTCTCTTCGGGTCAAGTAGAAAACCTTAAATAGATCGACTTAGCACACCTGGTCTGAAAGCTCTATGAACCTTGAGGGTTGCTGTCTTTAGTTTTGACAACAGTTTTTTAATATATAGGATTGCTTTAATCATTAATCGCTAGGGCTGGTTGTCATTACATATTGCATCCACTGAACTGTGTTCATATGACTCAAGTTAGTTCTACAATATTTTTATTGTTTCCAAAGTAGTTTATTATCTTTTTAACTGTAAGAAATAATAGTAGTTATTAATTTTTAACTATATGAAATAATAGTAATTACATAAATATATTACAAGTAATACAATTAATTCAGTAAATTCGTAACTTATTTTAATAAAGCCGTGAAATAAACTTCTACGGCCTAAAACTCACATAACTTTATGTAGGCTAATGTTTTTCACGACTATTTATTATGGTCCCTCTAGAAGGATTTTCCAATTTTCCTTGACTGCCAAATCCCCTAATAAGAAAACGCACAGAGCCGGATTTAAGGGGGGCATCATAAGGGTCATGACCCCCCCAAATTTTCTCGATAATTATAAATATGTATATAAATAATATTAACAAATATGTAATGTATGTATATAAATAAATGGCTGTTTAACAATATAATTTCTCATATCAAGTTGTCAGATAGCCTAGAAATGCGTTTTAGAGTCTTATAATTCACCAAAGTTTTCCGGACCCACCGCTATCCCAGAAAAACCCAGAAAAACAATGGTCTCCAGCAAATATTTGATCGAAAGTGTGTTTTATATATAGAAGTTGTATTTGAAAATTAATTGTTGTTCTCCTTGTGTTCTATATTCATTAACGATTCAAATTATTTAATCTTAAAAACCCCAATTTTAAAACATAGTGTTCGGGAAAACCTTTGTTATTGCTTGATGAAAAACGGTTATCGTAAATTGCGGATTACTTATTTTATGGTCTGTGGTTAGTTGTTTTGCCATAAGACAGAGATTGCAGAGGGGAAAATGGCGCCACCATGTAGGCTTCACTTTTTTGGAGATTAATATTTGTATGATAGCACTAGATATATTATGCTCGTTGCTCAATACTATGATTTTCACTCACAATCTCATGACCCCCCCTAAAATGATAGTCTGTATCCACCCCTGCTTCCTATCACCTGTTCCCAAGACCCCTGTTGCCTTTCCCCTCCCCCTCCCTTAGTACATTAGTAGTTCTAACCAACCATACACATCAATTTTAATTTAGCTGAGAATAAATATATAATTCTTTATATAACGAAGCAACCAAAACATTAATCAGATCACAATTATAGTGAGCATTAGTAGAAATAAATTGAAGCAGTATGACACTTGGTTACATCACATAAAAAAAACAAAAACACTTCCTACCTTTAAAGAATTATGTTTTTTCAGTGTTTTGTACCGGTATTAGAATTCTGAAAGTATTGCAACACTACTTTAATATGAGTTTAAATGTTCAAATAAGAGCTTCAAACAGGAGTAGATGCAGGGGTGAGCGAGGGGGGAGTTTCCGGTAGGAATGTGAACGATAGGTGCTCAAATACAACCGGGGCTTTGGCGAGTTATATAGGTTTCTCGGACATCTCTTTGATTCATAAAGAGTATGGTTACATTACAGATTCAGTTAAAACTTCAATGTATAGAGGTGTGGCAGAGTAGGCTGAGCAGACCACAAAACTTTGAATTAACTTCTCCGCCAACCCTTGATTGATAGATGTAAAGTAACTTTGAAGTATGTAGGCTAGACCAAGTAGTATGAAAAAACTTTGATCTATCAAGGAATTTGATTTATTGAGGTTCGAATTAGTGAGATTCCACTGTATTATAAATATATCATAAAGAACCATAATATATATTTTTCTAAACAAAATGTTAAGTTTTTGTTTTTAAATAAAGGTTATTAAACGTGTTGTTTATTTTTCTTGGTATCATCTACATGTGCCTCATGCATGCTACTCAGAGGGAATGTTTGAAAAAGCCCTTTAACAAACCGCAGCTTCAGTTTTTAAACAAATCATGACAAATTTTTAGAGAAATTAGTTTTTAAATTTAAAAAGGTATAAATAAATAATATCCATATTTGTCCTAAAATAGTAAATTTGTATTTTGACAATAAAATTACACCAATAATTAATGTACATTAACTGTGATTATATTCATACCTACTTTAGAAATATTAAAAGCCTTGAACATAATGTTTTTACTGAAATATGAAGGAATTCCCATAAGAAATAATAAATATGAGTTTTTATACTGTGGTTGAAATTTAAGACACTTCATCTTCTTCAGCTACATGACATAGCAATGGCAGGGGAAAAAATAACCGACCCAATCAACATTCTGGATTTTTGACAAATAACCAAAATATAATATCCAAAAGGTTTTTTCCTCATTATACTCTAATGTACTCGAAACTATAATTTCTGCACTCCAATCCAGTGCACCATACAAATGTTTTCAAATTTGAGTTTTTCAAAAAGCTTCCTTGAACTGTTGTTGTTTTCTTCAATGATACCAAAAGGATCAGTTTCTCTGTCGATCATTCGCCTGACCATCATTTTGACCAGAGCTGCTGCATATCCTTGTCTCCGGAACTCTGGATATATAAACAACATGCCGATCCCTCCGTAGTGCTGTTGAACTGACCAGCCCACAAAACTGTCATTTATTCTAAGCCAAAGTCCAAGACCCCCATTATGGGTAATACTGTCCCTCACTATTATTTCCGTCGTTGGTCCAGAGTAACCCCAGTTCTTGTTGATTAGTTTTGTCTGATTTTCATACAAAGGTTGGAAATACAATTCAGATGGTAATCTGTAAAGTTGGAGAGGATGAATTTTAATGAAACAAGAATAAATAATTCTATAGTTTGAGACTAAAGCAATAAGTGTACTTATGGTCAAGTTAGTTATAAAATTAATTAATATTTATAATAAATTATCGTTGTTAAGTTGCGATGTAGGAACCTCTGAGAGAGGGACTGTCAACCTTTTAAAAACCATAGTACTCATTTTAGAAGAGCACCACAATATATTAAAGCCGGATCCCCTCAAACTTTAGAACTCTATTTTAGACCTGTTTTAGCCAATTTTAACGTTATTTCAGTTATAACTGGCAAAATTTGATTTCACCATGCATAGTTAGCGCTTCCGTTCATGCTTAAATGTTAACATTCACCACGTTAGATTGGTTTGGTGAAATTTAATTTCATCAAGAGATAACTTGAATTAAAACGGGCTTTAATGATGGTTCAGTGAGGTTGTTCAAATTAAAAATCATTGAACTATAGCGTTACTTTTTATCACCCCATAAATTTAACTAAAGAAAGTTTGGTGAAATCCGGCCTTAAAGTGCTTCATGTATTTTTTTCCCCTTAGAGTGCGAAGGGCCGACATGATTGATCAACACTTAACCCTTTGTTAGTGAGTGTTGCTGAACTAAAACATGCAGCAGGCATAACAAAACATACCTACATTTTTCAGTAGTGGGTAATTGAACCTGGAA
The DNA here is from genome assembly GCA_963675035.1 of Allygus modestus. Taxonomy (NCBI): domain Eukaryota; kingdom Metazoa; phylum Arthropoda; class Insecta; order Hemiptera; family Cicadellidae; genus Allygus; species Allygus modestus. Next base: position 200,091,091 of record OY776112.1, read on the forward strand.
TCGAGTTTGCTAATAATGTGATTTACTTACTCCACCCTGACTGTCTTGGCTCGTGACGGGGGCATCCACACTTGATAAACCTTATCATTCTTTACCACTCTGAGGCTTTTTGCTTTGATTATTTCCTGCAAGCCTGGAACAAGTCTTTCATGTATTGCTTCAAAAATGATTAGCTTATTCCAGTTTAAAATATTGGTATATCTAATCCCATCATGTATATTCTTGCAGCTAACGTCGGACACACAGTGGTAGTTGACAAATGTGTAACCATCCTAGAATACGAAGGTTACTTCAATCATAGATAAAATATATGATTTAATTTTACATTACTTAATGCAAGATCTTCAAATGGTTAGTATATTTTCTGTTTTACAAGATTAATATATACAGTATTAGGGTTGGTAGATATAGTAAGACAAATGTCAAAATGAATGATGCTTTGTTTATCTCTAATACTTCTTGACTATAGCTAATACAATCTTCGTATCATCTCCAAAACTATAAAGTACACAACATTTAATTTTGACATGTACGTTGTTCTTTTGTTCTATGGAAGCAGATTATACAAATCCATTTATTTAGGTCAAGAAATGATCTAGACCTATGACAATAAGATACGATGATATCTCAATCACCAACCAGTACTGGCAATAAAATACGATGATATCTCAATCACCAACCAGTACTCTAATCCAATGTAGGTAACTTAAAAAGTACAAAACAAAGACAAATTTGGCTCATACTTTCTATCTTGGTTCTAAATTAATATTTTAACTTAAACTCCACAACCAGAAAGTTAGCCTTATACAGGGTGTTCAGAAAGGCTCATTACAAACTTCGGGGGCTGGTAGTACTTATTAATTTGAGCACAAAATTTGATATAAACATATGTCGAAAAATTGTCCGTTTAGCCGCTAGCCGCCATTTTGTGTTTTTAACAAGAAAATAATATCTCGTGAACTATCTAAGCAGCAGAAACTAAACTTTGCATGTGCGTTAAATAACCAAAGGAGCAAATAATTAAAAAATTATTATATTAAGTTGTCTTAAATATTTTCAAAATGGCGCCCGTTTTAATATTTTAAAGTCAAATAACAAACAAACCACTTTATAAAACTTTTACATGATACAGAAAAGATAAACATTCTTTTCACAAATCCAATGACACTTTATTCAATGCAATCCTGCATGAATGTATCAGTGATAAAATGCACTTTTAAGGTTTGACTCCACAGTCAGAAAGTTACTTGCACCAGTCAGGAACAACAATGATCCCCGATTTGTGCAAGCAAACCTTAAAAGTGCATTTTCTCGCTGATGCGTTGACGGATTGCGTTGAATAAAGTGTCATTGGATTTGTGAAAAGAATGTTTATTTTTTATCTTGTAAAAGTTTTATAAATTTAATGGATTGTTTGTTATTTGAATTTAAAATAGGAAAACGGACACCATTTTGAACATATTTAAAGATAACTTAATAATATTTTGTTACTATTTGCTTCTTTGGTTATTTAACGTACGTGCAAAGTTTATTTTTGCTTAATTGTTTCTACGAGATATTAATTTTTTTGTTAAAAATTCAAAATGACGGCTAGCGGCTAAACAGACAATTTTTCGACCTATGTTTATATCAAATTTGTTGTTCAAATCGATAAGTACTACTAGCCCCTGAAGTTTGTAATGACCCTTTCTGAACACCCAAATTTCTGAATTGATTTCTGTGCAATACCTATATATGTTTGTGCAATGATTTTCTCCTGCCTTGTGAATGTACAATGCAAAGTGTTCAAGCATTTTAAAGTTGTATAATTTTTATATTTCCTGTTGGACCCATGTGTGAAGAATAGACTATCAGCTAGCGAAGAATATAATAACGGTGACTAAGCAAATACACTTATCTTTTTAGCGTAGCAAAATTTAGTTTTCATGAAATGAAAGTTCCAATAACAGTATAATTATATGTTAGGTATCATGCGAAGCTTTGATACCCGTCTGCTGTAGGTTGGGCACCAGTGAAATCACATTGTTAACATTCCATATCAACACAGAATGATAATGGACGTGTCAAAGTCAAAACAACAGCATCCAATAGTCTAGTTTTGGCAGATGGGAGCTCTGTTGTGTTACAAACAGCTGGTGATCGAGAACCACTGACGTCACTGACCTACACTGCGCATCTTGTTTATGATACCTACCATATAACCATTGACTATAAATACTGAAGTAGACTTCTCATTGCCATTGTAAAATGTGTCCCTAGTTTTGTGTATGCCAGGATTGAAAGAGGTCGCAGTTTACAATAATCACCAACAGAGTATACTGCTGTCAACTATTACTTATCCTCTCAAGGAGGGGATAATACAACAGTTGGTGTGTCAGGAAGCAAACATAAGTTGATTATCAATTGCTTTCTGGGTTGGAGATATTTTAAAAGTTAACGTAAATAACTAAAATAAAAAGTTTACAGCAGCAGAATCTGTCGGTGACCCAATCAAAATACTTCAATTTTAAATTCTAGCATACACTAAAAGTGGGACAGCCGGGCCATATGGATGGGATGTCTCCTTCAGTATTTATAGTCTCAATGATATAACTATTCTAGATACTTTGGTTCCAATGTTAATCTTACATCCTATACATTTATAAACGAAAGGTGGTCTGTCTGTCTGTCTGTTGACTTGTATGTTCCGTTTTAATGTAAAAACTGCTGAACCAATCGTGATGAAAATCTGCATGTAGGTAGATAATTTATCTTGGCTACATATAGGCCTATTCTCATCCTGAAAATCCCTTAGGGCTCGATCCCAGTGGCTCTTAAAATTACAATGTTATTCTTATGGGCAATAGGCTAAATTGATCAGATAATTAGGTAGACAGATGTATTTACAGCAGGAATTTTAATCAGCTGTGCAAAGCACGGGTATCAGCTAGTTCTAAATAAATATATTCAGTCAATCAGCTGATTTTAAGGAACATTTCAAAAACATTTAGCTCTATGCCTACAAAATTAATTTCCCAGAGAATGGGGTGCAAACAAAGCCATGACAGGGATTGGTAGTATATACAACATACATTTGATCCTCGATCAGACTTCAACTGATTGTCGATCATTTTTAAGTTATTTATTTGTGGACATTTTAACTTTATACCACTTACACTCTCTTAAATTTTATACCTTAAACTTTGCAACAGCCATAACACTTTCAGTACTTGCACTTATATTCGGACAGTAGAATTTGAACTCTCCACCCCAGTTTTGCATAGTCCAATTCATGAAGTTCAGCAAGAAAAAGTATGTCTAAAACAAATATAATACTGCCTTTGGATTTGTGAATATGGATGCAAGACATAGCACCTACATGGCTACAAAGGAACGGATGGCAAGAATTGAAAATAGAGCATTATATTGCAAATAGAAAAGTTCCAAAGTTAGCATCTCTAACATACATCGTAGATGGCGAGAACCCATAAATATTACCCACGACTACATATATTATGTTATTCCAGTTAGAACAATGATGGTGATCCCAATATGATAAATACTATGTACCATAAAATCCACTATAATGGTCACAATGACCATAAAACATTTGTAAAAGTCCTAGAAAGATATCCTATTATCTTAAAAAAAGTTTAATAATTGACTATAATATATACTGAAGGAGACATCCCATATGGTGTTCCCACTTTTAATGTTTGCCAGAATTTGAAGTGTACGTAGTCTGATTAGGTCACCGACAGATTGTGCTGCTGTCAACTATTTATTTTAGTTATTAGTTTTAGTTAACTTGTATAATATCTCCACCCCAGAAAGCAAGTGAAAACCAACTTATGTTTGCTTCCTGACACACCAACTGTTGTATTAACCCCTCCTTGAGAGGATAAGTAATAGATGACAGCAGTGTACTCTGTTGGTGATTAGTGAGGACTATGTCCTCTTTGAATCCTGGCACACACAAAACTAGGGCAATGAGAAGTCTACTTCAGTATTTATAGTCAATGGTTTAATCTATAACAGAAATATAAAGACAATTATTGACTGTTATTGTAATTTGAAATATTATAAATATCATGAGCCCTTAAAGTATGCACCAGTATATGATATTTGTAAATAATAAAAACTATATAGAACATGTAAAACACATTTTTGAAAAATTATTTTTATCAAGGAAGAATTGACATTTATACGTTTCAGTCGATAAAAATTCAATGTTGAAAGTTGTCAGTTTTTCAAAGTATTTTTTTTTATTTTGTATTTTATTAAGGAAAAAAATCCAATGATAAAAATAAAACAATAAAACCGTTCCTAAAAATTCATATTCAAAAAAGTGGTTTGCGATTAACAATATACTACTCACATGAATAGAGTGTGGCCAGTCTCTCTTTAAATGACTGAGTACTTCTGGAATGTCAGAAAAATCCATTTTCTTCAAAATAATTTCACTTGATAAGGGAGCAATACTCATTCTTATGACTCTTGTTCGATTCTTCACCTAATATTCTAGTTTACTAGTAAAACTTTGTTTATTTTACACTGACATAAACTTTAAGCAGGCATAAGAAATGTAATCATAACAAATAGACGTTTTGCAGACAATTGTTTTGTATTGTATTATATAAACATCAGCCATTTAACTGTTTAAATCAGATAAGCCTCATCTTGAAAATCTACATTAAAGCTCCGACAGTGTCTAAGTGACAGTCTGTACAGTGTCAGTGTGAGTCACTGACAGATTTATATTTGAGCTCCTCCCTTATTCTAAATATAACCTGTTAATTAAGGTGAATCCCAGATTCATCTCCCGGTGTTACTATCTCCTTTACCGATCCAATGTTATTGAGTACAGTCTGGGCAAATGTTTAAAATGTCCTGACAGTGTCCGTGGAGAAGAAACACAACAGGAGACAAATTCCCTTCACAGCCAACATGCTTTATCTACTTTGACTCTCTCCCATTTTCCTTAGGAATATGAAAAGACAAGTCTACAAAATAAAAATAAATAACTTTTATCTATTTCAAGTGCCACAATAAAATAGTTACTTCATTTAAGATTCTTCATGAGTATAATTATTTTTGTATTTAATATATCTAACATTTATAACAATGTACTAAGTTGCTGTCATAAGATGAGACACAAAACGTAGATCCGTCCTTTGTGAGGAATCGCCCTCCAACTAGAAATGCATCTTCAACTTGGGTGAAAAACTTCTGCTGTATAACCTGAAACGAAATAATAAATTATAATAGTCACACATATGACAACAATGTTGTAAAAGCTCATTAATTAGGGTATTTTACTTGTTTGTCTCTTAAGGTGTAAATTTAATAAACTTATTTTTATATTTCTATAAATTCAAATATAAAGGTTCTTGCCTTATAAAATAATAGCCTAGCAACAATCTTATCTTGCGGTATCTGTCGATTTTCAAATAGAGATATTACTTTACCCTCAGTGTTTTATTAACCTCAGCCTTCAGGCTTGGAATTGTACAGATTGGTCAGTAGTTCTTATTTCGTCCTTGAAACATCACATAGGGTACCCAATTAAAGAAGCAATGAAAAAATGGTTCCTTTTATTAAATAAATCTTGTAAGCCTGGAAAATATTAGACTTTGAGGACGCCTCAAACTCTCTAAAATAAAAATGTAAAAACTTAAAACTACAAATCAGACCAAAATTGTTTAATTCTTCATCTTAAAAATTAGTACTGAATTAATAGAGGAGTTATTTTTACAAAAATCACCTTTGTAAAGGATACCCATTTCTATGAATAACAGGTGCTTAAATTACAGATTTAAACAAATTAAATAATTACTTTTGTTAATTTACAATATGGCTAGGAAATATTTTTAACGCTTGATTTCCCCAATCCTTGATCTACTGGGAGAGTACTGTACTTGATTTTCCCAATCCTTGATCTACTGGGAGAATACTGTACGGAAATTACATTGTTGCAACTTGGGAGAAAATAAATAATCAAGGGGCGCCCCCACCACAGTCCTTTCTTACTTTGTCATTGGCTGAAGGGATGAGCTGAAATCTTCAAAATGATTTAGTTTAATGACATTTTTTAATTGGACGCGGATTGACACATCCAATTTAAAATAAAATTATTAAACGTAATGGTACTACTTTACTGGGTAGTAGCGAATGAAAAATGGAAGAGGTAACTTTTTCTGCTCCAACCCCTCACTGACGTGAGCACAGGGCCGGATCTAGGAATTTGTTGAGGGGGGGCGCACTTGAGATTTTTTTCTCACTAAACGATAACGTCCCGCAGCAACGGGAGGCAGTTTTGTTGGTACTCACTAAATACAATTCACTCACAATGCTAACAAATAAAACACTACATTGTAACACTTATTTCACAATGAAACGTGTAATATTTATTTATTCCACTGATACAATAAACAGTAGGTACATAAATACACACATTTTATACAACCTCGAAAAACAAAATTTTATACCGAATTATTTACTTACATGCACTACTCAAGGCTAAACCGACGCGCACAAAATGGCTAAGGTACAATAAACAGTATGTACATAATTATACACATTTTATACAACTACTACCTCGAAAAACAAACATTTTATACCGAACCATTTACTTACACACACTACTCAAGGCTAAACTGACGCGCAAGGATAGAACGCGAAGGTTTCAGAAAAGAAGAAGATTGAGGAAGACTGCAGGGCCGGTTCTGCGGTGTGTGCCACTAGGGTAGCTTAAGGCAGTAGTCCGGTGTTGTGTTGCATTACCATAGGAATGCTCGGCCCAAGCCCATAGGCCGGTGCTGCGGTGTGTTCCCCTAGGGCAGCCAAAGGCAATAGCCCGGTGCTGTGTTGCGTTACCATAGGAATACTCGGCCCAAGCCCATAGGCCGGTGCTGGGGTGTGTTCCCCTAGGGCAGCCAAAGGCAATAGCCCGGTGCTGTGTTGCGTTACCATAGGAATGCTCGGCCCAAGCCCATAGGCCGGTGCTGCGGTGTGTGCCCCTAGGGCAGCTAAAGGCAATAGGCCGGTGCTGTGGTGCGTTACCTAAGGGATGCTCGGCCCTAGCCCCTAGGCCGGTGCTGTAGTGCGTTACCCTAGGGGATGCTCAGCCCTCACCGGTGCTTTTACCTTACAGATAGTAAGTTGTGTTCGTCAGATTTAAGGAGCTCAGTGACTCTCTAATTTTATGTATCGATCGACACCTGTTTATCTAAAAAAAATTTTGGATGCAGTAAGTTACATAACGCACATAAAGGACGTATCGTTTTATGGCGACTTGCTTCCTTACCGTCCTTCCACCGGGGCTCACTATCTTGGCCGATACATTCCATGATAATTGTACTGTTAAAACTATTCGTAGCGACCCGTTATAGAGGAGGCTCCATTTTGTAGAACATTGCCCACTAGGTATATAAGACGTGTTGGTGCAAATAATGTATTTGCAGTGTTGCAAATATTGAAAACAAAAACGAGTACAGTGACAGACAGTGTCACACTATTACCCATTAATTAAACATTTTCTGAGTCCAAGGGGGAGGGGCGCACGCCCCCCGCGTCCCCTGGCTGGATCTGCCACTGCGTGAGCAAGAATCAATCATCGCATGCAACATCTACTCTGAAGCTAACTCCTATATCTTATCTTTCAAACACCAACGTCATCGTGGTGAATGTGCCAAGGCGGCACGACCTTATCCCTTTATCATGTGTCAACAAGGAAGTGGACAGCACAAACCGTAAATATATAGGTCTATCATGTGGTCACTTTAACAACGTTTTTCTTGTTGATTCCAGTAAATGTAATAGATCTTAACATACTCAACATGGGCAACATTTTAATGACACAGGGAAGCTAGTGTTTGGTAGGACAATAACTAGAGTTATAAGCGACTGGTTTAGTAATAGAAAAAAAGTCCTCAACCTTAGTAATGAGATTACTTGTCAGGGAAACGTGTAAAAGCTAGCCTTTACTAGATAAGCCTTGGCCGAAGTGTGATACTAGGCCTACAGAGGAAAGTTGTAAAAATGATCTCAAAAGTTTTAGTTCAAAATTAGATTATAAGCTAGAAATTTCTTGTAATAGACACAACGCTCTTTTTACTTTTTGGTGGAATATTCAAGGTCTATCAAATAAGTTAGCCATTTTTGTTGAAGATTATGTTTCTGAATTGGGTGTTGATGTGATCTGTCTTGCTGAATGATAGCTATGTGATGATGAGATTAATTTATACAATTTTATAGGTCATGGCTTAAGCGATTTTTACTGTAGCCTAGGCCTGTAAGAAAACACGGTGATTGCGCTATTTATGTTAAAAAGGGTTATTCATTCAGTGTTATTAGAAGAGTTAAAAATATGTCAGTTGAAATGGTTTTTGAAGTTTGTGCAGTTTATCTAGTTGAAACAAACACAATTATTGTAGCTTTATATAGACCCAATGTTGAGTGTAAGGATTTTAATTTATTTCATGACAATATGAATAGGTTACTTGAACATTTGCTTCCCTTCAATGCTAATATTATTTTATGTGGAGATTTCAATGTGAACTTCAGGTCAAAAATAGGGTTAGAGTGCATTATGTTAAATAATATTTTTTCCTCATTTAATGTAAATATTACCACAACTGACATTACTAGGCCAAGACTGGTAGGCGGCAGTTGGCTAGACAATATAGTTACTTGTAAGGAAAAAGTTATTAAATTATTAAAAATAATTAAAAGAGTTCAATTATTAAAACAGTGGTATCAGATCATTGGGCAGTTCTGAATATTTCTGAGGTTGAATTAACTGGAACAAATTCAAAAAATGACTTGACTATTATAAATTCCAGGGTTAGAACAATGAGGGATGAAAATGTTTTAGATTTTTGTAAAATGTTATCATTGGTTGATTGGGATTTTATGTATAATCTTCTACCAAAAATATGTGACAAAATCCAGTATTTTATATCAGATCTATCTTGTTTGAGTAACACTTGTTTTCCTTATAAAAAGACAGTTATTAAATCTACCCAGCCTAAACCCTCTAAAGTTCAAAGTAGGGAAATCGATCAGCTCAAAGATGAATGTAAACTTTATTCTGACTATTATATGAGCACTGGTTCAAACAATTTTAGAATTTTGTATAAGAGAAGTAAAAATAAACTACATAGATTAGTCAGGGAAACTAGGATTAAAGTAAATGATAGTACAATAAGCAATTCTAGGAATAAGACTAAAGCCATGTGGAATATTGTTAAATAAACGGTATCAGGAAACTGACACATACTTTCTCCCTTTTAGCCAAGCTTTAATTACAAAATTATTTTTTATTTTATAAATATAGATTATGAAGTTCAGATAAATGTACAGAAAATTGTCTAAAATAGTTGTTTCAGAAATATCCACCCAAATCCCTTTTTGTTGACACTATAGAGTTTTAGCGAATTTCCCCTATAGGGAAGAAGCTATTACCGTAGTCGGCATGGTAAGACCTAGGCCCGGGACCATGATAACTTTTCGTTTTGAGGTCCCCAGACCCCAAAAACACTATTCGTTCGAAACTGTAGATATATATATATATATATAGATATATATAAATATGTATGTGTCCGTGAGCACGATAACTCTCGTAAAAATTATCCGATTTTGATTAAATTTGGTATAAACTTGTAAAGCAACATTTATGACTTTAAGTTCGAAAACCAGCCAGATCGCTTTATCCAAAGGGGTATTTTTGGGGGGTTTTGTACCCCAAAAATGGGTTTTTTGAATTTTTTACATATAATTTTGGAAATAGTCAAATTTTAGTTTTTACCATTGTATTCAGCTTAAAAAAACACACAATTTGGTATTTTGATCATTCCTCTACGTCAGGTTACCGAGATATTGAAAGTGCTAAACACAGTACATTGTCCAATGTTATTGTTATGGAGGAAAAGACAAATTTTATATCTCGCTTATTTATGAACGTACACTGATGAAACTTGGTACACGGCTTCATCTAGTTGTGGTGCATTGGTATTTTCTCAAAAAAAAAACAATTTTTTGTCAAATGCTCTTGTAGCAGCAAACCTGCGTACTTAGCCCCATGTTATTCTTATGGATAATAATTAAATGCTATGTCTCCCTTAATTATGACCATAAATGAATAATACCCCCGTCGCAGCAAACCTGCATACTCAGCGAATTTACAATGAATATATAACATAACACATTAAAAAACTTAACAGGATTCATAAGAAATGTATTCACAAACAAGGAATATTTAAAATATTAATTATTCTCCATAAGAATAACATTGGGGATGCCTTCTTGCAGGTTTGCTGCAACAAGGCACACAAAATAATGGGTTTTTATGCAAATATCAATAAAACTCATCTTAGTGAAGTCACATACCAAGTTTCATCCATATACATTCATAAATAAGCGATATATAACATTTTAAGTATTTTCCATAACAATAACATGGGGATCAAGTACCTAGGTTTGCTGCTACAGGAACCATAGGGGAAAAATAGTTTTTTTGTGCAAACAACAATAAACCACAACCAGATCAAGCCATATACCAAATTTCGCCAGTTTATGTTCATAAATAAGCGAGATATACAATTTTTCTTTTTCTCCATAAGAATAACATTAGACAACGTACTGTGTTTAGCACTTTCAATATCTCGGTAACCAATTGACGTAGAGCAATGATCAAAATACCAAATTGTTTGTTTTTTAAGCTCAACCTAATGGTATAAATTAAAATTTGATTTAAATTTAAATTACCTGTGAAAACCCCAAAAAACACATTTTTGGGGTACAAAACCCCCCCAAAGACCAAAACCCCAAAACCCCCCCCTTCGGATGGTGCGATTCATCTGGTTTTTGAACTCGTTCAAATAAATGGTACTTTACATATTTGTACCAAATTTCATTAAAATCGGACCTTTTTTACGAGAGTTATCGTGCTTACGGACACATATATATATATATATATATATATATATATATATATATATATATATATATATATATATATATATATTTATACATATATACAAATTTGAACGAATGATGTTTTTGGCATCTGGGGACCTCAAAATGAAAAGTTATCATGGTCTCGGGCTTAAGTCTTACCATGAGACCCATGAGTAATAGCTTCTTCCCTATAGGGGAAATTCGCTAAAAACTGGTATACAACTTCACCTAGTTGAGTTTTATTGATATTAGCATAAAAATCCATTTTTTGTGTTCCTTGATGCAGCAAACCTGCGTACTCAGCCCCAATGTTATTCTTATGGGGAATAATTAAAATTGTATATATTGATTATTTGTGAATATATTTTTATGAAACTTGGTAAGTGACTTTATGTAGTATTAAGACATTTATATCTCCATTGGAAATTCGCTGAGTATTCAGGTTTGCTGCAACGGGGGTATTTTGTTTTTGTTTTTGGGAGACACTGTAGAGTCCTTTGCTACATACAGTGGTTTTGAGAGGGGAAATGCCCCCTTGTCCCCGCCAGGGTTAAATGGCAATATATTTCGAACATCCTCTGTTGGTCAATGCTAACTTGTCCTGAATATTAATTTTTAATGAAATTGATCAGTCAATAAGAGAGAAATATAGTTATTTTTGTATTCTCCATAAGAATAACATTGAACAACGTTCTGCGTTTACCGCTAAAACAAAATTTCAATTTTCTCCACAACTAGCAATCGTAGAATAGTAATTCAAAATACTAATTTATTTAGTGTTTAGAGCTCTTTTTAATGGTGAATAGTAATCTTTTTTAACATTTATGATTTTTTATAAAAAATAAAAACAATTTAATTTTGGATGTTTTAAGTCCTGTCATTTCTGAACCCAAATGATTCCAGAAATGCGGGTGGTATAATTTTGTTGGAAACCTAAAGCTCTACAAACCACTAAAGTTTAATCAAAATCGTTAGAGCTGTTTTTGAGAAATTTGGATTATATATGTTTTTTGGCGATTTTTGGGGGATAATTACCCTTAAAAATCAAAAATTCAAAAAAAAGAAAAAATGCCTGGAGATATCGAGGATTGGTACCTACATACCAAATTTCATAAAAATCGGTCCATTGGTTAGGGCTCTAGCTCTGTACACATCCACACAGATACACAAACACACACACACACAGACAGACATCACGTAATAATCTCTTTTTTGGGTTCAGGGAGTACCAAAACAAATATTTCCAGTAAAAACTCAAATTCACAAATTTTGACGAAAACAATACTTTCTCCATGTACCAAAATGTATAGGGGGAGAAAGTAAAAAGAATAAGACAAAGAAGAAGTAAGAAGTAATAAGACAAAGATAAAGAAAAGAAAGTGTAATAGCATTGACTATATAGTCAATGGTAATAGTCTCAGTCCCTTTGAATTTGATTAATTTTTTATCGACAAGGTTGAAGACCTCCTGAATATTGTTTCATCGAAGCATGATCATGAAACCAACTTTTACTTACAAAATCACCCAAAACCTAAATCTAGCTATAATTTTCATCTAGTCAAAGTAATAGTCATTGAAATACCCCCGTAGCAGCAAACCTGCGTACTCAGCGAATTTCCAATGGATGTATATGTTTCTCACTACCACATAAAGCCACTCACCAAGTTTCATAATCATGATCAGAATCTAAACTGGGAAGATCAAATATTACGAATAAGTTCAAAAGTTTCCAAAGAAATCTATGCTATGCAAGATAAAGACAATGCTTGAGCTTAGAAGTTTTAAAAACGGTGTACTATGCACATATTCATAGTCATTTGAGTTATGGTATGAGTTATTGGGGTCAACAAACTTTAATTTATTTCAAAGCTCTTAAAATTACAAAAAAAGTGTGTTAGGTTAATGTGTGGTCTTCCAGCCCAGGGTCATTGTAAGTTAAGTTTTGTCAGGTTAGGTATTATGACTGTTCCGGCCATTTTTATTTATCAATGTTTATTATATATTAAGGAAAATATTCACCTCTATGATGAATTAGGGTCCACACATAATTACCAAACAAGACATAGGAATAATTTAGGTCTCTTTAGGTGTAGTTATAGAAAGACTCAAAAGACTTTCTATTATATGTCCATTAAATTTTATAACTTTCTTCCTTTATCATTGAAACAATTAACTTTATAGAGGTTTAAAAAATAGATTCAACATTTTTTGACTGTTAACTGTATATTTTATATAGATGAGTTCTTTGAAATAAGTTTTGTAATTTAAAATACTAATAATTTAAAAATGTTTAGGCCTACTACTATTGTTATTCAAGGTATTTTTACTTTGGTATTTGTTTTACTGCAATAAGTGCTACCAATGTTTTGATCAACATAGTAGTAAATACCCCCGTAGCAGCAAACCTGCGTACTCAGCGAATTTCCAATGCATATATATGTATCTTAATACCACATAAAGCCACATACCAAGTTTCATCAATATACATTCATAAATAAACTATTTATGACATTTTAATTATTCTCCATAAGAATAACATGGTGGCTGAGTATGCAGGTTTGCTGAAGCAAGGAACACAAAAAATGGGGTTTTATACAAATATCAATATAACTCATGTAGGTAAAGCCACATACCAAATTTCATTAATTTATTTTCATAATGAAGGGAGATAACACGTTACTTATTCTCCATAAGAATAACATGGGGCTGAGTACGCAGGTTTGCTGCTACGGGAGCCATTGGTAAAAAATTGTTTTTTTGAGCAAATATCAATGGTCCACAACCAGATGAAGTCGTATACCAAGTTTCGTCAGTATACGTTCATAAATAAGCGAGATATAAAATTTTTATTTTCCTCCATAAGAATAACATTAGACAACGTACTGTGTTTAGCACTTTCAATATCTCGGTAACCAATTGACGTAGAGAAATGATCAAAATACCAAATTTTGTGTTTTTTTAAGCTGAATCCAATGGTAAAAACTAAAATTTGACTATTTCCAAAATTATATGTAAAAAGTTCGAAAAACCCATTTTTGGGGTACAAAACCCCCCAAAAATACCCCTTCGGATAGAGCGATCTGGCTGGTTTTCGAACTTAAAGTCATAAATGTTGCTTTACACGTTTATACCAAATTTCATCAAAATCGGATCATTTTTACGAGAGTTATCGTGCTCACGGACACATATATATATATATATATATATATATATACAGTTTCGAACGAATGGTGTTTTTGGGGTCTGGGGACCTCAAAACGAAAAGTTATCATGGTCCCGGGCCTAGGTCTTACCATGCCGACCACGGTAATAGCTTCTTCCCTATAGGGGAAATTCGCTAATTCTTCCCTATAGGGGAAATTCGCTAAAACTTCATATTTGATACAAATGTAAATATATTAAGTTTTAGATTAAGTTAAGTATAATCTTTGACGTTTGTAATACATTTCATGTACTCATTTGTATCTACAATAAATATATATTTATTTTTTTATTTTTTGACCTCCATGCAAGTCATCCTGGTACAGTACTTCGGATACACCATGCATCTTCATCCATCACTTCGGATACAAAATAAACTGACCGGTTGATCCCCTCCGCAGATCTCCCAGACTCGGATGAACGAGTCCTCGGACACGGAGAGTGCGAGGTTGGCGTCGGGCGCAATGTCGATCGCGGTGAGCCAGCGGGCGTGAGCCGCCACCTCACAGGTCAGCACGGGCTGGTGGCTCGGGGAGACACGGAACATACGCAGGTGGCCCGAGCCGTAGCCAACCAACAACAGCTGCTGGTGGAGTCGCAGGCTGGTGCAGGCCGACCTGCGATTGGAGGAATATTACGTTTAAAAAACCTCTGGTTTGGGGATTTTGGAACTTGACAATTTTGTATTTGCAAATTTCTGAAAACATTCCCAGAAAATGAGTTAGTAAAATGTTTAGGTTAGAACTCTCTCTGTGGTCCACCTTAGCTTAACCACCACAACATGTTCCATTACCAGTGCAAGTGATTAACATGCCTTCAACATAAAACTAAACAAACATTTTTGGAGCAGACTATTTTGTCTAGATAATAACTATTGTTTATCATATAACAATTGTAACATTTACCTCCTTGATCCTAACCTTTTGACTTTGTGTTTAAAACTGTACGCAGTGGCAGATTTAGGGGCTGTAGCCCAGGGCGGCAAATTTACAGAAAATTAATAAGTTGTTTACAAATGAAATGTTGAAACGGGGAACATTTTGACGGAAGCGGATGACAATGACGGTGTGCCGCCCTTTTAAAGGTGAAGGTAGTAATCAGAGACTAATGTATTACGTTTGCAGTCCCTAACACTGCAGTTCCTCAAAACTAAAACAGTCATCATGCATTTGTCATTCATCCGTACTAGCGACAAGACGATTACGCTACAGAGAAAGGGCGGCAAGGCAAGCCACGAACTACGGTTAGTTCAACTTCTCCCCTCCGCTCATCAGGCTCTGCACCACTATGACTACGTCCAACTCACGGACTTCCAAGTTTACCCGTACATTCGCATAGCGTTAAAATTATTTTGTATACAATATCAATGATGACTAAGGTACACGGCTGAGAAATGTTGCAACAATCGAATTTGAGATGACAATAACAAAATTTATACTACAATAATATTGTCGATTCATTTTCAAACTCAAGGTAACGAAGAATGTTATTTCAGCCATCGTGTACTTATCATCAAAGGCTACCACACATAATCGTCCTGCAGGATTTTTTTTAACAAAACATCTGACCAAAGACAAATAAAGACCATTTATATAGTTAATTTATTCAAACAAAATTAACATCTTATTACACAATGTAAAATGCCTAATTGACAAAGAATACTAATTACAAAAATGTTGACTTGTTTGTTGTTATATAAATGGTTTTTTTTTTAAATCTGAACGGAGTGATTGATAGCTGCTAATGCTATACTATTTAGTATTTTATAGTCCAGGTTGAATTTTGTCCAAAACTCCTGGACAAACACTGGTATGGTCCCTCTTGCCCAATTAAAATTCCGAATTCAAATTATTTTATCTTATACTTTTCTTTATAATAAGGGATTGTGTTTTCACAGATTTTGAT
Source organism: Allygus modestus (assembly GCA_963675035.1). NCBI lineage: Eukaryota > Metazoa > Arthropoda > Insecta > Hemiptera > Cicadellidae > Allygus > Allygus modestus. The sequence continues at coordinate 200,107,135 of OY776112.1, forward strand.
TTTTTCCAAATTCACTTTATCTGGTTGACATTGATGAGTTTCAAATCACACAGTGGGATCTATGATGTATTCTCGGCTCTTCTTTCTGTCAATGACAATAATGTCACTTCTTCTTATGGAGCTGTTAACCTATGTCGCAGTAACTTCCTCGAAAACCTCGTAACTGCCTTTAAGTCTGAAATGGTCTGCAATGGTTTTTCTAATTAAGTGATGGTGAGTGTTTCGAAGAAGATTACTAAATGGACATTGTCCAAGGACGTGGGGTAAAGTTTCAATAACATACTTCTCAGCGCTGGAACAATGCCAGCACTGGTTCCCGTTCCTGGACCTTCCATGTAAACTTCTGACAGAGACTACATCATTTATCATTTTAAGATAATATTTGAATTCAGATTCTGTCAACCCATGACTTTTCATTAAATTCTTATTAATCTTTGGACATTCATGGAATAAGATAACTCCTTTTCCTTTGTAAGGAAGTTTATTCCATTTTTAAAATTTGATTTGTTTTAACTTATTACATAATAATTTAGCTGACATTTTAGGTTGTTCCTCTTCATATAAACCAAGCTTCTTTAGGCAAAAAATTTCTTCAAGATCAAATCTTTTTAACTTTTGAAGGTAAGGATTCTTAGTTTATTTAAGGTACAGCAAATATTTATGTGCTGTTTCACCGCTTCCCATCTTGATTTTGATAATCCCATACCTTTGGATTTTGAACAACTATAAAAAACGAACTTGGTGTGTGTCATTTGGCATTTCCAAGATTTCTTTTAGAGTAGAATGTATAATTTTATCAACATCACTAGCAGTTTCCCGGCGCGCGTTGCTGCGCCCAAATTAAGTTGTTTACTAATTACAGCTGTTAATTTTGTAAACACTAAATTTCTAAAACCTGACACTGCACCCTTGTATGCCCTCTGGGTCGGAGCCCTTTGGACAGATTTGCACCAAACTTCACACAAACCATCCTTGAATAATGCTTAATAATGCCTGAAAGTTTCATTACAATCTGTTGAGCGGTTTCGGAGTCCATAGGCTACATACATATATATATATATATATATATATATATATATATACGTATATACTTCCTCTTTTATATATTTAGATTAAAAAAACTCTAAGGAAATTTTTAGTAAAGGTGCAGTCTGAGAGGGATATATATTAAGGCAGGCCAAATATAATTAATTAAAACAAACATTTTTTGTTCTGTTTTTAAAAAGGGCGAGCAAGCTAATTTTTCAATTTTTTCTGTTAGAGATCTTATGTTTTGTTCAGGGTCAAAAATGATTTCATTTGCAAAATTCACCCCTAAATATCTAATTTTGTCCTATGGATCAATCAAATTGATTTCTGTCATTTCTAACATATAATTTTCTTGTTGCAGTATACCTTTTTCAATGTTTATAATCTTAGTTTTTGATGGGTTGATATTTAATCCAATTTCAATAAATAAACTATTAATAACATTATATAATAATAATGCACTTTCTTTATTCTTGCCAACTAAGACCGTGTCATCCGCAAATCCTAAAATACTAATTGACGGTAAGTCAATGCAGAGTTTAAAACCGAGTCCTTCGCTGATTGAATGTTCTGACATTTGATCTAGTATGTGATTAATACATAAATTGTATAAGGTTGGTGATAATGGTGATCCTTGTAAAACACCCCTTTTGATTGTTATAGGTTTTGTTTTTCGTTTAGAATTTTCAATTTGTGTCACATTATTGGTTTGTAGTTGAATAACTGATTCAGCAATCTTTGATGGAATAGGCAATGATTTTAAAACTGAGGCTAAATGCAGATGACCCACATTATCATATGCCTTTGCGATATCCAAAAAGAGCATACTGCAATCTTTTCTGTTTTGTTTAGCTGAACGCAACATTTCATTTAATAATTGTGTATTTATATGTGTCCCAGGCATATTGGTAAAACCAACTTGAAACTTGTTAAATGAAACATATTCTTTCAACCTTTTGTCAAGGATTTTTTCAAATATTCTTCTGAGTACTGAACAAATAGTAATGGGTCTCCAGTTATTGACCTCATTCTCATCACCTCCTTTATGGATTAAAACCGTCCTCGCCTTTTTAAAACTTTGAGGTACTAGGCCTGAGTGATGAAATCTGTTATATATTAAACAAAGTATTTTTGATACTCCTTTTAAATTTGCAGTCCTCATCAAGACTTTATCAGGACCGGGAGCTGTCTCAATTTTTATGCTATTAATGGCGTGTATAATTTATTTTTCATCAATTGTGTGGTTGTAGCTGATATCTAGACCTTTATCTACTAAACTATTACCTTCCTTCTCAGAATTATTTATACCGCTATTGTTGGGAGTTGAAAATCTCTTTTCAAAACTGTGTCATGTAGGGATTCCAGACTTATTTTGCAACCTTTTCCATCACTTCCAATTATTTTCCTTACTGCTTTCCTACGCCTATTGTAATATTCAAATTGAATCAACTCATACTCATATTTTTCCTTTCTCGTTTTCCTTTCATTTTTTGTCTTCCTTTCAGGGTTGGATGATTTTTGGAAATTACTGTTATGAGAAAAATCTTTTTTTGTTTTCTAAGATTGTAATATTTATGGGCAGGATGTTTTGGAACAGGTAAGTGATATATGGCAGTCGATAAAAAAATTGAAAATTTATCGACATCTATTAGGAAATCACCATTGCTCTGTTCATTTTTGAATATATTAAACCAACACTCAAGTTCTTTTTCGATGTTATGATTTTTTTGGTACTATTTGATATATTTTCAAACTCTCTATCTGTGTTATTCAATGAATTTAATCCTTCTGATTGGGAAGAATATTTCTTTGCTATATTGCTTCGATGACTATTGTAATGCGCTTTTGAAATGTGAATTGACAACCCCTTATTATTCATAAATATATTACCACATTCATTACATTTTATTGTTCCTTTTTCTATAATAGTTTTCGTGGAAGTATTATTTCTTGATGAAAATTCTGTATTAACACCTTTAAATATAATATTTGTTGGCTTGTTACCAGCATGAAGAACCTTATTGGAATTACTCACGTTTGTTATTATTTGGGTTGAAGTTAAATCTTGGAATGGTGATATTTAAATCATCTTGTTCATTTAACCTATTGAGGTAGTAATTTTATTCTATTTGCAGTAGCCTATAACGGGAATTGATTGGTGCTGCACTCTAGTAGCAAAATATGTAACTAATGACCGCGGGCGTCTATGGTTCTATCCGCTAGGGGCACGGACTGACTGAAAACCTTAATATCGCCGCCAGGCCTTTGGTCGTGTTAGCTGAGTTGGCTGGTGATACGACGTTCGTGGGTTCGATTCCCGCACACAACCAAAACTGACCAGTTGTGCAAATCTCAATGAGTTAACCGGTCTGTGGCAACGTTGGTGGGAGGGCCCAAGTAAAAAAAAACGGTGGCAGGCTTGTTTGGAAGTTGACGGGATCGGTTAATTCTTTGAGACTTGCACGTGGTCAACACTGATTTGGCTAATTTTTACTTATGTCTACTGTGTGTGTGCCAATGCGACGCTCTAAACTGAAATAATACCCCCGTTGCAGCAAACCTGCATACTCAGTGAATTTCCAATGCATATAATATTATCTTAATACCACATAAAGCCACATACCAAGTTTCATCAATATACAATCATAAATAAACGATTTATGACATTTTAATTATTCTCCATAAGAATAACATGGCGGCTGAGTATGCAGGTTTGTTGAAATAAGGAACACTAAAAATGTGTTTTCATACAAATATCAATATAACTCAACTAGGTAAATCCACATACCAAGTTCTATTAATTTATGTTCATAATTAAAGAAGATAACACGTTACTTATTCTCCATATCCATAAGAATAACATGGGGCTGCGTATGCAGGTTTGCTGCTACGGGAACTATCGGTCAGAAAATGGGTTTTTGCGCAAATATCAATAGACCACAATTAAATGAAGCAGTATACCAAGTTTCGTCAGGATAAGTTGATAAATAAGCGAGATATACAGTTTTTCTTATCCTCCATAAGAATAGCATTGGACAACGTACTGTGTTTAGGACTCTCAATATCTCAGGAACCAATTGACGTAGAGCAATGATTAAAACACCAAATTGTGCGTCTTTTTAAGCTGATTCCAATGGAAAAAATAAAATTTCACTTTTTTAAAAATTATGTGTAAAAACTAAAAAAAAAACCATTTTTGGGGTACAAAACCCCCTCAAAATACCCCTTCGGATAGGTCGATCTGTCTGGTTCTCGAACTTAATGTCATAAATGCTGCTTTACACCTTTGTACCAAATTTCATCAAAATCGGACCTTTTTTACGAGAGTAATCGCACCCACGGACATATATATATATATCTACCATTTCGAACGAATGGTGTTTTTGGGGTCTGGGGACCCCAAAACGAAAAGTTATCATGGTCCCGGGCCTAGGTCTTCCCATGCCGACTACGGTAATAGCTTCTTCCCTATAGGGGAAATTCGCTAATTCCCTATAGGGGAAATTCGCTAATTCCCTATAGGGGAAATTCGCTAAAACAATATTTTAATTAAAATACGCCATTAATCCATTTAAAAACACCAATTTTATACTCCAATTCACAGGTTAATAAAATTACAAGTAAGGAATGAGACCAGCTCGTATGTCTACGCCAATGGGTTAAAACACACACATACTGATTTCCAAATGAGAAAACTTGTTGATATATTTCAGAGACACAAAACTTTTCTTTATTATATAAACAGGAACAGACAATTTGAGAATTGCATATCACATGAATTCCACACTCAATATTGTGTTTCTGTCTGTAGTTTTGTATTTCTTTAACTTGAACTTGAACTGTTTTTCTAACAAGATAATTACTGATTCTATTTGCTAGGGTATTGGCATGGCTATGGTTTAGTGGTGACATATAATCTATGTGGTAAAATAAAAGATCTTCTATATAATACACAGCAAGGACCAGTGGCACCCTTTGTATCCTCAGATGTTCTACTATTTACATAGTTTAAAATGTATTTGTATTTTCTTAAATTTAATTTGTCAAACATATTTTTTAATAAAGTATCATCAGTTTCGACCTTCATAATATGACTTACAAGAGGATCTATTGCTATGCAGTTATTGGGAACTGTTAAGTGGTTGTCCCACCATGCCTTTATCTCGTCATCATAAAGTTCTCGCCATGTTTTTGGAGTTTCAGAATATATTTCTTTGATACCATCTAATTTGTTTTTCCTTTGAACACTCCCTTTATTACAAGTTTTGCTTTTCAGGAATATGTCATCTTTATGTGTGGCATTAATATGTGCTCTTAACATTTTAAAATATTTATTACAAAAAATGCATTTTTCCTTCTCAGTACCTTCATTTATAACATTTACATTTATACATTCTACACATTGAAGATTAGAGCCATCAGGGCCAGGGTTTTCTTCAATATCTCCACTTAGCAGAATCAATGATATTAAAATAAAATAAGAATAGTTAAACATGCACTTAATCATGTTCCACCTTTTCCTCCATTCTCTTTTGTTGTTTCTATAGTTCAAGCCTTTAAAGCAACTGTTGACATTCATGTTAAACTGATGAATTGTAAAATGCCATATTTCCATATGTTCTTCAAAAGTTACATTACTATTACGGATTTCTCTTGTATTTATTGATATTACTTGAAGTATTCTAATGAACATTATGGATTTTAAAAGAACCAAAACAGAGTTATGCTAACCTAGAATTTGGAATGGGACATCTAGAAGTACATAATTTGTAACCTTAACAGCCAAATTGTAGTAATTTATGTAAATATGTTATATCAATTACCTTCCATGGAACTTTATAAACAATTAAGTACAATTATAACAAATATTATCATAAAAACTTAAAAAAAACTGAGAGTTTTTATATTTTGACGTTGATAGTAAGTAATTTGTGAAGAGAGGAGTTGATTGGTTGTTGCCATGGGAGCTTAGTTGACAGAGGGTCAAAATGGTGGTCAGCATGTAGGTTGCAGTTTTTTACCCCAGGCGAGACCTCTATATATATTTTTTGGGTGGAATGGTGTCAAAATCTCCCACTTCATTACATGAAAAACTGTGATATTCAAAGTCTTTAAATTAATATCTTGTTGCAGTTTAGGTGAATCATGATAATAAACTTAACTTTATAACCTTGAGACATATTTTAGATGCAATTTTATTGTTTATCTCGAAGCAAAGTTATGATTTGAGTTAAATGAGAACACCCTTGTAATATGGCTTTGGAAATAGTGTTGAAAACAAACCGCCTTGTACATAGAATGACACCGTCCCACCAACAAGTTGACACCTCAGCAGGACAAAATATCAAATATGACAGCACGCTTTTTTAAGGTTATTTGTATTATATTTTACATTGCCATTATATTATATTTGTATTATACTTACATAATATAATCATATTGTATTATTATTTTGCTCCTGTAGGTATTATATTTTAATTCATTGGATCTACAACATCATTATCATAGAGTTGAAACTATAATAAGTGTTTGAAAATGTGTAGAGTTTTATGAAGATTAGGCTTACATTAATTAATTTTATATTTTGATCGTCTAAAACATATAAACAATTCTTTGTATAAAAGTATAAATTAAAAAATGACTGAAAAATTGTATTGAGTAGCGCTAATTCGTTATTAAAATAAACAGGATAAATAAAATACGTCTTACAACACTATACAGTATATTTCTTATTTACATACCAGATGGTAAAATATACACAAAAGATGGTACAAGGCGATCGATTTCAACCAGTTACACCGGTCATCATCAGGCCCAATCAGAGAATCTCAAACAGGTCTCAAATCAGGAGATTCTCTGATTGGGCCTGATGATGACCGGTGTAACTGGTTGAAATCGATCGCCTTGTACGATCTTTTGTGTATATTTTACCATCTTGTATGTGAGTACAGTATAAGTGTAAATATACTTTATAGTGTTGTAAGACGTAGTTTGTTTATCCTGTTTAGTTTTAACAACACGTATCATGCTAATAAAGAAATTATTTATTAAAATAGTCAGAATTTTGAGGCGAATTGTCCAAATTACGAATTTTAAGGCTATATTTACAACAGTGTCATCATATTATGTTATTTATAGGTTATTTATTATAATTTTCATTAGTCAATGCGTTGGTGTAAAAACTAATGTTTGATGGAGTGTAAGAAGGGATTTGTAGGCCTTTGTTGAAGGATTTCCTTGTTATTAAAAGTAGCACTGTAGCACTGCTTCACTGCTTTTAACACCAACATTTATCTCTAGGGTTGCGGATTGTCATTGAGTAGCTTATATTGAATATTAATTAAACTGTGTTAATGTGAATCAAGTCAATTATACATTATTTTACTGTTTTTTTTCAACTAGGAAATAACAGAAATTTCTTAAACTTATTCATTCAGTAAATTCGTAACTTCTTTAGATACTGTCACAAAATAACCAAACAAGATATATAACATATGGGTTAACCTGGGCTGGCGAAAAGCTTAAATCCGCTACTGTGTACATGGGATTTATATGATGCACTATTAAAATGTATACTCATAAAAGAAGCATAAAATGAAGTGTACAGTGGGGTACAGTGATGTTTGAAACTCAAAACTGATTGAACTTTTGATGTTAATAAGATTTTGAATAAAACTAGCTAAAATTTGATCTGCAATATTGTCAAAATGGTGATCATAAACTTTTAAAAAGTTGATTAGTGAATTAATTTCTTAGCATTCTCCAATCGAAAACTACTTAAAAGAAATTGAAAATTATTATACAAACCAAATTAATTTTAATTTTCAATATTTATTACTTTGTATTTTTATAAAAAAAGTATACGGTATCACAAAGGATCTCCAATAAGGAAATCCAAAGAGAAATCTTATTAACTTACTTATTCATTTGGCTAATTAGATAACACCTCCAGATAACCATTACACATTGTCACTATCAGTGGTTTATAAATGTATATGTAAGTTTAGTGAACGTTTTCGTGCGAGTGCAGACAGTTATCAAACACCCGTGGTCTAACCCGTAGTCGGGCAGTGTGTGAGACTTGAGCAGCTCCTCCCCAGTGAGGTTCCACAGCACGACGGCGCCACTCTCGTCGGCCGAGGCGAGGAGGTCGCGCGACGCTGCCAGGTCTGTGATGGCTTCCGAATGCTCCTGCTTGCGATCCACGAACACCACCTCCCACTCCTCCCCCAGGACACCAAACACCCTCACACTCCCCGTCGCATTGCCTAGGGCACGACACATGGCTGTGTGAGACGCTTGTAGGTACATGAGTTTTTCTTAGTTTAAAAAAATGCACAAAATAAATAATATACTTTTCTTGTCATCCACCCCTACACTCTCATTCTCTTAGCCTTTTCCATCACTTACCCTCTGCACATAATTTCCCCTCTTCCATCCCTTTCCTCCACCAAACACTCTCCTCACTACCTCACCAACTCATCCCCTATCCCGGCCAAATTGGGAAGCTTCAGAAGGTACAAGGTAGGTACCCCTTAGATGAGTTTGCTAAATTGGTACAAATTATGATTCTTGTCATGAAGAATGAATTTACAAACATACCATAAAATATATCTGCTAGTTATAACTGTAATCAAGCTAGTAGCTAGAGTAAGTAGCACCAAAGTAGTCCAGTGAAAGTTAATACATTGTTGTCAAATCGCTCTGGTCTAATAAAACATATGATACAGTTTATCTGTCGTCTGTTTTTAAATCCATTACTATCATACACAACATTAAAAAACAAACAGATGCAGACAGAATCATTGTTTGTGAAATGCATATGGCAACAGTGTTGGATGAGAGGGGGTGAGGGGGAATCGTATGGGCAATCAACCATCGGACCATTTTCATGCAGTCTACTCTAGCTTAAATTACTTAGCTTAATTTCTCAATTGAGTTGATTAGGAACAAAGAACCAATAGTCACTCAAGAAGATTCAACAATATTTCTAAAAACCACTTTGTTATTTATGCGATGAAGCTAAATAAATGCAGCTGAATTTACTGTGAGTATTTTAATCTGCTCAGTTATTATTTCAAATTAGCAGTTCTAGGTGCTGTAGTCCCTAACCTTTTGTTTAAGATCACATTTTAACACTTAACAAAGATGGCACTTAAATCACACTCGGAAATCAAATAAAAGCAAACGTTTTAGTCTCCACCCTTTTCCAAATGGGTCAACTTATCCTTTTTTCTATCTGACATGTAATTACAAACAAACATTTTCCTGGAGTTCCTTTGGTAAGCTGACTGATCTGATTCTTGGTTGGAAGATAGATAAGAGCACGTGAATACCAGAGCCGGGATGAGATAAATTAATTAGCTTTTCTGAACAACCCATTGCTGTAGCTCTTCAGCAACTGGATTCATAACAAAAATATAAGCTGAGAGAGCCCTAAGCTTGTTGTTAAAGCCCAATAAGTAATTGTTGTAGCAGTGTGAGCACAATAGTTATTATGTATTAAGAGTGTCAAGTGGTCTTTATCGCTTGAGAGAAAACTGTAATAAGTCAATAAAGACACTTTATGCTCAAATTACAAACACAATTTTCCTACAACAGCAATTTTTGAGACCCACAAAACATAAAAATATCACTTTAATCCATTTTGGCTGAATTCACGATCTTGAGGTTATAAACACTGTGTCAGTTACAGGTGGCTGATGCCTGGTTTGCGCATGCACAGTAATGAATTTTCCCTCCACACGTCTTTGTACAGTCAGCTTACCAGTACACATTTTTCTGTGAAAACATATATTTAGATTATTTTGGTCATTGTTTGTGCTGCTGTTGCAAATTACTGTTGGGAGGAGGGGATCGTAGTGGGGAGTATTCACCATCTCTCTTGCACTACCTCCCCTACACACCTGGCGCCATGAACATCAACAACCACCGCAGCACCTTGGTCGGTATCTTGGTCCACATCAACAATCATTGATTACCTCAACGATCAGTTAAGTAAGGGGCAGTGAGCGATACAAACTTTTTCACTCGTTAAGCAGAAAACAGCTATTTTACAATGCGCTTTTAGATTGTAAAGAAACACTTTAGTTGCGGTTTTAGAAAACAATAATCAACCCCTTAACAGTGGCGTGAACAGACTATCGTTTTAAGGGGAGTCGTGAGTGAAAATATATAAATTGTCAAAATAGAATAACCTTTTTGGTGAAAAACTGGGTAAAATATATGGATGCCTGAGGGTTTTGGGGGGACAAGACCCCCATGACCTCCCCTCTGTATCCGCGCCTGCCCCGTAATACCCCCAAAGTATTCATTAACAGCATTGGTTGAAAGGACGAAAATAAAATTGGTAACAGTAATAATCAATACAAAAATCGGTTTACCAACACATAGGAACTCGTCTGCAATGATAGCCAGTCCTCTCGCGAATGTTTCTCCCGAGTTGGGAGCGGAGGCATCTTCACACGGGTGGGAGAACCTACACTCGAGGCCACTCGTGTCGAACACCTGGAGACCCTGGCTGGACGTGATGGCGAGGACTGTCTCCCCTCCCAGCATGCACCACATCACCTGTGGGTGGAGGGGGGTAGAAGTGTTAGATGAGTTCTAGAGAGAAGTACTAGAATAAATTAAAGTACAAAGTCATAAACTTAACAATGAGAAATGTAAGGTACTTTACGGAGATGACTTGATGGCTGGTTAGTAAGGTAAGGGGTTAGTAAGGGGAAAGGGAAAGGGGCTTACTTGAGGGGAGAGTTACCCCCTCCACTGTTCATGCACTGTTTACTAATACCAACCAATAAACTATCAATGAAACATAATAGTGCTTAATGGTCAGCTGTAATCAAATATTGCAGTGGGAATAAATCAAATCACTTTGTCTGATAGTAGTAAAGTACGGTAGTAAGGAATACTTGATGTTTTCAGACCTGAGTGACCATGGCACTCTGCCGTTGAGCTGTGTCTGCACAGGGGATGTACTTGGCACTAAGCTCCTCCTCCCCCACCCCTACCACATTGATGAACCCCTACACGGAGCAACAAAGAAAATATTTTAGATATACAGTGTAAAAGTTTGCATATTTTGGAGTTACTAGCTAATGTTTGTTGAGTACAGTAATGGCTGGACTATGAACACTACCAATGGGTTGCAATAAGAGTTTATTTATATAGTTATCAGAAAAATCTTGAAAATATCTGTTTTCTGCATAATTATATTGTTCTGGTTTCTTCTTTCGTTATTCATAAAACAACGTACAGACAGTCTGTCCATCCAAATAAATAATTACATGAAGAATATAAATTGAGTTTTTTAGCAGTCAACACTTTTTCCTCTCATCTCACTTTTTGAAACTTTCTCTTAAAATACCTTTCTCCTCTTATACCAAATTTAATACAAATTACACCAACAATTTTATCAACACAATATATTAAATTGTTTAAGAAATGATTGCAGACATTCACCACAAGTGATGGCATTGGTCCATAAATGAAGTAACTTATCTATCCATCGCCAAAGGTGAATTAGGAAAAAATAACAAGAAAATAAAAGCAATATCAGTAATACTACCGTGACTCAGAAAATTATGTACATAAGCTACCATTTCTATTGCAATATTTTTAAACAACTTGTCAATTACTTATTTATTTGCTTACATCAGATACAATTGCATCATCAATATTACGATTTTTAAGAATACTCACTCCACCATTGTATTGTATTGTACTTGTAACTTTGATTTGTTGTACAAACTGTTTGTAATACTTTTATATTTAATTATAAAACAATCCCGCAAGAGGTGATGCTCCAGGTTGTACCTGGTGGATGACGGCGATGGACTCGGCAGTAGCCCCTCGCCGCAGCGTGCTGACTGCCAGGTTGTTGGGGATCGCTGAGGCAGAGGTCAGCAGCTGCAGCGTCTTCTCCTTCTCATACATGCTGCAGCTGAGACACAGAGTTGATTATTCTTCCAAAAATTATAATGTTTTGGAGTTCTAAGCGATTTTCTCTCTGTATTGAACTTTAATTGTAAGGTGACCCTCTAACTCAGCAAAGTCACAGGCAATTTGTTTGGAGTTTTTTAGCAGTCAACACTTTTTCCTCTCATCTCACTTTTTGAAACTTTCTCTTAAGAAATAACTTTTTCCTCTTATACCAAATTTAATACAAATTACACCGACAATTTTATCAACACAAGATGTTCAATTGTTTAAGAAATGATTGCAGACATTTACCACAAGTGATGGCATTGGGCCATAAATTAAGTAACTATGTTACCAAAGAGCTGCGGAATGATACTGGTGTAAGAGTCAGACAAGTCACCACAAAGTCCGTTATGTCGCCACTTGAAAGTGGTTAGTGATCGAGTTATTTTATTCCCATATTTTTATATACTAAAAAAACAAGGTTTAATAGTTCTTTTTGTGGTGAAAAATGATAAACTGTATTATTAAATATAATGAAATAACGAACCAAAAGAACATCTTTTTTATTAAATACTAGCTGGCCCGACTGAGGTTGTCCTGTCCTAATGTCATTGAATTTGTTTGATGTCAAATGCTCGTTCATTTTCAAGTGAACTTGTTTGCTTTACTCACTCGCCTATTTTTATTTGGAGCTTACTTCAGCATTGAAAAAAGAGTTTGAGTTGCCATTCAAGTAGATTTGTTATTTCCATAATGAACATATGTTCATGCTTTTCAAGTATATTTAAATACTAGCTGTGTACCCGTCCTTCGTACGGGTTGTATGTACAAATAATGAATAAATTAAAGAAAATACCAACCCAATTAATTTTAAAATATTTAAATTAAATTTTACATTTTTACTGTACAGTTAATAAAAGTTAACGAAATATACTGGCAGATAGGTTGATAACATGACTTCAATACAGACGTTTATGAGACCACGTTTGGTTTTCAATGTCCCGTTCTCAACTTTTAAAAGGGCATACGAAAACTGCTCAACCCCTTAATCTTCTCCAAAATACAGTTTCAAATTTACTGTTGAGATGCTCAGTGGGATGCTCCCTACATAAAATATCTTTTTAGAGAGGCGTAGATCTCGTCCACCCATGTCTCACGCATGACAAAGTACCTGTGTGAGATCTCCAGAGAACAACACCTTGACTCCCCGTTATAATCATGATGTTGTTTCTTATGTCCTTTATGGTAAAAATTTCAGGTCTATTGGTTGGTGTGTGATAATTATCACGCTTATGTTAAACGCCAATCGGGAAGAGCCCTTGAGTATATTTGTATCTGGAGTAGGTATACGTCTGCATTGAGCTATATTTCTATGGAATTTCAGCTTCATCAGTCCAGCAGTAGGTGCAATATTGCAAAAAAATTATATTTTGTAATTCGGGGGGGCGAAGGCCTTAAACATTGACGTTACGGGAATAGGCTTGCGTTTTGTTCTGATGTATTAGTTATGTTCCTACTGAATTTCAACTTAAAAGGTCCAGTAAATATTAATTATAAGATTGCCATAAAAGTAAATTTGGGCAGAGTTCTATATGATTTTTTAAACGTATTATTGCTGTACATTTGTAGCGTAAAGGGAACCACCATGCAAACTTTAATCTTCATAGACATTGTCATTTTCAGATAAAGTGATCACTATGTCAGTGAGTGAATGAGTCCGACAAATATAGAATTAGATAATATATCCACACTGTATATTTACGATATTTGATACCAATCTTCACTCAACGTTTTAAATAAGAACTACACCATCTGTTAATTGAATAAATATTGTTAAGTCATCATCTGGCCCAATATGAATAAATACTTTGTCCGTAAGAATAACATATAGAATCTTAAAAACCCCGTGGGGTAGAGTCCTAAGGTAATTAAAAAAAATCCAATTAGTCTAAAACCTTCTAACGCATATATAGAACATAGAAAAAAAGTTTGATCGAAATCAGTGCAGCCGATTCCCTATGAAAAGAAAACAAAATATGACCAAAACTGCACGAAATCACGTTTTTGAGCGGCTGCCATTCTTTTTCCAAAAGGCATATACCAGTTTAAAGTGGCCTAAAACCTTCTCACGCATGAATAGAACAAAGAAACAAAGTTTTATCAAAGTCAGTTAACCCGGTTTCCGTGAAGCAAACAAAAACCCGTCCTTGAGCGTTACCGACAGTTAGACAGACAGACAGACAGACGGACAGAAATTTAGATAAGACTCGTTTTGGATTCCTTAGGGTGTTTGATATGAAAATATGCAAAAATTACATAATTTCAAGCAATGTACAGACAAAACTCTAATTTTATTTATATAGATAATCCCTATAACAGCTGTTTGGTGTAACTAACTAACTAACTAACTAATATACTAACAAACTAATCCTACTTTGTTTTATCTATTTAGATGAAATACAAAACACCTCTTTGCCTATCTGTAATTTTACAACTGAAGATTGTGCTCTGTTCTCTCTGGTGAATCTGTTGAACTATCTTGATTCATGTACACCTGTTTAAGTTATCAACTGATCTAATAAAACTTAATGTCATAAGATTACCACTGGAACTTGATAGCCAGAGGGGCAGAGAACTTAGATTGTAGGACTGTTCGTGTTTATTTAACACTTCAACAATTGACCCTAAGACGAATGTCGATGAAAAACTTAAGTTTTGTAGCTAATAAATACAAAAAACTATAACTAAACTTTTAAATTAAATTATATTGACTATGCATAAGCAAGATATCTGATGAAAGTAAAAGTTTTTACAACAATAAACCTAGCTACTTGTTGCGGTCCCGCGCACATAACTAAAAGTCAAAGATGAGTAAACCATGATCTTCCCACATGGGCAATGGCAGGCAAATCTAATTCTCTCATTCAATTTCCATAACAGATAAAGAGCAAATGTTCTTTGCTCATTTGCCTATAAAATGGGTGAAAGAGCTCATTCACCTATTTAAAATGTTTAGCCATTTTACTCCTAAAAAAATGGCTGCTAGGAATTTGGCTTTTTGGAAATTAAAATAAAATACAAATCAAATTTAAAGTCAGGCTTTAACAATCCTGACAATCCCTTCTTATCAAAATTACATTTCCTTAAAAAATATAATCACACAAATCTTCTAAGTCGTTAACTCGAGGTAGTGGCATAACAATACCATAATCTCTCAAATATCTCAATATCTCTTTAAGATGCCGACACGATAAACTGGGCATATTTTATGGCGAATATGAATGAATGATGAGTGTAGAGTGGGTGAGACGCCTTCTGCAGCCTTTTTACTGACTAAGAGCAACTGATTATTTAGCCAGGATCATTAATGACCAATGACCAGTGACAGCTGGATCCATTATTAAACCTTCACAACATTTTCTCAGGATTTTGGTCAGGATCGATTTGGCGAACTTCACATTATGAAGCGAGCTCACTAACCACTGTGCTACCCAGCCAGTTTGTATTTATTTGTACTAGCGATCGCCCAGAGGTCGAAATTTGACAAAATATTCTACGTAAACCCAAAGCGGCACATACAAATAATGGTTGTTCGCGTGAATGTTTTGCCCATGGTTTTGCCCCATCCTGCGTGAGCCATTAAATAAATGTTTTTGAACGACTGTCCTTAAGCTGAACTTTACGAATAATAACTTTTTCTCTCTCTCCCTCTCCTCCTCACACCCATGTTTAATTTTTGTAATGTGGAGTTAAAATGGATAAGGTTATTACCATTCCATTAGTCAGTAGTATTTTTACTTACATTAGTCCTGAAACATCTGTTCTTGCTATTGTGCTAGCATTTGTTATATCAACAGCAGTCAAATATACAATTCAATCAATTACTGTTCTTCCATAAGATTAACATTGAAACTTTGAAAGCCTATGGGGTGTGGCTCTGAGGGCCGATGTAAATTATAATGGGTTTCTGCTCTTCTACAGGACAATACCTTTCTGACGGTATGTGTGAATTTCCTACAATGCACACAAGCTGAGAAAAAAGGAGGGACAGTTTTGTGCTTGCCTATTAATATAAAGTTTTGTATTTTACATGAGATTGGCGGTATCTTTTTTCGGTACTTTACCTGTCCACATGAGACACAAGCTTGTGTATGGAATGTATCAAGTAAAGCCAGAGAAGAGCCACTACTGTACAAGATAGACAGTACTGATAACATTTACTGGCCAAGACTGAGATTCAAACCCAGATGGTTCTGAAATATGTCGCCAACAATCTGTTGACCACTGCGCCAACAACTCACCGCCAATTAGTGTTTATAGTTAATGTAATTGTAATACTGTGGGGTATAATTTGTGTTTTACACACATTACACTCTTCTAATGTTTTATATACTTAAAGGAGTCCATAAAAAATAGAAAATTGCTGTCATATATTATATATAGTATATATAACTCTAATTATTTCTGAACAATTTCTGATTCAATGCAATGAGTAGTGGCGAAAGGGGGCTGCTGGCTCACTTGATTTATGGCTTCCGGTCACGTGACCGGAAGCGCTGAGTCATTAAACACGTCATCTGAGGCTGAGCCAGTGACGTAGGCGGTTTTGTGACGTAATGAGGGAAAGGTTAAAGTTCAAGGTCACGGGGAGGTTATTTTAAAAAAGTACTACCTCGCACGCATAAAATCCGATTGTGATTCGATAGTTTTCATTCGATAAAAATATCGAATGAAAAAATCGAATGAAGCAATCGAATGATACGAGTGCGAGGTAGTACTATTTCATGTATTACTTTATTATTTACATTTATTTTTATTTACAATAAGTTATGTTTACAATAGTTCCCCGTTGTTTGTCGTCATCGATGTTGATGATCCGGAGTCGCGGCCATCACTTTGTTTTCTGATGAAAGGCGGTAGATACTTTGACCCCTGCGCAGAGTCTATGTTGTTTGTTGCGATCAGTTCTAAAGATAAACTGTAGCCATTCGCTAGGAGAAGTCGTAACTCCTCTTTAAAAACCTCCAGGTCCGTAGAAGTTGATAGATAAATAGAGTCATAATAAATACATCGAATCTTGAGTGACATGACAATGTTATTTTGTGAAGAGCGCGGAGAGAGGATGATGTTCACCAGTCGAGAGCTGGAGGTGTACTGACTATTCACAAGCTAGCATTGCAATCGTACCAAATGGTGGGGGTAAAAGTGTGGTGGGGCGGAGCAGATGGCGGACGGCAGATGGTAGGCGGCAGATGGCAGGCGGCAGGTGGCAGGTGACAAGTGCGCGGCAGATGGCAGCTGACGTGGGGAGGAAGACTTTGAACAAAATATCCATTAGTTACCCATCAAAATATTTGTGGTTCCATGTGCACCACGCAAAAGTTGGTCTGCTCGTTGAAGTTCCTCCTCTAGTTTAGTAACCAGCCGAAAATCCGCTTCCATTTCATCCTCCTGCTCTGGACATTGCGGCTGCGCACACCACCTCTTGCAAGCATAATCATACGCGTTCTTATATTCCTCCAGGACTTGTTCATATGTCCTAGGCTGCTGAGATATAGTTTGCATCGCCGCTCCTTGATTAACCTCGGTAGTCTCAAGAGTTGCCACCAACTCCTTCTCACTAATCACACCTCCCCAAATAATGTCATTGCCACGGCTTATGATGTTGCTTGTTGGCTGCTGAGATGTAGTTTGCTCAACCTCGGTAGCGTCAAGAGTTGCTATCAACTCCTCCTCACAAACCGCATCTCCCCAAATATTGTCGTTGACGCTGCTCATGGTGTTGTCTGTTCCAATGATTGTATAGTAATGCAGCGTTTGAGTGTAGGTTAGGTACTCGTCCCTTCCCCCACCACATCACTCCCCCCACCACACCACTTCCCCCCACCAAGTTTGTACATCGCGCACTAACTAGCGTACACGCATTAGTTAGGGTCTGACTCTTACACTGTCAAGACCGTAGCTCCTTAACTGAAAACTTCAATTAATTTGTCTCAACACTATATGTGTATAAATATTACAGTCACTATGATCTAAACTAGTGCATGTTTCCATGTGTTGCTTCTTGTGCAGCAGACAACTGGCTAAGAGTGTTTCAACCTTGGCTATTCTACGATGGAACCGCTCATTGTCCGCTAAAAGCGTAGACATTCTATCTTCATCGTCGGAGAAGTAGAAGGTGGTGGCAAGCGGGCTACTGAAGGACACCTTACTCATATTCCTGTAAAACTGTGACATGTTCAAACGTTAACACAAACTATATAGGTAGATGTTCATCCGACAACAGCTGGAAGTATAATGATGTAGCGCTAGCTTGTAGGATAGACACCTATCCCCACCACAACGTTCCCTTGTCCTTCAAACAGTTGTTTTTCACTACAGTTGCTATACCCTTGGTCGGATCTGAAGTCTGTTTGCACTAACTTGTTCGTCTGATCAATCCGCGTAGTTTGAGTACCCACTTGATATATTTTAAACCGTAAATAAAGAAGTTATGTAGGTTTGACCTCTAAAATAGCTGTTTTCTAGCTATTACTGCTATACCCTTGGTCGGATCTGAATTCTGTTTGCACCACCTTGTTTGTCTGATCAATCCGCGTAATTTGAATACCCACTTGATATATTTTAATCCGTAAATAAAGAAGTTATTTAGGTTTGACCTCCAAAACAGTTGTCTTTAGCTATTACTGCCATACCCTTGGTCGGATCTGAATTCTGTTTGCACCAACTTGTTCGTCTGATCAATCCGCGTAATTTGAGTACCCACTTGATATACTTTAATCCGTAAATAAAGAAGTTATTTAGGTTTAACCTCCAAAATAGTTGTTTTTAGCTATTACTGCTATACCCTTGGTCGGATTTGAATTCTGTTTACACCAACCTGTTCGTCTGATCAATCCGCGTAATTTGAGTACCCACATGACATACTTTGCACAAACTTTGTACCCCCCCCCCCCCAAAATGGGTCATGTTCAAGGTCAAGTCAAGGTCAAGGACCTTGGGACTTAGAAAATTTCACAAAGTGGGCTGCACACAAACATGAGACTAACAGTCTCCTGCCTATGTACAGGCCAAGTCCCTAACTTTAAATGCTTAGGGTGGTCCTGAAAAGGACCGTTTGTGTTTGAAGGAGATGGTGGATAAGGAGCGGTGAGCGGTGGACAGTGTTTATTTTTTCTTCGTAACCCACTTTACTTGTCCCTTCTGCCGTACTAAAAACAAGTCGCACTTGGTCTCAGGAGGTGGCAGAGTGGACCTTGGAAGGTGGACCTTGACGTAACGGCCGTCAAAGAGGTGTTGGAGTAGGTACTCATCATCGCTGATCTTCCCCACAAATAGATACTCCACGTTTAATTTCAACTGCGCAAACTTCAAGGTGACAGACTCCAGCGGCGTTACCAACTCGGTAAGTTTCACCGTAGCCGTCCTCTTCATTATCTCCTCAACAGTTGGTGGTGGCGATGAAGGTCGAAGCGATGAAGGGCGAGGCGATAGCGATGGCGAAGATGCAGTAGACGTCGAAGGCCGTTGGTCAAAGTAAAGTGGGTGGTTTCGAAAATTCTTTTGTATGCAAGATCTAAAAGAACTAGGTCTTTTGAATCCGCTCCTTTTTTCCGAAGACTTCTTCAAAGTCTCCTTCAAACGTTGCAGTTTCTCGGGTGTGATGGGAGAAGACATAGCGCAGAGGTGTATACAGTTCGCAAGGCAAAGCTGGAATGAGGTACCAGACGGAGCAAAGCGGGTCGCCAAGTGTAACCGTGACATTTCCATATACGGGTAGAAAGCTAAAGACCGGTCTACATCCTGTTCCCCTTCCACCGTGACGACACAACCCCCCACCCCTTACGTCACGGGGCGGAGCCCCCCCCCCTTACGTCACGGGCGGAGCCCCCCCCCCCGATTTGGGTCATGTTCAAGGTCACCCCCCCCCCCTTCGACCTCCCCCCTTCCGCTTCGGTGACGTCACTTTGCCTTTATAAGCGGGAGCAGTCCGCAGTCTCGTCGCAGTAGCTTACCGCCCGCTGTTTGGATATACGTCCCAGTGGGTTGCACTCTGCTGCAGCGTAGGTCTGTTAAGTGTGCGTTGGGCCCGACGCGCAATTAAGAGATCCGCGCCCTTGCATGTTTAGTTAGTTTGTTTAAGCATGTTAGATAACGCTTGTAGTTTGCTGCTAGGTAATGTAGTTAGTCTAATATATATGTTAGTGTTTGGTATTGGTTTGAAGTGTTTTATTTACTAATAACATATGTACTCCCGGCCCTACAGGTCCCTCAACAACCTTGGTCAAAACTTGGGTTCGCAGCAGCCTGACGCCGGGTGTTTGGGTCTACGTCCCACCGGGTTTCAGTGATACTGTTGACCTTTGCAAAACCGACCTCGGCTGTTCTTGTAAAAGTAACGTTAACTGATTAATTTTGTTTAAATAGTTGTTGGTAAAGTCTTTATTTTAAAAGTAATGTAACTTGTTTCTCATCCTTTTCCTAACCCCTTACAAAAAGGTATGGCTCCCAAACCGACCTTATGTCATTACGGCGCGCAAACCGGTTGACATTACCCATCTTAGCCTGAGAAACGTTTGTGAAATATAAAATCAGCCTCTTGTTTAAAATCAGTCTCTTGTTTAAAATCAGTCTCTTGTTTGTTGTCTTTTGTCCCCTTCCCCAATACAGAGCGGGGAATAGATCGGTTTGTGGTCCAAGTGAGAATCACTTACCGGTCTATTCCCCGTTTTGGCAACTGGTTCGGATGACCTTGGGACTTAGAAAATTCTCGTACAGAGCGGGGAATAGATTGGTTTGTGGTCCAAGTGAAAACCTCGACCTCCCCCTTCCGCTTCGGTGACGTCACTTTGCCTTTATAAGCGGGAGCAGTCCGCAGTCTCGTCGCAGTAGCTTGCCGCCCGTTGTTTGGATATACGTCCCAGTGGGTTGCACTCTGCTGCAGCGTAGGTCTGTTAAGTGTGCGTTGGGCCCGACGCGCAATTAAGAGATCCGCGCCCTTGCATGTTTAGTTAGTTTGTTAAGCATGTTAGATAACGCTTGTAGTTTGCTGCTAGGTAATGTAGTTAGTGTGTGGTATCGGTTTGAAGTGTTTTATTTACTAATAACATATGTACTCCCGGCCCTACAGGTCCCTCAACAACCTTGGTCAAAACTTGGGTTCGCAGCAGCCTGACGCCGGGTGTTTGGGTCTACGTCCCACCGGGTTTCAGTGATACTGTTGACCTTTGCAAAACCGACCTCGGCTGTTCTTGTAAAAGTAACGTTAACTGATTAATTTTGTTTAAATAGTTGTTGGCAAAGTCTTTATTTTAAAAGTAATGTAACTTGTTTCTCATCCTTTTCCTAACCCCTTACAAAAAGGTATGGCTCCCAAACCGACCTTATGTCATTACGGCGCGCAAACCGGTTGACATTACCCATCTTAGCCTGAGAAACGTTTGTGAAATATAAAATCAGCCTCTTGTTTAAAATCAGTCTCTTGTTTAAAATCAGTCTCTTGTTTGTTGTCTTTTGTCCCCTTCCCCAATACAGAGCGGGGAATAGATCGGTTTGTGGTCCAAGTGAGAATCACTTACCGGTCTATTCCCCGTTTTGGCAACTTGTTCGGATGACCTTGGGACTTAGAAAATTCTCGTACAGAGCGGGGAATAGATTGGTTTGTGGTCCAAGTGAAAACCACTTACTGCTCTATTTCCCGTTTCGACAACATGATCAAACGACCTTGACCCACTTTGGGACTTAGAAAGTTCTCGTATTGTAAAATATACATATATATATATATATTTATTCGTTACAACATTAACACCCCAACCCTATAGCACTTTCACTCCCCACCACTAACATTGAGTATAAAAGAGGGTCCCCCAGCCCTAGTAAAATCACTCTTCTACCTGTGCTGTTATACCTCACACCATGGCACACATTAGGAAGCAGACACGACCTCTCAAATTGAAACCTTCTGCTTCGTCTTCAGCCGCCTCTACCACTTCGTCTTCTGCGGTTCCATCCATCCTTCGGACAGCTCTGATGTTAGCTAACATCGTCCCGGAGAACTGTTCACCACCACCTGCTGTGTCAACGTCTTCCACAAGTCCTTCACCTCTTCCGTCAACTTCTCGTGCTGTTTCTCCAAGTCCTTCTACATCTTCAAGTTGTTCTACATCTTCAAGGTCTTCTACATCTTCATCAAAGTCTTCCACATCTTCTGCTTCTTCATCCTCATCATCAAGGTCGAGGCCAAGCCAACCAGCCACACAATCATCTTCTCCAACCAGACCTTCAGTAATCTGCACATACACTTCATCTCCTTCAGAGAAATTCAAACAACTGAAATCTGTACAAAGGATGTGCATACTTCCTGCACAACAATGCAGTTATATATTCAAAAAAGGTGCTAAAAAAGGTGATCGCTGTCATAAACGTTGTATTTTAAATGAAGGAGCGTGCAGTCTTCATTTAAAATTAAACCATAGCGCATCTCCTTCTTCACCACGTCCAACAGTAGTGCCAACCAAAATTCGAATTAATAGGCTTTGTAAAAACAAACGCTACTTCTTTGTTAAAATAAAGGACTTTGCAAAGGTGTTGGTTCAATGTGAAGGCAAACTGTACTATGTAGAGTTACCTAGAGGCATGGACCTCCACGTCAAAAAGCCTTCCCAGAAAGACTATTTAATTCGAAATGATTCAGGTAACACTGTGTGGAAATCATTAAAATAAAAAATAAATAAAAACAAAAAGACCAAAAAGTTTATTCCAAATTAAATAAAATTTTCTTCCAAATAAAAAAAAAAAGTGTGGACAACCTATTTACACTTTGTAGCATCTGCTGCAGAGTGTAAATAGGTTGTCCACACTTTTTTTACAATGTTACAACGACCTTGACCTAGATAACGGACTTAGAAACATTTCGCTCTGTTTGAATTCCTTTTCAAACCAAAAAAATGATCTGTTCACCAACCTTTTAGGTGGGGGTAAGCGGGTATATAAGCGTGGCGTCGTAGAACATATTCATTAGTCAGCTATGGAGACTCCAGCAGGTTCATCCAACTCATCAGCTACTGATATGGAAGTAATCTGGAAACGTAGAGCGAAACAAAATAGTGCACGTTCGCGAAGAAACGAAAATAAAGTAAGAGAAGGATTCAAAAGATTACAAGTCGCTGTACCATTTGCTAATCCTAGTGATTCTAGGGTTTCAAAAATTCGACAGGCAGTACAATATATTAAGTTTCTTCAAACACAGCTTCAAGAACCTTGTATAAAAGCTGAACTGCCTGAGGAACCGCTGCCCCCCTCAATCTTACAAAAAGAATTAGGGAACGTTTTTGTCGAACCTCCGACCCTTAAAAAAGAAGATGACTAAACAATGAGAGGGGTTAAAAAAAAAAAAAAAAAAAAAAAAGCGGGGAATAGATCAGTTTGTGGTCAAAGTGAGAATCACTTACTGCTCTATTCCCCGTTTTGGCAATATGTTCAGACGACCTTGACCCAATAAAAAGACTTAGAATATTCGTGTATAGTAGTGACTTACACTCCGTGTGGTAAAATAATGGAAGATATATTTATTTCTTAACACGATATACCCCTTCCCTAACCCTTGTACTCCCACCACTAACCCCCACCATTTAAACGTAGTATAAAAGGGGTTCCCTATCACTGGTAAAATCATTCTGCTGAAAATGAGTACACCCGCTCTCCCTATCGCTGCAGCAACACTAGTAGTAAGCAGAAAGGTTGAAAATCACGATCAGTTAATTGTCTTAAGAAGATTACTGCACAAGTTTCTCGATTGGGAGGTTGGTTGTGATTTGTATATGTGGAAGCCTACGGCTCCAGTGTATAATAGTGAACAGGAAGCATGGAAAACAAGCTATAAAAACAATGTAAAGTTACTTAAAATGATTGGTATAATGGAAAGGTTACTCCGGCAGAAATGGATCATCAATGCAACATTTTATATTAAACCAAACCATTGTTGAATCAATAAAAAGGAGAGAGATTAAAAACAGAGCGGGGAATAGATCAGTTTGAGGTCTAAGTGAGAACCACTTACTGCTCTATTCCCCGTTCTGGTGGTATGTTCAGACGACCTTGACCCACTTACAAGACTTGTCATTCTGCGACATCGTTGTTTGATATAAAATGTACTTCCTACAATAATATCCTTGACATTTACCCCCACCACGTAAACATGGTATTTAAGCGACCGCATCGGAATATCCCAGTAGTTAGCTATGGATGCCCAAGCAAGCACATCCAAAGAGTATAAAGATGAACTATCAGAGTTTTTGAAGTTCAACAATTGCTTGCGGAACCGAAGAGCCGAAAACACATTAAGAACAAAAACATATAAGCTGACAATGCAAAAAGCCTACCGGAGATTATCAAGTAAAGTCCCGGGCGTTAAATCTACTACTAAAACAAAGGACATGATATATCGGGCAATAGAATACATAAAACATCTGCAGGAAATAGTTGCAGAAGTTCCTTCTGAAGAACCGGTCTCCCTTGAACCGATAAAATGCGTGTTCCTGGTGGAAGATAGGTTGGCGAAACATCATTTTCTTGAGGAAGAACCGTCAGCCTACAAACAAATCTTCCTCATGGATGAAGACCAGGATGAATAACTGGGTTAACAAAATTAAAGACGTCTGGAATACAAAGCGGGGAATAGATCAGTTTGTGGTCCAAGTGAGAATCACTTACTACTCTATTCCCCGTTTTGGTAACATGATCAAACGACCTTGACCCACTTCAGGACTTGGAAACAACTTTGTTTAGTACTAAATATATATTTAACAACAATATCTCCTCCCCAACGCCCCCCCTCTAAATATTGTGGTATAAAAGGCGAGTTTGTATCAATGGTTGAATCAGTCTAGTCATGGCACCAAGAGACATCATCTTTCCTCATCCACGAGAGGTAATTCTAATGTTAAAAAACATTATGTTAGAAGATGAAGATGAAAATGAAGATGCGGTGTTGGAAGATGAAGAAGTTGATTCCGTAGAGATGGAAGCCGTGAGTTGGATGGAACAATTGGAGAGTGATGAGGATATCTCTAGTGTAGCGGATGACGTGGAGGAAAACTCGAATTCGGACGATGCGGAGTGTTACCAACAGTCACTCTGTTTGGAACACATGGAGGCAACTCCGAGTGGTAGTAGGACCCTTTTTGAGGGTACCTACGTCACTAGCTTTCTCCCCCGTCGCTTATTTCCGTTTGATGAGTCGGATGTGTCAGATGAGTCTGATTAGTTTTCTTCGTTAACCTTCCAACTACAAATACAGAGCGGGGAATAGATCAGTTTGTAGTCAAAGTGAGAACTACTTACTGCTCTATTCCCCGTTCTGGAAATATCTTCAGATGACCTTGACCTATATCTGGACTTGGAAACAACTTCTTTTGATACAATAATTATTACTAAATCAAACATATGCTCCAAGAGGGGGGTACTCTAATGGTGGGGGTAAGCAGGTATTTAACCATGCACTTTGGAATACACGTATTAGTCAGCTATGGATTCGCAAGCAAGCACATCCAACTCCAGATCTGGCTACAGTCAGAGAAACGCTGAACACTCAAAGAAATGGAGAGTGAATATTAACTCTGGATATGAGAGATTACAAAGTGTAATCCCATTCGCCAATCCTCGAGATGCAAAAATAACCGTTTTGTATAAGGCCATGGAATATATCAAAAGTTTACAGTTAAAACTCCAAGAACCGCTGTCAGCTCCCTCAATCGACCAAAAACTGTTGGAATCATGTCCTCTGACTGAAGATGAAAAACTCCAAGAACCGCTGTCAGCTCCCTCAATCGATCAAAAACTGTTGGAATCATGTCCTTTGACTGAAGATGACTTGGCGGTTCAACATTTCTTTGCTGAAGAACCCTCATACAAACAACTTTTTGAAGATCAGGATAATTAAAAGAAAACTTAAAGATCTGTTAAATAATACAAAGCGGGGAATAGATCAGTTTGTGGTCCAAGTGAGAATCACTTACTGCTCTATTCCCCGTTTTGGCAACATGTTCAAACGACCTTGACCCACTTTGGGGACTTGAAAACATCTTGGTTTGATGCAAAATGTACTTCCTGCGTAAAATTTGGTATTTCTTCACTAACACATATACTCCGGCATGTATACCCCCCACCACTGTTCTTATTCGGGTATAAATAGAGGTGCATTTTGGAGTGTTATTAGTTGCTGGTTAGCCTTTGAGGAAGACACAGTTATAATATGTATCGGTGCGATATTTGTAAAGCCTCATTTAGAGATGATTGGCTTTTAGCCATTCATAAAGAACTAAAACATAATTCCAACACAAATACAAAAGTAGAACAAAATGAACAAGAATTAGATTCAATCGATCATCAATTAGCACAACATCAATTTGCAAACCTAAATCAAAAAGAACAAAATGAAGTTTTAAGACCGAGTGTCATTCATTATGCACAATCAACGTCATCAACATCGACTTCTACGCCTGCTATGTCTACACTTCACCATCCTTCATCATCAACACCATCAACATCGACTTCAACGCCTGCTATGTCTACACTTCACCGTCCTTCAACATCAACAGCTGCTATGTCTACACTTCACCGACCCTCAACATCAACAGCAGTAGATGTGGAACTACACGCTCAAGCACTACCTGGTAAGGTAGTAACACATTTTAAAATTGACAACGTAAAATTACAACTTGAAAACTTTTTACATAACGCCAAAGAATTTGTAGCCAAAACACTAAAGAATGAACAAAAAAGATTAAATTTTATCAAATTTGGACTGTTGCTAGATGCCATATTCACTAACATTCAAAACGAAACATCACCAAGAGGATTCATGACAAAAAACCGAACCATCATGGCTGCGTCAGATATTGAAAAGATCGTAACAGAATGTTTTGAGGAACTTTTGACGAAACTACAAGAGCATGAAGGAAGAGGATCTGGATGGACTTTATTAAGTATAACAAGTCTGGATGTTAGAGTTCATAAACACGGTTATGGAATGAGAGGAAGTAGTTATATTCCTCTTCCGAAAAAAGTAAGTGATACAAAATCCTGTATTAATGTGCAAAATGAAGATAACGAATGTTTTAAATATGCCATGTTGACCAAATATGTAACAGACAATCCGATAAGACCAAGTCACAAATATGAAGAAGTACAACATAAGTATAATTTCCAGGGAATGACTTACCCTGTTGCAATTACTGATATATCAAAATTTGAAAAGCAAAATCCGTCAGCTTCTGTCAACATTTTCGGCTTAGATTCGTCAAACAATGCATACCCCTTGCGCATAACACCTATTGAGCGCAGAGATCATACGGATTTGCTATTGATCACTAAAGGGGACATATCCCACTATATCTACATAAAAAACTTTGGAGCTCTTGTTTCTAAACAAATATAAAAAAAACGCGTTGAAAAAACCATCTGTAAAAGGTGTTTTTGTCATATAGGCAAGTCATTAAGAAGGGGAGGTTCAGAATGGCTAGTAGAACATCAAAGGTTATGTAGTGGAAACTATGAGGTAAGAATTAAATTGCCACATCCCAGCAGAGCGCAGATAAAATTTGACAAAGTAAATCAACAATACCCTGTTCCATTTGTTGTGTACGCGGACTTCGAAGCATCTTTACTTCCTATTGAACAACAAGAAGAGGATATCACAAAAAGAAGCAAATATCAAAAACATGCACCAAACAGTTATTGTATACTAACAAAATCCACGCTGTCTGAAGAACATCTTCAAGAATTTGGACTATCATCTGCTCCGAAGATTTATCGTGGTGAACAAGCAGCGAAACACTTTGTAGATGAGTTGTATTACATTGCCTCTAAGGTGGAAGAAATCTACAAAATTAAAATACCGATGCAACCTATGGATGAACACCAACTTCAACATCACAATTTGGCAACAACATGTTATCTGTGTAATAACCTATTTACACCAGATAACGTTAAAGTGCGTGATCACGACCATCTTACAGGAGCCTACAGAGGTGCAGCCTGTAACGCTTGCAACTTAAATTACAAAGTACCATCTTTTATACCCGTTGTTCTACATAACCTTAGCGGATATGACTCTCATTTCATAATCCCGGAGTTAGGAAGAGATGATGGAGCAATAGATGTTTTGGCAACAACAATGGAAAAATTTATAAGTTTCTCTAAAAAGGTTGGCAAAATAAAACTTAGATTTATTGATTCGTTTCGATTTATGCCTTCTAGTCTAATGAAATTAACTGATAATTTAAAAAGAGAAGATCTGATAGAAACAAGCAAAATTGTAGCCAGTAGTAAAATGGATCTGGTTCTTCGAAAAGGAGTCTTCCCCTACGATTACATCGATGGACTTCATAGATTTAATGAAACATCACTTCCTCCACCAGAACAATTTAACAACAAACTTAATGATTCGGAGATTTCACTTGAAGACTATCAACACGCATGTCGAGTATGGAACGAGTTGGATATGAAGACTTTAGGAGAATACTCAGACTTTTATGTAAAACTTGACGTGACTCTTCTCTGCGATGTTATGGAAGAATTCCGAAGAACCTGTTTTGCAGCATACGGTTTAGACCCTCTACATTCATATACATCTCCAGGACTAGCTTGGCAAGCAATGCTGAAAGAAACAAAATGCAAACTCCAGCTGTTAACAGATATAGATATGGTTTTAATGGTTGAGTCGGGTGTTAGAGGTGGATTAACTCAAAGCGTGGCGAGACATGTTAAAGCCAACAACAAATATCTACCTGACCATGATCAAGAGAAACCTTCAACGTACTTGGGATATTTCGACGCGAATAATCTGTATGGATGGGCCATGTCGAACCCACTTCCATTTGACAACTTTAAATGGGTTGATCCCGACTGTATTAGCGATATTTCACAAATTCCAAAACAAGGAGATACCGGATATATTTTGGATTGCGACTTTGAATATCCAGAACATTTACATGATCTTCATTATGACCTTCCACTCCTTGCAAGAACAGAAATTTCACCAACTGGAAAACACCCAAAATTAATGATGACCCTTAACAATAAACAACGATACGTAGCTCACTATTGGGTTGTTCAACAAGCTATCGAATTAGGTTTACGTCTTACTAAAATTAATAGAGCTGTAGAATTTTCCCAATCGTGCTGGTTGAAACCGTACATTGACTCGAATACTACCAGAAGAGCAGCCGCTACATCAGCCTTTCAAAAAGACTTTTTTAAATTGATGAACAATGCGATATTCGGTAAAACATTGGAAAACAAAAGAAGACATAAAAATGTTAAACTTGTTACAGATCCGAACAAACTACAAAAACTCGTACAACAGCCAAACTTTGGAACATCTATAATTATTAACGAAAATCTTGTAGCTGTATCTATGAAGAAAACAAGTGTGAAGATGGATCGTCCTTTGTATATAGGTATGACAATCCTGGATATCTCCAAGACTCATATGTACGATTTTCATTACAAAAAGATGGTCACCTTTTATGGACGAGAAAACATCGGCATCTCCTACATGGATACAGACGCTTTTATATATTGGATAATTACTAACGATATGTATGAAGACCTTCGAACATTTGATTACAAAAACGACTTTGACTTTTCCGACTATCCAAAAGATCATCCAAACTACGACAATGACAGAAACAAAAAAGTGCTTGGCAAATTTAAAGATGAAGCCAATGGTGTTATACTTCAAGAAATTGTTGCACTAATGTCAAAATTATATTCTTTACAACTAAATGAAAACCAAGTCATTAAGAAAGCTAAAGGAGTAAAAAGTTTATATTTAAAGAAGAATGTGCATTTTAATCACTATAAGAAATGTTTATTTGAAGATCAAGATATAACAGCAAAATTCAACACAATCAGAAGTTTCAACCATCAGCTGTACAGCGTGACGGAAGTAAAAAAAGCTCTCTCTTCAAATGATGATAAACGACACATCCTTGCAGACAACATCCACACTCTACCATTCGGCCACTATTCCCTCAACCCTATTGACGAGTAACCCTTTCATCGTCCTACATCCCTTTTCCTTTTCCTTTCCGTATAAAAGGGGGAACACAGCAGTATTTTGCTGTGTTCCCCCTTTTATACATTAGTTTAGAATGACCTTGACCTATATAAGCAGATTTATACAAAAGAATATTTAATATCATATCAGCTGTCTTCGTGAAACCATCATGTCAGACCTGAAGGAGAAGATTATTAATGAACTACACAAACCTGCAAGAATAAAGTTTCCAAGAAGAAATACTGTTATAAAAGGGATAAATGATCTATACCAAGCGGATTTAATTGAAATGCGACCGCATAGCAGAATAAACAAAGGATTTAAATATATACTCACAATTATTAATTGTTTTACAAAAGTTGCAGACGCTTTGCCTCTAAAGGACAAGACTGGTAAAAGCGTAACAGAAGCCATGGAAATAGCCATAAAAAGAGATAAAAACAAAATTAAACATTTACAAACTGATGATGGAACAGAATACTTTAATACAAACTTTGCACAGTTAATGAATAAATATAAAATAAATCATTATTCTACAAATTCAGAGAAAAAAGCAGCTATTGTAGAAAGACTCAATAGAACCTTAAAAGGAGCACTGTATAAACAATTTTCAAAAAGAGGTTCTTACGTATGGTATGATGTTTTACCACAATTAATAAATGATTATAACAACAGGTTTCATAGAACTATCGGTATGAAACCTAACAAAGTAAATAGAAGAAATGCAAAAGATGTATTAAAACGCATAAAGAAAAATACAAAGCCTAAAGTAGAAAAAATGCAGCCAAGAAAATTTAATGTAAGTGATAA